>JAAGVU020000001.1:1285106-1308849 GCA_011763525.2 Mormyrus iriodes
TCTTCAAGCTGCAGCTCTGCAAAGCTGGATTTTTTTTGCAGTAATCTCTGTTTGTTCTTTGGCTGCACAAAAACATCTAACAGAAAATTCTTCTGGATGTGTTGCCGCGCTTGGCTTTTACCATGTCCATTTTTCTTTGTCAAACCTTTCATACATGTTTTAGCAGGTCATTATAGAGTTCATTTTACAACCGATCTGTTTCCAAATCAAAAGATATTTTGGATCACACTTTAAAACAACGAATAAGGACAACTGAACCCCCTCGTGTGAGTATTCAGAAGGATAACTAAGCATTTGTTTCTGTTCGCATTTAGGGTGAAAATAATTACCTTCAGTTAGCAGTAAGGTCTAAACTGCAGGAAATGGGAACACTGATAACAGAGCTGAAATTGGCTCTTTGAGGGAACAGGCAGCTGCTGTGTTTGAATTGGCTTTACTCAAATTCAGAGCTGTGTGCTCCCTCAATAAACAAATGTGTCCTCAGCTGCGTATATAACCACAGAGCATTGCCTCTCATTTTTCTGAATTACTTCATCTAATCCACTTCTCTGATTTAAAAAAATAATAATACATACTGAATGTTCTTAGCAACTGCTCTACTGACAGTGGTCGCTGGAAACCAGAAGACATTTTATGCAAATGAGTCATTACATTAAATTGCAATGTTGTTTTAAAGCATTACATTGCCCAAAAACCAAAACTCAGAGTCTTCAAATAATCCTTTGTATTATAAATGTAAACTAAGTGGAATATAACACATCGAATTTATATTAGTAACGGCATGATACAATTGATTTAGTAAAATCAGTTCCTGGAGGTCTTGATGATTGAAATTTTTGCTGCATATATTTTTTCATTCCAACAAACAGAAAACTATGAACTGAATATACCACATTAATGAATTCAGAAAAATATCGTTCAACAACGAAACAAGCAGTCAAAGGTTAAATAAAGGTTAAAATCAAACCATCGACTGTGCGCTTCTCTGTGCAGTATATAAAAGAGCTGTGTGTAGGACATCTAGTGGCAGAAACGAAGCACTGCTGCCCTGCGCACCGCAGCACAGCTGAGTTATTGTCCCTACAAGAATGCATAAATGTAAAATAAAAAAAAAAAGAGATAAAACCTAGATTTTTAATTCTCTGTCAACCATACATACAGCCAACTATCACGTCAAATCATCTGAGGACATCTGAGGACGAGGCGCCAATTTCAGGGTATATACGGTAGACCGGCTCCTTAGGAAACTTCTTTTCAAACGAGTCAAGACGTTCGAAAGGCAAGTTAACTTTTTCCGCTTAAATCGCCTTTAAGCCGATTTTTTGTTTTATGGGATTTGACATGAATCGCTTTGAATACAAGTTACAGGCATGAACTAACTTCAAGTGCAGACTGCACGCCCGCACTCCGGAGCGGTTTCTGTAACGGCCGTTGCCGCTTTCCTCACCGCCTAAAGCCGCCCAGGCGCTGCTGCTCCGTCTCTGTGGCGAGTTCGGCAGGTCCTGCCCCCATCGGGACGCTGATCGTCAGGGGAGACGATCTCCCCTCTCTCCATGACTTTATAGATACATAATTATACACCCTCAGGAGGTTGGATTTGGGGACCGCGTAGGATGTGCGATTTGCGTCCTGACGCGGTAACGGTCGGCGGGGAGGACGCGGGGGCGCGCGCGCGGGAAAGCCGCGGGCCCAGGACGCTGCGCGCGTGCCAGCAGGGGTGCGGCTCGCTTCCGGTCCGGGGGGACCAGGACGGCGTGCCGAGGGCGAGGCTCGCTCTCCGGGAGCGGGAGGCCAAAGCGCAGCAGCAGCAGGTCCGCTGGGACGGCGGGGAGCGCGGCGTGCGGGGGGAAGCGCGGCGGCACCAGAACATCAGGACGGCGACCCAGGCGGTTTCTGGCCCTGTCGAGGTAAGCATTTCCACTGGCTGATAGCGTATATGACGTCAAAAACCTCCCCGGCAAGTATTCGTTAACGGATCTGTCATCATTCGCACTGTATTTGCACTACGAGTCACTGTTCTCTTAATATTTAACTTTGTTTATCTTATATATACAATTTTTTATCTATTCCCCTATTTATTGTTTACTACTTATTGTTACTATTGTCTGCTGCTTTGACAAACCAATTTTCCTCAGGGGATCAATAAAGTATCTTTCTAAATATAGTAGTAAAAAAAAGTTAAACTGGCCTAAATTGCTTTGGGGTCTACTAATCCAGTGCTAAGTAAAATGGATAAGGGAGCTGCAAATTCAGGAGGAACTGACAGCTGGAACTGCGACGTAAGACCTGCATACCTGTCCTGCTGTGCATTAAAACACAGAGCGTTGGCTCACGTCATCCAGCCTCAGTACTGGGATTCTCCTTGGATTCTCCTGGGAAGGGGGGGCACATTGTGTTTTGGCTTGGTTGGGATTTCTCCTAGAGATCTTATTCTGTGCCCAGGAGGAAAATGGACCTTAGGGCTAAACACAGCTAACAGACTCAAACAGACAGTCCTTGAAGATTAAATATAATATGTAAAAGATATTTGATACTCAAGTAAACAGGCAGCACAGTCCTAGCTCGAACAAGACTAGGCGTTTGTGTACTGGGTACAGCTAGCTAGTCACTATTAGTTTTCATATTAGTTAAGTCCATTTGAATATTTTTTGGTTTTACAGAAGCTATAATTTCTTCCAGGGTGGAGATGTGGCTCGTGTGACTTTGAGTCTCCCTGCTGGCTGTAACGGCTCCCTGGGCACAATGTCCTTTCAGGTAAGCACAGCACTGCACCCGTTTGACTTCACATTCTGGCTATAGGCACCATTTCTTGTCCTTTCGGACTGCCTGAGACAGTTGGCTTTTTTAAGGGGCTGCACTGCATTTTCATGTATGCTTGTTGCGTTTCTTCCCTCAGAAAAGCGCGGGACCTGAGATTCGCACAGCCTCGGTTTCAGAGACCAGCTCAGTTCCGGAGGTACAGTACACCGTGTTAGAAGCAACCCTGTGTGGTCAACACGCTCCCCTCATAGGTCATGCAGGAGGCACGCACTAGCCCATCTCTCCTGCTGCTATATGTCATTTGTTTAGTTATTAAACCAGAACTGCTCAGCTCCGGTACCAGAAGGGAGACTGTTCTTTAAAATGAATCACACTTTGCAGAGAAAATGGTTTCCTTATGTATAGTTTGGTACAACTTCATGAGAAAATTTTCCAGACGTGCAAAAAATGATTTAGCCTGATTTTTTTGTTCAGACACATTATGGTGCTTGCAGTTCTAAATGGAAAGTGGGTATCTCCTCATTCTGTACTGAAAAATAACAGCTTTCTGACCATGGATTAGTTGATATGTAATAAGCTTGCTCCTTTTGATCTGGCACTGTTGTAATTCAGCGCTGTTGTATGTAAAGGCTTGGTGCTGTTAATCGTGGTCCTTGTCAGTGTTCTGGAAGTCTCTAGCAGGTTTGAATGGTTGCACATGCCGTTTTCATTAGGAGATGTATTTGTTTACCTTCCGTTACTTATGCTGGGTAATGAAACACACCTCCAGGGAAGGTGCCAACACCTGTTTTAATTGCTTTTCAGATTTAGTATTCTGGAAACTTCTTATTCTGAAGCACTTTAAAAAAGTGTAGGATGAAGTTAATTGAGATCCAACCTGTTTAGCTTCATAAACGTAAAACAAAACAGAGGAATGGAATGGAATGAATATGATGAAATTCTACACGCGTTTTAAAATGTCACACGTGAAATCGTGTTTCTGTGTTCTTCATTTCCTGGATTTCATGACTGTCAGGTGTTTTACTCTGATGCTTTTAGGATGGAGATCATTTTTTCTTCACCAGTGATTGAACTCGCCTTTCCAAACAGGATTTCTGGAAATTGTCATGTATTTCTCTTGCTGGGGGCGGCCTTCACAGCCACTGGAGAGGAACATGTAACACAGGCTGTCCTTATACAGGTGATGGTTTCTGAGAGACAGAGAGTTTTCTGGACCATCCTCTTGCTGTAAAAAGTAGTGCTGATGTAGTGCTGATCTTCACTGGGAAGGAGGAATCTCTGAATCCTTCAGGCTTCTGGTCTCTTCTAGGAGTGCCAGTGTTTTTTTTTTCTCTCCGTTTTTTGGGAAGAATGACTATGTGAGGGGAAGACTTGGCATGTCACTCTCTGACAGACACGGGTCTCCATTCATTTGCCTTCACTGCTTATCCAATGCAGGGTCATAGTGCCTATTCCAGGAAGCTGTGGTCATGTGACTGTATACACCCTGTAGAGGATGCTTCCCCCCCCCTACACAGAGCACATAGCAAGGCCAGCTTAGAGGCACTGGTTCACCTAAACTGCATACTTGGCAGTTGTGACTTTGGAAGGACACCCACATGAACACTGGGAAGCATGCACACACACACATGCAGCCAGGACAGGAAATAAATGCACATCCTTGGAGGTGTGAGGTCACAGACCTGCCAGCTGAGCCACCGCACTACACAAACATAAATTGGTAAATGATATTTTTGAAGTAATGAGTCAGAAGCGACATTTTGTACTTCTGCGTCACATTGGCGAGAAAGCCACCCAAGCTCCTCATTTTCGTGCTCGATGTGGTTTGTGAGACGGAGGGCAGAAGTGAAAGGCAGCATGAGGATTTCCAGGAGCATGAGGACGGAGTCCCTGGGCGGAGCCCTGCGTGGTCAGATTTACTGCTTTTCTCATTGACATGCAGAGATCTTGGCTAAGGATTGGAGCCCAGACACCACAAACGGTGTAATGTCATCAAGATCCAATCTCCACTTACAGGACTGAATGGAGGCTCTTTTGTTGAGTCTCGGTACATCCAAGACGGCAAAATTAGGATGAAAAGGGAAATATTTCTGGCCTGTAGCATCTTATTGGGTGATTTTAGTGTGCTTACAAAGGTGAGACTGCATAAAATCTAAGTGAAAAATCAAAGAGTTCTGCAAGATAATAAGATAAATGAGTTTGACTTTCAAGGTCAAGTTAACCCATAGAGAGAAGAGAATGATGTGAAATCAGAACCAATTTAAAGAAGGGACCCTGGTCACTTGTTGAGAGGCAAAATGTAATGGTTTTCTCTGGACACTTCCTCAGCCTTTGATCAACTAAAAAGAAATGGCCACATGTTTGGTGGGGGGTATGACAAAGGACCTCACAGGCCTGGAAGCAGGAGCGACACGAAGAAGCATAAAAGAAAGCAGATGATCTCTGACGTTCTGCTGTAGTGTATCACAAGAATCTTCCGCATGTTTGATGTGACCCAGTGTAGGAGTGCCATTTAAGTTATAATGCCAAATCCCACTGAGAAATCAGCCATTTCTGGTGATGATAAAATGAATTGAGGGCTGGGATGAGCATGATGGAAACTGGCAATATATCCTGGATTACTGTCCAAGGAGTTGCATGAAAACCCTCAGGTTTTCATATAAAAAGCAAGGGCAACGCGAGAGGTGGTCAGGGTAGCCTCTGCCCCAACATGGTCAATGATCTGTGGGAAGTTTAGTGGGACCCATTTGCTCACAAGCCCAGCATGCTCAATGTTTTCCCCTCTCTCTGCCCCGAAAGCCACATGCGTCAGTAGCCTTCCGATGGTGCTTCACAGAGCCTGCTCCATCTTTGACGTTTGAGGTTGAGGTTGAAGTTGAGGTTGTCATGTGTGTGCTGAGGAACCTGAGCTCATTTCATCTGCCAGATGCCTTAGTTTAGTTAAACTGTCTACCATTAATTTCAGTCAGAAGGTTTCTGGAACCCAAGCCCACCTTTTCTCCTCACTCTTTCAGAGGACTGACAATTACTATCTACACTGAGAAAGACAATGAGCCCGAAAGTCTTCATGTCTCGCTAATTTGATAACTGAAGAGGGCTTCCTCTTGGTTAGAGTTAAAGGAACTGATTAATTCATCCCTGTAGATTTAGACCACTGAGAGCCCAACATGAGGAAGGTGTCATTCTGATAGAGAGTTTGCCAGTCTGAATAGTCTCTGGATTATTTCCCTTTAGCTGTCATCAATGAGCGAGGAAGTATAGGACGTCTGCAGAGGAAAGGGGGGATATCTTGTCATATTGAAACAATGTTTATTTTTTTTCTTCCTAGTTGGATATGGGAACACACTGACACACACTTCTAAATAATCTTGGAAATAATCTTGGAAAGTGACATGAAAATCTGGACATGATTTTAGGTTTGAAAAGGAAGTCACATACACTAAGCTGCGTGAGAAGTTGGTTATAGGGCCAAATTTGTCTCGTACTTGAATTGCAGAGATCGGGTTGCAAAATTAGATTTTACACAAAACCCTGCTCTCTACCCCGTCACATCTTACAGGTAAAGTGAGAAAACAATACCCTTTATCATCTAAAGTGAGAAAATAGCCATTATCATCCTGACCACAGCAGCCCACCACAGCCACAGCCAGCCTGTGATGTGTCCTCACTGACAGGATCTCACATTTTCCCGCCAAAGCCAGACAACCTGACAGGGGCTTTCTTAAGATATGGACACAAACGAAGAGTGACCCGATAGCATTGAGTAATCTTTGTTGATTGAGAAGACGCGGTGGTTTTTGAGCAACACCTTCCCACTTATTTTATTCATGGGAGTTCCGGCAGCTTGATGTCAAAGCCTCAGTGTCCACATGTGTTGAGTGGTTCTGATGGAGCCTGTCGGCTAACCCAAAAAGAATCGGGCTTCACTGGAGACTGCAGCAGAAGTCCATCGTGCAGATTCTCTCTATACACCACCTCGACATTCATACAGTATACAGGCCTGACCCTGTGTGGGGGTGGGGGGTGTTCAGTCAGGCTGAGTCAGATTAGTTTGTTTGGTGGCTGAAGTCCCCTTTGATGTGCCCCTACTGGTGCGTGGCTCCTGTTTTAAAGACCTGTGATAAGGCAGGGGTAGCAGACCCCCATCTGCACACCAAGGCTTTTAGTATGCAGCTAAACCCCTTGTCAGTGTGCCAATGTACATTTCTTGCAGATTCAGAAAACAGCTGGGCCTTGAAATTGGCTTCACTCCTATTTTTGTTACCCTCCACAGACTCTGAGCCTTACCAAAAAATAAGGGTCATTTCCAAAAGCTCTGCTTTATCCACCTGTAGCCACTGGAAGCGACTCGCCGGGAAACGAACAGCACTGGAGTAGAAGAGAATGCTGCTTCCCCAGGGAGTGGGAGCAAGAGCCTGAGTGTAGCGTGACACAGGACATCTTTTGTGTCGCCTAGAGTAAGCACTAAAATGTGTTACAAAAATGAATGCATTCTAAAACTTTCTAGTTGTTTATTCTGAAATAATGATGTCTGGGTACACATTTTGAACTAGTCATCCACTGCTGCTAATCACGACTTAGTTGTGGGGAATGTTAAACATGTCACTTTGAAAAGACCAACCGCACCTAGCTGCATTGCTATTGGACACTTCTACATCACATGTCCGTTATTATGACTACCAGTTGTAGACGGCCATTCAACCGTTTGGATAAATATGCTGTTTCTTGGCAGGAGTTTTTTAAATCTTTGTCCCTTTAAAGAGTTTGAATATGAATGAGTTCCCTCATTCTCCTTTGTTTTATGAACTTGAGGATAATGGCTCGAACAATTAAACTCATCAAGGCTGTGAGTTGAAAGCGTTATGGTCTTTGTCTGTAGCGGAACGAGCTTAATCTCACGTGAATAACGAACAGGGCAGGCGTGGGACACATTTTTTTCTGACCGGGGAGGAAATGAAACGAGACAAGCCTCTGTGTTTTATGACAGAAAACGGAACCATTTTGTTTCAGTCTTGGATTTGCTTTTTTCCTGGCAGCCAAACAGAAATCATCATCCTCCAGATCTCCAGATGACCTAGGACCTATTTCACAAAGCAGGGTTTCCTGCGTAACCGGATAGCTTGTGTGATTTTAGGTAGTCTTGACTATCTTCTCCATGAAATTTAGCCCAGCCTACCTTAAATCTGACTCTCCTCTGGCTAAGCAAGAAATCCAGCTTCGTGCAGCAGGCCCCTACTCTGTTTTGGGGCTGCAACAGGAGACATTTCGTGTGTGTGTGAGTTCTGCCCCCTCCAGTGACACTGCATGCTTGTATCAGCATTATACGCTCATCTTTGTGATTACGGGGGTAAGCTTTTCTATGATGGTGGGGGAGGCAGAGTTACGCCCCACTGAAATTTCATGTTTCTTTTGTTGTGTTCCAACACTTCCCACAATATATAACATAAATTGCTGTCATGTCCCTCTGTGATGCTGTTCCTGATGCTATGGGACAGTCGTTGCAGGAAGGTGCTATACAAAAAGAGGTTTATTGAATACATAGTCACAGTGGGTTACTCATGAACTTTCTCCATGCATCTTGGTAACGAGGACACAGTATGGATTTGGGATAACTCTAGCATCGGCAATGATTAATCCAGTTTTCTCCATGTTGTATGGCCCTGTGTTTCTATGGCAGATATGGCTAACTGAACCTGGATTTACTGCTTCAGTGGGTATTGTAGGTACTTCCATTCCAAACAGGTGGGCCAGAGATCCCCTGGGTGGCAGGAAGAATCCCTGAAAACAGGGGAAATTACTTTGTGGTTTTGTATAGGGCTCCCAGCTGACTCCCAGGAGTAGAGTATTGTTTGTAGCTGAATCAGCTAGAATAAAAAGCGTCAAATGCACGTAAGGTTGCTATAATGTTTCTATACAATATATCGCTAATATAGCGATTCTCTCAGTTACTGGCCATCACAGAGGCCTCACTCTGACAGAGTTTCATTGTGGCCCGGGGGCTCCGAAGAGCCCTTATGATAGGTGTCGTCCGTGACGTCTCCTTAACGGTCCGCGACAGGAACTATGCTGCATTCCTGGCGGCCGCGGAGGGCTGCAAGTCTCCTCCGTGAAAACACTACAGCTCTTTGGAGGCTGTACTGGAGAGGTGGGCCGTCTGAGGAGAGCGAGGAAGTGCATGGCCACCCTTCCCCGTGCAAACGACTGTCCTGTCTGCTGTTGGAGTGGGAGGTGGAAAAAAACACGAGCGAAGTCTGCAGATATAAGTGAGCAAAGTAATAAATACTGAAACTTAGGCACAGCGATGTGAAATAACACGCTTCTTTACGACACACGCTGATGCTGTCCTTTTTTTGATTGTCTTATTTCTTTGTTTGTATATAGCCTGTTTAATACGGGAGGCCAGATATGAATAACAATGTTTCTGGTATATAACAATGATTAGGTCAACCAGCTCGATGGATTTCTAAAGGCATTGTTAATCCTTTGTTGCAGTTTTGCCTGGGAGTTGCAGTTTGGGGGCACTATCAGTAGATGGCAGTCATATTACAAAATTGGCCAATCTGGTGTTTCGATACGGTACGGTTCGCAGTGTGCCCGAGTCGCAAACTCCACTGTAAACAAAGGGGCATGTAAGCGACGGCGAGCGGAAAAAACAGATACTGCCGTGCAAGGTCAGGGAACGGAAATGAGGTGTTGCTTGCAGATTGCATCTTGCCGTCGATTGTTTATCATTCTGCGGTAATGAGACGCGAGAGGCTGGAGGGAGACCGTGGCCCAGTTTGCACGCAGAGGAAGGATGACTTGTGCTTCAGTAGAGGACGAGGTTGCCTGGAGCTGCTGCTGTCGATGTAAGGCACAGGTAGTCCTGTTTTTTAAGCTGGTGTGTGTGCCTGTCTTAGAAGCCTTTTCGGCTAGTTTCAGTGAGATCTTTCTTTGTTCTTCAATAAAGCCCAGGAACGGCCAGCCATGGAAAAGACAGGTACCTCCTTTGCCTTGACTATAGTGCTAATCCCCTCCCCAAACAAACACACACCATAGTGACCGGCGATGTTTTCCACCACTGCAAACCATGAATTTCCCAGGGGCCACAGAGGTTTGGGGCCCCCTGTTGGCCACAAGCAGTCACTGCAGTAGTGACTGTGGCCCCAAAGTGACTTTCTGAGTGGGGCCCCGGAAAACATAAACCCGCCTCTGGTAGCAATGTGGTGACACATCGCCCCTTGTGTCCGAGAACAGTGTGCCAAGCATTTGCCTGCTGGGTGAATCGGTGCAGTGTGTTAGTAAAAAGATATGGTGGCAGAACTCGCTGGGGGAACCAATCCAAGGCTCAGACAGCGCTGAGAATGCCTCAGTCACATGACTTTCAAATGGCGCCATTGCATGTCCTCACAGTTTTTCTTTGTAGATTTTGGTTCCCTTCCCACTTCAGGTCCTGCTTGCCCCCACGTTCGCTCAGCATGCTGGGAAGGCGAGAGTATGCTTACAGCTGGCACTCTTTAGATTTTTCTACTCCATTTATAAAATCTGTCGCGAAACGACGGTAAGTGCTTAGTCCCCTGTTGCTTGGACATGTCAGCATGAGAAGTTAGCTGGCAACAGCGCCTTTGCCTCTCAGCCAGCGGAGGGGCGGCCTCGAGCAGCTGGTCCGGAGCACGGTCCGGAAATCGACGCCTTGATGGGGGGCAATTTGGACGCTGTTCTGAGACGGGCTGGTGTTTTGGCCAGGCGCTTCGTTTGGCTACCAGGGAAGGCGAACGCGGTATTTTCCCCTGGAACTGCACTTTAAACAAATTATATGAATTACGGCAGCCAGATGGGGCTGGGATATCAACAATAAACCATTGTACAGATGTGTAAACAATCAGCCAAAAGTAGCACTTCCCCCACCCGCTGGGTGGTGCTTTTCTTAAAAACACCTTGATGCTGGCTTAATGAATTATTGCATTACTCTATATTGTGAGAAATAACTCTTGAAAAAATGCATTTCAGATATGTGTGTCTCAGAAGTCCAGCTTTCAGCGTGTGTGCATGAAAGCATTTGTTTGATGTGATCGTGTTGTGCGTTTGTATTTCGTTTGTCTATTTGCTGTGGAGCCCTGATACTAGATGAAAGCAGCCCTGTAATATTTTATTAAATGTATCTATTGCCAAGAATGATTTATTGCTTATTTCCTCTGGCTATTCGCTGTAAAGCCTTTTGTATCATTTACTTTCGGTACCATCTGTGATTTGGATATGCAAATAGGCCACGCGTAAACTGAACATGTATATATTTCACATGCTGGGGATTTGAGTGGAATATGCATTTTTTATAATTCTCCCCGGTGATAGCGGGTAGGTACGTGCGTGACCGCGGCCGGCCGGCAAGCGATGGACGTCAGCAGTGGTGAGGGGGACGCTACTTCCAGGGCCCTGTGGGAAGCTTGCGGAGCGCCGAGCATTAGCTGCGGCTGCTGGCAGCCAAACGAGGGTCTGCAGCCGTGAATTGGCCCCGAAGGCCTGTGGGGGTGCGGGGGAGGGGGGCGTATGCAATGTGAGGTAGGGGGGCTTTGAACGCGCAGCCTGTCCATCCACGGTCTGGCCCCCCTGAGTAGCTATTCCATGCCAGCAGCATGGCTTAACGGCAAACGGCATTATTTATCAGCACCCCTACCCCACAACAATTCCCATGGGGGGTTGGACTTGATGTCACTGGCTTTGCTGGTTTTTATGGCCCTGACATTACCTGACGTATTCGCATACCGTGGGCGCTTCACAGCTATGATGTTTCCAATTCTCTCTAAAAGCAAAGGATACTGGGAAATGAGAACATTTCAGAGTGAATCCCTGACTTTGGAGTCACCTGTGGGCTGAAGGAAGCCCTGGGCTCTGGTGCTCCACTGTGGCTGCAGATGCCTGCGGTTCATATTCACGTGCACCCTGCCTTCATGGTGCTTCCAACAGGGGATGCGGACGCTGATGAAGCTGCAGAGTGACTTTGGGATGCGATTGGTCAGTAGCCTCTAGTTTCTAGCAGAAAGAGCTTGGAGGGTTTGTTTGGCCTGTGCAGGGAACCCAGGCCTGCATTTTTGGATATTGGGCCTGAGAACACTTGAAATTATTAACAGACAAAAACTAGCCATCGAATTAACTTTATATTCATGTCACATGTGAAATGTCGGCATTACACAGCACAGACTCGGCACGAGGAGACTCATTATCTCTCTCTCTTCGTTCTGTTCTCTTCGCCTGTCCACCTTCGTTAGCTTTTATTTGGAAACTTGTTTCCTACAGGAAAACCTGCGTGGGTGGGTGTGCTGTTCAGTAACCGCTGCGATTGAGATGTTAATGTTTTATTTCAGCCCCACATTAATCTGGAAATATGAGGAGATTGTATGCTGCTTTGGGTAAAATCATTGTGCAAAGTAAACACAACAATAACAGTGCAATAATCAGCTTTGCCTGTCAGATTTCTGCAGGGGCCACCTGGACGACATGACAGGAGCTTTATGAGATGAGCTTTTCTCCGTCCCTTAAGTCCCAGTCAAAGTCATGTACCTTAGCCATGAGCTTTAGGCTCGCTTTCAAAACAGCCCGGCTGACCAAACCTGTGGCCGACTGCTGAATGCCTCTTGCCTTGGTGCTGGGGTGTCCTCAGCCTTTCCCAAATATAAGGGACCTTCAGCTTTACTTGGAGGCTCGGCGGGTTAGGGCACGGCCAAGTGATCAGAAGGTCACTGGTTCAAATCCCTTGAGCAAGGCCCTTAACCCCGGTTTCTCCCGTGTGGCTGTGTGTGTCACAGAGAGCAGGATGGGGTCGGCGATGAATGAAGTCGGACTCTTACTGTTCTTTGTGGGATGCTGTGTTTCTGTGTGGTCACAGATGTTCTTCATTATGACTGTTAATTGGTAAAATATCCTCTTCTTTGGATTCAGCCCTGTAAACAAGAGCACCAACAGCTTAATATGCTCATTAACAGCCATTCACATATAATTATTACTTAATTGCTCTTCTGATTTACTTTAATGCTTGCACTCATCTTTCATCTTTAAATCTCATCGTTTTAATTCCTGGAGGTTTAGGCTACCAATAATCTGATATCCGTCCCATTCAATAATGATATATTCCTCTTGGCCACCTGTGTGGGAGCGTGTTTTGCAAATATCTTGTGGGAAAAAATTATGAAGACGATCCCCCTACAAGCCATGTTGGCAATCGATATGTAGTGGTGAGTGTGTTTGTATGTGTGCCTCACATTCGTACCTGCAGGCGATTTTGGCGAATTGTAGGCTATCCGATGCTGCATGTGAGTTTGCGTTTGCTTGTTTTATTAATGCCTGAGCGGATAGAGAAGACCTGTACCTCACCAGCCTAGACGTGATTCAGTGTAAGGTGTAATTCTGTAGAAAAAAACCAATCACTGTTAAGAGATCTATAAACAGTATGACTTCCTGATGTATGGTTACATTTTGTAACAATATCTCTAATATGTTATGACATCCTGTGCTGTTTCATAATCTACAATAATCTTGTCCTGTTAGTGCTGTTGTCTGAGCTGGAGATGTTGAACATATATAATATTATAAATGTATTGCTGATGTTGACCTTGACTAGTTTACACCTTGCTTTTAGCTAGCAAGGCCACTCTTTCTTTTTTCTGTACTATTAGCATGCCTTGGGGGGGGGCAGCCAGTTGACCTTGGACCCCCAGAGGGTTTTTTTTCTCCCTGTTTGGGAGTTTTCGGTTCCTCTCCTCCGTCGCCATCGCTCGTTTTTTTCATTTCTTTGTCTTTTCTTTTGATGAAAATGATGCAAAAATGTACAACAAACACCCCCCTGTAAAGCACCTTTGAGAGACTGGGGCGGCACGGTGGCACAGTGGTTAGCAGCGTCGCCTCACGCCCCTGCCATGGCTCCATGCGTGTGGAGATTGCATGTTCTCCCCATGTCGTCATGGTTTCCTTCAGGTACTCTGGTTCCTCCACAGTCCAAAAACATGCTAAGGTTAACTGGACTTGCCAAACTGCCCGTAGGTATGCGTGTGTGCGTGTGCCCTGCGATGGGTTGGCGCCCCATCCTGGGTCGTTCCCTGCCTTGTGCCAATAGGCTTCAGACCTCCTGTGACCCTGAACAGGACAAGCGGTTTCAGAAAGTGCACGAATGGAATGTATTAGTGTTCACCAGCGGTTACATATATCTTTCCGTATGCGGAATGTAAGGCTGCAAAAGGCACTATTAGCATATTTTACTTAAATGTTAATTAAAGTGAACAGGCTGAGGCATGGATGTTAAACAAGAAAAACACAATAAACCCGACAGGCTCTCATTATCACAAAGAAACACAATTAGCCAACAAAAAAGAGGCATAATTAAACAAAGGTCCATTTCCCGTTGGTTGCACAGGTGCTCCATTTACTGGGCATATTATTGTCCAAGAACACAGGCTTGTTAAAACGCGCTCAATGTGCAGGACTGAGTGCCGCCTGTTTGCAATGTTCCCCGCTTTTGAAAACTAGCGCATGGGTGTCATTTCAGTGCCAAAAACAGTCAAGTTCTTCTTTGTGAGTCTCAGAGGGATGTGAGTCTCAGAGGGATGTGAGTCTGTGATGGTGCCATCTCATTCAGCCTACCTTTCTCCTCTGCAGTTGAGGTCACTAGTCATACATCGACAAGTCATGCTGTCGTGTATTCTCCCCGAATTTCTCCCAGCATGTGTCGCTAAGATTCTTGATGTCCATTTTCCTCATCCCTGTGCTGTACCCAATCTCTGCCATCCACAAATTCCCTTTCTGTCTGTTCATGGTGCCTATTTCCTTTGACTCTGTTCCAAAATGTTCAACAGTACATACGTTTGGTGATCAGGGATACAGCTGGAAATTCTGGGTCCCTGAATCTGCCAGGGTATCCATGCCCCTACTGCGCCCCTGAGTAGGGCCCCTGTGAGGCGCTGGGCCCCTGAATCTGCCAGGGTATCCATACCCCTACTGCGCTCCTGCTGGTGTTCCCTAACTTTGAGGATCATGGGGATCATGTCATGGCATCAACAGACTTGCTGACGTCTTTAAGTCAAATGAAACTTTATTGTAGTTTCAAAATGTATCTTCGTACAATGTAATGATGTAACATTTGCCCGAGACGTTACACAAATACATCCACAGATCTGCTTTACACGTAAGACAACATTAGACACGTACGGCGGTAATGAATGCCATTGGGCCTTTTTCCGCAGATGTCTCCTTGGTTGCCGTTTTGCATGGTTTTACACATAGCTGATTCGACCCATTGGCGTACATCCTTCGGCGTTGAGCTCGAGATGAGAGAGCACCCTGCTGCTCACGCTTGCGACCATCCGGCGAGCAAGCGAAGTGGCCATTTGTCAGTTTGTCAGTTTTCGGCATGGGCAAAAATCATTTGAAAATGGCCCATCTACATGAGTGGTGACCCACTCACTCTAACCCTGAGTGCCTGACCTGCAGCCGAGGTGTTTGTGTGTGCTTTGCGTGTCACTTTTGCTGGATTGATGTGTTGCTCTGCTGCGCTAACATAATTTGACGCCTCTCTCCGAGCCCTTTGGTCTTAAGTGCAAAGCTCCCCAGCCACAGTTTGCCAGGAATACGGCATGGCGCAGCAGTGACAGAAGTCCAGCCAGGGGCCCAATGGTTCAGTGCCCCAGTCGTTAAGAGCTTTTCTGATATTTGTAGTTTGTATTTTGTTTATGACAATTATGCTGCAGGCCTTGTGATTTCCTTCAGAACCCTGGAAACCCTTTGTGATTCCCATGGGCTGACGGGTGACTCAGTGGGTCACACTGCAGCCTCACGCCTCTAGGATGGGGGGGTCGACTCCTGACCCTGGATCTGTGCCTGGAGTACTTGTGTTCTTGTGTTTGTGTGCCTTTGCTTTAGGTACTTGGATGTTATTCCATAGTCCAATTCGCAGGTTAAATTTGGTGTGCACTCTGATTAGGTGAGAGACCCTCTTGCCTTGGCCTGGTTTAGCGGCTATGGAGGACGCTAGGTGGTAGACTGGAATAACGGTTTTAATAATCTGAAATAGATATTCTATAGTTTTTTCATGCACAGATATGAAAATGACATGCCTGTACCTTTTTGATCTAATTTAAAAATGCAATATAAGGAAATACATACCCCGCTAAACAACATAAGAATATATTGTTTGGGGTCATTTTAGATAGCCATGTAGCCATTTTTGGCCAGAAGCTTGCGTTGCGTTTTTAGTAAGTCTCACACAGCACTAAGTGAATGTATTTTTTGTGTATTCTTACACCATCATCAAGCGAAGTCTGCTCAGATAAAGGATACATAGGAGAAGGACTTAATCTCATCAGCAAGCAGCCTTTCATTGGCCTTTTAACAGACCCATTAGTTACACCTCGATGCTATTCAATTCCTTAACTTTTATTATGGTTCGGCCAATAAAGAATTTTAATAAATAATCGAATTTTTTGCCCGCTCACGGTTTATTACATTCCAGATATTTACTAAGTGGCACTTTGACCCTCCGAATTACACGGGCAAGCTTGGTAGGGTAGTGGCGTGGTGGTTAGCGGGCAGCTCTGTGGCACAGCTCTGTGGGGAGTTCTCCCGCAGTGGTCTGCATTTCTCTCTGGGTACTGTGGCATCTCTAAGATAACCACAATGTATGATTCTGTGTGCATATGTCTGCATGTTTGTAATTATTACATTGTGGGGACCAGATTTCCCCACAATACGATAAAATCATTTTTCCTTTTTTCTTGTGGGGACATTTTTTTTGGTCCCCAAAAATATATCCTCAGTTTTATATAAATCTGTGACTGCAATCAAAAAACTAAAGATGCCAAAAGTCTTGTATTTTGCTTGGTTACTTATGGTGAAGGTTAGGGCTGGGTAGGGATTAAGGATGTCATAGCTGGGATTAGGGTTCTGCCCCATTCCTCACACTCAGTATTGTGTAAGTGACTGGAAGATGGATGGAGGCTGATAGAGCTGTTATCATCTGGAGGAACTGACAGATGCAGGTGACAGGAACTGGCAGAACACTTTGTGGGTTCTGGTTTCAGGTTGAAGTCAAACACACAGAAGACAGATGCGTAAGTGTGTCGCCCTGGTTGCTCCAGTTGAATTAATTCAAGGCATCCTGGTGGCCTTTTATGTTCAGCCCTCCCTGGTGCGCTGCTCTTCTGGGTCTCGGACTATGAGTCTCCCCCCTCCTATGGAGACTCTGGGCTCTATAGAAATACCTCCCACCACCACGACATGTGCCTGTGCCCTGGCCACTGTGTCCTATGTTCTTGAGAGAGAGAGAGAGAGTTGAGACGTAGGAAGGTGTTGGGGCCAGCAGTATACATGATGGAGATCTACCCAAGTAGGAAGTCTGGTGGAGTGGGGTAAACAACAAGGGGAGAGGTATGCCATGTGATCATTTGTTTCTTTTTGTATGTTGTAAGGTTAAAATTGGTAGTTTTCAAGAAAATTAGGTTTTGAAGCACAGAACGTAAGATCAGATAACATCAATTGCAGACGAGCGACAAACATGTGAAATCAACATGTGAAGCTGGGTCCATTTCCACGGTATTCCAGACCAGAGACCCAAACATTAGGGACTTGGACGCTGTGGAGTTATATGTGCTGCTTGTCTGGCCGACGGCGCACTCTCCTTATCGGCGTTGAGTAAACAATGAAATAAATCACAAGGCGGCCATGAGACAGTTTGGATCAGCCTTCTGTGGTCACACCAATTGCTTGTGTTTCTGCTGTCACATGTAACCATGCACGTTATCAGAGGGAACCTTGGCCATTTCTTATCTGATGACAGGCATATATAGAAGACGGGCTGATTAGGTGGAGCTTCCGCCACCTGGGAGTGTGAGAAGAGCTTGGAATGTAAAGGCACACAGCACCCGTCACAGTGTGCCGTTAGCAGCCCACCTGCCGGCGGAGGCGAGGGTGCTGGAATGCTGTTCCAAGGTGCTATAACGGGCTGAATGGTTCCTTGTGTTTACCCCCCTCTTACAGCCCCACCTTCTGCTACCTAGTCATTCAGAACCACAAATGTGCCGTCCGGTTTGTCGCCGTGGCTTGGAAAAACATGATTTATGATAGATACAAGTTTAAGGATGACCCAGGTCTCTTCTCAAGGAGGCTTTATTGAGTTTCACTGACAGTGACCATGAGGGAATGCTCTTTGGCTCTTTGGCTCTTGGATTTCATATCGAAGGACTCTGCGGTCATGCGGGGGTTGAAGGAACTGGAGCATGCCAGGTTTGAGACAAATGGTCTGGCCTCCCATGATGCACCAAGAGATGATATGGGCCTCTGTATATTGTGTTAGTATATCTTACCCTAGTAGACAGCACCGGATGTTCATCTAAGTAGTGTCTGTATTTGCGTTGTTGAGGGTATTACTCTGGTACCTTGTGGCTACTCGTATCAAAACTGTGCTCAATACTATCAACACCTTGAAGCCAAGTGGACGTCCTGGGCAGAAACGCAATGGCATCGCCAGCAAATGTGGCCGCATGCCTTCTTTTGCCAGCTCCTGAAAGACAACAAAGTACCTTCAATTATACTGCTGGCTGGCCGATGGGTGCGTGGCTGTACCCGGAGCGCTCGGCCTTCGGGGTGGGCTGTCAGTGCCTCAGCCTCGGCCACGGTTTGCCTGTATTTATTCCCGGCCTGTTAAGATAATTGATATCTCAAACTCTGGATTTTCAGATTTTTGACATTATTATACATATTTCCTCTGGGAAACGCCCGTTTCCCAGAATGCAGAGGTCATCAGCTCAAACTCATGTTTATTTATATGGAATCTGTTTGTCCCGATGCGTACGGTTTGACATGGAAACCATGACATGTTTTTATTAAAACCATAAAATTTATACATAATAAGGGTAAGGTAAAATATCCAGTGAAATATGTCTAAATGACTGTGTGCCTCATTCGTATTTTAAAGGGCACCTTTATTGGGGTTTTTTAAAATCAGTATTTCTTCTGAAATTGGAACATACTGGATCTGTCCCCACCTAACTAAGGCAGAAATAGATGGTTAAAGGGCCCAACAACTAGCTAGCTCATTTATGTCTATTTCCTGCAGAAAGTCTTCAGAGAGAGACTTCCCTTCTCCAGAAGGGAATATGGGGCCAGATCAGCCCTCTCTCTGCCTTGGATGTTGCTCTTAGGGTTAGGGTTAGGAACATTTGCTCATGGCTCATGACTGCCTGGGCCATGACTTGTGTCAGCATGGATCAGCGGTGCTTTGTGTTTGTGTCTCAGTGGTCAGCCAGTTGAAATTCTTGAGGCTGCCTGGGGAGGGCCGTGCAAGGTCAGCCAGTGGAGCAACAAGCTGGGGCGGAAGGCAGGCTGGTGTGTAAGCATGGGGTCCCAGCTGGCAGCCAGTGCAGGGTACATGGAAGGCCTGGCTCCGCTTCTGTCTAAGCAATGAAATTCTATGATGCTGCTGTAACAGTACAAAACAAAACAACAAAGCAAGACCCTGGCATAGTTCCTGGTATTTCCCCATTGGTGAAGAGAAGCTGGTGCATAGAGCTATGATCTTGTCCTGATGGGACCCAGTTTACTGATCATCGGGTTATCGTTTGGAAAAACTACCGAGGTGACATTTCCTCAGAATTCCTTATGGCTGCACTGTGATATGCCCAGAGGACGTGGTGTAGATTGTAGAAGTTCTTTGGAAAAGGACTTTGTTGTTTGGATCTGGTCTCTTGCGAGCAGCTGTCGGATCCCTAGCGCTTGCGCGGCTGTAATTTGCCATCTCCTCGCTTCCGTTTGATTGTGGAGGCTACCTGAGGAGATCGGCTTGATTGCCTCATGTTGGTTACCAGCATCGATCTTGGCCCCAGGAGGGAGGTCATCAGCGCCCGGAGACGAGCCACTCGTCCCGGTGAACGCCGCCGGCGTCTCATAATCAGTAGAGCCCTTCAGCGTCCACCCCCCCCCGAACCCCCTATTGTCCCAGAGTCCCGAAGCTGCCTTTTGACAGAGAGGATAATCATAGTAAATCTGCTGAAGTCGGATGCCATAGCTTGGATGAAAGAAGCCCTTAGCCAACTGGTAGTGCTATACAAAAACAAGGCATTCTTGCTTAAAAGTCAGCTCACACTCTACTGTTTGCAATTAGGTAATTTCAGTGATGGATGTATTACAGATGAGGACAAATGATGGAGATTCATTCCCCCATGTAGAGATCTTGTATGCAAATCTCTGTTCATCTCTCTCCCCTCACTCTTCTGGACATCAGCTAATCCTATCGCATCAGGAGATATAACACGCTTTATTACAGGGCTACGGGAAGCTATTTGCATAAGAAAGAAGGGTGCAGTTAATTGAAGTTAATCAGGGACAGTTGTCCTCTTTCCTGGGGTGGAGTGGGCTTTGTTCATTAAGAACACTTTAAAGATTCTTAATTAGCAGCACGACACGCCGAAAGTCAGGCTGCTGTAGGAGTTGCTCCTGGAAGTTTTAATTACAGCTGTGATTAATATGAACAGAGTGGCTGCGTGCACAGAGGGTACACCTCCGGAGCTTACTGACGCTTCACGCATTTTTTTCTTTAGTTTGTGTGAAGTTCACGCTTATATCGCAAATAAATTTTGCAAATAAATTAAAATATTGCATTTTAAAAAATAAAGTGCACAGAAAAGAGTGCTTGTATCTTGCATAGCCACAGCTAGGTACATCAGTGGTGCTGGAGTTTTTAAAACGCTTCCAGTCCAATAAATTAAAATAATTCTTTTAATACCAGTAATAAAAATTTAAAAATATTCACAAAACAACTTGAAAATGAAGTCCGTAAGGTATGCAAATAAGTCTGCAAAAAAAGTTTTCCGAACACCTTTGCCTGACCTCCATTTCACATTTGTAACACACCATCCCCTTGTAGTGATGTGATTCCGTTCACATCCATAATCAATAACATAAATGCAAAGCACAATTAAATATGGCATGATATATAGTATAGATACATTGTGTAGAATTTATGGAGAGAGAGGGGTGAGGAGCCCACGTTGCTACAGCATGTTGCCAAACCCACCCACCCTGACGAACCACCTCAAGGATGAGAGGCAGAGTACAGCCGTGTGATACCTCAGCACCACCCTAGTTCAGATGGAGTAGAAGAGGTTTTATTTTTTATTATTTTTATTTATTTTTTTTCCCCTGCTGGCTGGAGTGCCAATCCTGCCAATAACCCCCTGTATGTCAGAGGACCTGCTTGCAGGCTAACGACACACTTAGGACAAAGCCTTTGCAGGTTGAGGGCCTTGCTCAAGGGCCCAATGGAGTAGGATCACTCCTGGCATTCGCAGGATTCGAACCGGCAACCTACTGACTGCCGGTACAGAGCCCTAGCCCTGGAGCCATCCCTCTGCCTTGAGTTTATAGATGTAACAAAAACAGCTTTATATAAATATATTCTAAGGATTGTTTTATTATTATTGTTGTTGTTTTTTTAATACTTATAACATTTTTTTCCTAGACCTCCACTTTGTTGAAAGAAAAGCGTTGAAAAGCCACAAGTAATTGCCCCTGGACTCTTTCGGTCACTGCTGTACTCGGCCACATCTGCAGTTGGTCTTTGGAGGCTGACAGCTCTTGCTCTATCCTCCATACATGCGGCGCCATGCATAGAATAATGCGCTCAGAGAGACAGGCAGGTATGCATGTAGTCTAACGTCAGACTCCCCCCCCCCCCCCCCCCCATCTGCGGTCCAGCTTGTTCACATTACCTGTCACGCTGCACCTGTTAGGGTACCTACCTGCATTGACGGCGGTCAGTCTTTCCCACGATTTACTGCCAGGCTGCTTGGAACTGAATGGCCAGACCCAGATCTTAAAGATACAGAAAGGAAAATGACATTATAGTCTCAGTCCATTCATGTGGGTCTAAGATTTGAATTATTAACTGGCATTTACATGTGTTTATTTACAATGTGAGTTTTGCCGTCTAGTTTTATCACTGAATCACTGATAAGTTGTGTGTATTTCTGATTACTGTACATTTCCGTGTTTGGGATGGCATTTCCCTTCTGCATTATGTTATAACACAGTTAGCCATGACCAACAGAAAGGTTTAGCTAATCACATTTGTGTGTAATCAATGGGATATGAGTAGTTTTCAGTTAGATCCCAGCATAGAAGGATTGCTTTGTCCCTGTGCTGAATTCTTTTCACGTAGCCCTTTATTTTCACCATTGTAATGCCCAAGCGTCTTTCCAAAGCCCAGCCCCTCACAGGGGACGGCTCGCCCCTGACTGATGTCTTGTTGGTTCTCTGCCATATGCTCCATCTTTTGTTTGTGTGCATTACACAAATTAGGCTTTTCAGATGCCCCACCCACCTGTCCCCGGTTGGTTGATTCTGCTAATGACCTTCATTTGACTTCAGAGGAGTCATGAAGTGGATAGGCTGCATCAGAGTGGGTGGGTCTCCTGTCGGGGATGGGCAGCCCCTTCGTGTCCAGCAGTGCACTCTGCTGCCACGCTGATGAAGGGCTCCATTGGCCCCTGAATGAAATATCCCACCCTCCTTCATCCCCCTTTATAACGCTACATTTGTCTCAGGACATGGTGGATTGAGTCCCGTAATCATTTTGTTATCACAGTGGTCTGCGGTGCAGAAGAGATGGACAGTGAGGGCCCTGTTTGAGGCTCTTTGCGTTTGCCCAGATTGTGGTGCACTTGCTTGACTCTCGCATGCTTAAACTCAGTAATGACATTGACAGAAATGTGCGAATGGTGCATTCAGGGTAGTAAAGAGCAGAACTCTTTCTAGCTTCATAGCCACCCCAATGTTGTCCGTCATACACAAACGGATCCTTTCCAGAAACCTTATTTATCCTTGACATGAAAAACAGCGCCGCTCTTAATTACAATTGATTTGTTAGTTTTTAATTTGTGCCCCAGATAAGTTGCCATTGATCAGAATGTTCTGCGGTAGGTTTTGCAGTCTCCCTTTTTAAGCGTAAGGTCAGAAATATCTATTGGATCCAGAGCCCATTTTCTGTGGTACAATGTGATGATAGGTCACGGGGTCATGTAGGGCCAAAGGTCACGGTTTTGAGTCGTCACCCATTGAGCCATCCCGACCGGGACTAACCAATCTGAAGAACCAGTGTGAAAAATGATGTGCGTTCTTCATGTGTTTGACTGCAAATCCTGAATTGTGTTACTAGAAGAACATCCTTTCTTTGCTATTCTGTTATTTTCAGCATGTGTTTCCACAAAGAGCTGCATTACATCCCGGGCCTAAGTTGTGCATGTTAGACAGTACTGTACTGTTATTACGCTTGATTTGTTAAGTCAGTTTTTCCTGCTGAAGCTGCAATCTGCTCAGATTCAACTTTAGAACCCAAGGCTATATTCAGTTTGTTCATTATGTTAATTAGCAGATCATGAGAAACCATGATTTCAACAAGCAATACATGGAGATGACCCTCTGTGGGAGATTCCAAGGTGACAGTAGTAAACACGATCGCCTGACCCAGGAAAAGCTTGCAGGTTTAAGTGCATCTTAGGACATAATGAGCATCTTGAGGACACCAACCCTCCTTACTCAGCGTTTTCTCCAGTGCTCTATACATCAGCACATGCATAAGCTTTATCCAGAAGTAACACAGCAGTTTTGCATTTGTGATATATATAAATATTTCCTATCAGTGCAGTAGGTCCGAGTCGGCAAAGTGAAAGATTGGGTGCTGGTTGCGGACACTAGGACTCTGTGCCTGTTTAGCTGTGGAGAGAGTAGATAGTGTGTGGAAGGTCGCAGCTGACGGCACATACATCGAAGGATCTGTGCCTGTTTAGCTGTGGAGAGAGTAGATAGTGTGTGGAAGGTTGCGGCTGATGGCACATACGTCGGAGGATCTGTGCCTGTTTAGCTGTGGAGAGAGTAGATAGTGTGTGGAAGGTCGCGGCTGACGGCACATACATCGGAGGATCTGTGCCTGTTTAGCTGTGGAGAGAGTAGATAGTGTGTGGAAGGTCGC
>JAAGVU020000001.1:1308949-1331735 GCA_011763525.2 Mormyrus iriodes
TAGATAGTGTGTGGAAGGTCGCAGCTGACGGCACATACATCGGAGGATCTGTGCCTGGTTTCGTGCAGCTGGCTTGGGATTCGTGTGTTTGTGAGGAGATCATGGCGCATCTGGGAGAAAAGATCATCGCTAAAACTGAAGCAAAACGAGTTTTTCTGTTTTTCCTTCATATGGTGTGATTCAGCCATTCGTTATTTGACGTGAGGATCATCTATCATCTCACTCACAGACCCAGCTGCACAACTCCAGACACATTATCCTAATAGCCTATTATGTGTGTTTGTTAAAGAATGGCCATAATACATAATGAGGTTTAATCAGTTACTTCTTTGCGAATCAAAGGAATTGACCATCAAGCAGGTGACGCTCTGGATCTATACACCTTTGTATATTATAACTCTTCCAAGGTGCTAGAGACAAGTCTCACAGTCAGGTAGGAATCCAGAACTGGTACTGAGGAATGGCATGGCGATGAGAAGTGCCCAGAGGAAACAATAGCATGACACCCCTGCTTTGCTGAGTGTCTTCTGTTGAAAGCTTTCAATTTCTGCACTTGTTACAGAAATTAGACTATAATGGAATATCCATAACTGACCCCTCAGGGTGAGGTGTGAAAATGAAGATTTATTGTGTAATGACACAATCGAGAAGCAGCCGATGGCTGGCTGAAATGGCATTTAGAACATTTAGAAATCGCTACAGACTAGCTAAAGTTTCACATTGATTTAATAGTTTGTCGTGTTTTTTACAACGTCGTGCGTGGCTGACGCTTTATTTTGTCCTCTGTCTGAATGTTGGGACTGTGTACTATTACCACAAGCAGACACATTTATACGTAAGGTTATTACTGATTAAAGTGGTTCAGAATGCACTTGACAGGCAGAGGATATTAAATGAAATTAACATGCGACTGTATCTCCAACATAAAATGTGTGGCCATAAGGTGCATGAGCCTAATGGGAAACGGAATCGCATTAATCAAGCCTGTTAAACAGGAGGGGAAAAGCAGAGCGGCAAGAAGAGCCACCACGAAAACTCTAGTTACGTTCATTCAGTCTTGGGTGTCCACCATCGTGCTGCAGGTTTAATGTTCCCTTCTTACATCTATGCAAAATGATACGTGACTGTGCAGTTTAAAGGGGTGAACTTTGCAGTTGCAGGCTATGTGCTGCTTCAGTCATTAATGCCTTTATTCCCCGTGACCCCCGACCCGCTGAGTTCAGCATGCAGCAGATGACTTGTATTTATTTGTGGTGGATCGTTCCATGTGATGACGAGGGCCCCCCAACCCCCAAAACGGTTTGCAATTCTCAACGGTCTGTTGACTTTTCCAATCCAGAGGGAGCATGGCATGACTTCCGAACCCTGCCTGACCAAATGGCTCACTCCGTCTCGACCGTGGTGCCCGACTCGGGACCGTTTCTGCTAGGTTTGACCGTGCCACATCTCCTTAATGCACGGCTTGTGGATAAAATAATAGCTCTGCAATCAAGACTGCATTAGGAAAGCTGCCTTTCAGGACCATGGTGACACCCTGCAATCTCAGGCATGGGGAGCAGTGGCCTTTTAGTCACAGCCTTGGAATCGGTACTGAGACCAATGCCGTACATCTGTTGCCTGGTTAAGCGGGTTTTAATGAGCCTGCCACAACGTTTACAGCCGCAATCGGTGCCTTTCCTGGGTATCGATCCACTTGCGACAGGGATCCTGCAAAATAGCCCCCCAGGATGAAATCAGAACGTAATATTGCTCCGTGGAGGAAGAGCTCTTCAAAATGATGAGGACCTGTTGTCATCTGTATTCATTAAGCCACACCTTGTCAGCCTGCGAATGGCCACATTTTTCTTCGACCTCAAATGGCTTATTTAATTGGGACCCATGTGCAAATCATGTGACTTGGGATGGCGTTGAAATGATGGATCCTGAAGCGAAGCCTGTGAGTCTGGACGTTTAATGTATGGTGAAATCTAATCTCACATAAGCTTAATTGAAATGTATTACGTTACTACAATGCCAGCCTATAGCATTTATTGAACTGTTTCATGCTTGAGTAAAAGACTGGGCCCCCTAAACAACGTGTTATTAACCTGCGTGGTCAAGTGAATGAATCCGGAGCTTCTCCATGCCACTTTGTACTTGCTGCCAAGGTGTTAAGCTAACTGCATTGAAGGAATTGTAATAGTCATTAGTCTTGCAGGCTGAGGGTACAGACATCATATTGGTTATAAATATTTTTCTGTCTCTGTTTTGTTCAGTTTAGAAGTTCTGTGATCTTCTGCATCATGATCTATTAGTGTGCAAAACATGTTCTTATTTACTGGCCGAGTTGAGAAAGGATGAAGAAATCAAGCTTTTAATTTCTCATAGAATCTTCCAGACACTATAGGAAATTTTAAAAACTGTCTAAAAATGGGATCATTTACAAAATTTGGGGGCACTTTAAAAAGAAAACTGATTATTTAACTAATGCATAAAATTGCTATTTTTAATGTGAAATGAGT
Organism: Mormyrus iriodes; assembly: GCA_011763525.2. NCBI lineage: Eukaryota > Metazoa > Chordata > Actinopteri > Osteoglossiformes > Mormyridae > Mormyrus > Mormyrus iriodes. The sequence goes on from JAAGVU020000001.1 coordinate 1,311,451, forward strand.
CCATATTAAAATGCATACAGTAACCACCTTTTATACTACTTATACTACTGCTGTTCCAAAGAGAAGTGTACAACCATCTCTGTGTATATGGAATACCATCTATATGTGTGAAAGAAAGCAAGGAAATTGTTCTATTTAGCCTTTTGTTTATCTCCTTTGTTTATATGTATGATACATTAATGTATGGATAAAGTGAAAACTTCATCAGTCTTCCAGATGAACTAATTTATTCTCTGTTTTTAAGCCTCCTCTTTGGAAACTGCTGAAGGTCTATTAAAAATATTTGTGAAAATAAAAGGCAGTGTTTACGACTGTAAATGCAAACTGGTCCCTTCAACAATATAAAACAAATATTGCAAATTACGATATTTGTAACCTGTGAGCCGTTTGGCAGCGTTTTAAAATGGAATGAAACAAGTACCAATTATTCTTTGCCTCCGTGACCTACCCCGTGAGGCGCTTACTGAGCAGTTTAATCTGAGCTGTGAATGGTGGGAGTCTGTGCAACGTCGTAACCCAAGCTCTCACGTTGTTTGCAACCAGGAAGGAATGCTGTTACTTTTATCATACAATATAAGGTATATTTATTTAAACAGTATTGTTTCATCCTATATCTCGTTTTGAAAATATATCGATATACTGTGGAAATTCGATGTACCGCCCAGCCCTAGGCTACTGTAAAAGTTGTTGGGGGGGGTGGTGATGATATGGGTAAGCACATGATCTGTAGCCATGCCCCTAGCAGAAATCAGCTTATTTGTGTTTGGATGAATACCTTTGTTACCGATTACTGGGAATACCTAAGAGTTCTGGCAAGACCTATAACTTCCATAATGAATGTGTCCCTCTCCTCGGGTGATGTGCCTGACAAATGTAAAGTATCAGTAATCAGACCACTACTGAAGAAGCCAAGTTTGGATCCACAGGAACTGAGCATTTCCAGACCTGTCTCTAATGTACCATTTTTGTCAAAAGCTGTGGGGAAGATAGTTGCTGCTCAACTTCAGTCATACTTGAAGACACACAACATACTGGACAGTTTCCAGTCGGGCTTCCGTCCAGGACACAGCACTGAAACTGCCTTAACTAAAGTCGTAAATGACATAACAATGGCAACTGATGCTGGCAGCACAACTGTGCTCATGCTTCTGGACCTGAGTGCAGCCTTTGATATGGTTGACCATTTATGGACTTTGATCACTGATATGACTTTTTCAAGATGTGACACATTGCTGCAATGTGATGTCACTGATGGATTTTATAATCATTGATATGCACTTTATTTCTGTTATGGACTTTTAAGATGTGATGTGTTGGTGTCCTGTCAAGTCACTGATATGGGCCTCTTAATCATTGAGATGCAATTTTCATTTTATTACCTCTGTTTCTTACATTTATTATTATTACATTCTTTCATTTTAAACTACTAAGTTCTACGGTTTGCTTCAGACTGAATTTCATTTTATACTAATATGTAATGACAATAAAAGGATCTAATCTAATCTATTACAAAGACTTAAATTTGATGTTGGGTTGTATGGAACGGTGTTGAAGTGGGTTAAATCCTACTTGGCTAATCGATATCTATATGTTTGTGTCGAATAACTGTACGCCATAGTCAACGTCACCAGTCAAACATGGGCTACCGCAGGGATCAGTGCTTGGTCCTTTATTGTTTTCTCTCTACATGCCGTTAGGTAACATATTGAGAAAACATGGAAATAAATTGAATTGAGTATTAAAAAGTAAAATTGGCCTCTGCCAGGTATTGTAATAGCATTACATAGTAGTACTTTTAGATTTTTAAGGGCATCCTGAGATTTCTTGGGGCATTTTTTCTCTTTGCTCCAGTTAATTTCCGACACTAGTTTTCTTTTTGAAAATGTGGAGGACCTTAAGGACGTCGCTGAATCATCAAAATGATAACCGTGAATTGCTAGCATGTGCTAAACTGGGTATTTGCTGATCGCTACCAGTGGGAAACATCCTGTTCTTCACCCATGTTTGCGAGGATTTTCGTTTTTGAAAATATAGGCTGGCCTCTTTTGGCAAATGATTTAAAATTCCCGTTGACGTTTTTGCAGGGTTGGCTTTTTCGTGGGGTTTCCACGTGCGCTGCAGGTGTCCTAATATAAATAACCCCCGTCTCCGGCTGTCACACCATGAAAAGGTCTCTGTTTCAATTGCCTTTGGACTAGGACTCTAAGGATCCAGATGTCTATAAATGCGACTGTGAGATTGCCCGTCGTGGATCTGCGCTGTCCTGGGAGCACAAAGAGCGACACAGTCTATTACCTTGATCCCTGCGATAGACATGCATGGGAGAGATCTGCATATCGGACTGCATTAGCATTAATGCTGAAACGCAGCAGGCCAGAAATTAAATGTGAAACACAGCTGCACTCTGAGATCCCTGGTGTTAAGCATTCATCTGGACTTCAGATAAAAAAAAATAATTAATTTAGACCTAAGGAGCATTAAATGCAGGTGGATGCAGCTGGGGATTTCACAGTGGAGTTGCAAGTTTTCCTTTTTCTTTTACAGTGGCATTTGATTCAGAGACGTTGTTGCCTTAAGAAAGTGACCCTTTGTGCAGCCATCAGGCGTAGCTAGAAGAAAGGACCTAACACAGGGGCTTGGTGACGAATGTCGGTGGTCCGTCGAGAGCAGTGTGTCTAACCGTCTGTAACGTTATGATTAATTAATATTTGATTTCCCAGATCAGCCATGGATTTCTTAAGCTCCACCAGATCCAGTGACAGCCTGAGAAATGGAGAAGGATGCTGGGAATTTGACAGACTAACTCACATTTAGCATCAGTGTGGGTTACACAGTGGTGTCGCTACTATTTGTCACTCAGGAAACACTTTGACCATTTTTCAATGCTCTTCAGGTCGGCAGAAGACCAGGTTGTTTGGCTTGAACACTGTCCCTTTAACGTTAATCTGAGGGTGAGTGCTGTTAATTCCGGTAATAGCACCCTTTTTTGTGTTTTTGGACAAAAGAACACAACCCCCCCCCCCAACAATCTGCAGTCTTCTTAAGGGATCTGGGGTGTTTAGTAGTGAGTGGGTACTGAGGTCCCAGTGGTCTCTGTTTTGTTGAATATTAACCGGTAGGCCTCTAGGGTGCGGTAGCGCTTCCTGCATCTGAGGGATGAGTGTATATGTGTGTATGTGTGGCTTCATTTGACCAGTCCGCAGGCCCCTTTCCGTCAGTGATGGATGGTCCCTCTTAGCGCATGTCAGCCTGGCCTCCTGGGTGAGCATTGTCACTGGAGAGCGGGACTGAGCGCCACCAGGCAAGCAGTATGGCCGATCACAGCGGCAGACGACGCCGGCTTATCGAGTCTTAATGAAAATCGGAACACGGCCAGCAGACGCCATCTCTGTAATCCTCGCCCTGTTGCCTTGGTGTCATTTCTTTGAAGAACCACCGAAGCGAACATGAAACAAAGAATAGAGGCATTCAGCCACGTATTTAATTAATATCATATAGTTATGTTTATATTCAGCTATTAGTGTAGCTAAAGTAGCTAATGTATCGGGGGGGGCTCGACTGAATATGAGGGTGGATATTCTTGCTTGTTCGGTGGTCTGTATGACCTTCTCTGTGCTAAAGCTAAAATATAATTGGCGTCTCAGCATAGCGGATGCCGTTTTGCATTCTCTGGCCGCCTCATGCGGATGATAAAACAACGGCAGCAGTCGCTGGAATGAAGGGCAGAAACGAACCGGCAGAACCTCCCACCAGATCAATGCAGAGTGATGCCGGGCCCGTGAGGGGGAGAGAAGACCGCCAAGTAGCTTTTTGCAAGTTTATATCCCCTATGAGACCAAAACACCGGAAATGCGCCAGGCGCGATCGCGCTAATCCTCTCGTCGTCATGCCATTGTTTTGTTATTTTTTGAAGTAACAGATGAAAGGGGGATGAAACGGTGCAGCTTGGGTCGCCAGCGCCCACAGGGGCGATGACAGGAGTTCAGTGGCTTTCAGAGGGATGCCTCAACATGTTTGGTCCCTTGGTGCATCTTGGGACACAGCTCTGCTAGTCAAAGGGGAAAAAAGCCTTTGTTCTCCTGGCGATGCCGTCTGCAGGATGAAGTGTCCCTGTGTGCATTGGCAGATTTGCCAGGCATGGCGGATGTGGCTTGACGACGTGTGAGGTTGGATGACAACCGAGGGCTGATAAAAACCCTGTAGCACTGGCTAACAGTTTTTCCTGACCCATACCATTCCTGTAGCATGTGAAATACATTTACATTTTATGCAGACACTTTCATCCAAAGCAATAAACATTTTTTTGAGAATACATGGTCAGCCAGTCCCTAGAGCAACTGCGGGTGAAGGGCCTTGCTCAAGGATCCAGTGGTTGGCATCAATCTGCTGACCTTGGGATTTGAACTGGCAACCTTCTGATCAGATACTGAAGAGGACAGAGTTAAAGTAACTGCCCCTGCTTCGTCCTGATAGTGCTGTTGGCCCATGTTCTGCTATGTCTTCCTCTGACCACATTGTCCTGCCTCGTATTGACTTAAAGTTTATGGGCCGTGACGGTGTTCTGGTGTATGCGGCCTAATTTACAGGGATAAATCCTGCTTTTAAAGGCTGTTAAATAGATAATGGAAACAGCAGTGGCCATACATTTTGCGAAAAGCATTAAAATCATTTTTGCAGGGTATGGAAACTTGTAGACGGTGCAGAGCGCAGTGCTCACCAGCCGTTTCCTATTGACAGAATAATTTATTTTTATGAAGGACAGTGAAAAATTCCAATCTACTCCGCAAGATCGCATCATCTCGAGTAATATACGACCACATCTAAATATAAACGCGGACTGTGGCAATGCGCGACTGGCTGCTGATCTGAGCGCGGTGAATGTATTGTCGCGGCTGATGAAAGAGGAAGTGTAATTGCTCTGGCTGCTTCATACGGCTCCCTGAAAGGAGGGAGGGCACTCTGTGATGCTGAGAGCTTTGTGGCAACTCCAGACACGGACAGAATAAACACCGCTGTTGACAGCCGAAAGATTAGGTTGATGTCTGGCCCGCCGATACTGTACTAATAGGATGCAGTCTTGTTTTTGAATAGAAATTTTCGTAATATCAAGTTTTTAGTACAAAACTAACACATGAAAAACGTTCAGCAGAAATCAGGGGCCTGCATCACAACGCTGGACTTTTGGGTTTGCGAGAGTACTTGTCGGGTTTGAGGTAGTCTGGGCTAAATGCAAGTGAATGAAGATGGAGTCCATTTAAACTGGGGTATGTTAAATCTGAGAAGTTATCTAGCTAACCGGCACATCTCACTTTGTGATACAGGCCCAGGGTGTATAATGTTAATTATCCCAAAAGACAGTTATCTTTGGAAACACCTTATAAGAAATACAACCTTAAAACTTGTATGTCTGAATTATCCATCCTTCTATCCATCCATGTATACTTCTTCTAACCGCTTATCCCGAACAGGAGCAGATATACAGATATGAGCTGCTGATAAATATTTAGTGCACTTGTAGAGATTACCTTGTTAGCTGCACACGCGGTTTATGTTCCTCGTTCGGGTCGCTGATGGCATTATCTTTGGGCTGCCTCTCATTTGCAGGCTGGCCCTTTCCATTTCAGCAAACCATTCCCATTCACCCAATTTATTTCGCAGATTGAAACGCTACTGTCTTTCTCTCTTTTTTTTTCCTTAATTAAATGCCCCTTCATTCCGTTAAAACACCCTGTATCTGGCTCAGAGATGGGAGTGGTGTTTAACATGCAAAGGGCCAAAGCGGCCCCCATTTTCTGTGACTCTGACATGTCAGTGAAGTGGCTTGCTGTGAGCCGTCACCTCTAGTCACTCTGAGGCTCCATCCGCTGGGCTGGTGCCCATGCTCAGGCATTTCACTGGGAGATCCAGCAGGAGGCGCACACACATGTACTGACAGGGGTGTCCATGCCCCTACTGCGCCCCTTGATCTTAGGCATCACTTCTATCCCCACACTTATGTCACTGGTTCTCGAAGTGTTGTGATTCTTGTAGACCCACATGGTGTGGTTCTTCTTCACTGGACTCTGACAGTACTATACAGACAGAGCACCAAGGCATCCCTGATTTTAATCACAGGATCTCACAGCCTTTTAGTACCATGTCCTATTAGTGGTGAACACCACTGTGATCCTGTTTAATGAGTACTCATTTAGAAGCAGCTTGCTAATTATCACGCAGCACAGTTAAAACAGTTATTTAGTGTCGCATTCATTAGTTGTCTCACTGACACTGTTTTACTGCCCCAGTTCAGGATGGGCGCATTTTTCAAGAGTCCATTCTGAAACTTGTCCCAGCAGATTTATTCCAGAGCGTGTCGTTAGGGGCAGTGCCATATACTAGGTAGAATTTACTTGGTGTTGATGTGTACTGTGTGTATTGCTGTGTTGTGTGTATTTGCTGAACTCCCCCAGACTGGGGCCTGGACTGCAGATGACATTTGGCATCAGGTTTGTTTGTTACGCCGTAACTGCGGAATGCTCCCTAACGCGGCGGTGACCTTGCGGTGACCCCTCAGAATAGCTTCTCCGCTCATCAGTACAGTGGACAGGTAGTTAGGGTCCTCATTATTGCCTCTTCTCCCGTTGCCTACCAGCAAGCTCTGCCGGTACTGTGCGCCTGCTATCTTCTCTGGCTTTTGTTTCATTTGAGCTCTTAATTAATTAGCCCTTGATTGAAAATGACAATTCAAATCACATTAAATTTGAATCACATTAAACTGTATGTGTCACAGGACCAGTCACGCTGAACTGAATTTGGTATCTATAAAAATGAACTAATTTCTAACTTGAAAAAAACAATTATTAATCAATTATGAGAAAACATTAAAAGTGATAAACAAATAATTTGTAATTATCACACATAATTGTGATTCATAAAAATTTTCAAGTAAATAAACTAGAATTTTACTTCTTACAAGTAAATAATGCATCGAGTTACTTCAATTAAGAGAAAATCGTGATTAAAGCTTCAGCTATAGCCAAAAATGCAAAATACTGTTTAGCGTGATTTGAATCACTCAGTTAAACCACACAGAATAGAATCAAACCGAATCAGGCGGGGGGGGGCAGAGCTTCTGGAATTCCAAAGGGGAAGCAGTATATGCAGAATCCCAGGGCTTGGATCAAACGAAAATGTAAGTATCTGGCTAAAAAAAACATGTATTTATATGAATTATGTCTGCTATGCTGTCGTTCTCCCAAACACTGTGACCCTGGACTATGTACCTACTCACTACAAACAGAAACAAAGGGTGACTGTTATATCCTGCCAAAAATTAAGGCGATTTTATATCAGAAACTAGTTTTAAAGGCTTGCAGAGAGCAATAACAACAGGGTTGAAAAAAACACTTGAACTACCATCTATATCCATGCAAGCGAGTATTTAGAAGTCGCTTTTGGCATGTGAGGTGCAGGGCTGGCCTTGGTAATGCCTGACAAATGTGGAATTTGGGTAGCTGGAAATGAAAGTGAAACGAGTCCCTGTTATGGGTAATTAAAATATGCGGCATGCAAAGACACTGCAGGAGATGAAGGAAGTCAGCGGAGAGCTGTGTTGATCTCCCGTTAAATGGCTCCTTTTTTAATTCACTCTGTGACCATAAAACAGTGGCTGGAAATATTGCTTTGCTGACTCTCTGCGGAGTTTGAGCTGTAATAAGTGAGGCAGGGATTTGGCCTTCAAAGAAAACCCGCTGTTTTTATTTCACCGTTTCATTTCCAGCAGTGGCGAGTTGCCAGTGATCTCAGCTCCCAACTATTGATTTTTTTACCCCCCCTTCTGCTTTAAAATGAAATCTCAAAAGGAGTTTTATGCATTTTGCAAACTTTTGTTTAGCCAATTGCAGTTTTTCCTTTGTGTCATCACTGATTCACCGCCGCTTGGGTACAGTCACTGCCGCTTGGGTACAGTCACTACCGCTTGGGTATGCCTTTTTCTATGCGCTGATGCCTGGCCAGTGGTGATGAGCTAAGGTGACTATACCCAAGAAGATACCTACCCTGATGTAGTGCCCTGATGTAGTGCCTCTCTGTGTGGAGGTAAACACCCCCTGCCATACTGAATGATGGCCCCATCACTGTGCACTGAAACAGTCCGTTAGACCTATAGGAAGCATCTCTAAGGACAAACTGGGAAACACATACAGCCCAGAGAAATTGAAGTGTGTTATTTAAGTACTTAAACTTAATACTCCTGCTACATCCAGTTATGTTGTTAAAATGCTCATGATACTCTATCTACATGTATGTATGCATATTCCTTCCTCAGAAATGTACTGTGTTTGTATTGCTTCTTAGGTCATGTGTAAGAGTCGGTAATATACTGCATTTAACTTACCACATCAAGCACCTGCATTTAACCTACCACATCAAACACCTGCATTTAACTTATCACATCAAACACCTGCATTTAACCTACCACATCAAACACCTGCATTTAACTTATCACATCAAACACCTGCATTTAACCTACCACATCAAACACCTGCATTTAACCTACCACATCAAACACCTGCATTTAACCTACCACATTTAACACCTGCATTTAACCTACCACATCAAACACCTGCATTTAACATACCACATCAAGCACCTGCATTTAACTGATCACATCGAACACCTGCATTTAACCTATCACATCGAATACCTGCATTTAACTTATCACATCGAATACCTGCATTTAACTTATCACATCAAGCCCCTGCATTTAATTTACCACATTGAACACCTGCATTTAACCTACCACATCAAACACCTGCTTGCAAATCAACTGTCTATTCTATTCAATTCTATGTGGAAAGTGCACAGTCAGAATTCTGATGCCTGTGACTATGACTCCATTGGCTCGGCTCATGTGGGTCTTCACGGCCACTGCGCTCAGGAGTCGGAGAAGGCCTCCTTCACTGGATCATCCGTGCGCTTCTTTTGTGATGTGACCTTCACTGATCCGGGAGAAGGTCACCCATGTAGCGCTGGTAGATGTTTAATAGCCTTTTCTCCAGCATAACCTCCCATCTACACCCTTACTTGAGGCCCAGCTTGGAAGCTGATGAATACTTTTCGTTTTTTCATTTTGCTGAGTCGGTCGACATCGCAGGCTGCATTTTACTGTGTGTTTGCGGTCCACTTAAACAGATGTGCTTTCCTAGTCATATGCAGTAAACCGTATTTTTTGCTGTGTTTGCGTAAAGAAGCTTCCATTGTAAAATCATGTAAAGCTAAAGCTTGTGCCTCTATGGTCTACTCAAGAAACTAGCTGATTTATAAGATGTCGTCACGTTGGATAATGTTCAGGAGAAGATTGCCTCTGGTTGTTCGGTCACCATCAGCCAGATCCCGTTGGGTTTAGCCTTAATAACAAAGAGATTAAGGCAGGATTACTTGGAAATTGTGATTTTAACGGCACTCATATTGGGACGGTGTCTTTCATCTACATAGAAGCAGAAGAAGTCTCGACATTTCCACTGTCAGGTTACGAGAAACAGAGGCAGAAATGAAGCGCGCATGTATTTTAATTAAATAATATCGCGGAACACCAGCGTGGGCTGAGGAGGTGGGCTAGCGGCTTTAGCATACCTCAGAGAGGCACAGAGACGCACATGCAGAAGAGTGAGGGAATGTGCACAGCTCTGCGGTCACTCATTTGTTTGTGCATTATTAATTCAATAAGAAATCACTGGGGTTACTCTAAATCAACATCTGGAAATGCTAGTAGCAAATTAGCAACCTGGAAGAAGAAACACGTGTGGTTAAATTACAATTAATATAATTTCAGCTGTTTACAGCTTATGTGCAGCGTAGCTGGTGTGTAACGTGTTTTCTCTTTGGGGTTTATAAGTTATCGGTATATTCCGGACCTCATTTACATGCTCCATCTGTTGCAGATGTGCTTAAGCAGATACGATTTGTGTGGCATTGTTATAAAATGTTCATTGTTTGCTGGAAGTGCAGCTATAGCTTATACTCTCTCTTACTCTAAATCCAAAGCTCTTGGAATGAGCCCGCGAATGTGTGCGTTTTTCCTCTGGGAACTGTTGGCGGCTTTGGAGATTCAACGTTGCTCTGGTTCCGTGTGAGACAAGGGCCGCCACCCCCACCCCATGAGGGCCTGAGCGTTCGCGTGTCCTGTGGGTCACTGCGTTCTACCCCAGAATGCAACCGAGATTTATGCGAAATGGGAAGGAAACGCTGAGAATCGCTCTAATGAAGCGCCCTGTAGTCGAGACAGCAGATGTACCCATGTGACATGGGTTATGGGTATTGAACGTGATCTTTCTTTGGGGAAATAAAATACAGAAAACTGTCCTCTCCGAGGAGATTTAAATGAAAACCAAATGGATGTGGTGTGGGACAGGAAAGCTCAGATCTGAAAGGGGTCAGGATGGGCTTTCTGGGTTCTGATGGTTAGGGCTGCTTTCAGGTTACTAGGGGATAAAAAACACCAATTTGAACATCTATTTATACCCATCGTGGAGAGCAAGGGATAGATGGAGTTAATCAGCATACCAAAGTCACCTGACGCTCTCTGCCAAGACCGTCAAGTGCACCCTCTGCACGCGCGCACACACACACACATATACATATTTGTATTCAGTCTTTGTGGGGACTCATTCATTTCTACGGGCATAACCCTAATCCCAGCTATGACATCCTTAACCCCTACCTAGCCTAAATCTTAACCATAAGTAACCAAACAAAATACAAGACATTTGGCATTTTTAGTTTTTTTGATTGCTTGCACAGATTTATATAACATTGAGGACATTTAGTCCCCACAATGTGGTGAATACAAAGCCACACGGACACACACACACACAGAGCCACATGAGTCTAATGGAGTGGTTCCACAAATCTCTGCGCCTTACCAAGGGACCCTGTGCTGGCACAGCTCATGACCTTTGCTAAGGCATTTTCCACATGGTGCACCCTGTTCGGGCTGCTTCTGACACCTCGGCACTCTAACATTGACGTATTTGGTGGATCGGCTGTCAATAAAGCTGGACCTGGTCATATGAGGAGAAGGTTGAGGTCGAGATCTATGGATGCGTGAGCAGACGTGGAGAAAACAAAACACAGAATCACTGTTGCAATGAGTGGTTCCCAAGAAGACCAACACATTGTAACCTGGGAGATGGCGTAGACTTCAGCGCGTTGGCCACCGTTGACATTCGCTTCTTATTACTTGCCCCTGCTTGCATGGGGGGGCTTACACACAGTCCGTGGTTCTGTATGAAGCAGATCCACTTTCTAGTCCTGCCTCCGAACTTATTTACCCATGAGCCTGAGAGCAGAGAGCCACTTCAGTATGTTCTCGTTCAGCTAGGCTGAGGTGGGCTTTTATTTAAGCAAACACATCCTCCTCCGTGTCCGGAAAGTGCATCGCCGAGTGATACTGTTTTCTTGTGGATGAATCTCTGCAAAGGATTCTTCATCATAAGCTCTGTCAAACAGCACGGTCGCTATGACAACGGCAGCCAGACGGCCCATTTCGAGAAATACTGCGCACAGTCATCTCAAATAACCCTGAGTCTGGTGACTGTCCCCACAGAAGGTTTGTGGCCTGACGAGTGTGGCCGGCAGGGGGCGCCATGATTGTCGGCCTGGGTTGCGCTGCCTGCTCTGGGCCTGGGCGTGGGTAGCGGCGTACCCTTGGTGCAGAGGTTAGGCCCTGGAGTGAGACCCTGTGAGCCCCGGTGTTGGTGTCGTCGTTGTACCTGGAGACTTGCTGAGTATATACCCCTATGTATATCATACATCAATAGCAAGTCGTTTCAGTGCCTCTGTGTAACAATAATTCTATCTAAGGTCATAAAGGACTTTTTTTAAACCAATGAAATATTTATGATATAAATTATAAAGTGATCAGAGGGCCCTGAACACAAATTCAGTGTGTGGATTTTCGGACCCGAAGGTTCATTCTGCTCATCACTGGGTGTTTTAACATTGCTGCTCCTGGAAGCTGAAAATAACAGCATTTCACACTATCAGTGTCTGTGTTCTTCTAGTGCTGGGAACTCACTTCCTTGGCAGATGGTCAGACAAGCTGTCTTTACTTTTACATTTCCAGACAATATTCATTGGGCAAAAATACTGTAATATGCCAAAGTACAACTTGCTCAGTTCACATGAGATGAGAGAATTTACTATAATTAATGCAAATGTGCACATTGCAATTGACTGGAGTATTTTCGGCGGTTCATGAAGGTCTAGTATTGGTGGCTTGGGGGGGGGCTGTAAGAGGATACTTTTACTTCCTATTTACATATAAAATAGAAAGGTCGTCTGACCCCTCCTGCATTTTGACCTGGGGGGTTAAGCAACACTTCATTTTGTGACATTGTATTTCTTTTCAAACGATCAATAATCCAATTGTTTAATGCAAATTTAATTACCAGCCCTGAACAGCTTCAGCCTTGTGGCATGTTCCTTTCATGATCCCCTCTTTAATCTGGAGATTAAATCTAAACACAGGTTAATGCATCAATGCAGGCTGAAGATGAAGGTGTAGAAAGGAAAGGTGTTCGTGCATAGTGACACGGTGGGAAACTGACAGAGTATAAACAGCCAGTGTTGTAGTGAGATTCTACATTCTGCATTTATACCTTTCCCCGTGTCTGTTTCTCCTCGGGGCAGTACACCGGCGTCGCCTCAAACTGCCAGATGGCTAGTGGAAACCATTACGTTTGTCGCTCTTGTATCTGAAAAGCAGGAAATAAGGTTTCAGCCCCATTGGCTTCATCAGAATTCCAGAGCAGTTTATGTATGGAGGGAGAACCAGGAGGCCGATGGGGCTGGGATTATGTCGACGCGGTAATTTAAGATTATTCCATGGCTTACTTATAGCCATTCTGCCCAGTGCCGGGAAACGCGACGACTGTGGGGCGAGATCGGGCTCGGAAGACATAACCAGCCATTTCATTCTGAAATAACACATGCAGCGGAGGGTGGGGGGCAAGGACCCAATCTGCTGCTGTTAGGTCACCTTCTCATTTTTCATTTTGTTTTGTAGAAGAATACACCGCTTTGTGGATTATTTAGCAGGGTACTGTAATATTATTTCTGTATTATAAAAATGTACATTTAGATACATTGAAGTTTGCGAGTGTGCCTTTGTTCGTCACACAGATTCTAATGATCACAGCTAATTCACAGCACCTGATGCATTTTGCTAAGTACCTTAAAAAGTTTTACCCCCTTCCTCTTGTCTTCCTGAAGAACAAAAGATAATATGTCGCAGCCTTGGAGGGAATCACTTTGGCGAACATACTTCTTTTATGACTCAATCCCGCTGCCCTGGCCCCATTGCACAGGGAACAGGATTCTCAAATTGGTTTCCCCCCAAGGTCAAGTGAAATGCAGCAACTGTTAAATTCAATCTGGGGAAGCACTGGAATGACTGGTTTTCATTTCTCTGTAGTTTTGTGTTCCAGACGAGACCAACATGACTTTGTTGGATCTAATTTCGTCATTCTGGTTGACGGCCCCTTCTAAGTAAAACTGGCCCCCAGCTCTGCTTTGTGCCCGTCGGCAGCGATGGCTCAGTTGGCACCATTTGGTTAAATCACTTCTCTGTCTCTGGTGTTCCCAGCAACACCGCGCGTCTGTATGCCAGTCGGTGTTACCTCTTTCGGGGATTCAGTACAAACACAAGGGGAATTGTCATTGTACATTATTAAGTGGTAGCCTAGAGCTTAGAAAATCCTTGCCTAGGAACTATAAGGTTGTATGATTTCGCCCATGAAATACCTGAATTAGAACCTCCGTGGTCGCTCCCCTTTGAGAGGGTGCGGTGGTGCTCATCCGGTCCTCGGGGGAGATCGTCCTATAGATCTGTTTCTCAGCCGCAGGGAGCAGAATTCTGTTCTACAATCTGGAGCTTATTGAATGCATTGATTGTGCCGCTCCTGGCAGGTGACTGAAAGTCTCAGATAAATGTCTTGGGTGTTGGACGTATGCAGTCTGTGTCTGTCACCTGTCCTCGCTGGGGCTGCCATTCTGCCCCCTTTATTCTCTCCTTCTAGCACCTTCGGACCTCAGCTAATGGACGATACCGCCTGCACAGTGACACAAGCTGGAGATCCTGTGAGTCCCATTGCCGTGACACCGCAAGGTGTGAGTGGACATGTGGACAGCCCAGCATGTTCTGTGTTCCTGTCGTTCCTCACTTGAAGGCAGATTCTTTTTTAGTGGTGGTGGGAGTTAGTTTATGCCCCCATACGCTGACGCTTGAGTCCCAGTTCCAGTCAAGATGAGGTGGAAGGTGATGAAAGCTAATTTATTAGGAGAAGTACTGTGCGCACCACATCTGTCAGTCTTTTCCTGTTGGTCTGGAATATCAAAGAAGTGGTCATCTACTTTGTCTGGTTGGTTCTGATGAAAGTGTTAAAGGAAATGAAATCAATTTTGCTGTCTGAAGCTAAGGGGATGTTTTAAACTAGAATGTTCTCCACAGGCAATATGGACATCTCCTTACAGGCATGGAATGCATTCAGGGAAAGACGAGGCACAGGGCAGAGGATACCATAGATGGGACATTCCATCTCAGGGCACACAGCACTCCACCTGGACCTTTTTGGGGAGACACTGCATATTACTTCAGTGAACCCACATGAACACAGGACAAACATACTGCCTCAGGTTTACAGCCCTGACGCTGTGAGCCCACAATTGTACCCATCAAGAACTGCACTAGGTTTCTCTTAGGGCCACAGGGCTTTGCTTTTTGCCTGGCAGTAGTTTCACCATTTTGCATCAGGTACCTGCTCGGCCTCTCTCCATCTTGCCTTCAGGTCCTGGGTAAATGTCAGTGGTACTTGCTCCTTAGTGCAGCATTGCCCTCTCAGGGCAACGGGCCTTTAACACCGACTTGGGAAAGAGTCCTTTACTCTCCTTAAAGCCAAGATCACATTTCCGTCCCAGAACTCCATCAGGAAGATCTGATGGGGGGGGGGGGGGGGGCAGCTAAATGGAGCCTTGGTCCTTTCCTTACCTTCTTGCATCCCTTCCCGTTCCTCTAACATCCAGCTTTCGGGTAAATTGCTCTCCTCTGGGGCAGGTTAGCACTCTGTGTGGCCCAAAGCTCGCGACGATGGCCGGGGTCAACAAAGACCAGCCGAAGACAGCTGGGCCTGCAACCTCACCCTGTGGTGCCTGTTGGGAGGGACAGATGCTAGCAGATGCTAATGGGGTGCCCAGCTGTGCCTGGTAACCATAGCCAGGCCGTCCACCTAAAGATGGGGATCACAAGTCGCTGCAGAAGGCTCAAGTTGCACTTAAACCACTTAGATAATTAAAAGAAAAACAATCCTTCCTTCCTTCCTTCCTGTGTTTTGCCGCATGATGAGTTTTCATCTGTCGCCTGTAGATTTTACCAGGATTCATAATTCCTAAACAAGCTGTCAGGCTTCCACAGAAAACAAGCGTGTGGCAGCGGTTGTAGCCAATATTTGTCTTTAAAGTGTTTATTCTAGACCCTTGCGATAGTTTCTGCATGCTAATAAGAATGTGTTCGGGAAATTGGCAGATGAGCTCTAAGCTGTACAGATGTGAGCAAAGGTTTACAAAAGTTCTTCTTGTAATGGCTTCAGAGTAGGAAGATGCACAGCAAATGTGTGTGTGTGTGTGTGTGTGTGTGTGTGTGGGGGGGGGGGGGGTCCTGTCAATGGCTGTTATTTGAGCAGCATGGTGTGTCAAGACATCTGTAGGCCCTGCTAGTAAAATACCCCCAGGGTGTCATCAAGACGGACCTCGACACCTCTTCCCTCCGTGGGTGCGGTCTAACGTAATACGAAGCTGTCCAGCAGACTATTAGTGGCCACTGTCATTGCTGGGGCTTATTAAAACCAATATCGTGTAAGGTTACTTTGTGGTGGGGGTGCCTGTCATGCTGAGACCGGCAAGTGAAAACAAGGTGACAACCCCAATCGTGCCGTTGGGTGGCACACACGACACGAGGCGTGCTCCGCGTTACTTTGGCAGACATGCAGTCAGCTTTGTCCTGAGGAGGACTTCTGACTCATGTAGGCAGCCGTCACTCTCTGCCAGTGTATACCTCCGGTGAACATTTGCTTCTGGAGTTTTCAATAGCGAAGACAACATCTTAGCGCCTTTCACTGTTGCCTGCAAGCTCTTGCTGGAATTTTCAAGTTTCCACAAAAGTATGATTCATAGGTTTGGTCTTCATTCGTGTTAGTATGTTCAATACATTCCCAAATGTATATACCAAATCTGGGGTGTCCTTATTCTAGCCTGGCTTAGTCAACATGGCCCTTGCTGAATTATTTCCTTATCCTCCCATGAACGGCTGTGCTAGCCTGTTCAGTTACGAAGCTGTATCACCGACTGTGGCACGAACCCTGAAGATGCATTCTCTCCCTCCTGCAGTGCCTGCTGTGCTCTGCATCTCCTTTGTCCCTGGATCGCAGAGCTAAAACCCGCCGGATGAGAGACATCTTGCTTCACCCAGGATTTTTATTAAAAGTTCCCTTCGGCCTTTTTGATGCCATTGTCCATTTGAAATCACTGTCGGTTGCATCATCAGCGTGTATTGGAAGTAGGCTTGTGATTCTTCAAAGGACTTGGCTAATGCTATCTATGAAATGCCAAGACATTTTAATGCAGAGGTGTACTTGCTGGTCTGTTTTATAAACCATAATCATCTTGTCAGTTGCAATACTTTTCTTACATACTTAAATGTGGACTTTTCTATTATTAAGGGGATAAGGGATTCTGTCCGAAATCTCTGGGCCTCAGCCTCCATTCATGCAGTGGATTATAAAAGCACAAATCTAAGACAAACAGGACACATGGATGATTGCTAGAAAGGTGTACAAGTACTGATTTATTAGATTAATTTTAATAAGCTGGTGGTGATGTATTATTCTGTGCTAAATTTAATGTTCAAGTTTTACTTGCATGAATTATTTGACAGCATTAATAATTATGTATTGCCAAAGGGAAATATGACATGCTGGGGCAGCAGGGTTTGATTTTATTTGCTTTTGAATCATTCGCCTGTGTGACAGGCAGGACAGACAGCGGTGAAGGCAGCTTCAGCACAGAGAGGAATGCAGCTCTGCGGTTCTGGGAGGGCTGTCACCAAAGCGGTAGCCTCTCAGTGGTGGTCAGGCGTGCCAATCTCCACAGACCCAAACGTCGGGCCATTTGGTTTGGCATGCTGCATCTTCTCATGTTAATCAAAGTGTCCGTGGTCATCCTTAATAAATAACTAACTGCACCATGGATACTAATAGGTGACTCCACAAGAGGCAGTGTGGTGTGGTGTATCAGGCCCTCCAGTTCTGGGTCTGTGTTTAGGTGATCTCCCATGGAGAGATGTTCTTGAAAACAGACTTATGGAAATGATCTCCCATGGAGAGATGTTCTTTATGACAGACTTATGGAAATGATCTCCCATGGGAAGATATTCTTGAAGAGAAGCTGGGCCATCTGAATTTCTGGTCAATCCCTACATTTGAAAGTGATGCAAGATCTCCATTCATAATGTAATACAGGGACCTACTCAAGTGTACCAATTGGTATAAGGTTTCTGCCTAACAAAGCATTAGCCAAGTGGATTTAAACTAACACTCTTGGTGGTGCGGTAGCCTGACTAAGATCTGGGTCCTTAATAATGCTCTGAGTGTACACTACCATAGCAAAGCCGGATTGATGATTATTGAATTTTTATTAAGTTGCGTTGTCGCCCACATCGTTACAGCCAGGCGCCTTGTCTTTCCTGTTATCTGTTCAAGTGCGACAAATGTCACAATGGTTGATTCATGCAATTTTTAGATTCAAGACTAGGAGAGCAGCGGTTATCTTCATCAGTGACATATTCTGAATGGATATGAAATTTATGTCAGTCGTGAAAGTGCCTCTGTTCTGAACACCGTGCTAAGTGGACCACGAAACTTGCCTGTGGCTCGCATTGGGAGGAAAACGGTGAGCGTTTTTTTTTTATCATCTGTACTGCTGAAAGCTGAGGACTTTCTCTCAATTATTTATTATGCCTGTCTACGATTGGGAAACCCTATCGATGTCTCACTGACTCCAAGCTGGAATACACCTTTTGTACCCTGCCTTTATCCATTTTGATCATAGCCTTTTCCTCGAGTATGCCCTGCCCATTAGCTGTTAGGTATCACGACAGAGTCAGAGAATAGGTGCAGCTATGTGAGTAATACTGGATGCTATAAATCCATATATGTTAACCCAACCCTTGAACCAACCAGGCTTTCTCCCTCCACTGGCCTTTTCGAGGATCATTTTCTGTTGGCATCCTCCCTTCTGGCCAATCTGTGGCATTTGCTCCCTTAGCTTTATGCCTGCATTTTACACCTCCAGAGGGTTGAGATGTTTGTGCAGATATGGAATTCAGGAGCCTGGACACAACCCTCGTACCCTGAAGATGAAGGGGTTTGCGATGGCCCAGCTGGCCCGGGAGAGAGCAAAGACTGAGCGTGGTGTACCTTGTCACACGGTGGTTGAAATGTGACATCATGATGACCAGCTATGGGACAGTCATCTGTAGGGGAAGTCAAGCAGATAAACAAGGAGGAGGTGGAGGGACAGCATAGTAAAACACAAGGAAGAGTTTGACCCTGACGTGACACTCCTGACTGTAAGCCAATCACACTAACACCATGCACAATTTGGAGACAACAGTTTACTTGAAGTGCAGTTCTTTGGACTGGTCCCAGGCAAACATGGGGAGAATATGCAAACACCATACGGATGGAGCTGGAGCCAGAGTCAGACTGGAAGCCCTGTTGCTACCCCTCGAGCCAGCAAAGGTATTCATACTCAAAATTCAATAGTACACGTGAGACAAGCAGGAAATGCCACAACGAAGCCAGGTGCTGAAGTTCTCCTGGAGGCTGTTAGTTTTTTCTGAAGGAGATTGTAACTGACAGGCTGTTGCCGTAGTCAGAGTCCCAGTGGACATGAATGTGAAGAGCCTGGGGTTGTAGCTGAATCACATTGTTCTTATAGAGACCATTCTCAAAGCTCTGGGGCAGAGCTGACACTCTGTGGGCCGGGTTACAGCCTGCCAGCTGAGCAGGCACTTTTCAGGTATGTTTACACTACATAGATCAAGGAGGTACTAGCTCACACCTTTCAGCGATATCAAGAATGTATTTGTTAGCTCTTCCTTCTTCTCGTCTCACATTATTGATCCCTGTGTGATATATCTTACTTCCTCTTGCCTGCCTGTGTATGTTAGCATGCCTGTGGGGATAACCTTGGACCCACACTGGTTTGTCTCTCCTATCTCAAACTATGGAGTTTCTTTTGTTGTCTTGTGGCTTTTATTCACCATTCATCTACTCTCTTCTTGAACCATTGTATGTCAGTGAAGGTGTTGTTTGATTCTTTGATCTGTTGTGTCAGTCACAGTGTTTGATTCTTTGATCTGTTGTGTCAGTCACAGTGTTTGATTCTTTGATCTGTTGTGTCAGTCACGGTGTATGATTCTTTGAGCTGTCGTATGTTAGTGACTGTTTGATTCCTTGATCTGTTGTATGTCAGTAACTGTGCCCTTTGTTTCTTCGATCTGTCGGCGAAGCCAGGTGCTGAAGTTCTCCTGGAGGCTGTTAGTTTTTTCTGAAGGAGATTGTAACTAACAGGCTGTTGCCGTAGTCAGAGTCCCAGTGGATATGAATGTGAAGAGCCTGGGGTTGTAGCTGAATCACATTGTTCTTATAGAGACCATTCTCAAAGCTCTGGGGCAGAGCTGACACTCTGTGGGCCGGGTTACAGCCTGCCAGCTGAGCAGGCACTTTTCAGGTATGTTTACACTACATAGATCAAGGAGGTACTAGCTCACACCTTTCAGCGATATCAAGAATGTATTTGTTAGCTCTTCCTTCTTCTCGTCTCACATTATTGATCCCTGTGTGATATATCTTACTTCCTCTTGCCTGCCTGTGTATGTTAGCATGCCTGTGGGGATAACCTTGGACCCACACTGGTTTGTCTCTCCTATTCTCTTATTCTTGAACCATTGTATGTCAGTAAAGGTGTTGTTTGATTCTTTGATACATTGTATGTCAGTGAAGGTGTTGTTTGATTCTTTGAATTGTCATCTGTCAGTTACAGTGTTTGATACTTTGATCTGTTGTGTCAGTCACAGTGTTTGATTCTTTGATACATTGTATGTCAGTGAAGGTGTTGTTTGATTCTTTGATATATTGTATGTCAGTGAAGGTGTTTGATTCTTTGATACATTGTATGTCAGTGAAGGTGTT
>JAAGVU020000001.1:1351687-1384218 GCA_011763525.2 Mormyrus iriodes
CTCCCTGAGTGACTCAGACAGGAAGGAGGAGTGATTATGACCGTCTCAGAGCGCGTGCAGAGCTCGTGCAAAAGCGGGAAACTTTAGACTCGTTTTCTGACATATACTAGATAATTATAAAGAATCGTTAGAATCGCAAAGCTTGCTAAATTTTCTTTCCTTTGACTGACCAAAAATGTTTTAACGCAGCGTACTGAGGGTTTGAACCCAGCGAACTATTGCGGTCCTTGCGATGTCGCAAATGAATGTGCATGAAATGCCATGTAAGTATTACACATTGGCACATTGTGCAGGGCTGTCAGGGCGGCGCAATGGCGCAGTGGGTGGCGCTGTCACTGCGCACCTCCACTTTGTGCAGTTTGCGTGTTAACCCCGTGTGGGCGTGGCTTCCTGACGGCCTTCGGTTTCCTTCCACTGTCAAGAAACATGCAACTTTATGAACTAGTTCCTGCCAAACGCCAGATGCGATGTGTATAATAATATATAATAATGTAAAATAGCGCCAGCAATCGGGCCTTCCCAAAATAAAATGCTTAATACACCCAAACAACTTACGGTGTGACTCGTGTGTAGGCACAATGTACTTGTTGAAATCTACTTGTGAAAACTGGTATCGTCATAGATGCTACATTTACAGGGGTAGTTTTTTCTCTGGACCGCTCATAGCCTGTGAGTGTTTCTGTGCCCTGTGAAAGACTGGCATCTTATCCATGGTGTACCCCAGCTTTGTACCCAGGTCAGGCTGGGATAGGCTCTGGGACAGACTTGTTTACTCTATTTGTTTATTGTGGTGGATTAACCTTCAAGAGCCCATTGAGGTCCGTGTCTTTTATGAGTAAGTAAAACAGTAAAACAGAAGTAAGTCATAGACTCCTCCGGATTATAAACAAAAACATTCAATTAACACACGTTTTAATGCTCAGAGGCTATAAAACCACGTACGTGGTTAATCCAGCTCCATAAAGAAGTTAATGGTGTATTAGAGCCTGTTGCCCGCAGTTGATTGCACCGCAGTCATCTTCACTTACGGAGAGACATAAATCACCTAGAGGCGATTATAAATCAGTAGCTGAACGTGCAGGCTGGCCGAGCTCTCTGCTCTGTGTGTGCCTTTCTGTGCTTCTGTGGTGCAGAGAAGACCTGCCGTCTCGGGTAGGATTCAAGTAAATTTGAATGTGATGAGTCTCCACTCCAGTCCAATCAATGCAGCCTTTCAAGTAAATAGCACCCGTACTATGTTAATGAACTGATTAGAGTCCCCATACAGCATCATTGCAGAATGCCCACCGTCAGTGGACACTTGGATCAGACCACTCCCTGAGCCATACACGAGAAATGCAGACGCTCTTTTCCTTTTCTTCTGTGGACAAGGCAGAATGTCAACAGAGACACCGGTGGCTCTACTTCACGTCGCCTATCCTCAGCAAACAACCAGCGGATGGACAGGAGCCCGGCCACATCTGAGCCATTGCCAAAGGATACAGAAACTCTTCTGGAGATCGCCTGGTGAAAATAAAGCCGGGGGAGAGGCAAGAGATTGTTATCAGTGGACAGACTACCTGTTGCTGGCCTAAATATGTATGTTGCCTGTGTTTGCTCACTGTACGACAATATGGTCAATGTTTGTTTACTTGTCAGTGTCCATGAGTCCAATCGCAATACACTGACAAGGACTTACGCTAATAATTGGCACCGGATCTTTTGACCGTGTGGTAGCTGAACGTCAGAGTCATGGAGATTCTAGAGGTACCGTGTTTGTATGAATGTTACTGTCCTGCATGTGGCCGGGTTGGGGGGAAATAGGAGAGGAATCAGGTCCAGAAGTATGGGACAGTGGGGTGATCAGAACCGGGAGCTGTCCCAGCATACACTGGCACGGGAGACGGAGAGGAGGGCAGCCAGCAGGCCGAGCAGGGATGGAATCAGCCTCGCTGACGTTCTCTGTCTTTATGACGCAGTCGCTGCCAGTCTGTACCAGTCGGTGTTGGTCTGTGTCAGTCAGCGCCAGTTGGTGCTGCCCGGTGTTTGTGCATCTGTGCCGTCAACCCCATGTCTATGCTGCAGAGAGTGGGTTAAGGCATTGATCAGAAGTGAATGCAGTCATTGGTCTATCCTTTTACTCTACCAGGTGAAATCATATTACTCTGACCTATAGCTTCTGGTCAAGACCAGATCTGAGGAGCCATGCTCTACTTCCATCTGGCAGACGTTAATTTGTGGGTCACACAGGGCTGCCAACAGCCTGCACGCACCCCAGCCATAGTCCTAAGCGCCTATCTTAGCGTCAGTCTACTAGCCCATTGTTCATGGGCGGCTATTTATTCCAGATGGCGCTGGTTTGGACTCCTCTCCCACTCTATAATTTGGCCCTGCTTCTCTTAAGCCTTTGTTTTCTGAGAACGTTTTCAGCAGTGGACAGGCTCATTTATCAGATCTAGCTTCTTTGTATCCAATCTCTCTGTGTCAGGATTATGTTCTGCAGGCAAAAGACATAGCATCTGAGGGCCAGTATATTTAATTTTAGATTTTTGTTTGCTGAATGGAGTTCACAGTAATAACCAATTAGCCAGGTCTAATAACGTCCAGTCCAAAAATGGTGATGGCCAATCCCTCCATCTAACTCAGCCATGATCAAGAGACTTCAGTAATCTACGATATTCTTTTTGATCTGCAATTTCTACATTTATAGGCTTGTTTTCCCTGATTTTTGTCTTTAAAGGGGTTAGAGAATCTCATTAATTTTTTTTTACATTTTGTTTTGGTTTTCCCCTGTAAGATGTTCTGCCAGGGTCTCGCCATAGACGATGCTCAGAGAATCCAAGTGCACGAAGCCTGCTCACATGATTGTTTGCCTATTTCTGTGGCACCTGCTCTATTTGTCTCTTCCCCACCGTGCCGTGCCGCCGGTGCTCCGGACGGCGCCCCTGGCTGGTGATTAATGCGACATCCCTCTTGCAAAGGTCACCTTTACACCTGAACACAGGGAATTAGCGCTTATTTATTGCTGGACACCTGCCCTGAAAAATCCCGGAGCGGATCTGGATGACCTATCTGCCCGTTCCTTCAGGACTAGCCGTGACTGCCCAGTAATTGCCAGGCAGCACACTGGCAGGGGATGCGTATGGCAGCTTACGATCTCCGTTATCTTCCTTAGAAACCTACAACCAATGGGATTCTTTCCATTAGCAGCCACTTGCGAGTGCTTTCCTGTTAACATTTAGCAGTAATTGCCGGTAATCCTGGAGATTCTGCAGACGGAATGTCAGCACTCCTAAGGTATCTTATACTCAAATTTGTAAATGCATTTTATTACATTCTGAGTATACTGTCCTTAATGTTGCTTTCACAACTTCAGTCTTTATTCTCCCTGAATTTCTTTCTGGTCAGCCATGCACTTAGGTAAGTAAGTGTCTCACAATCACCCAGAGCATGTGATTGTGTGTGTGAGTGCATGTCCTGCACTGGAGTAGCGTGCAGTGTAGGGGGGGGTCCCCTTCCTCTTTTACCTGTGCATCCTGGGATAGGCTCCAGGCCCGCTGGTGTGACCCTGTACCAGATAAGCAGTTATGGAGGATGGGTGGATGAATCCAAAAGTCCCATAAACTGAAAGTGAAATTGTAGCTGAAATGGAGCATCTTCCATCTGCCGCTTAGCCTGGGCTTTAAGACAGTGTCTCGGTTGCCTGCTTTTGTTCTGACGTCAATCTCGTCGCAGTTTTTAGCCACTTAGCTGCGAAGTGATAGTTTCCCTCGGCACCGTTTGCTCGCTAATGCACAGCCGACGTAAACAATGCAGTCATTCACATGACACATACAAACAACATACCAATAAAGCAACACGCAATCGCACATCAGTTCTGATTGTCAATTTAAGGAATATTGAAAACGACTCAATTCCCCATTGGTTTTTTCCGTTTAGATGCAGCTTTATAGTGGTTATGTGTTTTCTCTGCACAGGTGAACGGGAAGGACCTCTCCAAGGGCAGTCATGACGAGCCCGTGGAGATGTTCCACTCTGCCAAGGACCCCATCGTGGTCCAGGTGCTACGCCGAAGTCCAGTTGCCAGGGGCAACGGCACCTCTCAGGAAGTCCATGTAGTGGACGTGTGCACGCAGACGGACATTACGTTCGAGCACATCATGGCCCTGGCCAAGCTGCGACCTCTGACCCCACCGGTGCCTGACATCTGTCCCTTCCTGCTGTCTGACAGGTATGACCCTCTCCACTGAGTGTGTGCAGGAGCTGGCTGAGGAAGCAGGCTCTGGAAAGAGGCCAAGGAAGCAGGCTAAGGCAGCAGGTCAGGGAAACAGGCTGAGGAAGCAGACTCAGGAAGGTGGAAAGGAAGCAGACTGGGGAAGAAGGCTAAGGAAGCAGGCTCAGGAAAGTGGCTGGGGGAGCAGACTCAGGATGCAGGCTCAGGAAATTCAATTCAATTTATTTTTATACAGCGCCTTTCACAACAGTGTCGCCCTGAAGCCCCAAAGCACATTCCATAAAAAAAAACAAAACTGGGATTTCTTACAACTCACCAAACCAGTACAGGAGCTCATTGCACAGAAAATTTGTCATCTTTGTTGCAGATGTATAGGATTAATTATAGAAAAAACAAGGTTCATCCCATGCAAAAATAGCTATTTTTAGCTATTTTAGCTGTTGGCTATTCTAAATGTATATGCTGCTTTACGAGGGCGTGAATTACAATTTAACATATGTTCTTTCAGACATATTAAGTACATGTGTGTCAGGACGCAATATTAACCCTTTAATTTTTGATAGGTTCGAGAAAGCGAAAATATGGTGAATTTTACTGATTTTGCTTTTATACAAATGTCACCTTTGTCTCTTTAATAAAACCATAAAATTAGTGTTTTCCATTACAAATTCCACAGTGTTAAAATGCAGGATGAGAGACATAACACTTGCCCTTACTGACATTTATTGTGAGAGTATTATCATCCTAATGGCTTCTTTCGCTTAAACCTCTCCATCAAATGATTTTGCAAATTTATTCATCAGTCACGGAGGCTTCTCTGCTAATTAAATATGGGATATAAAGAGTTTTCATAAAAATTTTTGGGCCTAATTTCACCACAAATGTAAATGGCTCTTACTTTGCAGAGGTTATGCATTATACGTCCTTGTTTTTTACAGTACTGCTTTGTGTTTTAATTTTTGTTTTTATCTCTGGTGCCGAATCTTCTGCCAAGATTTTCTTCCAGGAGGTGTTTTCTTCTGAGATCAAAAACCTTTGTTTGATGGTATGGAGATAACTTCTCTTTTTAGCTGTCGAGCATGCTGAAGAATTCCCCTCTGGATGTTAAATTTATAAAAAGGAGATGAGATTAAATAACAAGCTAACAGTATGTGTGATGCTGGAGTAATTAATTAGAACAAAGGCTTTTCTCAGACGCCCTGGTTCTGAAGCAGCGAGCTTTACGGGGAGTTCTCTCTTTTGTTTCTTCCCCGTGAAGACCAAGGAGCATAAGGCAAACTCGTTTCTTGAGCGCTGGTTCAAATCTGAGATGATGAGGCTGCTTCTGTACCCTTGAGAAAAGGGCTTTCCGCTCGGCATCCATAAATCTGTAAGCTACCTGAGCGACGTTTGAAGAAAAACGGATAAAATAAATCAGCTCTGAGATAATGTGCTGTGTTCCCTCGTCCATCACAGTTGTCATTCCCTTCACACAATGGACCGTGAGTGCTATGACGGCTCGGACTACCTCTCCAACATGGTGCCCGATGGCGAGAGAACAGAGGAACTTGAGTATGAGGTAAGACCTCATTCTTCTTACCATTCTCTCCCCCAGTTCACCTTCAGCCTTTACGGTGCCATGTTCCAATCCACTGTGGTCCTTGTGAATCAGATACAGGTGACAGCATATGGTCAAAACGGCGAGGCGTTCCTTCCCAGTTTGTGGGGATTCTAGATGCTCCAGCGATCCCTTATCTTTTCCACCTTTAATGAAGTCATGCTTGGGTCCCCACAAGGTTCCCAATTAGGCTGAATGAGATGGATTGCTTGAATAACTGGGTCACCCTGTATGCTTTTCGTAGTTCAAGCAAAAACGGTTATTGCCTCTTGAATGGAAGTTGATTCACAAGCAATTCGCATAACCCTCTGGAACTATGGAGGCGCTCTGCCTCCAGGGATGGAGGCACACACTCCAAAGACCACACATGCTCATCAGTAAGTCAGTAAGACAGCCTGGGATCAGAGGGGATCCCTTCAGGCGCCCTGCTGGAGATGTAAGGGACCAGCACTGCCACATACAGTAGGTATGAGGCCCGCCTGCATTTTTTCCATTATACAGAAGAACGAGTAAATGGTGGCAGCCTACAGAATGCTCGGCTGTTGTGATCCCATACACATTTTCTTTCCATAAGCCTGAATTACGTTTTTTTTCTCCAATGGCGTAATTTATATATTCATGTGTCGCCATACTCTGTCAATTCTGAACAAATATCAGTGAAGTATATTTTCTGGGTCTCCTTTTATTTAACAAATTCTGTTTAGCTTTGTTTGTATTGTGTTGTTGTTTTATTAGGTAAAGTCCATGACTGGAGGTTGGGCTTAGGCGTCATCTTTTTTTCATCCATCCAAGTATTCTTTCATCTTCCGGAAATAAAAGTCACAAAGTGAACGCAGGAATTAATGATGTTTTCGTATTAAGCAGGAGGCCTTAAATAATGACCTACATCCATTAAACACAGCGAGTAAAACTGATCATGTTAATTACTGCTTCAGTGGGATCGTTTGCAAGGGAACGGCGATGAGAACTGACAAGAAAAGGAAAATGTGAAGAGGCGAGCTTGCGCTGATCTTAAACCCTGGGGACGGCCAGCCTCATCTGCAGATCCTCATGGCCTGTTTACAGACATCCCACCTAAGCTTCATCGCATACTGTTTAGCTTAATGCTGAGCTGTGCATATCAGGACGATGGTATTGGCAAGTCAACATTGTTATGGAACCACAGGATAAATAGCAGGGCTGAATGATGCATAAGGAGGGACTTTTGGTTGTGAATAAATCTTGCTAACTAAAGCCAGATCTTGCTGATGACTGAGGCGTTGGCCTGGCCTGCATTGGCTCGTTTGGCCTGGTGAGTGGTCCGGGCCATTTGTCCTCCAGTCAGCAGCTGGGCTGAGAGTAGCCTCTATCTACCTCGTGACTTTTTTTTTTTTTATATCATCACTGACACTCAAACTAGCCCAGGATGATAAATCTGAATCTCAGAATACTCTGATCCCTTCCATCCAAGGATGTTTTTTTCTGCTTTTGAGTAAGTGTTCCTGATGGTCTTTTGCTTAGTATTACCTGGTTTAATTTGATTTAACCAGTTTCTCCATACAGCTAGGATGGCTGAGTGCTGATGGTGGTATTTGAGTGTAACTTCCTGATAAAATGCGTGGTAAATAAATCAGTAGGTGGCGCTGTATTGAATGGGAATAAATTAAATTTCAACATTTGTTGCTGTGTGTTATGAGCGACTCTGAATGATGGCAGTAGTCGCCCACCCTGGAGGTGGGCCGGCGGACCCCAGGGGGTGCTGTTTTTGTTTCTTAAAATCAAAGACCTGATTATTATGACTATATGTGCTGCGAGCCAAAAGCGGGCGGTAATCCGCTGTAATCACAGGACCTCATCCTCTAATTTAGCACGGGCCTCTGTCCCGTCGGCCACGGCAGTCTCCTCGGACAGCGAGTAGCCAGGGAAAGTTGGCAGGTGAAACTGGCGAGATCAAGACCTGCATCCCCACTGAAGCATCCAGCACACGGCCAGCAGGAGGCAGCGCGCGCTTCGGCTCCCCTAAAAAGGCTAGCACTTGCATATTAAATGAGTTCACTCGCGGGTATTTGCCTGCGTGACATGCACTAATTCGTTAAAGGGCAAGGCGATTGAAATTTAGCTTCGCATGAAGGTCACGCCACGAGTTTCAGATGGAGAGGAACACGGCGTACCACTGTGTCCCTGAAAGGAGACAAACGCTACTCGATGGTTTCAGAGAAAGTGGCTATTACTTTTATGTCACGGCCTTACCGTATGTTTCTGTTTACTCTTATCACCCTTTGCAGGCATACAGGCACTTCCAGCAATATTTTTGTCACTCCTTGTTCCGTATTTAAATGATCATAGGGGACTGGACACAGTGTTGGCTCCTGGGGCCACTTGCTAATAGGTTCTTGCATGTTGGGACCGTGTTTTTATTCACTGCTGGGCAGACCTGTAGCCAGAAATTAATATTGAGGAGGGCTCCATGAAATTTCGAGGGGAGGTCAAACCTTTAATTTTACTGCGTGCCTGCTGCTGGCCTTGCAGGTGAAACCATGTGTCGACTTGGGCCATTTTACCCACAAGCCTCCCGCACTGGCTCTTCACTGGTGCCTCCACCCGTCTGGGTTCCCTCGTATATCATCGTTTAGCTTTTACCTGTAAAGCAGCCTTCAGAATGAAGAGACCTCATGAGGCGGAGCTGTAGTTTGGATAAAAGCCCTGCTCTGTTCTTTCCTAAGTAACGGGCGCTTCACCATCTCCCTCATCGTCAGATGGATCTGTAGGTAGTGCTTTTCACTTTGCACATCTGCTTCTGAGGTACGACACGGAACATCCAAACAAACATCACGATTAATGCTGTAAACTCCTAATTTCTCAAGGAGCCGCTGGCCGTCGGTAATGGATATGGGCCTCTATTGTTCGGGCTTTGAAAGGACACTGAGCCCTTTCCTGGAAGCCCCACACATTTTTTCATTGAAGACATTTTAGACTGATGACTAGTATGTTCGACCAAAGTAGCTATCAAAAAACAAATGGCCCCCA
Source organism: Mormyrus iriodes (assembly GCA_011763525.2). Taxonomy (NCBI): domain Eukaryota; kingdom Metazoa; phylum Chordata; class Actinopteri; order Osteoglossiformes; family Mormyridae; genus Mormyrus; species Mormyrus iriodes. Next base: position 1,360,504 of record JAAGVU020000001.1, read on the forward strand.
GGATGCGCCCTTCCTTGGCTCCTCACTATTGAGTTGGATCAGGTCCTATAGATTTACTGGCTTGCACTTGCTTCATCATTTTGGTAAAGTACAGATGCTGCGGTTTAATTATTTAGACAGATGATGCAAATCAGAGTTCCCCATTCCCTCGGCCCCTTTTATCCTTGTGTATGGTATTTTCAAAGTGCAGCAGTTGTTTTGTCAGAATGCTTTTTTGCACAAATTAAAATCCGCCTGGACACATGTGGGTGCAATCAAAGATGTGTGCTCCATGAGGCCCAGATCAGCCTTATTTTATATTAATGTTATCTCTAATAAAGCCTTGGTGGATTCTTTATGCAGCTCTATTTTAAAAATTTTGCTTTGCCCGGAATAAAATAACAATTTGCCGCTTGTTAATCTGATATCTAAGGCAGTTGTGATTGGTGTTTGGAACCATGGAGGAATTCTAGCTAAAAACTAAGATTGTAGTTTCTTTCATCAATCTTGAAGAGCGTGATAAATATTTTACGTGCACCGTGACTTTAAGAATAGCACCATGCTGACTGCAGAAGTGGTGAAAGAACTTGTAGACTTACCTGAAGACACAAGAACATACTAACTGCAAACTCTTATTCTTGGCCTCATAATGAGTTTCAAAAGATGGATTAAAGTTCATATTTGTGTTGAAGGTATTCTTGAAAGGATTATAATGCCCGGGTCCTAATATGTAATCGCAGTGTAGTGTTTTGGTTGGTTAGCATGAGGACAGTACTGTGTCTCACATGCGGCTCCAGTCCTCCCTGTCTGGGTCCCTGATGCCCTTACAATGATCTCTTCACCTTTTGCTGTGTGCTTACCGCTCCTCCTCTTCCCTTACGGCCTCACCTCTTCAGGAAGTGGAGCTCTGCCGGCTGAACAGCCAGGAGAAGCTGGGCTTGACGCTCTGTTATCGGACCGATGACGAGGACGATGTGGCCATCTACGTTAGCGAGGTGAGTACCTGTCAGGGGCATCCTGCTGGTTTTGGCCCGTCGGTCAAATCCTGAGTATATTCATTCAGCTAGCACAGCAGTATCATCAGTATAATCTGTTTGTTGTGTCCAGGCTCAGTTCCTAAGAAGGGTACTGTGCTTTTTGCCGTAAGCTTTTGGAATGACATCACTGCAGCAATTCATCAGGCCAAGCAGCATTGACCTAATGGTCCGGAGAATCCGAAACTGATTACGGTGCCCCTAACTGGTAACGATGAAACCACAACAAACTAGTTTTTATTATGAAACAACTAGTGACAGATTAGGCTCGCAAGGCATTTCTGGAGGTGTTAACTTTTTTCATGACTGCATACCCAAACACTTCTCCTTTGCAGACTGAAAATCAGCCTGTAACATGATATATCCTCCTTCATGTTCAAATCGTGGGTTTTAATTAGGTCTCTGTGACACCTTTCTCATTTCCTACAGAGCGCGAAATGGCAACTTTCCCTATTACCAGTATTCCCACTATCCCTCCTGACGGTACAACACATGTACACAAACAGATATGCAGATGATTTTCGCAGTAACGGGTCCCGGAGGTCGCTGTCTGGGCGCCGGGCGGCAGAGTGGTGCACCTGCTGGGAATCGCCGCCTTCCCAGCGGTCCTGCGGTAGCGGCGGATGCCAGCACAGCGCATCAGGCTTTCAGAATAAACCACCGTGATATTTATAGACGGCCGATCAAAGGAAATGTTAGCTGTCTCTCATTATAAATGCGCGTGTACTGCTTTTATATTTCCGCTTGCAAGGATCTGTCATTTTGTTTCCCCCTGCCGTTTCTGCTCTGGTTGTTGTGGAATATGCATTTGCAGTTTGATTTGTTAATACCATGTTAATATTCAGTGTGAATAACATAAGATAACATTGTGATTTGCAGCTAAAAACTCTGAACGCTTTACAAATACTTTATAAGTATATTAATTTATGTGATTATTTGTAAGATATTTATGTGTTTACTTCCAGTGTGTGTGTGTGTGTGTGTGTATGTGTATATATATATATACACACACACACACATACACACATCTCATATATGCTTATTAATGTTTATATGCAATCTTTCTTGTGGCATAAACGCGAAAGCAGAATTCACAGGAAAAATATATACTCTATACATATGCAGCACATACAAAAATGGAATGAGCATAAATCCATTTCTCACGGAGAATCGCGATGAAAGTGTCTCCTCTTTCCGCCCATTTCAGAGACGCGTCTCGTCTTAGGGAAGCGTATTTTGTTGGCAGCTTCGTAGCTCGTACCCTCTGGGAACAGTGATTTTCCTGCCACGTGTTGGCAACACGCAGAAAGTGCCATCAAGTCGACTCGACACAGATCTGTTTGAAGTCGTCTCAAGCCCGCGAGGTACTGTGGGCTGAACATGTAAGGAATTTTAAACGTGGGCTGTCGCTGCTAACTGACAACCCGTTGGTATCCGCTCTGCTAAAGACACAAACGGCAGGCGCTACGATGAATTAATTATATGCTGTGACTGATGGCGAATGCTAAATACTGGGGATTTTATAGAAATGGCACTCGGGATGGAGTGGAGTGTCCGTCCCCAGGATTTGCTGCAGTTGCTGTGTTATCTCGCCGGTTTTGGCAGCTCTGCTGTTGCGTTGAGCAGACACCTCCCAGGGTGAACCGCGCAGAGAGCGGGTTCGCCGGTGGTTAGATGCCCCGTGACACAGGTAACAGAACGTGGCGGAAAGCCATGACGACAGAGCGCTGAGTTGGGGAATGACATGTCAGAATGACGAAGGGCCAGATAAGGGGCTCGATCCCTGTCTCAGCTGCCAAAAGCTGTAGCGAGAGAGAAAAGAAAAACCTGTAGAAGCTGGAGAGCAGAGGCAGTAAGGAGAGTGTAGCGAGGCCTGCGATCAGAGCACTTTTCAGGTCTCGGGTGGGAGGTGACGGGTGCTGATGACATCATTCCGACGCTAATCCGAGGAAGGTTCCACTCACGCTGCTGTCGTTTCCTCGCACAGGTGGGGCGGAACAGCATCGCCGCCAAGGATGGTCGCATCAGAGAGGGGGACCGCATTGTACAGGTAACGGCATGCCCGGTCGTCTCCCTACCAGCCTTTTCCACACACTGCCAGCTGACTCAGACTAAACACCAACTGTCACCACACTGGAAATGACATGGGGGGGCATTTGGGTTTCCATCTTCTACCTGAGACACCCTGCCCCCCCGGTCCCATTGGAGAGCAGCTCTTTCCTTATTAACTGGGCGACGTTTCTCGGGGCTGCTTTCTGGGGTGGGGGGGTCCACAGGCACAGTTTGGAGCTGGCTGATATGTAAGGCATTGCGTGTGCGTCAGGGCGACACCGCGGTGTGACTGATTTAGGCGCGGAGATTCCCAGACCCGGGAGATCCGGCACTATTATCCGCCGGCGACAGCCCCATTACTCCGCGCGACCAGAGACAAACAGCTGCTGTCTGCCGCCAGTTAATTGTGTTGCCAGATGTATGTTAGAAGGATGCTTTTATGAACATGACCGCTGGCCCCCCCACAATCAATGGGGGCCCCCACCCCCCTCCGCAGGGGCAAAAAAGACTGGTGATGCTTATCTCAGGAGCTTATTGGAGCTGGAGATGTAGCAGTGGGTGCCTAGATGTCCCCTAGTCTCTCCTGGTGTTATGGTTTGGGCAACAAGGGATGAGGGGATTAACCACTCACCAGTGTGTCTGTGTGTGTGTGTGTGTGTGTGTGTGTGTGTCTGTCTGTCTGTCCGTGTGTGTGTCTGTCTGTCTGTGGGCATATATGCATTACATATTCCCCACAGTGTCATAAGAACCTGATATTTTGTCCGGGTGGGGGCATTTTTTTGCTCCCCACAAGGGAAAACTTAGCTTTATAAAAATCTGTGAAAAATTAAAATGCCAAAAGTCTTGTATTTTGTTTGGTTACTTATGGTTAAGGTTAGGGCTGGGTAGGGGGTAAGGTTGTCATTGTTGGGATTAGGGTTATGCCCCTAGAAATGAATGGACGGTCCTCACCAAAATATGAATACTAACGTGTGTGTGTGTGTGTGTGTGTGTGTGTGTTTGTGTGTGTGTGCATGGCAGATAAACGGCCGTGACGTGCAGGACCGGGAGGAGGCCGTGGCTGCTCTCTCCAGTGAGGATTTCAGGAATCTCATCCTGCTGGTTGCCAGGCCAGACATCCAGGTGGGTTGATTGGAGTCCAGTAGGTTTCGGAATGTAGGTTTAATCTAGACCAGTACATCTCAATCCGATCCTCAAGGGACCCCAGAAAATCAACATTTTTGCTCCTGCCCAGCTCCCAGCCAATCAAGAACACTGAGTACCTGGTGTGCTGGGAGCTGGGAGGATGCAAAAATGTGGACTGTCTGGGTGTCCCTGCGTACTGGGTTCACAAATAATGATCTAGAAACTCAATCTAATACATCAGCTTGGAGGTATTCCTCTTGATGAGGCTGCTTATAGATCAATATTTTAAATCTGTTTTGCAGACACAGTATGTCTTGCGTGAAATGCTTGCTCCAGGTCATGCAGTATCATTTTTAGTTTGGTTACGGTTTATAGTGTGACTTTGTCAGAGTCATGTGACATAGGTGTAAATAGATTCACTTTATCTATAATGAGGCAAACATCAAATCCCAAACCACTGGGAAAAAATATCACAGGAATAAAGTTTCCTTTCCAGAATTCACAACTGTCTGTCACCACTGCAGATAAACCAGGACACTCTTGTGTCACCTTCAGTAATTAAATATACCACTTTGTTAATCCCTTTAAGGACTTCAGCAGTTTCAAAGGCAGCCCTCTGCCCATCTCATTTAATGAATCAACTTACCAAAGGGGGGACCATGTGTCTGCCTGGGGGGTTGCCAGTTGGGATCCCACGGTGTTCCGGCGTGTTTTGGGTGCGGAAACATGCTGAACCAGTGCATGCTCCCCAACCTGAACCAACCTTATCATGCCCTAGATTACCAGAATCAAATGTCCTGGTGGTGAATAGAATAAATACCGGGAATGGGTGGGGGCTCTGCACACCCCAGCACTGACCGCTCAGAGCTCCTCCCCCCTTCCGCTGAGTAGATGGAGGAGGTCTGGCTGGATGACGAACACAGTGACCTTCTGGAGGAGCTCAAGAGGGAGATGCTGGAGGAGGAGCAGCACTCAGCGGAGCAGGTGGGAACCCTTCCTGGCCTTGGGCCTTCACAGTGAAGGTGGGAGCCCTTCCCCGGTCACAGGCCTTCGCAGTGAAGGTGGGAGCCTTTCCCGAATCACAGGCCTTCGCAGTGAAGGCAGGAGCCATTCCCGGTCACAGGCCTTCACAATGAAGGTGGGTGCCCTTCCCAGCCACAGGCCTTCGCAGTGACGACAGGAGTCCATCCCGGGTTCAGGCCTTCTCATTGAAGGCAAGAGCCCTTCCCGGCCATAGGCCTTCGCAGTGAAGGTGGGAGCCCTTCCTGGCCTCGGGCCTTCGCAGTGAAGGCGGGAGCCCTTCTTGGCCTCAGGCCTTCTCAGTGAAGGCAGGAGCCATTCCCGGTCACAGGCCTTCTCAGTGAAGGCAGGAGCCCTTCCTGGCCACAGGCCTTCGCAGTGAAAGCGGGAGCCCTTCCTGGCCTCGGGCCTTCGCAGTGAAGGGGGGAGCCCTTCTTGGCCTCAGGCCTTCGCAGTGAAGGCGGGAGCCGTTCTTGGCCTTGGCCTTTACAGTGGAGGTGGGAGCCCTTCCTGACCTTAGGTCTTCCCAGTCTCAGGCCTTCACAGTGAAGGTGGCTCCTACATCAAGCCCTTTAATGAGCCTGGTTAAGACTGGGCACTGCATTCTCGGATTATCCTGCTTCAAAACACCTTCTACATCCATACAACTCGGTGGCCTCTTCTGGAAGTTACCTTGCATCACCTAAATGAGTCTGCAATAATGGAAATATTGATAATCTTCCCCACTCTCAGCTAACCCCTGATCACTCAGGTCTTCATCATGAGTGTTTTTTTTTTTTTTTTTTTTGTTGGGATTACCTGTCCAGTTAAGGTTATCCCATCTCTTCATGAGAGCCGTCTGCACTGCGATCTGAGGGCAGTTCAGTGAGAACCATTTGGGTTAAAATGCATCTAGTCTCATTTCCAAAGATTTTGATTGCTGGTTTGATGTAGTATGTTAGAGAGGTGGATCTAAAACCAGGTCTGTAAGTCGTGCAAGAAGGAGCAGTGGAGGAGGAGTGAAAGAGTGTACTGTATTGGCATCCCCTCCAGGGGTGCCTGGGGCTCCCTGGGACACTGTTCCGTTCCCCTGTGACCCTGACCAGGATGAGGCACTGGAAGATAGATGGATGGATTAGCATACTGTAAATTAATTTATTTTCAAGTTAAAATAAACAATGTAAACCATTGGGACAGACATACAAAAGCTCTTTCACTGTAATTAGCCTTTCGTTTAATTATAGACTCCCAGTTACTTACTTGATTATGCATGGTTTGCTCTGCTGTGGAAGGATCTTCGGTATTACTGGCTAAATAAACAATGGATGTGAGCGATTTCCTTGCTGAGTGCTTCATATAAATATGGTGGCTATTATTCAACAAGACGGACATCTGGCGTACTGATGTTTATACCTTCTAATGTACTTAAACATTTTCCCTCTGCAGTCCAAGAGTTTGGAGGAAGATGACATCACTACAGATATTGCAACATGCTCGTCCAACAACCAGGACAGTGGGATGGGTCGTTCACACCATAAGGGGTGTTTCAAGCCCGGAATCATAGCCCAGGTCCATAAGAGACTGGCTCAGTGTGTGCAGGACAAGCGGGACACGGATCAGGTCTGGTCCAGCCCTCGGCCACAGTGTGTCCAGACCCTTGTGTCAGGAGCACACCTGAACTCTCTCTGCCCTGAGGTACCAGAGGAGAACGATGAGGATGATGAGGAAGAGGAAGCAGAGTGCGACCACTTTCAGCAGCTCCTTGAGCTCAAGTGCCAGATCCGGAACAGTGGCGAGTATGGCCTGTACTACAGCCGGCACAGCACCATCGAGTGCAGCCTGTCCGAGCAGGACGGCGTGGGGCGGGAGCTACAGCTCCTCAACGAAGAGCTGAGGAGCATTGAGCTTGAGTGCCAGAACATCATGCAGGCTCACCAGCTCCGAAAGGTCCGGGACCCAAACTCTGACTGGGCTTCCCGGAACCAAGGACGTGCCAACTTGCCAAGAGGCAAGTTGGCTGACATCAACGAGCACCCGGAGAAGTCAGACAAAGACAGCTCGAGTGCCTATAACACAGCAGAGAGCTGCCGCAGCACACCCCTGGTCATGGACCGCTCTCCTGATCATGTGTCGCACTCAGTCGACCGCTCACCGGATCACTCCCTCCAGAGGCGAGTCCGGATCACCAACCAGAAGAACCTCAGCAAGACTCGTGCTGCCTGCCACAGCCAGCCAGCTGCCGGTCCAGCTGCTACCAGCAGCCCAGAACCGAGCAACCCCTCAGAATCTGACCAGCCGTTACCAGCAGATGACGAGGGCTGCGGGCAGGATGAGGCCCATATTGCTCCGGATACCTACCTGTCACCATACCACAGCTCCCAGCACCGGCACACAAATATCCCAGCCCATGCCCGGCACTACCAGAGCTACATGCACCTGGTCCAGCAGCGTTCGGCCGTGGAGTACGCACAGAGCCAGCTAAGCCTGGTGGCTGTGGAGCCCAAGATGGAGTGGAAGGTGAAGGTGCGGAGCGACGGTACTCGGTACATCACCAAGAGGCCAGCACGGGACCGCATCCTGCGCGAGCGGGCGCTGAAGATCCGCGAGGAGCGCAGCGGCATGACCACGGACGATGATGCCGCCAGCGAGCTCAAGCTGGGCCGCTACTGGAGCAAGGAGGAGCGCAAGCAGCAGCTGGCCCGTGCACGGGAGCAACGGCGCCGCCGCGAGTTCATGCAGCGCAGCCGGCTGGAGTGCCTCCGGGAGGCGCCACAGGGCGCAGCCGAACCCCGCCACGAGGTCAGCATCATCGAGCTCAGCCACAAGAAAATGATGAAGCGGCGTAACAAGAAGATCCTGGACAACTGGATGACCATCCAGGAACTGATGACGCATGGGGCCAAGGCTCCGGACGGGGCAAAGGTGCATAACGCCTTCCTGTCCGTCACCACCGTGTGAGACACACTCTACCCATACGGTGTTAATTACTTGCCTCGTTCAATGTGGCATTTTTATGAGGAAAAAGATATTTTCACAATTTGTAACCCAGGTAACATTTTATAAACAAATTTTTAACTGGCATTCGTGGGTTTTATTTTTATGTTCTTGTTAGCGGTCTCCTTGTTTTCCTTTTTTTGGCCTTATAAATGCTTTTGTGCGAAGGAGAAAAAAAAACTGTGATTTTTGTTGTTTACTCTGCTTGTCACCTGACTTATAGAGCACTGCTGCGGAATCCCAAAGTGTTACAGTCTGGCTCTTTTCTACCCTGGTTTTAACTGTGGTGCCAAAACGTCTTTTAAACAGATAATCTGTACCCAGAACGTCTAAGTCCAGCAACTGTTGTCTTAAATTCTTTATTGCATTCACAATTCCTAGTTTTCCAATATTTTTATGAACAGATGATTGAAGCTTTTCTGAAAGCTTTTCCTCCCATCTATACAAATATATTGCTATTGATTCTATTGTATGCTTGTATGTATTGTACAGTGATCATGCTCATAAATTTAATTACCGGTCCTTTTATTATTTCTTGGTTAATAATGCCAAACGGTATATTGCATCGCATTTTATTGCAGTTTAGTAGTGCAATGCTACTGGAACTCAATGTCTTCTCTCAAGATTTGGGGATATGCAGGTTCATACTCTTTTGCTAAAGGTTTTTATTAATATATTGCAGACTAAAACTTGTATATGTATTTGTTCCAAGTCAATGTCAATGGTCTTATTTGAAATTATATGTAGTTGGCAAAATTATAGCCAGTAAATGTGTAGTTATTGTGATAAAAAAAAATAATAATTTGTGAATCAGAAATATTAATAAACTATTGTTTATCTTAAAGGGATTTGATAATTGTTATTGCCTTTATATGTGATACAAACAAAAACGCATGCACAATAGATGGCAACATGGGATTTAGTCTAGCAGTTTTGCTTTTCGGAGCCGCTGTGCGATCGCATGTAGGAATTACATGTCGGCAGACAGAGGATACTATTTGCCACTGTGTGACGTCAATTGCTGTGATATCATCAGTTACACTGCAGGGGAACGGGGGTGCGTGCTGTCTGTTAGTGGACAGCGAAAAACAAAAGCTGATTAAGTTATTATATTAAAAACACGGGTCAGCTAGAAAACGCATAATTGTTTGGGGATTTCGAGACACTGTGATTTTTACCACTTGCACTGTAGTGGCTGTTTATTGGTGCTTTATTTCATTTAAGCAACGCGAAGCCGCGTCCCCAAATTCGGCTCCGCGTGATTCTCCCTGGAAGCCGAGCGCCCGCTTTTCTCTTCACATTAACTTCTTAAATGAGTTTTAATCATACACAAGCAGAAGGAGATTTCAATTAAAATGTCGCCACGCATGAGTGACTGCAGATCATTAAAACGTATCTCAGTGAATCACTTCGGTGAGCCCGGTGTCGCAGCCGCGGAAAGAGTGAGTCTCACGTTAGATATATGACAAGTGAAATACACAAGGATATTAACGCCACGCTTCAGTGTCCTGAAAAGACAGCGATCGACAATTGGGGTTTTACTTAATTAAAATGGCGGAGTGGGAATTTAAAATAAAAATACGAAAACAACAATGACTTGTTGTTGAGCGCATTTGCTGAGATTAATAATTAGTTAATTAGAAGCCGAGATAGCGCCCTCCGGCGGCCGCCGCCTGCATGGGGGCAGCGCCTGCCCAGCAGTCTTGCAATAACTGCCCACACGATTTGTTTTTATTTGGGGTGTATGCAGTATGTGGGGTTCTGTAGATACAATGCATATCTCTGTGTGAATTGGACAATTCTTTTTTCAGATTTCTTTCATTGCGATAATCCAGAAATATATATTTTCTTCAGTTTGACTCACGTATTCTTTCCCGGAACATATATAGCCTATAGGCCTGAGAGGTAAGAAAGCAGTCCTAAATGTGTACTATTTTCTTTTTGAGAAGTGCACAGATAAACCACCGTTCCGAACGACTGCGGCTGCCAGGAGGTGAAGCAAAACGATCTAAACTCTTCACTTTGTCCACCTTACCGTTTGTCGTCTTTTGAATTCTACTGTTTTTTTTTTCCCATTACGGAACCTTTATCTCTGTCCTCCAGGATAATATGGCCATGATTTGTCTTATTAGCCTACTATGGAAATACAGTACGTTCTAAATGTACCTCATTTGTAATACGGTTCTTCATTTAAATGGCTATTTTTCCGTGCATAAAATTTTGTCGTATAAAGATTTAAAGTTCATATCAACTGGACTTCTTCATACATAAAAATTGCGCATAGTTCATCTCAGTGCATAAGTCATTTGACTCCCCTCTATAGCGGCGCGGCCGAGCCTGCGGCGGCCGGTGCCGGTGCGCTGGCACCCTCATGCCCTGATAATTGAACTTTTCTCCCTTGTAGGCTAATGCTTCACCGCGAAAAGAATCCAGCACAAATGAGTGACATTTTATACCACCTCGCCCAGATTGTAATCCCCAGTCAAACCAAATCAAGCCGGAATCTGGTTTCTAGATAAATGTGTTAATTCATATTATCAACACTGCTTTGGTTAAAAACCGTCTTGGCTGCTCGGCCCCGGGGAGATCTACAGCTCCCTCTTCCAATTAATTAAGTTCATGCCGCCGCAGGACTCAACAGAAGCGCATTAAAGTACACCGGTGACATTTTTTCCATGTTCATCTAATACTCATAATGCCCTGTATGATATAAATGTCAGCGATGGCCCGACCATCTTTTTGATTCCGGAATGTTTTCCCGACAACTTGCGGAGATGTGGATCCAATCAAATTATTCAAGCGATAATGATCACCTTTCCGATTTTCAGATTTACGGTTCCCCATCGCGGTAGCTCGTCTATATACGGGATGACGATGATACCTAATTACAAATATGCCTGGTCGGCTGTTCGGAGAAATGGCCGTAATCAAGTTAACCAGCAAGCCATGACCATCGCTCGATAAACGGATTATGGATGTCGAGACTCCGGCTTTAATGTTAATTTAATTACCCTGCACGGGTAACATTAAGAAATATTCGCTACATTTTTAACTTACTGCCCGGTTAAGCGGCAGATGTTAATTAGTATCCAAGCGATTGGTGGGGCTGTTGCAGAAATGCCCCGCGTTTCGTGCAGGACTCGCACCACGGACGCCGTGGGCTTTATTGCGGTCCAAGGAATCACCTCCACTGATTACCTGTTTCAGGCATCTACCAAGGCTTCTCGAAGAGCGTCTGGTGGCTGGTGCCAGCAATCTCTCAGAAGCTCCTTCCCGACTCTGAGTTATTTGAATGGGCAAAAAAAAATCTTACTTGGGAAATGATTAAAACGATTTATTTGTATGCTATTAATACAAGGCCGAGGATACAGCTATTCCCCCGGCAGTGGCGCCCACAGTAGGTACAAGTAAACAACATGAAATATTCAGGAGTCGCAAGCTGAAAGCACTGCCAACATGAACAAAGCAGCCCCCCCGCCCTCGAAACCGTGTCTAACTTTTAAGCTTTCGCTAGAGTCTGATTATTCCCCGCTGTGTTTTATTCAGGCTTAAATTGGAACAATAAATGATAGCGGGACCAATTAAGCAAAAATGTTTTGAATCTTTAATGATAATTAAAGAAAAAGTCACAATACAGTGCCCGTAAAATGAACTCCAGTCATTCCAGGTGGTTTCAGTAAAATCATTCACTATATATATTAATCAGGATTTTAATTAAGGAGCCTAATTGGAAGCCAGCTCAGCGAATACGCTTTTTATGTGCTTTGTGTAGAGCGAACATAATGCAAGAACTACTTCACCACTAATTTTTGTCTTTTAGTTGTTGTTGGGTAAGAAAATACTAAAATTACACCACAACGTAATGAGTTCCAAGTACTCACCAGGTACCAAATAATTGGATACTATTGGATATGCGTATTGCCTAGTATACAGTGACATAAAAACCAGGCACCCACCCGTCTTCTAATCAATTATCCTGGTCAATGTAATTCAAAATTCTTTATCGTCAAGGGACATAAAAACCATTACTGCCCTTTTCTGCTGTGCCGTTGGTCACGGATATGACTTTGCTCAAGCCCCAGATCAAACATCAGTGAGTGAAATATACTTTATTTGTTATTTGTATGCATCGGTTCCACCAATCAATCGAACTCCAGATCCGTAATCCAGGGCACACCTTAAAGAGAACTGGTTACATGTTAATCAATCACACTGGTGTACTAGTTACTTTCATAGAAATTGCTCCAATGCAGTGTGCTTTTGTGAGTTTATCCTTACTTGTGTATATCGACCGCTTGCTTGTGCTCCCTGAGTTTGTATTACTCTTTGCTATTTGGATTTGGTTTTGTTCTTGCTATATTTCAATCCCCGCCTGTCTTTACGGTTTCTGGATTTTGGATGGTGCTTTTGGCCGTTAGAATAATAGATCATTCTGCATCTGGACCTTGATTCGGTTCATTACAGTATGAGCACAGGTGCGCAGGGGTCCGTTGGTTTTAACACACCCCACCTTGCGCTTCATGAGAGACTCAGGCACACATGAATATGCAGAGTGAGGTTAGAGCACAGGGTCAGCCACTGCACAGCATCATTTGGTCATGGGCCCAGCGATGATGTAATTGCTCTGCTGGCCCCAGGTTTCAAACTCATGACCTCCTGGGCACAGGTACAGGTCCCTAACCTGTTGAGCTGCACACTGGGGGTGAGGCTGAATGCAGTCCCCCACCGCCAAAAATCATGCGGTCAAGATTTCCACGTTTGGGGAATTAACTGGGGTCAACACAGCCACAGTGCAATGGCTGAACCTCAAACTGGGTGAGTCACCTTCTCGATTATGGTCTCCCCTGCCCGGTCAGTCAATTCCAATCAAAGAGTGGATTTGCTCGTTTGTCAGGTTCTGTTTTCCTCTATTCGTCTTTGGCCTTCGATGGGTGAACAGTGTTAGATTTCATATATCTTATGAAGTGTGAATATAATTCTTCTACCTTCCCTTTTATTGCACAAACATTCGTTTGAATGTTGTTGTTATAATAGGTGTAGTGTGAATAATACTAGCGTGCTAAGAATCTTTATATAATGTTCTTGTTTATATGTAACCCATTATTGAAATCCCTTTGCATTTTACTATGTAATTTCACACTTAACTGGGATTTTCATGGTAGAAAGTTCTGAACCTCATCAAATTGTTAATGTAGTATATTACAAATGGGTTTGAATATGTTAGTATAATGAGGGATCATTGGTAGAAAATGGTGTGTTTTTTAATGCAGAACAAAAGAAAACGACAACCTGGTATTTAATGCTGCGGTGCCTAAGTGGGAGTTTCTGTGTTTGGTTTGCCTGAAATGGGGATAATCTCTCTGTTAAAACACTCAACCAAATACCACATGAGCAAAGCAAAACCTGCTCTGTTAGCAGGAATAAAGCAATATGGTGTTGTCAGCGAGATGGCCAGGCCTTAAGAGAGAGCCCGAACAGCAGCTTTCTGCCTTATGCTGCCACCCACAAGCCTTTTCTGGGCAAACGGTTGAGGGGTGAAGGACGGATTATTTGCATTTAGTTTTGCTTAGTGCCTGTGCGTCTGCTGTTCATCAGTATTTAGGCTGTGACTTTGCTCTTCATTTCATTGCTCCTCCTGCATCCCCCCCCCCTTGCACTGGATAACACAGTGACCCGTCTCTGCCACCATGCTCAATTATCATTAGAGCAATTCTGTTTTTATTGCAGTCTCTGCCATTGTGGTAGGTCTCCGGAAGCCATGCAGAAAGAACAGCCATTTCCATTATCATGTTAAATGGAAAATGTATGAACAAACACAGGCTTGTAAAATACTCGCCATCCTGATTAATCTACGTACCAGGTGACCAGTACAAATGTTACAGTGTTGATTGAAAGTCAGATTCCACAGTACTTGGCATTGTAGGGAAAATCTTTTGGAATGACTAGTTTCACTTGAAGGGTGAATATTATGGGATGCACTCATGGTGTAGCCTGAAGCAGTTCATTAAAGAAATGTAAATTGCACCTCTACACTGTCACTGCGTAGAAACAAACAGCTTATTCTCAAACATTCAAGCATCTAACTTTATTTTCAGACATGTTTTGTGTCCTTTGTTCCCAAAGACTCTCAGGTCTGTTCCAAAAAATGTTTGGATCCTCTCCAGGGCAGGGCCGATGAAATCCTTAAGCACTGAGCAAGCAGCCCGAAGTGTGGCACCACTGCTTCCTTGATTGATGATCCTTGTGACTCACTTGGCCAACGCATCCTTTGGTGGCCTTCTGTATTTGTGGTCCATGGCATGGTGGCCAACCCACATTTAAGATTCATATCATGTTGATTTTCCTGGCCACCGCATACCAGCCATTACAGGTTTTGACAGGGTGCGTCCATTATGGCAAAGTGCGTGCATTTCTTGGCCATAAAAATTACATTAGCCACAATTATAATTGCTTTAGGACAGAGTATTTTTCATAAACTATTGATTATGGGAAAACCAATAGGAAGTCAACACTGTAACTGGTGTTTGACAATGGGCGTTTTCGCTGACGGTATATTGCATATTAGACAAATTTGTATTGGGACACATTGGTTTTATGGTAAAATACGATATGACACTGTCCTTAGGCTTTCCTGCCATCCCTGATATGGTCTAGATCAGGGGGGGCCAATCTTATCCGCAAAGGGCCGGTGTATATGCAGGTTTTTGGGATAACCTTTAGGTCAGCTGTTCAAACCTAGGCGTGAGGACTCTTCAGCCAATCAGTCCTCTAATTAGTAATCTAATTAGGGAGTTGCAGCGAAAATCCGCATACACACCGGCCCTTTGCGGATAAGATTGGCCACCCCTAGTCTAGATGAATGTAGAGAGCAAAATTAGCATGTTGTTGGAAGGGCAGCTCTGAAATGGCAGGGATCTGAAAATGTGTGCATTGCAAAGCTAAGCATGCTAATTATACTTCACAAAGAGTAAGTTACTGCAGCCACATTCTACTTCTACAGGGACACATATTGTGTGTGAGGGCAGTGCAAATACATCTCCATTAAACCGTCGCTGTGTCAGGTTGTGTTTATCACGAGAGCGAAAGGCAGGAAGGACTTCAGGACTTTGTCATGTCTCATGTTTATTTGTATGCAAAGTAGCATGAGGGGATGTGGCCTTGCAAATGTCCACGGTCGGCCATATATCGTGTTGTGGCGTAGCTTAATGTACGGGCGATGTGATGACTAACAGCATAGAGGTTTGGAGCCATTAAGAAGACTGCCAGTGCTCTGGGAGAAGCCACTGCAGTGCTGTGTCAGTCAATGCTTGAAGTGGGGAAAACAGGTACAGTGTCCCCCGTGTCGTTCGGTACCGAGCCCCAGCACAGCCTCCCCCGTGTCGTTCGGTCCTGGGTCCCCGCACAATGTCCCCCGTGTCGTTCGGTCCTGGGTCCCCGCACAATGTCCCCCACGTGTCGTTCAGTACCGGGTCCCCGCACAGCGTCCCCCACGTGTCATTCAGTACCAGGTCCCCGCACAGTGTCCCCCCCGTGTCGTTCGGTACCAGGTCCCCACACAGTATCCCCCGTGTCGTTCGGTACCAGGTCCCCGCACAGCGTCCCCCCTGTGTCGTTTGCTACCGGGTATCGTTCAGTACCAGGTCCCCACACAGTATCCCCCGTGTCGTTCGGTACCAGTGAATATTGAGAGATGCCAGTACCCTGAAGAGAGAAACAGAGTTGCTGGTACTGTGTACTGGTTAGTACTGCCCCACTTCAAGCACTGATGTCAGATGTAGATGGATAGATTGATGGATGGATGAATAAATAGACGTATAATGGGTTTCATTGAGGCAGTGTATACAGCAACAGAGAAGCATAAAGTATACAGATTAAAGTGACAACGTGAAAAGATAACGGGGTAAAAACAAGGTTGTGAAAAAATTAAAAACTTTAAATTGACAAAGAATGTACATGTGAGGCAAATAGTCATACATGGTTCTGCAGGGTGTCTGTCTGTCTGTCTGAATGCTGTCCTGGCAGATGTTATGGTTCAGGGTGAGGAGGGGCGTGTTCTATTGCCTGATGGCAGAAAGAAGAAACATGTCCAGTAGTACTTCTTAGCGTGCAGTGGTGTAATGAGCTGGTGGTTAAAGGTGCTCCAAGATAGCGCCCCCTGGAGGGGATTGGCAGAATTGTTAATGATAGGGCTGTTCTCCGGATATGCTTGGATGTTCCTGTTGTTCACACAACGATTTGTCTCCTTCATGATTCATATTATTGACTTTAAATGGCATTTAATAGCATATAAAACCATGTCTGTTAGTATTGTGGGTTCAATTAAAGGAAGATAGAGGCAGGTAAGATGAACTGGAATGGCATCCAGGGTGTCCCCAGCCTTGTGCCCTGTGCGCCTGGGAGAGGCTCCAGGCTCCCCATAACCCTGTGCTGGGTAAGTGCTTGGACGATTTATGGAAGGAAAAGGCACATAACTCCATTTTATTATGGGCCCAGTTGCACAACATTACAGAATGTCATAGCATCCATTTCGTGGTAGCCCTGAGTCTTTCTGCCAGTCATGTGGCGTGTCCCCATGTTCTGTGCCCCTTATCCTTTTTTAGACACTCAGCATGCAGCGTGTACTAGAAATGCAATACGTCCCAAGCAGAGCCATTAAATGACATCGTCGGGGCAGCTGCTTATCCCGCAGGAATGCTCCGTTAGCTGACCCGAAATGGGATTATTGTCATTTGACTAAGTGCCGGCCCTTTTATTAATGAATGGATCGTAATATCACCAATCTAATAAAGAGGGGAACTGAAATAATGAATTCCTTTTATGTGATTTGGATACGAAGCTAACAAAAGCTCGCTGTCTGACAGAAAAGAAGATTGTCCTTTAGATGTGGGTAAACGGCCACTGTACGGTCACCTGCCGTCTACAGGTGACATTGCCTTGGAGATCCTTGTTGCCAAGGGAAGCATTGTCTCTTATGGCTTCCATAAGGTCTCGGTCATGTGATGTGTACATCTCTTAGACACTGAAAAGAAATAGCTTCTTAACTCTTACTGAAAAAACAACATTCTCCTGTTAGCCTTGAGTAAAACCGTATCGGAAATCTGTCATGTCCGTGTCCTTATCTGCCGCAGCAGTTGGGTAAATCTGTGTCAATACAGACATTTCTGCTGAAAGACCTGATGAAGGTGGTACCTTAGTCCACATTGATAGCATCTTCATAATAATCATCTTCCCCCTCATCACCTGTCAGGGTCTTAGACTGTTTTTTCTCTGTTTACGATCGGTATACATGGAAAATCCATCATGAATGTCCTCATCAAGCAAAAAAAAAAAGGATGCTGTCTTTTAACTAATCCCCCATTCAATAGCTGACTTTGGGACTGGTTTCACAAAGAAATTGAACCACAAAAATAAAATGTAAATCCATGGCACTTGTCTGAGTCTCCATGTATTTATGTAATGTTAAAAATGTAAGGCTCCACGTGAGCTTGTATTTAATGGGCCTTATTTATTTGACACCCACTGACTCGCTTGGAAACATTTTCTAAATTGCATCTTGTTTCCCAAAGAGGTGCACTTGCTATCCACAGTGAACCATCTCAGTTTTCCTGACAGCACCAAATATAGATGTAGATCCTGCTGAAAATGTAAAATGTATATATCTGACCTATACTCAGTTGACGTAGTTAGTCATAACTCTTCCTAAATGTGTTTATTATGTAAGTGTGGGTATTATAATATTCTGCCCCAGACAAATCGAAATGAGCAGTGACAAGTATTGAGCTATAACCCAATTCATTTCAGGTACAAGGACTGGCCGTTATACATTGCAGTGCACATTGTTATTAATGCTGTTCCGTGCTGAGCATTTGAACTTGACTGGAATGCGAGGGCCATTGTCTTTCATGCGAGGGCCATTGTCTTTCATGCGAGGGCCATTGTCATTGTCTAGAAACTTCTGACCAGAGGCAGTTAAAGTCAGTTTATTTGTGGTGGTTGTTTTTTTTTCTTTCCTGGAACATGTAGCAATCCTGGTGTTATCCTTAACCTGCCAGTTAATCTCAGTAAGGATCTACATCTAGAATGGAAAGCCATACTGGTGCGGAAGACAGATGGCACTGGATCACATGTTTGTCTAATGTCTGTAGAGTAGCGCTGATAATCTGCGCATCATGGAAATGGTAGGATATTGTGGATTGTTTGTTTGGGAGAGTAAACATATAGAATGGAAGTAGGCTGTGGTTCACATCAAAACACCCCCGCCCCCCCTCCCCCAAAGTCATGGACGCTAACGGGCATTAATATTGACTGATAAGCCAATCTGGATGATCATGTCGGAGTTCGACAAAGATGGGCTTCACTCACGATCCTCATTTCCTTAATCATCTTTCCATTATCTGAGATGAGCTCTTCCGAACATGTGGTGCCAATAGCTCCTCTGTCTAGCGCATAAGCAGTCGGCCACAAAAATAATAAGAATCCAAAGACATACAGTAAATGAAACTCTCTTCCACAGTGAAATGGAGACGGCAGCGTTAATATTTCACATTTAATAAGACGTGCGGAAATCACATGGCCATTTCTCCCACGGATGGCTTTGGTGCTACTTGCCGAGGTCAAGGGGCAGCGTTGATGCAAGGCCATTTAAATTTCCTCATCCTTTAATAAATTCGGTCTGAGGCCAGGCAACGTGGACGGAATTTCTTTCCATCCATTTCTTTTACGTATCGCTTATCCAGTGCAGGGTTGGGGTGAGCCTGGACCCCATTGCAGGAAGCGCATAAGGCAGGGAGGATCTTGGATGGGATGCCAGTCCATGCAGGACAGAGGTGCTAAGGAATTATAGACCAAAAAGCACATGCTTTGCAATGTCCATCTTATGTCTGGATAAATTAAACCACATACTTGAATAAGCAACCAGTCAGTTATCTTCCATAATGTGCAAGCAAAAATCTGGGTATATGGGCTGGTCATGTTTTATAAGTGAAAGAAAGATTAACTGTAAGAATATGAATTAATCTGATTGTAATTCTGCTCGTTGCTGTAGGGTAATTGATATCAATCAGGCTGGATCTTTTTTGCTCGCTGGCTCCCCCCATACGGCCTGTCACAGTAGGCTGTTACCACTTTGAATTTCCTGGCTGTTCCTACACAGCTTTGTGTTTAATGGGCCCTAACTGTCGAACTACAAGCTGGATTTTGGCTAATCTCCTCTTGCGTGTTGGATGGAATTATAGTGGGCCACACCACGTTGTGTGATTTGTATTCAATATGTGTAATTTGTATTTGTTGTACAATGCAGTGGCTGAGCCGATGGGAAGTAGCACTACTTGATGCATGTATCATGTAAAGGTCATTACGATTGCACTCATTTACCAGCAATGGTTGTGGGGCTTCTTGGCTGAGGTTAGCAGCACAAGTCTTACAGTCAGGAGGCAGAATTTTAGAGACACTTCCAGCCGGGCCCCCTTGCCGGGATGCTCGTCCAGCTTAGGACCAGCGCAAGCTTTCTCGTGTTCACTGGCCTGAAGCAGAGTTTTGGTGGACCTCGAGGCAGCTCTTATTTCAATTTATTAACATTACGTATCTGTTAAATGACGGCTGTTTACAGGCCTCTTCACTTTCTATTCAGGGAAAACCTGGTATTTCTGCAAAAAATCAATCAACCCCCCAACCCCCACAATTTTTGGTACCATAATGGAATAACACGCTGTTCCAGTGCAGTCGTCATCCCATTGCAGCGCAGCTTGGAGGCAGCTAGGCTACATTGCTGCGGCCTGTTGGAATGAAGAGCAGATCACCTGAGCATAGTTGTGTTCTACATACGGCGTCGGAGGCGAGGCCCTCGGAAACAGGTACCACTCTGAGCCAGTATTGCCATGGAGACGTGACCTCAGCCTTGGGGGCAGTGTATGGCTGGTGATGCCGAAGTCGGGTGACCTGCGTCTCGGGAAGAGGGAAGTACTGACCTAGCCACTGGTATTCTGCAACAGGAGGGAGCTCCGGTGCAGCGTTCATGATAAACGCATCAGGGACCAGAAGGGCAGCGGCCAGAGGCAGGAGTAGGTTAATGAAAAGGACACCCTGCTATCATTTTAAACATCGATTGGGCCACAAGCCTTCTCACTTCCCTTTTCTCATAGCTTCTAATATGTCTCCCTACTGTATTCATCTATCGATCCATCTCTCATGCAGGCTTTAGCACCACAGGAGTTTATATCACGCTGAAGGTATGTTCATACAGAGATTTTCTTTCTTGATCGTTCGTATCACGCTGTTGCTGCATTGATGGTCTTCTCTGGAAATATCCATTTTGACTTGCTGTAATATTTAAAATGTGGGTGACACTGTCTCACAGCCACTCCGTGGAGCTTTTTGTGTTGCAAACCAGCATCCTGTCCAAGATGATCCTTTGCCTTATGCTGCCTGTGATAGGCTCTAGCAGCAGTGCTTTACTGTATAAACAGCTGGAAGATGGATTGATGTAATATCTAAAATGCCTACCCCCCCCCTTTTGTTTTGAATTAACCTAGTGCAGCTTATTTCCTAATACTGGGAGTCCCCCAGTCTATGCATCTCCTCGGTGCTCAGCAGCGTCCCCTAGTGACTAGCTCCAGAATGTCCCATCTGTGCGATGTGGAGGCCAGGTGGACCCATGTGTGCACAGATGGAGCGACTTACTGAGGTTTACAGTGCAAATAAACTCTGTCTAAACACCTTTCATTCTGCACTCCATCCGCCGCTCTTCCCAGTGATGTCATTCATATGCTAATCGCCGCTTTCCACTCTGCTCCCAGCGGCTGATGTTTTCTTTGTGCCTGTTATTTATTCCCCGCCACTTTCCATGACATCATCTTCGGTTTGATGAATAATATTCCATGTTTGGTTAATTGATTTTTCTGAATGAGCATTCTCTCACTGAATCCGCGATCTGGAGTACGGGACGCCCGCAGGAGGTAAGCAGCAGGCTGACCAGGTTCATGTGGAATTAAGGGTTTTATATAAGCCAACTCTTATCAGGTGTACAAATAAATGTATTCATGGATTGAGGGATGAAGCTGCCTAATTGGGTGGAGCCCTCTGAGGTTTGGGGAGTCAGATTCACAGCCTGTAAACCTCTCTTACGTCGTTACAAATCATTATATAAGGAATAAGGAAACTGCTTCAAAATGAAACCATATTTCCAGATTTGCTGGATGAGCCCAGTTTTATGGGCAGATAATATATGGGTGGGGCCAGGGGTGTAGCTACAAATTCTTGTCCCCCCCCTCGTTTAGGTTGGCTCTGTCACTTAAAGTGTCTGGCCCCCTGAATCTGTCAGGGTATCCATGCCCCTCAGAGGGATATTGCCAGCTTTGTTTTGCTCGTTGCCCCCTTCAGGCAGTTAATATATCAGCGCCCTAAGAGTGAACATTGATACGGGTGTTAAGGACTCGCTACGGCTTTGTCTGTTTAAACTGTCACGTCATGAGAGGGGGGGCCTCCGCTTGTGCTTCCTACCAGACACCACGACACAAGGAGGCCGCGCCCGCCTGAGCCTCCACCCGGCTTTACATCTGCCGCTCCCCTTTTAATAATCTCTCTGCATTCTGCCCCGTCTCTGTGTACCTTGTGAGGTGCCGCTAATCTCCTTCATTATTAATCCGGCCGAGTGGAAATGTCATGTCTGCGCCCCCCCCCCTCCATAGCCCGCCTGGCTTCGTTTAATTCATTTATTTACCAGTCCGCCAGGCCGGCCCCCAGCGTGCTCCCCCTGGATTTACCTCGTCATTCTACTTTCATGGAAACTTCATTTGCAATTTGCATAGAGGATCCCAGCATGCCAGATGTTATTTCTGCTCTCCGTTCTCAATGCATATGATGGATCAAATGAGGTGTGTGTGTGTGCGCGTGTGTGCCGCGTGTGTGTGTGTGTGTGTGCGCGTGCGGCATGCGTGTGTGTGTGCGCGTGCGGCGCGCGTGTGTGTGTGGTGCGGGTGCGGCGCGTGTGTGTGTGTGCGTGTGCGTGTGTATGTGCGCCGCACGTGTGTGTGTGGCTGTTGTTACGGGGGGGAAGTCTGCCTCCATTGCGTTCAGTTTTCTCTTGTATAATGCTACATCCATCAATCCATCCATCCATCCATCCATTATCTACACCACTTTCCCTGTACAGGGTTCAATACAAGTTCATGTGGAGATAATCAGTATTGCTACACGGAGGATCACTGCCTGCCCTTTCAGTGGGTGGAGTTTGTGGAGTGGTAGGGCGAGATATGAAGGTCCCCGGTGTCTGCAGACGGGCCATAGAGCCCTTGGTTCCCACATTTGCTGTGTCTTCATGTCCCTGGCCCCCTAACATGCTGTACCATAAAAGTTCTTGTATCCGGCAACATTGAGACCCAGGTACTGACAGGCAGTCGAATATTCCAAATCGTTGAATGTTACTCTTGAAATGTTGGATGTAGTTGGATATTGGATACAAAACATAAGACAGTAAGTAAGTGAGGTAAGCCACAGTGAAACAAGCAGAAGGACGGAAACATGCTGATCTACAGGCAAACGCAGGAACTGAGGCGTATCGCACATGCTTTTCGTTGGTATTTTTAATTTGTTTGGTGTGATATTAATAGAATTAGTGTTATTACTTTGAATTGTTCATTTTTATGCTATTATTTTACAATTGTACCTGTCACTTAATCATGCCAGTTACTTGAATGTCAGATTTTTGGCTGCATTTCCATCCCTTAATGCATTTAAACTGTGTTTTGTTCATTCATTCCGTAAACAGGATGTAACACCCTGTGTTCTGCAGTATTACACGCCCATTCCTTAAGGCCCCGGAAGTACAGCAGGACGCACGTATCATTTGGGTGATTCTCGGCGTGCTGATGAAAATGTGATCTCACTCCTCACACCCTGTGTTGCGTCATGCAGATGCGGGGATCTCCTGGACGCTATGAATGCAGAGCAAACTATGCGCAGACAGGCAGCTTTCATGTGGGCTAGGTGGCTACAGTGCTGGGGTTGGGGGCCTCAATGGCTGCCTGTTTACCTGCAAATAGGAAAACCAAAAATTTTGAATACTAGGGTACGTGGTAGCGGGCCTGATTAAGGGGTGCACCAAGGAATTCTGGACCCTATGACAAAATGTCACCTTGGACCCCCTCAGTTGATTTTTCCGACTGAGGAATGGGGTCCCCCTTAGTAAATCGATAGACTATGGGCCAGTTCAGGACCCGGGAAAGCTGGAATGGTATAAGTGAGTCAGAAGCCTCCTACCAGCACTGGGACTGGGTACTCCACCGTGACGCCGTGTGTCTAATCTGTTACCGGCACTGGGAGTAGGTACTCCACCTTGACGCCGTGTGTCTAATCTATTACCGGCACTGGGAGTAGGTACTGCACTGTGACGCCGTGTGTCTAATCTATTACCGGCACTGAGAGTAGGTACACCACCGTGACGCCGTGTGCCTAAACTGTTACCGGCACTGAGAGTAGGTACACCACCGTGACGCCGTGTGCCTAAACTGTTACCGGCACTGAGAGTAGGTACACC
>JAAGVU020000001.1:1429121-1443140 GCA_011763525.2 Mormyrus iriodes
CCACCAGGAGAGGCCAATCCACCCTTTTCCAGTTGAGAACCACGGCCTCAGACTTGGAGGTGCTGATCCGCATCCCGACCGCCTCACACTCAGCTGCAAACCGCCCCAGCGCATGCTGCAGGTCACAGCCCGATGACACCAACATGACCACATCATCTGCAAAAGGCAAAGACGCGATCCTGAGGCCCCCGAACCGGACCCCCTCCACCCTTTAGCTACGCCTAGAAATTCTGTCCATAAAAGTTAGGAACAGAATCGGTGACAAAGGGCAGCTCTGGCGGAGTCCAACACCCACTGGGAACTATCTGACTTACTGTCGGCAATGTGAAGCAAACTGGTCAAATGTTGCGTAGCCAGGAAGGAATCAAACACAAGTAGTGTAATTATGTAATTATGCAACACTGCACAAATCATTGCACTACCAGTCCATTTTCATTTCATACGAATAATGATTGTTTTTAATCATAAAAATTTGCTCTAACCATTCTTTACAGTTATCCTAAACATGCTGTATTATAACATTAACATTGTTTCTTTGTTTGTTTACCTTCATTCAACCAGGGACCCAAGGGCCAATGTGGCAGGATGACAGCAGAAAAAGAAGCATACGAGAAAACAGAAATAAACTTGGTCTTGCAGAGTGTGGTGTGAACCTTGGGAGCTAGTAGATGCAAACAATCACTGGAGTACAAGGAATAGGTGTACACACTAGGAATGTTCAAGGCGCCAATAATGCCTTTGTATGCATTACAGCCAATGATGTTACCTATGCGTCTCTAGAGGGGAGCAGCCCACCTTCTCATAAGGAGCACAAAGAAGAGTGTCGTACCGCACCCTGTAATGAACCTTAAAGCATCCTGATTAGTAGAATTTAACATCCGCAGAGAAGATGTGGGAGCGATCCCATATGGGATGCCCCATAGTCCGAGATCGTATGTTAAGGAGAAATGCAGAACACACACAGCTGAGGATTCAGCTCCCTGTTCTTCTTAAAGGAGTCATTCACTCTGTGAATAACCATGATTCAAAATTCCAGCCACAGCAACATTTCAGAGGGAGTGCAAACATCTGCAGTGTTTCAGCTCAGCTCCACATGCCACGAACTCTCATTTACATTTACCCATATTTATTTTATTCTCATGGCTTCACACAGATTCCATCACGTGACGCCGAAGCAATACTCAGCTCCATGTGGTCTCTCTGCCTTGCTTTTTTCACTTCCACTGAAGTCAAGCTTTCTTTGGTTTCGCCGACAGCTGGAAGCCCTGAGCACGATGATTATTCACATTAATATGCGACGGGATAATTAAGACGCAGGTCAATACCGCGGTATTTAGTGTTCAGTCTTACTTTAGTTTTAACAGTTTGCCATTCATTATTATCATTACTATTATTCTTTTTTTTTAGTCTTCTTTCAGAAATATGAGTTCCTGAGGTATAAGGAAATCATGATTAATTATGATTATTAACAACAGTACAATAATGGCAGTAACTATTAACAGGACATGAATATTGAAACCTAGACCCCTTGTCTGTAGTATTGTCAAGCTAAACCCTGAATCTTGGGAAACACATGGGAGCAGTAACACACGGGCGATTGTGCATGAAGGTACGCTTATATTTAATGACATTCCTCCATGCCTTGTGTTGCAGCCCATTGCGATCTTATGACTCAGCAGTTTGCCTTTGAAGTGCCTCTCCAATGTAAACAACCCCATTATCTGGAGCATCAAACATACATTTTACATCTGGCCAGAGCATCATAAAGTTTTGGCTCAACTATGGTGTGTGGTGCTGTGTGGCGCTGTGTGGCACTGTGGATTAGGACTCTGTGCCTATAATCAGAAGGTCATGGGTTCAAGTCCCACAGTTGGCAGCATGGTGTCTGCTTAATAAATAAAGTGGTATGTCATTCATCCCCATGGCAAAATGAGGTAACGGTGATACAGCAACACATGTATATACAGCTTGGAGTCAGAGAGTGGGATCAGTCAATGTGCAGCACTTATAGAGGCTCAGAACCCAGCAGGGACACGATTACTCTGGCGGCTGCAGAATTCATATCCCCAGTGTTAGCTGTTGAATGACTGTGAATTGTGTTTGACCCTGACAGGTATAAATGTCAGTGTCTCGCATTGTGGCTATGGCACACATGTTTATATATGAACCATGATAATGTTCGATTGCCTTCACAGAAAATGAATCTATCTGGTTGTTTACAGCGGTACACAAAATATTTTTCTGCCCAATTCTGCAATTGTATAATGTATTTTCTAGCCTTAATTGCATTAAAGTATAATTTACTAATTTGATTTATATCAGCAAATTCATTTGCAACAATTAGACAATATTGTATTTTTAATTTCTTATTATTTTTTTTTATTAAAGCAGCCAGATAAATACCCAGATGACTGTTTAACGATTCTCATTATTGCTCCCAGAATCCTAAGCGGGAGGCTGACGCCCAGAATCCTAAGCGGGAGGCTGACGCCCGGAATCCTAAGCGGGAGGCTGACGCCCGGAATCCTAAGCGGGAGGCTGACGCCCAGAATCCTAAGCGGGAGGCTGACGCCCAGAATCCTAAGCGGGAGGCTGACACCCAGAATCCTAAGCGGGAGGCTGACACCCGGTTTTTAACAGCCTCCAGGACTCAGAGAGAGTTTCCAGGTGTGTTGTATTCCACGTGAGAAGACTAAAGAACAGAATGTCTCTGTATTTCACGGTGAAGACAATAGGGCAGAATGAACTCAATGGAGAGGTTTATTAGGAAAGTAGACATGGGAACAGAGATCGCAAAGCCAACTGGCCTTCCCTACCCCTTCATAAACTGGTCAGACTGGTTTATTATGAACAATGGAGCATTTCCTACAGAAATCAGGAAGACTGCACACCCACTGAGATCAGAATAAACACTTTCATCAGTTCTAATGGTGCTTCAGCGAGTTGCTCAGAACACTCGGCCCCAGCTATGGGAGTGTGGTTTCCGCCACGACGCGTACTTGGCCCCCCAATTTTCATTTTTTTTGGGTCAGAAGAAGCCTGTCTCCACTGAAACTGCTGAGACCACACTGTTGCCAGGAGGGGGTGGGTTTCGGTGGGGCAGACGGCCCTGAATCCCCGGCAACAAACCAACAATCCTGTATGGTGGCGGGGGTGTTCTGTCCGTCCAGGCGCCAGACCCACAACATGCTAACATCTGCATCCAATAGAGGGTAGAGGAAGCGGGTGAGCTCTCACAGAGGTGCTGACCGGCCTCCCAGGCAGATGGGGCCCTTTCTTTTACTGTAAACCTCTTCGCAAGCGAACTAAAGGGATCAGTACCTCCAGGGATAGACGGAGGACAGCTTACCACTGGGCCTTAAGCAGAAGAACATGAATACTGACTAGGGGTTAATACTGGTTAAGTGGGACAAAGGGTACATTTCTTAACGCCTCTGTGGTCTGTTAACTTAAGCCCAGTTCTTGAGTTTTAATATTTATAATTAGGATGATATTTTTGAAGTGAGAGGGAAAAGTAAAATTTCAAAAGTTGTCCCAGTTCACCGATATCCATCACTTGCTGTGATGCTCTACAGCTTCAGTTTGAGCCCAGATTCCCTGTTGTAGACAAACGTGTCCCCAGGGGTTGGCCTCCATCTGTAGCAATCTCAGGATCTCTTGGAAGCTCAGATGAACGTGAGGAAGTGCCAGTTAGCCCCGCCTAATCCTGCCCATCTCCGTGTCTGCGTGCTGCTCAGCGGAGATGCACACACGGTTCTTTATGATGGCCACCTACAGCAGCTTCCCACTAAAAGTGTCATTATAGTGAGCGGGACTCAGGCCTCCCACAGAAAGAATAATCTGGAAGCCCTATGGGAGGTCGTTTCTAAAAGGATGCTGGCGAATATTTCTGCCCGTACAAAAATATTATTACTTGTGTACAAAGCAATAAAAGGTCTGGGAACTAAAATACCTTTCTGATGTACTTGAACATCATGAAGCATCCAGCCCCTGACGTCGCCTGGTAAAGGTTTACCCAGAGACAAGAGCAAGCAGGGTGGAGCAGCGTCCAGGTTCTATGCTCCCTGTTTGTGGAACAAGCTCTGCAAAAACTGAGGTCTGCAAAAACTGTCAGTTCCTCAGGGTTTAAAACATGACTGTTTGCTGCAGGTTAATTAACTCAGTTAGTCATACACTGCCACTGCAATGTAACTTCTTTTTAGTTAACTGTTTATTTGGGCTTTTAGGCTTTTCTTAAATAGTCTTTTAAATGCGTTTTCAAAGTCTTTTGTTTAAATGTGTTCTTCTGCCTTTGTAAAGCACTTTGAATTGCCGTGTGTCTGAATTGTGCTGTATAAATAAACTTGCCTTGTCTTGCCTTGCCTCACAATAAATGCTGAGAATTAAACTTAGGGAATTTATCAAAAACCTATGGCTTGTTTTTATAAACAGGAACTTTCATGTAAAAGTGACAGCAGAGTAATAAGTTTGCCACTAAATGAAGATATCCAGTTATTTTTTTGGCTGAGTAGAAATCCTCCCTCAAAATACCATCAATCCTACACAGTCTGCACAATATTCTCAAAGCTTATACATGTCACATTTTCACTAAATAATATTAAAACTTACCAAACATCTATCACTAACTATAGCCAATCATTCATACTCACAAATATTATATATTAACAAAATATATTCAATAACCCAGCTTAATTTACAATTGCAATCCAACAGCAAATGTAGCTCTTTTAACAGGACAATAAGAATTTAAGGGCTCTGTGATAAAGGGGTTAATGTACACACTGACTAACAGTGTAGGATAAACTGTCTCATTGGATCCAGTCCTGAAATGCATGCAGAATGTCTCATACTGCTGAATGCTTGTGTCTAACCATAAGAAAGTCAAAGGGAGTCAGTCAGTGTTTACACAATGCTAGACTATATGGTAAGTGACTGATTAATCAAGGCATATGTGATGGAGACAGAAATGCACAGTGCTCGGCCTAACTGGATGCCTACAAGCGTGTCTCTTCACCAGAGCCTTGTATGTGCTCAACCCACTTTTAAGAACATCCCAGACTTCATTAACAGCACTGGCACACTGTCTATGCGAAAGCAGGCAGGTGGCAAACCTGTAACACTGTTAAGCCTAGCTAATGCTAATCAGTAACCAGGGCAGCAAGGTGCCAGCTGTGTCGTAGGAATCTCCTTACCCGCCTTCGTTGTCTTTTCTGCTCCAGGATAATTGCTGTGTAGCAGTGCTATGAGCCGGTCCTGGTTCCTCCTCCTTCCCAGGAAACACTCCCTCTCTCCCACCGTATAAAAAGGCCCAGGGTGGGATCATGCTGCAGACTGTGGCATCTGGAGGAGAACATGACGCAACACTGAACCTCTGCGAGACAGCCAAGCCCCCGTAGTTCTCAGAAGGTCTTCCATGCCTGGAGTGGCAGAGCTGCAGCGAACCCATGGGTAAGCTTCTCCTCTGAGCAGACCTCCGGACTTAACAGCAGAAGGCCTTCTTAACCTCACCTCTGCTTGTACCCAGACTACTTCAAACATTCTGTAACAGTCTACGAGCACCTGAGAAACTGCTTTCTGTGAGTGATTGCTAATGTCTGTTAGCCAGCACATGCCTTTTGTCAGTCAGTGCCTGGTGGGTTACTGATGAGGGCCGGTGGATCAGTCAGTCATCACCAGTGGTTTTACAATTTAGTTTGAAAACACGTCAGGAGTATGAAATGTGTCTTCTGCGGGCAGTGAAGTAAAAACTCCTGTCATTAAAACACAGATCAAATACCTCTTATTTGAAGCATTGTTTAAAATGAACAAAGCCATATGTTAATGAATCATAAATATATTTTATGCGTCTCAGAAGGAGAGATGTGCAGGGGGTTGATTCTCATCAAGCCTTTTGCCATAATCAGACACAATCAGACATAATCAGACAGTCCACATTTTTGCTCCCTCTCAACTCTCAGCCAATCACAAACACCGAATACCTGGTACAGGTGCAATTGGGTGCTGGGAGGGAGCAAAAATGTGGATTATCTGAGGGTCCCTGAGGACTGAGTTGAGAAACACTGATCTAGGTGTTTAGGGCAAATACACTTCAGTGCGAATAAACTTTAGAAGTAGTTTAAATGCTTGGAAACATTTTTCATGGTGCTAATTTCATATGCACATTGAAACATTGATGCAGACTTCAGACGTATATCTTCCTGTCTATGTCTGGCCATGTGGCTGGATCAAACATACACTTTGGACTTTGGAGGCATTTACGACTCAATGAAGTTACCACTAATGTCATTTTGTACCCTTCCCTAATTTCTGGAATGCCTTGCTATGTACTTTTTAAAAGTTAATGAGAAGATCATCAACATAAATAATATAGACACGAATCACCATAGTGACAAGTATTAATTCCATAAGTATAGGGTAGTTCTCAGCATGAACAATCTTGTGGGTCCGGAAAGATTTGGTCATTGCCAAAATAGAATTTTGGTCCCTTTTAAAACAGGCGCAAAGTCTTCATCCATATAAGTTTGCAAGAGTGACTTGTGGCCTCAGACTGAAAATGACCTTCCTGTCTGTGTGAGGTGCTGCCACACCCAAGCTGCACAGACATCCTTTACTATATGACCTCTGGAAAGAGTCATCTATACCTTTTGGCTGCTACCTTACCAACTCAATGGACATTAGCCACAGTTCACCCCGCTGTCATTTCTCTGACAGCTTGGGCTATAGCAAACTAAAGCAAAACGGCTTCCTTCTTATATGCTTATATGTATTACATTTCTGTTTAATGTAGTATTATCAGTCTAATCAGGTTAATATAATATACAGTCATGCACTGCATAACAGCATTCCACTGATAATTAACCAAACACTGGGACTTAGGACTAACAAGAAACAGGTGAGGGTACATTTCTGATTAGTTGAGTCATTACAGACTCAAACACTAGGAGATACTAGCAACAAGGGTACAGAAAATTATTAGAAAACTAGACAGAAAGAAGGACGAGTAAGACCCAAGGCACAGAAACAACCAAAATGTGGAAAGACCGAAATTCACATGCACAAGATAACATGATTGACAAGGGGCTCCCAAAACGCCCATCATTAGCCCATTCAGCCATGTGGCGGCCCAGGGAGCAGGAGGACACATGAGGAACAGAGAATAGTGAAAAATCATCAGGAAAACAGGGAAAACAAGATGGCCAGTGACACCCGCAGGCCGAATGGGGAAACAACAGACAAGGCAGGGACTGATCCTGACAACGTACTTATGCTGATGCTGGTGTAAACAAACCTACTGCGCTGCCAGTCATACAAAGGTATAGCACAAACAATTATGTACGATAACCATGTTACTGGTTTATGTATTTACTACGCTGTACTTTTTATCGTTATTTAGGCTATGCCATATAGCCTAGGTGTGTGGTAGGCTATGCCGTCTAGGTTTGTGTAAGGACACTCCATGATGTTCTCACAACAACAAAGTCGCCTAGTGACGTATTCCTCAGAAAATATCCCCAACTTTAAGCAACGCATCACTGTCATATAATATAATATAATATTCCCTGCCAGTCAGGAGTCAAGAGCCGCTTGTGTGGATCTTCAGATTTAGTCTTTACCACATGGGTTACAACCAAGGCTGGATAGAAGCGTGATTAATGCTCATTTACACTAATTCTTATACATTTTCCTTATCGCTTAACAGTTACCCGTCACAGGGGGAGTCCTAAGCATCAACCATTATGTTCTTCCTTAGGGGTCTCAGTAACCCCCACCCTTGGCAGATAAGCTGGCAATTATTTATTTTACAATTTAGTTGTTCTGGAAAACATAACTGTGGCGAAACCGTGTGTGTGTGTGTGTGTGTGTGTGTGTGTGTGTGTGTGTGTGTGTGTATATATATATACACACACACACACAGTTTCGCCACAGTTATGTTTTCCAGAAATAGGGCAATAAGACCAGAACCTGGGTGATTCGTTCAAGGACACTGTGGTGATAGGCAATGAGCTCAGGTGTTTTCGCAGTAATAGGTCTAGCAGTTTCTGTTGGCTACACACAGCTACAGAGTGAATTATATTTTTGAACCTTCAACATAGTGATAAGCTGCAGAGCTAACTGGGGTGCAAATTCATACTTATATGATCACATCGTGCAACAGTAATTGGCATGCATTCTCTAAGGGTTACAAGGTTACATTATCTTCTGCAGGTTACATCTCTGCACTACTGTGCACTACTGTCCTAAGGATTACATTCTTTAGGTGTTCAATGGAGTATTCCATAATAATATAATATAATACAATTTGTGTATTGAATACTATATAGAATAAGTTTCTGGTTAGAAATTGAAACAGGTGGTCGCACATATGATGCACTGTCCACTGACTGACACCAGCCACCCCGAGTGACATTATTTAACTTCTGAGTGCCACGACAATGATGACGGAAGCTGAAGCTCACAGCCTGTTAAATGCCATGCTCTCTGGCCTCCCAGGCGCCGCTGCGAAAGAAGGCTGGGATTCTGAGCGGCGGTGAGAAGTGCAGCAGGATGTCTGAATTGCCGGCGTGGAGCACCACTCCCCACGCCGTTCGCATCACCCATGTGCTCATCGTCCTCGCTCAAGTCGCCTTCGCTCTAAAGCCTGCCAAGCTGCCTCTGATTGCCCGCAAGCCCTTCATTGCCGCTTGGAATGCCCCTTTGGACATGTGCATCAGCAAGTACAACGTGAGCATCGATCTCAGTCTCTTTCACATACAGGGCAGTCCCCGTGCCGTGAGAACGGCCCAGGACGTCACCATCTTCTATGCCAACCGGCTGGGCCATTACCCTTTCTACACGGAGCAGGGCATGCCCGTCAACGGCGGCTTGCCGCAGAACTGCAGTCTCGAGTCTCACTTGTACAAAGCCTACCGGGACATTTGCCACTACATCCCTTCCCGCGACTTCCAAGGCCTGGCTGTCATCGACTGGGAGTACTGGAGGCCACAATGGAGCCGCAATTGGCACAAGAAGGACATCTATCGCAGGAAGTCACGGGAGCTCGTTTGGGGAGCTTACATCAATGTGAGTGGGGTTCAAGTGGAGGAGCTGGCTCGGCACAGGTTCGAGGAGAGCGCCACGGCCTTCATGCGGGAGACATTGAGGCTGGGCATGCGCACTCGGCCCCTTGGCCTCTGGGGCTTCTACCTCTACCCCGATTGCCACAATTACAACCGGGACGAGCTCAACTACACAGGTTTCTGCCCCCTGCAGGAGCGTGAACGCAATGACGAGCTGCTGTGGCTATGGAACAGCAGCACGGCACTCTACCCCTCAGTCGCCATCCGACGGCGCCACGCAGATAATGACAGCAACCTGTACTTCTCTCGATGTCGGGTGCTGGAGTCCTTGCGAATCGCCAGTCTCACCTCTTTTGACTATGAGTTGCCAACCTTTGTCTACACACGCATGGGCTACCGGGAGGAGGCCATGACCTTCCTTACCATGGTAAGCCTAGGCAATGGACCAGGGTCTACCTGGAGAGCCCAAGGGTCAGTACAGCTAATCTCTAAGAACTGCTGCGTATATGGAATTATTGACAGCAACCTCCTGGTCATTTTATATCAAACAATCAGTTCAAAGCTTTTGTTTCTTTCTGCTAATAAGTGCTGCTTAGCATAGCTAAAATTCTGCTGTGAAACAGTATCCCCTCCTTACAATGACATTTTGGCCTCACTGGAAAACCTCTCTGGATAATGTCTAGAAAAACATGTGGCAAGTCCAGATATCTATACTGCCACCTTGTGGTCACAGATGGTAGGCCTCACAAATACATGGAAATATATTTGCTTTTCAGCACAGTCAACTTGGTGTTTTTATGTGGAATGTGCATGTTCTCTTGCATGTTGTGTTTCCTCCAGGTATTCCGGTTTCTAACTGCAGTCCAAAATCATTGAGTTAGATTAATTTCCCACAGTATGTAAATTTGAGTACTCACAGTATGTAAATGAGTACTCATGCTCTTGTCTCGTCTATACACAGGCATTTACAGATTAATGGAATTTTGTTGTTCATTCCAGAAGGACTTGGTCCACACCATCGGGGAAAGTGCAGCTCTGGGTGCAGCCGGCTTCGTCATTTGGGGCGATCTCAACCTCACCTCCTCCAGAGTGAGTTTCTGGACTTACATGTGTCTCTGGAGTAGCCAAACGTTTGCAGCGAATGCTGATCAATTCTACTGCAATTCCTCAATTCTCTTCAACTTGAACTAGATTTAATATAGGCCTGAAGACACACCCAAGTCCAGATTAGGGCTGTAGGGACCATGAACCAGAAGCACTGGAGGCAGGGAAATTCTGAGTGTAGAATAGAATAAAATAGAATAGAAAGCTG
The DNA here is from genome assembly GCA_011763525.2 of Mormyrus iriodes. NCBI lineage: Eukaryota > Metazoa > Chordata > Actinopteri > Osteoglossiformes > Mormyridae > Mormyrus > Mormyrus iriodes. The sequence goes on from JAAGVU020000001.1 coordinate 1,439,490, forward strand.
TGCAGAGAACTTTGGAGAGGCAGGTACTCCAAGGTCAAAAAACTCCCCCACGTCTGATAGAACAGAATATCTTTATTGCCATTCTGCATTTGATACAAAGAGTCTCTGTGTACTTTCACACTTAAAAAAATTTATTATAAAATAAATACCAGCATGATGAAAGTGAGGTGTTTCCTGGTTCAGAAGGGACTGCTTCAAACTAGAATTCTCATTCAATTAACAGCATATTGGAGCCATACTTTTTATGTGTGATTAACATCACACACAATGCCTCTATTCTTTAAATGATATAATGCATGGATGTTAATTGAGAATAAACCCTTTGTTAACAGCACTTCTCTGTAATACTCCTCAGCACAACTGCTCCAAAGTAAAGGCATTCCTGGGCCACCAGCTAGGTCAGTACATCATGAACGTGACGCGAGCAGCGGAGTACTGCAGCGACTTCCTGTGCCAGGGCGGAGGCAGGTGTGTCCGCAGGGACCCCCATGCGTCGCATTACCTGCACCTAAGCAGTGAGAGCTACCGCATTGAGCCTACCGATGATGGGAGGTTCGCAGTCATGGGAGGACACACGGAGCTGGAACTCCAGCAGCTCTCGGAGAGGTTCCGCTGTCACTGTTACCAAGGTCACGGAGGGGACCACTGTGACAGTCTAGCTACACTAGGAGAGAGCTCTGCCAGAGAAACTGGCACTTCAGCTGTACTTATCTTGGCTCTACTACTGAACTTGTGTGCACATCTTGAAAACTACATGGAATAACTAGTCTGCTCTGCACAGTGACAGCAATAAGCCTCCTACGATTAATCCTCATTTTGGTCATTTATACTGCAAAGACTATTTTTTCCCCCCCCCCCATCTTAAAGTATAAGCCAGTAATGATATAATGGCAGAGGATTTCCCCCCCCCCCTCTTTTTAAAAATGTCATACGTACTATGTGTACATTTGGTCATGAGTCAGACAGAGCTTTCAGGTAAAAACATTTATTAGTCTTTATGGTCTGAGACAAAGCATACCGATCAGGACTAATCCATCCATCCATCCATCCATCCATCCATCCATCCATCCATCCATCCAGCCCACTAACCCCTGAGACCTGCAGACCATTCACTGTAGGAAGCAAGGAACCAGCGGGACTCAGGCCTTTGACTGGATGGACGGCTCCAGGATGCAGACTGAGGTACAAAGGACAGGACAACCCAGCCCAGGAAGCAGGGAACCGGAAGCCAGGAGCCTCACAGAGAAACCAAAAACACAGGAATGCCGGCCGATCAGGACCATGACTCCAGGAACAGGACACTGGCTAACCAGGACCAGAAATTCAAAACAAGATGCCGATCGACAAGAATCATAGACACTAACATAGCACCAAGACCCAAAACTACTAAACCAGTGATGAACCTGCTGCCTGACAAAAACACAGGAGAACTTACACACCCCACAAGCAAGCCTCTGAATCAACCACATTCTAAGAGCAGTGATGACATCTGAGCAGTGCTCACTGCTCTGTTTAAATAAGGCTGTGCTCTAATTGCCACTGGCTCAGAGCAAGAGCACAGAGCAGGCTCAATTAGCTAGATTACTAATCAGGAACAGGTGTGACACACTCACAACACAGTGACAGAAATTAACATGATTTGAAATTATAATAAATCACTAACAGATGGGCAAAGCCTTAGATCTGGACATTGATCTGAACAGGAATGTTAACAGGGATATTATTTAGAATGTGCTGCTTAAAGTGCAGCCTCATTGCAATACGGACCACAAGAAGCACTGAGAAAGGCCAAGAAATGTTTCCAACTTTTTACCTATAATTACATCCCCTGTGAATCTGTGAAAATTACCTTTATATCACCTTTATGATCCCAGTTGCACATAGAAACATACAGGAAAGGGATCCAGTGTTACATATTCCCGATAGTAATGTTCTCCACAGCTGCAGATAGGTACAGGACCTCAAAGACAGACATTATATTAATGTTCTCAAGCTGGCCTTCGACCTGGTTGCTTTGTGTACACAGAGCGAGAATGAGCTGAGCAGCTCACACAGGTCGGTTAGCATTACAAAGCTCTGACAGGTGCTACAGTCTTACATGAGTCTGGCAGAGCACTGGGAAGGTTGCCTTGGCCCAACAGAATGCTAAAGACTACATGTGCAGCAGCCAGAAGCCATACTGGGTACAAAAAGAATCTTAAATATTCAACTGCTCATAATGCAAGTGACTGCAAAATTAAATGTGATACAAGTGGAATTAATGAGCTTTGTCCTTGTATTTGGCTCAGGTATCGAAATTCAAATTTTTCTTTGCTGTTCAAGTGGTCTTCTGTAGTCATTATGATTTTTGCAGATGGTCACAGTTATTGCTCATAAATATACTATGTCACATCTCATTCGGGAAATCAAAAGTTTTAATATGAATTTGGAGCACCCTTTGTTGCTGTAATGGCCTCATCTCCTGTGGGAAGGCTTTCCATTAGATACTGGAACATTGCTGGTGGGATTAGTTGGTATTCAGGTTGGATATTGATGTTGTGTGATCAGGGCCGTCTGTGAGTTTATGATGCCTACCATTTGGCAATTGAATTTGCTCCCAGATGTTTCCATTTCACAATCACTTCACTTGCAGTTGACCAGGACAGCTCTAGCAGGGCAGAAATTTAGCAAATTGAATCCTACAATGGTGCCAGGCAGAAAGCCACTAATCTCTTCTGTATAACCACTCATTCTGCTCCTAACTAACCACTAAGTTGTGCTGAGCCCTCCCCGGGCACCACCTGGACAGGTGGGAAGGCAGAGAACATGAATGATCAAAACATGCATTGACACATTAATGGACGAGCATAGTAGATAAAAATGGCATGTACAGGAGCACCAGTAGCCATAGTTACGATGTGTTATAGGTTAAGTTGTGGGTAAGCTAAACTGAAATAATTGATCTTCAGTCGAGATTTAAAGACTGAGACTGATTCGGCATCCCGAACATAGCTTGGTAAACCATTCCACAATATAGGGGCCCAGTAGCTGAATGCTTTACTGCCAACTGTCACTTTGCTTATATGTGGAATGACAAGGAAACCTGCATTCTGTGATCTGAGTGGATGATGCGGCTTGTAAATTTCAAGCAACTCTGTCAGGTAGGTAGGTGCTAGACCTTTAAGTGCCTCATATGTAAGTAGGAGAACTTTGAAGTCAGTCTTGAACTTAACAGGAAGCCAATATTAGAGCATGGGTACCCATGTTAGAGTATGGGTACACATATTAGAACACGGATACCCATATTAGAGTATAGGTACACATATTAGAACACGGATACCCATGTTAGAGTATAGGTACACATATTAGAACACAAATACCCATGTTAGAGTATAGGTACACATATTAGAACACGGATACCCATGTTAGAGTTTGGGTATCCATATTAGAACACAAATACCCATGTTAGAGTGTAGGTACACATATTAGAGCATGGATACCCATATCTGAACACGGGTACCCATGTTAGAGCATGGATACCCATAACTGAACACGGGTACCCATATCTGAACACGGATACCCATGTTAGAGTATAGGTACACATATTAGAGCACGGATACCCATGTTAGAGTATAGGTACACATATTAGAGCACGGATACCCATGTTAGAGT
>JAAGVU020000001.1:1469737-1492624 GCA_011763525.2 Mormyrus iriodes
GTTCGTTCCACCACTGGGGAGCCAACACTGAAAAGAGTCTTGATGTACATTTTCCTTTAAGTAACGGTGGCTTGAGTTGAGCGGTGCTTGTCGCTCTAAGAGGACGAGAAGTGATGCGATGCTTGATAAGTGCTGATAGGTAAGGAGGTGCACTTCCATTCTGGGCTTTGAAGGTGAGTGCTAAGGTTTTGAACCTAATGCGGGCGGCCACAGGGAGCCAATGCAGGTCCCGTAGTAAAGTTGTGGTATGTGAGATCCTAGGGACATTGTAGACAAGTCGTGCCACTGCATTCTGAATCAGTTGAAGTGGTTTAATTGCTTTTAGTGGAAGTCCAGCCAATAAGGAATTGCAGTAGTCCAACTTAGAGATGACCAGTGACTGGACAAGTAACTGAGTGGCATCTGTGGTGAGAAAGGGACGAATCCTTCTAATGTTATGGAGAAGATATCTACAGGACCTGGAAAGGTTGCTAATGTGAGAGGACTCATCTTAGCAATTAATCTAGCTGAGTCTAATTCCTGTTAAAGTCATAGGTGGGTGGGCACACTCTCGTTTTCCACCGCAGAGTCGCTGTTGGATGGGAGCCAGGCCATTGGTCTTTGAGGAAGGCTTCTGGTGCGGCATCATGGTAGATAGTGCTAATGACATTAATGAGGTTAATGGGACCAAACGGTAATCACCAGTCTTCTGGGCTGCATTATGGTCCTGAAAGGGCCTTTGGTAAAAACGTAAGCCGATAAACAGCAATGACGATGGCTCTTATGAGGCCAGGAATGGTAATGGAAGGGAAACTGAATGAGCTGACAGCTGAATACCGTCGCAAGGTCCCTTTTCGGGGGAGTGCGCATGATGGCTCGCTGCACTGCTAATGAAAGATCCATTCTGTGCCGAACTCACAGCGTGCAAATCTCATTTAGGCATTCAGGCATGCACTAACGGCATTGACCTAGAAATAAAAGATGATCAACAAGGCCCACATGAAGACAATGAGGCCCTTATATACCTGAGGACGACATTCGGTAAAGTGGAATTAGGCGACCATGCAATGTAGATGAGCTGACCAGGCACACGGCGGGCAGCTCCTGGGCTCACCCTCCACCAGGGGCTTGTGAATATGAACCTTAAGGTTCACTGATCATGGTGCCAGGAAACAAATTCTCACAGTCATTAAAGCACAGAGTACGTCCAAGCTGAGAGAAGAACTGGCCATGTCAGTTGTTTGTTCACCTTTGAGGGCAGGATAGGTACAATCCTACGTCTAGAACAAAGATCACTTTTAAGGTACCAACCTTATCTTCTGCCAGGTTCCTCAGGGAGTGTGTTTGTTTGTGCGTGGATGCAAGCCATGCACAGTCTAAGATCAGCCAGCCTGAAAGGTGAGGATGCTCATGCGTACCTACTGACAGAGAAACACCATTATAATACTGCAACCCTACTTAATCTCTTGTATACTACACACCAGTTGCTCCATGGACACCACTGACCCCCTCAGAAATCTGGCCCAGGGCAAAATCTCCGCTCAGTAATGAAATATTCATAAGCCACACGCTTTGAGAAAGTGTTCATTTGCGATATTGAATTATTTATCATTCGGACTGCGAGGCTGCACAGATTTGAATATTTTTGACAGAGCAGGAATCAACTCGGTCCATTAAAATGTATGAGATGCTTTTCAAACAATGCAGCCCCCACTTTATAAATCAAATCTTTTGATTTTTCAAACGGCTGAAAAGAGCGGAATGCAACTAGACTCAGAGCACAAATTTAGAGGGGAAAAAATGAAGCCCCCAGGCCGCTGGCGTGAACATTTAGCGAATACAGTGGTCATCCCATTCCTGCATGTTCCAGCCGCTTATCCGGGTCAGGCTGATGGGAGGCCGGAAGCCTGTCTCAAGGAGAACAGGCCACCCGTCCAGCCTGGACATGATGTCCGTCCCTCACAGGGCACATACACCCACTGCAGGAAATTTAGAGACAGCAGTCAGCCTAAATACATGTGTGTGGACGTCAGGAGGAAAGCACACTGATAACGGTCACTGTGCCGCACTGTATCAGTCTCTTTGTCGCCATATTGCCTGGTTTTGTATTGTCTTCGGTTTCTTTGTAAAAGAGTACGGCGAGCATTTTGATGCAGGAGTGCTGCTAGAGATTTTGGGTCCCATAAAAGTGTATCATGTTGGGCCCCCAACCCAGAGAAATTCAATTATGTCACAAATTTTTTAGAGCCCCTGTCATTCAGAAGTCCTTGGAATTGCCCCCCCCCCACTCCACCCCCCATTAAAGATATCGCTAATAAAGACATTGAATCTTGTGAAAAGTTGCATGATATGGGAAGAATGTGCAAATCCTGCAAACACACAATGAAGGAAGGATTTAAACACCCAACTCTGACGGTGCAAACAACTGCAGTGGCCACTAAGGCGCCACGGACGTCCAGCAAGCTGCCATCTCGCTACTTATACAGTAAACTCCGTAAAATATCTGACAAAGGCGAGGATTTATCACTGTGGACAGGAAGTCTTCCTGGACTTGTGTCAAGTGGGAAGTGACAGGAAAGGTTTCAGATGGGAGGGCACCCCACCCTAACATACAGGAACATGTCAGACATGCAGGCAGTGACTCAGCCAGCCGGCACCCCCGCTGGCATGTGCTGCAAAGGCAGATTGCATCACCGTCCTTTGCGGTGTCTTTCGGACGTGTTCTAGCAGAGCACACGTGAAAGATTCAGGCAGCTATACCTGTCAAACACTAGCTGTCACTATTTGAAAGCCGAATGCACTCATGTAGATATTTGGACCATCACACAGAAGATGGATGAACTGTGATTTAAGATCAGATTCACCCTGGCAGGAAGCCTAGCAAACTCACACTGGCGTACATCTCACGGAGATCCTACAATGGATGATCAAAACAGCGAGTGGACGGATGGATGAAAAGAAGGATCTCATCTGGAAGCAGCCAGGAAACACCTCAAATGTTACACTTTGGTCACACGAGGAAGGTTTAGCAGCAGAGTTAGGAAGGAAAAGACCCTAGGGAGCAGAAATCCTTGGGTTCGAGGCCCTGCCGAGCACAACGCAGCCTCCCGCAGAGTGACCCTGCTGCCCCCATATCAGTCTTCCAGCTGCAGAGCCAGCAGCGCTGCTTAGGACTGAGCAGCCGCACGTGGGAGACGGACTCTACACACCTGGGCTGCATCTGGCACGGTTTCCTGGAAAAATCACATTCAGTGGTACTTCACAGTGTAATTAAAGGCCGTGACGGCAGAGCAGAGCTACTAAATTACAATGGATTTGGTGAAATACGTGAATAAATCATGCAATTAATAATGCAGAACTGTGGAAATGGGGATACGAGCAAACAGAATTATGCAGTAATAAAATGTTTGGGTCTTGAGGACCTGCACTACAGACTCTAAACACTTAATGTGTTATTTTTAACTAATGACCCTACAGAGTATTGCTGAATAAGACAGCGAGCCCGAATGATAACCTAATGAGCCATTAGACACGTCCTCAATGAGACATAGTGACCTGAGGAAGCGTCTTCCTACGTCATAAAGATGATGAATTCGATAAGCGGAGCAAAGGCGACCTGTAGGTGGGAATACTGCTCCAGGCAGCCGCCCGTGGCATGTAGGGGCAGCTTCTAGGCCACATCTTTCTTATTTAAACCAAGTTCAGCAGATCATTTGGATCTAGCGGCAGCGTTGTAAACGAAGAAGGTGGTAGCGGGGTCTGGAAGCCTCAATGCCAGTGGGGGGCAGAGGTATCTGGATGGTTGGCTGATGTGTCAGGACTGTAGGCAGCATTGACACCTGGATGTCCTCTGGGACTTCTGTCATTGGCTAATCTAGGTGTCTGGGCATCAACTGTAAACAAAGGGGGCCGAGTCGCTTTGTTAAAGGAGAATACACACACACAATGGGGCAGGCTGTCTTTTAAGCAGCGCAAACTGGAAACCAGAGAAACGAGACGCAGAAAAACCAAAATCCAAAATGCTGTGCGTGCCAGTAGCAGAGGACACCAGCATTAAGCGAGGCGGCCTTGCTGTGTACAGCCGTCAGTTTGCAGCTGATCAGCAACGTACACAAACTCACTAATAACTGCTTTGCACTTTCTATCTCTAACTAGACAGAAATGGCAGGAGAAATGGGGGCTTAGATTGGAAAATAACAAGATGCAGAATATTTCCTCAGTGCCTGGTAACTGTGTATCCAGAGCAGTTATGTGAAAATGCCCCCCTTTTACGTCACGCCGAACGCAGGCAGATACACAGCTTGCCATGCCACCATACGAGTGGCTGAGACACCACCCTCATCTGTTCCCTGGTGGATTGCACTGGTTGCTGTGGCAATAAGGCTAGAACAAAGGCCAGTGTGTGCGCGTCTGTGCTGGTGATGTCATACAGGCCACATGAGCAGCGCCCTCGCAGATGTGTGCAGACTGCGCGCCCATCCTCATGGTGCGCAAACAGACCGATGTTCTCGAGATGTGCCCAGAGAATACTGCACCCTTCCACGTGACACAGGCACAACATTTGGAAAAAAAGCTTTGACACTCACCGTCTCCCAGCAGACTGGTTGCGTTTAGCCATTCTGTGCTTTTTTCTTTGAATATAATCAGCATGAAGATGAGATAATGGGCCAGGTCATATTGTAATAGCCTAACCCAAAAATGTTCATTTTAAATTAGAAAAAAATTTGATCATAAAAATGTGAGATTTACATTTGCGCAAAAGGTTGGAATAAAATTGTAATGATACAGAACAAAGTAGCTGACAGTGTTACTAATATAACATGGAAACACAGCTTTTAACAGTCAGACGTGAATGAGCCGCTTTTTCTAGCCATTTTTGTTACTTTTTCCTTTATTAACGTTTTATTTCCTGACTAAAAGGAGCCGCCGTCTGTGAAACCAACCAAGACGTCCACAACAATCCTCCGCCATTAAATACAGTCAAAGATCCGCGTGAATGAAATACTCATACAGCAAGAAAGAATCACTCAGCAAACGAGAGCAGACGGCACAAGCAGCCCCTTCCAGTATATTACTTTCTACTCCATAGAATGACTTCCGCATTTGTTTGTTTTTTAACTAAACAAGGAGAACATACAAAGGGGTAAAATCTGCAATGTCATTACTTGCATTTCAGCATCTATGGGGATAAACTGATCTGCAGTGACGATGAAGAGTAACATAGGTTAGAACACATGGAATATTGCATTTTCGAGATGCCAAAATGGCATCCGTTACCACGGTAATATGCATACGCTGTGTGCTACAATTGTTACAGTACAATGAGTACGACGTCACATCATCACATCACATGGTATTGGCCAGAACCAGGGCTGGACGGGCCGTCCGGCATCCTGGCCACCATTTTCCTAGGTGGGCTGGCAAAATTGATCGTTACTGCCCCCCTCCACTTGTCAAAATTTACTGTGGGGCTAAGAGGAACCCCAAAGTCTAGGTCTGAATTTTAATCCAAGATCAGCCCTGGCAGGAACAAGACAGAGTGGCCGCCGTTTTCTGGTGACAAATGTAGCATTATGGCCATAAGTGTAGGGTTCAGTATTTTTTCTGCCTATGAAGAGAGATGAACGGTCCTACAGTAAAGTGGGTACGTGTGGAGCAAGCGGCTGTCCCGCCCTCAGCAGCGCGTTCCCACGGGGGTGTAGGCGGATGCCTCACGGCGGATGGTGCTGAACGGCGACAGCTCCAGCTCGGCGGTGCACTCTCGCTCGCCGTCGTCACTGGCGGCGGCCGAGGAGCGCGCGCGTCCGCACTCGGTGCAGCAGCAGCAGCAGCAGTCGAGGAAGGCGCGCCCGAAGGGCCGGCACAGGAGCAGCAGCAGCGCTGGCGTCGCTGCCGACTTGCAGAAGAGCAGCAGCTGGCCGAGCAACTGCAGCACCTCCATGGAGCGCTGGGGCACGCCCGCCGCCATGTAGGCCGACACAATGTTGCAGATATTCTCCGGCACGATGCACAGGCCGTAGAGGATGGCCAGCGCCACCACTGTGCAGTTCATCTGGCTCTCCAGCCGGATCTGCTTCTTGGTGCCACGCGCGCATGCCCGCTCCGCCCGCTGGATCTTGTGTGCCGTGGCCAGAGAGCTGACAATGGTGAACAGGGTGGGCAGGCAGAAGTAGCAGCCAAAGTACCACCAGAGACGTGCCCCCTCATAGGTGAGGCCCAGCACGTAGACGGCATCCGGCAGCTCGGTGGAGATGCGCGCCACACAGCGCTCGGCTGCCGGCAGGGCCGCCGGCTCGCCGCCCTCCTCCTCCCGCTCCAGCTGGCGCAACAGCAGCTCAGGCAGTGCCAGCAGCAGCGCCCCCACCCAGATCACAGCCAGCTTGGCCGAGGTGGAGGCGCAGTTCTCCATCATCTCGTAGTACATCTGCACGTTGGTGGCGGCGCGGTAGCGGTCGATGCAGAGCGCGCACAGCGTGAAGGTGCTCACGCCCAGGGAGGCCACCTGCAGGCGGGCGAGAGCATGATCCTGAGGCACAGCGACGAAGTAGAGGAGAAATTAGAAGGCACTGAGCAATAAACCAGTCATAGAACTGGCTTCAAGTTTATGACATGCTGAATCTGTTATCCAACAATATGCTAATGCACTCATTCATAAAAGGCTTGAAATGTAAAAAGGACATTTACAATCTGGTACTGAATGTGCCCATTTTAGTCTTGACCTAGAAATTTCAGAAACAATTATACAATGCTGCAGGTCTAAAGGATTCTTAGAATCCTATGTCAAAAGAATAAAGTAATTTCTGGTGCATTCATTTCTGTAACTTTTTCAAGAATGTCATTGGGATTGGGGGTCACCAACCAGTGTAACTGGGAAAACCAGATAGTCTAATTAGTTACAAAAGTAGTTTTTGTGCAGACATGATTTAAAAAGTGCTACAAACAACTAGCTGATGAATGGAAATAACATGCTGTAACAAGTTCAAGATTACCGTCCCCATTTTAGGCCACTCGGCAACATAAGACATATACTTACAGTCTGACAGCAGGCAGATTTAACTGAGATAGGCCACATGTGAACTGGTCACACAGCTAGGCAGAAATACCAACACGACACCATAACGAACTGTAAGAATGAAATACATGATAAAGACATTGCTATCCTCTCAAGGATTTTAAGGATGATAACAGGCCAGGAATTCAACTTCTCAAACACAGGTAACTAAAAATGAAAACTGTGTCTTAAGGAAATAATATTTGGCATTCCATATTTTCTAAAAGCTTCTTAGAGATTGAACTAGCAGGAGACACAGTGCATTGGGAAATATTTCACATTCATAAATGCCCTACAGCCCTGTGAAGTTGCATACCCTTACTGCAAACACTTCTGCATGAAGCTACTGTCAATCCTAGACTTGCAAAAATACTGGCAAACAGGCTGAATATTTTATTGCCTCAGTGAACATGAGGCCAGACAGCAGTAAACGGTAACAGATGTGAATCGGAATCCCGGTTCCTGACCAAATACTAACACATCCCATCAATCCCAGTCTGAATGCAAATAGCTTAGAACAAAATGGCTCCCCATGATATTAGATGTGGCAACTCATCATATGCCTGCAGGGGGGGGGGTGATGTAAAATTAACGCATTAGTTGAATGTAGCTAAACACCAAGTGTAGAACACATTCATGGGATCTTAGGAAAAAAGCATTTCTGCAGTCTGCAGTGCTTGGTGTGGCTCTTGCCCCCCCCCCCACCACTCAGTTTTTAATTAAATGCTGCATAGCTGAGCCACAACAGTCTTCATTTTAATGAGACTTTAATGGTTGGGTGGGGCTCTGTAGCAGCCATGGTGGATGTGCATTGGTCTCCCACCATTAATAAGTTAAATTTTAATCTGCATCCAATTCTGTCCTGAATAATTCAGGATATTCTGATCCCGAAAGTTTGGTGTCGCTAATGACCCCGAGATCACTGTCCCCGCCCAGGGTCACAGTTTTACTGACCCCACTCCAAACACCAGGAATGTCAGCCTGTCCAGTCTTGTGAATGACAGGGGAATGGTCTCTTCCTACACTAAAACATCTGGATAACACCCAGTGCTGCCAAACATACTGCGCGCATGAAAGTATGTTACAGGAATTCACAGGTTACCCTGCTTACAGGCCTGCTGCAATATATATAATGCAGTGTAGATATTCTAATGATTTAAAACCAAAAATAATTTGTGACACACAGAAGGTAAATATTGTAGGAATACTGCAACACAAACCGTGGGGAGTTCGGGTCCAGTCCGACTCTATACCGGTTAATATTGTGGAATCAAGACCAACGAGCAACATGCTCGCCTCGCATGGACTTGGGGGGATAAATTGTGAGCTTTAAAGAGCGTCAAAAATATTTCTAAGAAGCTTGGTGCAGTCAAAAAAGGCACAAGAGTGTTTTATAGAACGCTTCCATGTGGCACTAAGAATATACTTTTTATCATAGAAATGACATATAAGTCACAGGTACTTTGCAAAGTTATTGCAGCTAAGTGCACTCATGCAATTATAGATACTGATATAAACAGACCTGGACTGGGGAATTCACATGGTCTGCGACTCAGCAGCTATAAGACCTTAAGTAAAGCTTACATCTGCGGACAAATGCACCAGTTTCACCCAAAGTTCTTTATCTGGGGATGAAAATGCCTCAGTGGACTAGTAAACTAGTAAGAAGGTGACAGCTGGAGGTATTACTGTGTGCTATTGAACACTCCCTGATTTAACTCAATGAAAATCAATCAAGCAGCCACAGGAACAGAAGCGAAACCAGCCAGAGAATGATGATCCCATGCAGCAGGGGATTTGAAAGCACATTTCTGGCGTTCACTACCTACGGGCAACCTGAAAAAAACATACAAACTGCATCCACCCCCAGGCATCACATTTACAGAGGAATACGAAGAAAGCCTCCCTCTTCTAGGAGACGTCCACCTGTGGCCCTCACGCAACGAGGATGAAAACCTAGGAAATAAACTTTCATGGATTATTATAAATTCTCCTGTGGAGGAGCCAAAGACAATTTGTCTTAATAATCTGCAAACATGAGCTAATGAGGCTTTGTACTTCACTGAGCAAGAGGGATTAAGCAGAGAAACCGCAGCACCGACAGTGTAGCATACAGATACAAGGTGTTTGTCTAGACCAGGGGGACCCAGGTGTTTTTCCCCAAGATCCAAATTCCATCAGCAAAACAAAGCCAAGGTCCGGGGAATTGGGGGGGGGCTGATCAATCGCATGGTCCAGATTCAACTGTATTTTGGTCCAGATGGTGACCACCTTTCTAGAAGCAGGTAAGATCTACATTTATGTGATATTAATGACTTAATGACTGACTGAGAGCTGCCAAGGCCGATGTCCCCGTGCCCTGGTCTCTGATGGGGGGGGGGCTCTAGTGACAGCACTATGGCTGGGCCAAGTGGCAGCTGCCCTCTGTACTACACCAGGCATGAGGTGCGTCAGGCAGTGCTGGGCTCCAAGCTTAGCTTCTCCCCCCTCGCTGTGTTCAGCACACACCAGGCACTACAGCCAGGGGCGAATCTAGGATTTTTTTAAGTGGGGGGCATAAGAGGAGCCATACTTCATACAGAGTAGCCAGCCTTATCATTAGCCAATGATACGTTTTGAATCAATGAGTGAAGGGGGGGGGGGACACTCTGGGGGCCAATCAGCTTTTAGCTGGGACCAGAGTCCTCATGACCCCGCCCCTATCTGCACAGGTGACTACAGCTCACTGTCCGAACCCCTTTCAACATAGTCCTAATCACTAGGCCAGAACTCACAATCTCAATGCTTTAATTTGCCTTGCTAATTGACAATAAATCACAGTCAGGAGTACCATGGGCATGCTAGCGGTTCAATAATTTTATTAAATGCAAATAGCTTGCAGATTAAAGAGATAAAATCAAAGCTCAAGGCTACCTGTGGCCTGTGGCTGGTCCTACAGCTGTACTAGGGCCGAGGCACTTAAGTAACTGAGTGACTGAAAGATGAGCTCTGGGCAGGACAAAGAACAAAACCGTGTGAGATTGGGATGGGAGGAAGGAATAGGGGCTCTATCTAGGGATGGGATTTGACAAAATGGCTTCGAGGAATGATAACAAGAGACTATTTTGAGATGCACAGGAAAATAGGACAGGTTCTGTGCCTTTGCTGAAACCAAAGCTTGCTTCATATTATCGTTAATAAGGCACAGGCAAACATGTGGCGTTGCCTCTCTTCAGTCATACACAAAATACATCGGCAGCTTAAACCTTATGGTATTGTTGAAATACGGATGCGCATAGTTTGTAAGTGAAGCCCGTTGTTACATAAGTCATGAGCGCACGCACTCGAGTTATGAGTGTACTCTTGCATGACGGTCAGGGTTGAGGTCAACCACCTTCAAAGAACAACCAAGGTCAAGGCTTTAGATAACAGGTGAACCAATCTGTCTTGACGCTGGCTTTTAAGGACTATACAGATGTTTACTTACGCCCACAATTTGATAAACAGGTTAGTAATATGCCTAAAATATTAATGAGAGGTATTGTGATGCCAAAAAGTTAGTAATCTGTATAAATTCGGCGCATCCTTGTGTTTATTAATTTCGGTTAGCGGAGCGCCACGTTATCGTTTTGGTAAATCATGGACATCGATAAGCACTGAAGTGGCGGTGAAGAAAGGGACAGCTTAGCAGCCACAACATCTTTGGAAAGCAGGGGTATTGCGGATAAACAAGGCAAAAAGACGCCTGTGGTGCGGCGGTACTTTTTGCAGTTAAAAGTCTAAAGCTTTTATTAAACATAAGGATCTGGCACATTGATACAGATTAGGCCTACTAACATTTGGTATGCCTGTTATGTATCCAAGGGCCTGCAAGGTGGGCTCACACACAGCAGCAGTGTAACGGAGGAGCAGATGAACTGGCCAGGATGACATATGAGCCACGGCCACTCCTAGGATATCTAATGATGTTTCATCAGTAATACTTTGTGAGGACCTTCTCTAATAACAAGACACAAAATCAACTGCCAAGGGCAGCCTTCCTCAACACCGAGACAGCAAAAGCCAGGCAGAGTTAGAGCTTACGTGACTCATTCACCTTTCTTATCTGTTCATCTCTGTGATGCTCTTGTTCAAAGCAACTCGTGCACACACACAACCTGGGATTTGAACCCATAACCTTTGCATAGAGAGAAAATGCTTTACTTGGGGTGCTATATTGGACCCATCGGTTACCTGCCCTTCTCTATTCACATAGCAGCACAGGCTGCTGCATAGAGCATCCCAACCCCACAGGACCCCCAACGTGGCCATCACCCACGACCCTCTTTTCTTTACGGACCACACCCTCACTAATTCAGCACGGTCCACTCCTCTTTCACAACAAGCACATCTGTGAAACTGTTGCACTTGCTGTTATTTTCATTTTTAAATGAACTTTTTAAAACTTGGTTTATTTAAATATTTCACATTCCCAGTTGCACCAGTCAAACATTTATGTAATTTTACAGTAGAGATAGCCTACCACTAAAAGAATGTTCTACGTTGCATTGACGCATGGATTCTTGATACACATTAAAACCCATTTCAATACCTCGATATAGGGTATGATTTTGCAGGAGAACTCTCCGAGAAGCCAGGTCTTCGTCAGTTCGTGGAATATAACGAGCGGTAAGCAGAAGAAGATGACCATGAAATCCCACAATGCAAGATTGGCTAAAAGGGAGTTGGAGATGCTTCTCATGTAGAAATTCTGACACACAATGCACGTGATTGCAATGTTGCCCAGTATTCCAACGATGAAAATAATTACAGACACGCATAAAACGGCGTACGCTCCGTAGGACTCGCCGCTTGGGGGGTAGAAGGGGTTCCTCAGCCTCTTCGTGCTCCCCCGCGTATGCAGGGGAATCAGGGGGGTCGCATCAAAAAAATCGTCATCTGAGAAAATGTCCGTATTTCGGGTCATTTCGAATGGGATGGCAGGTGTCAGGTTTAGGGCCGGAGGTCCGGGCAGCGGCTCCAGCTGCCCGCTTTTCTTCAGTCCCTCCGCCGCTCCTCTCTTCCGCCGGCGGTGTCTCCGATGCGCTCCGGGCTCGCTCGTCCACAGCGGCTTCGGGGCAGCATGATCGCCTCCTGGCCTTTGCACAGTAGCGGCCATCCCAAAGGGGGACTTCTCAATCCTTTCTCTTGAATTCGCAGTTTCGTTTTCGGAAGCCTTCTGCGGATGTTTGTGCTCCGGTCGCCCCTTTTTCGCAGCTGCCATCTCACTTCTGGCGCCGGCCGCGGTGCCGTTACCGGCTCCCCAGCAGGACGCACCTGTAGCGCGTCCCTCCGCCCGCTTCCATCGACTTCGGGAAAGGACTTGGTGCACACCTTTCTCTCCGACACTCAAGTCGTATTTTATTGGAGGGACACTATCCCTTAATCCGCTATCATGTCCACGGCTTAAGACGCAGAAATTCCACACGAGAAAGGTAATGATGTGAATGCATATCACCTGCATTGTGGAAATACCGTATAGCGAATCTAAATTCAACAGTGCGAGGATTTGTTGGCTTTTTTACACAATGCGACCACATGAGAGGTGTCAGATAAGAGTAAGAAAGTCGATTCACAGGAAAGAAGCACAGCCCATGAGGCAAGTCATCAGCACTGCACGGAATCCACAATAAATGACCCGCATTTGAATCATTCCCTTTATATGCATGAACTGGATTCGGGTCGGTTCCGATCGCGTCCCCTTAGTTTGCATCCGCTTTGATCTGGGTGTTAATCTTTCTTACCGCGCGGAGTTCTCCCGCAGGCGGCTCCGTAGCTCGGGGGAGGACGGGAGGAGCTTGTTGCCGGAAAAACACATTTCACGGTCCTTGAGAGACGAACGGGTGCTTTCAATCGGATGTTCCAGCAGTGAGTCTCATTCGCGTCCCCGCAGTCCCGATCCCCGGAGAGACGGTGAGGACCCGCGACGCAGCTCCGCTCTCGGCCCGGAGTCGCTCCGTGCTGCGCTTCCAACAAGCGGGATATGGAGAGAAACGGGCTCCCCCGGCGGCTAACCCGGATCTGTCAAAGCAGATCCTGCAGGGAGAGCCCTTAGAGCGCGCGGCGGCACGCGGAGCCGAGCCCCCGCCGCGCGCGGGAGGGACGCTGGCACGCAGAGCACCGCGAGCCGACCCGCAGACTTAAATGTATTAGACAATGCAACAGAAAATGAACAGTAAATTATTATTGCTTATTTTTACGCAGCGAGAATCCGCTTTCAAATGCCTCTCTCAATCACGAGTATTAATCTGTCACGCAGCATTCCATTTAAAAAAATACTCTCTGATAAAAAGCGTGTAATTACTTGGCGTTTATGAACAGGTTTCACAACTAGGCTACAGCTCCAATACTTTATCTTTAGTTTTTGAAAGGGACGCGTCCGACCACAGTTGATGGCTTTGACAAGCCAATAAGCAGTTCAACTGAATGGGCTCGATCGGGCATGTTGTAGCCTGTCATATACGGTGACAAACAGAATATCATTAAAATGAAATGAAATAAAATCATTCGAACTTAAAACTCAAAGGCTTCGGCTGAACGATGCAAATCAGAATAAACTTCTCACTGTATAAAGATACAACTGGTAAACAATATTGTCTAAAACTAATACATATAGTATATTTTCCAGTCACTTTTCATTCCGGAAGATAATGACAGGGTTCCCGGGACCGCTGCCAATTGTACATTATGCATCTGGTGTTAAGAAAGTGCCAAATATTCTCCTCAGGGCCGTCTATTATGCGGTTACTTGGCAGAAGGTGCGAGGAGGGGAATTCCTCAAAACGCCCAAATGCAGCCCGGGTGCAAGCGCACGTTCTGCGTACAGCAGCCTCCTGATTGTATTTATTGCATGTATTGTTAATTGTATTGTTAATTGGAGCGCTGTCCGAGCTAGCTGTAGATCTCGAGCGTCACATTGTGGCGAAAATGAGCACAACTATAGGATGCGGATAACATCTGGCTTCGTCTTATTACAAAAATTAGTGTCTCCCCTGAAAAACATTATTTTATTAATATGAATAAATAAATGTATGTCAGGCAAGCTAAACCGGAGTATAATTCGAAATGTTTCTTCCTTTTGCGTAACATCGTCGTAGAGGGTGACCGCTTTTCTGCACGCATTTGTCCCTCCGCCTCCCCGATGCCGCTGTCCTTTGTATGACTGCATTTTCCTTTTGATAGGAATTGAAGCAGAACTACCTTAATATATGACTCAAATACAATGCTAAACGTATCATCTTGCCTGCTAAAACTGGAAATCGGTGTTCCTTTATTCATAGGGCCGTCGTGACGTTACGCCCCCACTTCGGTCCTGCCCGTGAAAACCCGACACTTCGGCTTCTTTCGCAAACTAAGTCACGTGGTTCTGCTCCCAGAAAAGACTGGTTTCTGTCGCTCCAGCAAAACATTTGATAGGAGTCAGGCCTGCAGCCTTGCGGGGATAAACCGATATGGAGCGTAGTGATTAGGAAGTTAAGAAATCCACTTATATAATATTTAATACATTGACCAAAAACATAAAAAAAATTATGTTCTCCCACCACAGTTTTGTCTTTTTTTGTCATTAGGCATTCTGAACATCTTAGATAAAGAAATAGGTTACACACTTAGGTTAGGACACTTAAAATCAAAGGCAGAGTCGGGTTGCACCAGTGTAACAGCACTATATGCTGCAAAATGGTAACAGCACCCAGCATGCAGCACTACGGGTTGGCTGAGACTTTGCCTCCACCCCCAGCAGCGCAGCTGACCGTCTCCGGCTGTCTTCCCGGCCTGGTGCCTCAGGGTGGTGGATGACAGGTGCTAGTGAGCCGGCTCTGATGAATCTGAAGTTACATTTCCAAAATGCAGGGCTTTGCACTACACTTACACTGTCAAAAACACCATCCTTACAATGGCGCGATGAAAGTGGGCAGATTGGCGGGAAGACAGTCACATTGATTCTTGCACCGTACTAAGAATCTGTGAAAATGCCTACGATGCTAAAAGGGACGAGCGCCAGCACCATACTGCACTTCGGGCTGAGCCGGGCGTCTGTATAATGGCCTCTTAGACAGTATAATTATATATATGTAGTTTGAAGATGCTCAGGTAAAATGCTGAAGTAACATTAGAAACCACCATTCATCGTACTATGCCAAACCGCTTCTCAAATAGTGTCAGTCAACGTTTGTTTTTAGCAGAAACCCAAGAGCTACCACCAGGTGGCACACAAGAGCAGTGCAGGAATCACTATAAATCCTGGCAATATTTTTCTGTTAAGCGGTAGATAGCGGACAGGGCCCTCTGTCACATTATCTGGCGATAAGCCCATCAGAAAAATCAATCACACCCAGACTGTCTTAAAGGCAGTGCAATGCCAGGGTTTCCAAAGCTGGTCCAAAAAAAGTGCCAGCAAAGAAATTAAACTGTTTCCTGGTTCATGCTGCCTGGGAGGTCTCTCAGAGTGTGGACTGAAGATGGAGATGCATTCTCCATGAACACCTCACTGGAGAGCAACTCCGTCCAGCAGGAATACTGCACCTGCAAGAACTGTGCATGTATACCAGCAATATCCAGTAACATGAGTAGGAACTTTCATAAGCACACTTCAACATGGAAGGGGAATTCATGCCACAGCAATGACACCATTAACAGAAAGTTACTGTTATTTCTGTTTTATTAACAAAATATATATCTGTTCCAGGACAAGAAAAGAGCATGTAGAACAGAATCCCAAGAGAAGGCACTGTAAATTCTGTGGTGTTCCCTATGCGAGATCCCCGCCCGCTCACTACTCCAGGTATGCGGCCTTGGTGTTCAGCACCTGGTAGCAGACGGTACTGTGGCCCGTGTCCCCCACAGAGTAGGCCGCCAGACACAGGTTCAGCCAGGGCCGTGTCGCTGGGGAGGAAGGAGGAGCGTGAGTCATGCGTCTGGCACACCATGCCAACCTTTAACAGTCATCCTGCTTTTCACAGATGACTGGCACATCCACTGGCTGTGGGCATATAGCACACACACAAAGCCAGTCCCCACCACTGACTCCTCCCCTTACAAACAGCTTTAATGGGCGGAGATGCTGGTGCAGTAGCTGATTGGACTGCAGGCCTGTCATTCCTTTGAGCAATCAGACTATACTGGCTTTAACAGGAGCCCTCACAGAGGTTATTTATAACCTGCCAATGAACACTTACCTAAAAGACCCCCAGTATTTAGCATCCGGTTCACTGTTTACATAACCCTAAGTTCCACAGATGGTAGAAGCCATGACAGTAATGTTACCCATAGTGCCCTCTGGTGGGCAGAGCCTGTCCATGGTGTGCTGTATCCTATCCTGCAACTGCTGATTGGTCGCAGCATCGTGGGCAGAAACACCGAAGAAGGTCTCCTGCAGAGGGAGGTCATGTTAAAGCAGTGCGAGGGTGTAGCCATGCTCTCCACTTCACCTTTACCCCGTAATAAGGAACCGAACAGACAGTCACTAGTGTGACCTGACAGGGAGCTCAGCTGTTCGCTGGGTCAGTGTGTCTGTCCGGTAGATTTCTGAGGCACAGACAGCCTCTGGTGCAGCCGAGTTACTGTGCTGGTGCTGCCAGTGCGGGCGCAGCAGAGTCACTGTGCCGGTGCTGCCAGTGCGGGTTCAGCCGAGTTACTGTGCCGGTGCTGCCAGTGCGGGCTCAGCCGAGTCACTGTGCCGGTGCTGCCAGTGCGGGCGCAGCCGAGTCACTGTGCCGGTGCTGCCAGTGCGGGGGCAGCCGAGTCACTGTGCCGGTGCAGGGGCAGCCGAGTCACTGTGCCGGTGCAGGGGCAGCCGAGTCACTGTGCCAGTGCTGCCAGTGTGTGAACGACGGTCACTCCTCCCGCTCTCACTCACAGCGTCACGCCACAGCAGGGCCTGCAGAGAGTCTGTGCTGTCCTCCAGCTCCAGCTTCATCAGCAGCATGTATCTAAGCAGCTGGACTCCAAGCGCTGGAGGGGGCAGGTAGAGAGTGTGGCTGAGTGGGTGTGGGGGGCCGGCCACAGAAATACTGATAAAGATCGGAGCTCCACGCTGGCTCAGAGCACATGTACTTTTAATTGAACAGGATTCATTAAAACTGATCATCACATGCAAAGCTCTGAAACTTCATTTCAAGATCAAATGAGCTTGGCTCCAAGAAAAAATGAGCAGCTGTCCAGTTCTAAAATGCCAATATGATAATTGTGAGTAAAAGAGGCAAAGAACTTTGACTCCAATAAGTGTGAATCTTTCACTGGATAACAGACAGGAGCTTTGAGGAGAGGGAAAGGGGTGAGGATGTTCAGATGAAGGCTGTCCTACCCTCAGCCACCCTGCTCTCATCCCACTCCTGAACCTCCATGGAGAGAGGCTCCCGGCATTCCGAGCGGGAACAGTTTCTGCACCTGGCAAAAAACATTCCGGAACAATGACAACATCAGCTCGAGTGCTATGGGTCCTCTGAGATGCACATTGTGAGCTCCGCATCACAATCATCAGGAATACCAAGACTTAAGTGGTTCTTTTATTAAACTCGTGCCCAGCCATGGTACCGCTAAACCACTCAACATATCGAATTCATTTAAAGGGTGAACTGGTTTATTATTTAATCAATGATTTCACAGCCACTCTAGGTCTATGAGAAAATGGAGTGAGCTATTGATTAATATGAATGAAATCCAATATCCTTTACGGAGAATGTGAAAAGGATGCATTTATTAAATGCACCTGTAACAGCTTGGTGTAAAACTGGATTAATATTGCATGATATTTAGTTAACGAGTTTGGCACGGTAGCTCAGTCCCACTGCAGTCACATACCTCCAGCCCTACGCGTGTGTGTCTTCAAATGGGCTGGCATGTTTTTCTGCTAATTCCCACCCACCCATCCACCCACCCACCCACCCAATTCTTCTTATAATTCCCATTTGTCCTGTTTATTACCTTTTCATTATATTTCCTGTTTGTCTTATATTGGTTTGATTTTGTGCTGCACCTCTATTCTTTTAAATGTGCTCTATGAATAATTCTGATTTTATTTCATCCCTGCTTGTGCTCTGGCAGAGGTTCACCACACCAATGCACTGGATCGAGAGGGATGGGATCATGTGTAATCAGGAGCTCAGGACAAACCCATAGTGCCGCGCTGAACCGTGGAAGAAGACAGGCACCGAGAAGTCCAAGAAGGTCATCTTGCCGTCACGCAACTTCACAGGGACGACGGGCCTGCTCCCCGAAATCTGACACACCTCCTCCAGCACTGCACCTACAGTAGGGGAATACTCCGGTTAGCCGTCCCGGCTGCGGAGATGCACCCATGAGGAGCAGCGGCAGGTGCTCCCCTTACCTTCCAGGAAGATGAGGCTGGTCTGGTCATCGTGTGAGCTGGTGGGGAGGTGCACAGCCATCTTGCGGCCCGGCTCTGCGGAGTCCAGGAAGCCGGTGAGGACCCACGGCTCGCTGCTGAACGCGGTGGTGCTGATGGCCCTGCGGAAGGTGCTGGCTATGGCCTCTTCGTCTGGGATGTCCTGTCTGGGGGGTACGGAGGCAGAGGCAGGATGTTCAGACGCCATAGCCTACTTCTACATCCCAGCCGTCTTACACAGCAGTCAGTGAGTTCTGCTCCAGTTACTCAGAGGACCACAGTGAGGATAGTATGGGGTACCTGACCATACATGTCTCTGTAATCCACTGTGTGTTACTATGAGCAGTGTCTGTGACTCAGTGTGTTTGACTCACAGGACTCTGCACTGGGGGCAGTGGAGCTTCAAGCACTGGTAGAGTCTCTGTGGCTGGAAGGTCTTGAGCTGAGCTTTCATGTGAAACATCCTCGGAGGGGTGGACCTCCTCACAGAGGACAGCGCCACCTGCTCCAGGGCGTGGTCACATGTGCGCACTGCACCACAGGGTGTTTCTTGGGTTACAAAGCAGTGAGAAATTAAATTTAAAGACTTTTCATTTCCGCCACATCATCAGAATCTTCATCTAAAGCAACGAAACGAATATGGTTATATTACTGAAACATCAACTACATTATTCTGCGTTAGATTTGAAATACTTTACGTCCCCCCTTGAGGTGTAGAGGTAGGGTGCTGTTGGACTGATTACTGTCAGTTTTGTAGATTATTATTCTGTTTAGCTGCCCGGGCGGGCATTCACACGCACCCGAAGAGTCTGGGGGTGTAGTCCACACATGCATCAGAGAGGCGTCCGAAATGACATCTGACGATGATGAGGAGGAGGAGGAGAGCAACTCCAGAGCACTAAAAAGAAGATATGAGAGAAAAAAACAAGAGTGTCTGTGTGAGAGAGGGGGGGCGAGAGAGAGAGCTCTGCAAGTGGCAAAGCAGTTTAAAAATGACACCTGTCACAGACAGCATGACTCAGGCTCACACTTGCTGCTGCGCGGCTGCCGTCTGGCGGGCTGCATGGGGCTCTACATCACACAAAATCTGCAAGTCTGCAGGGGTGGCATGGAGGCTCAGAGCAGCACCGCCTCACAGCCCCCGTGCTTTGCGCACTCATGTTTGTTCCCACAGTCTAAAGACATGCGCTTACATTCACTAGCATCTGCATTTAGTGTAGAAAGGTATGTGCTCTGTGACAGACTCCTGCCATCCAGGGTCTGCTTCAGAGTTATGCCCTGTGCTGCCTGGCACAGGCTCCACGCCCCCCTGGCATCCCACCCAGGGTGTACCTCAGCCTTATGCCCTCTGCTGCCTGGCACAGGCTCCAGGTCCCCCTGGCATCCCATCCAGATAAACAGAAAAGAGGATAGACCAACTTATTTGAAGAAGAAATTTCCAGAACTAAATGCCGAGATATGTTTGAGAACATTTTGTGGAATGAGTTTTGGAAACTTAACAAGAGTTCTTCAATCAATTTTATTCTTATATAGCGCCTTTCACGACAGTCGCCCCAAAGCGCTTTACATGACACAGAGAGTTCTTCACAGAATTACATGTGGTCTGAGTGAGTTTTGGTTCCCAGCACTGTAACAGATGATGAGGAAGCCAGACTTTAGGTCTCATCTCAAGAACAACAGAACTGACATGAGTTTGAAAAATTCGCTCTACAAGTCTGCAACTGCAAAGATTCAATTCTAGTTACAGCCACCCACCCTTTCATCCATCCATCCATCCTATCCACCCACCCTTTCATCCATCCATCCACCCTATCCACCCACCCTTTCATCCATCCACCCACCTACCCTTTCATCCATCCATCATCCATCCTACCCACCCTTTCATCCATCCATCATCCATCCTACCCACCCTTTCATCCATCCATCATCCATCCTATCCACCTACCCTTTCATCCATCCATCCTATCCACCCACCTACCCTTTCATCCATCCATCCTATTCACCCACCCTTTCATCAATCCATCCATCCTCCCTTTCATCCATCCATCATCCACCCATCCACACACCTATGCTTTCATCCATCGTCCACCCATCCACACACCTATGCTTTCATCCATCCATCCATTGTCCTTCCATCCACACACCCTTCCATCCATCACCCATCCCCCGACCCTTTCATTCTTCCATCCATCCATCACCCATCCCCCACCCTTTCATTCTTCCATCCATCCATCAATCACCCATCCCCCACCATTTCACTCTTCCACCCATCCCACTGTTCCATCCATCCATCCATCCATCCGAACAAATGGGAGCCTCACAGAATGTACAGGGTGCAGCTGGACAGAAAGCCTTCCTAGAAAACACCAGGAGGTCTGGATGGGATGCCAGTCTATCAGAAGGCAAGGTAGTCTACAACATAAAGAAGTATCCTCTTTAATGTTTATCTGTTTATCATCATGTGTAACTTATTTTCTGTTCTGGGAAATAACTAAATAATCATAATCATATTAATAATAATGAAATAAGCATTTTGGGCATCATTCAAAGACTTCTGTTGTTCTGGCCAGGAAGCTCCAAAAATCGCAGATCTTACCAAAGTACAAGAACAGTGCAAGTTTACTGAGTAAAAGTGCGCATCACTCGGTTCTGGGCAAACTCAGCGCTACATCAAACTGCGTTACTGGACACCCACCTGCAATCTGTTATCCTATCCCACAAGGATTCTACTAATTGCAACACCACTTGCATCCTGGCTAATTGTCACACGGCAACCTAATTTCAATGCTTTCAAACTTAAAGTCACGGAAAAAAATGGCTGCCAAGGATGAAGGTGACAGATGGAGATGATGCATCATGGACTGAAGCCCCAGTGATGTCTGCAGCAGCGGTCCTACTTGAAAACAGCCGCCTCACCACCGGAGCTCCTGCAGATCAGGGCTGTCTTTGGGCAGGATCCGCAAGCCCCGGCCATACGCGGTGCCCCCGTGCAGGTGGAAGCACAGCTGCTCCGACTTGCCACTTGGGGACGCTGCGGATGTGGGCTGAGGCACCGCGTGCAGATTGTAGATGCGCAGGTAGGTCCCGGGCTAAGAACACACAAACAGACAAACCAGGGTGACGTCTCACAACAAGGGGGGGGGGCTTTATCCTAACAGACTGGCTAACAAACAGAAAACACTAACCCAAGGGTGCAATCAGACTGCAGGTCACCACAGGACATCCTGAGAGCAAGCACAGTGCAGACCTGAGCCTCACCCGTGGATCAATTTGAATCATGAGCGCCGATTCCTATCCCACATATTTAATACAAACCATAACCAAGGGGCGACTAAACAAAGCCCTGCCGTTGTTATCTAATATTCCTCTGACGGACTGCATTTTATTAATATTCAGAGGATGCCATTTGAAATAGGTGGTGGTTTGAAAATATTATTAGCATATTTGTACGTTTGGCAAAAAAGGGCATGATGAAATCTTTGTCTCTAGGC
The DNA here is from genome assembly GCA_011763525.2 of Mormyrus iriodes. Taxonomy (NCBI): domain Eukaryota; kingdom Metazoa; phylum Chordata; class Actinopteri; order Osteoglossiformes; family Mormyridae; genus Mormyrus; species Mormyrus iriodes. The sequence continues at coordinate 1,491,621 of JAAGVU020000001.1, forward strand.
TTTCATCATGATCATATCACTGGGAAAAAAAATGCATTATTAAAATTTTACATTCATGTTGTTCCTTGTTAATTAGTCTGTAAGGAGTTGCAGTGATGCCAGCAGCCAGCAGGGGGAGACATGGTATTAGCATCGTTATGCAGTGAATATAACAATTATGGCTGCAGAAAGAAAAAAAAACAACTATTAACCCTAGCTTAGCCTTCCACTTTCATGCTGAAAGACTACTGAAGCATTCATCAGTAGCCCCTTGAGCCATTGTAACATTCCTGGGGAAAACAGCCTCACCTCTTATTAACATACAAAAGGGGCTAACGTGGAATCAGAGCGCTAAGCGCACGCGTCCTGCTGCTTCCCCTCTGACACGGGGGGATTTGTGCAGCCGCCTGTTGTCTCATCTTGCATAAACAGCACTTTCTTTCTGGCAACGAGACGCAGGAACTCGCAAGGAGCAGCAGCTCTGCCCCGCGCCCCGCCGAGGCCGCCTGGCTGTGGGGCTCAGAATGACATCCCTGACACCCCCAGGGCAGAGCCCGCCAGGCAAACGGGGAGGGAATTCCGCTGACACGGCGAACTCCGAGTGCGTTTATGCAGGAGGACCGAGAACCTCGTAATATATGACACCACCACTGCAAGAAGGCCAGTTTAACAGCACGTCAGCGAGATGCCATCTGAGATCATCCATCCATCCATCCATCCATCTTCTGTATCTGCTTATCCCATTCGGGGTCATGGGGAGGCCGGAGCCTATCCCGGAGGCTACAGCTGCAAGGCAGGGAACAGCCCAGGATGGGGTGCTGACCCATCGCAGGGCACACGCACACACCAGTCACTCACATGTGCACACCTACGGGCAATTTGGCAACTCCAATCGGCCTCAGCATGTTTTTAGACTGTGGGGGGGAACCAGAGTACCCGGACAAGACAAAGGAGATGATAGTGGACATGAGGAAGAGGAGGATACCTCACAGGCCACTGTTCATCCGGGAGCTTGAAGTGGAGAG
>JAAGVU020000001.1:1498921-1510112 GCA_011763525.2 Mormyrus iriodes
GGAGGGGAGGAGGAGAAATCTAGGACGGGAAGAACAGGACAGTGCTAGTTCGACCACCGCCGGTAGGAGAAAGGGGGGGAGGGGGGGGGGGGGGGGGGGGGGGTTACACAGAGGATTACAACACAGATTTCCTAAATGCCCCCCGCCCCCACTCACCACTGAAAACACCCAGTAAGCCATCCCAACAGCAAGCACACCCCTTGCTGAATACGTGAGCCGATAGGCAGGCAATCAGACAGCATCGCCTGACCAGGCACCGATTCACAGAGAAATACACCTTCAAGATGTAGGAAACAAACATCACAAAAGAAGCCAGGCCTGCACAGACAATCCACTGGAAAACAAACAGCTAATAACGATTAATCAAACTATCAACCCTGACTTGTTAAGCTAAACTATACAATGTGCCTTGCAATGGCATCACCTTACATTCCTGCACTGTGCTGATCTGCGACCTCTCACCTTTAAATCCCGGGTCATGGCGATGTGGTCGTCATACACCAGAACACTGGCCACAAGGCTCTTCCTGCATCCAGGGACCGCCGTGCTTCCCTGCTGGGCCTCAGGCTCCACAGACACGTCCAGCAGGGGGTAGGGGCACTCGGTCCCGTCCCAGACCTGAAGAAGCCAGCGCCCCCCACAGGCTTAAAACTAACACTCCCAGTTTCAGCCCTTCAATTAAATGATTTTACAGGTATGCTGGAATACTGCTCTGCACATACTCCATCAGGCTCTGAGAGAGACAGACAGGCCGGCAGACAGACAGACAGGCACCCACGCACCCATATATATATATTAATATAGTTGAGACAAAAGTTTAGGGTACAAGCACAGGTTGCACAGTGGTTTTTCTGGCACCATTAAAACATTTCGGGGAGGGGGGGGGGGTTAAGGGTTTTGCCAAAGGGCCCAGCGGTGATGCTACTATGCTGCTGAGGGCGAGATTCGAACCAAGAACCATCCTATCACAGGCACTGAGGCCTGCAGCGCTGCGGAGAGGGAGGCAGCCACATACTGACACCGATCTCACCGTCACAGCATCATGTGTATGGGAGGTTAACAGCCCCGCCCTGCTGTCTGTGATGTGTCAGTACACGCAGGCAGGCACTTAAAAGCGAGCACATGTGCACACACGGAATCCAACTGATGTTAAAAGCACTTAAAGTGGACAGCAGCAGGGACAAATATGAGGGCGGAGCCACAGGGGCACTGACCCCAGCTGAAAGCTGACTGGCCCCTACAGTACCCCCTCCCCTGTCACTCAATGATTCAAAACACACCATTGGCTAGTGATAAGGTTGGCTCCTCTATATGAATTATGGCCCTTCTTCTGCCCCCCCCCCACCTTAACAAATCCCAGAGCAGTGACGTGCTCTCCTACCTTCAGCAGCACACAGTTTCTGTCCATCTCAGCCTTGGCCAGCAGCTGGCACGTGAAGTCGAAGTATGTGCGTGGCGCAACGTCGGCAAGTCGCACAGCAGCGGGACCCAGCAGCGCCGTCTGCTCCGAGGCCCATCTGCGCAGACGCTCCACCGTCTGCTTGTCGTCCTCCGTGAAGTGGAGCTTCCTGCTGGATGTGCGGGGAACCACTGGGCTGCCAACGGTGCCGTCAAACACCACGATAGAGAAGCCCAGAGTAGTCATCAGGTTTATGGAACCCTGGAACATCTGAGCCTGCAGTGGAGGGCAGGGAAGGGAAATCAGCCCAAACGGTTTCTTACCAAGCCTCTCGGTGGAGGTGCGAGATCCTCTCAGATCAGAAACTACAGCCGGCCCTCCCAAAACGAGGAGGACCTCAAGGACCTGAGGGGCACCACCCATGGAGAGGTTAAGATGCTTCTATTAAGTAGTGCCATGATAAAACAGACAAGCTGCAAGCTGAGAGTACAGAGAAGCTACAGTTATGGCTATTTAAATAACTATTAACATAACACAGCCAAATCTTCCCAGTCAAACACTTTCCCCAAGAGGGAACCCAGCAGTTTGCATGAAGCAGAACATGTGTGATATCAACATACAAATACGGAGGAGGGTACATAAGAGAGCGGCATTGCCTTCACTCGGTGGAGGCGAACGATGTCTCCATTTTTGAAAACCTGTGGATGATTATGCAGCTTCCCCTGGAAGATGGTACAGCTCACTCTCAGGCTGGATGGATCCGTGATCTTCAGGAATGAGCAGTAATCTTCAAAATACAGGAGTAACAAATGTGACCTACATTCATTTTCAGACAAAAAAAAAACACTTCTCCTGTCCTGTTAAGGTTTTCACTTACAAACGATGCCTAAATTCACTCCGACTGATACCGAGGCATCACACTTCTTTGCATTTACTGTCTTCTTTGCTAATTAATTCTAGATCTTTTATGCAGCCAGAGCTGTTAAATGCAAGAACATGACAGACAAGATTTTTTGAGTTTCATACAAAATTTGGGAGAGAAGGAAAAACACAGAAGTGGATAATAACTGGTGCTGATATTAAATTTCCACAAGTAAATTTTCCCCTTTGGTGACCACACACCTACTCTGTCTGTAAGTCATTTCGCAGAATCTACGTAACGGATCTCTCTGTATCACATCCTCAAACCAACAATAACACACACACACACTTCACAGCGATCTCGTCAGTACTTTGAGCCACTTTCTGTATCCACCTTCAAAAGAAATTGATAAATGCCTTTGAAAGTCCCTCCTGGAGGAAGAGAATTGGGGCTGATTAAATTGTATGGGTGACAGCTGACTTTAAAAAAAGGATTAAGACAAACAGGGGAAATCAATGAAATCGATGAGCAAATGTAGACATAATGCACTGGAAATGATCTGAAAGAAAATACAGAACTATATTTCATTCCAGCAAGAAGAGGCCCTGCAAACTGGAATAACACCCCAGAACAAAAGGAAAAGTTGGAGTAGAAGTCGATGATTCAGTCACACTCCCGATCTAAGGGCATGGACAGCACACCCACAGAAGATTTCCAGCCAGGGATCCGCAACAAGCAGAAAAACTCAAGAAGCCACTCGTTATGACTCATTTCAAAGTGTTAAGAAACATCCTAGGCGGCAAAGGAGCTGCATTAAACGACGAAAATGCTGCTTGAATCACCGTGTGAAGCCCAGACAGACCCTGCCATTTGTTTTAGTGATCTTTAGTTTTCAACCTCATTCTGTAAGCTCTCCAACACCGGAATATCATCCACGACACTCTGCTTAACACTCTGCTCTAAGCAAAGCCAGGGCCAAATGGCACCGTCTAGTCTTCAGCAGGCTATATTTCAGCGTGGGAGAGAAACGCACTCTTAGTGACCCTGTAGAGCTTGAGGCTCAGCCTCAATGTGGAAGTCATGAGTAGCACCCAGGTACACGACATGCAGCCATAACCTCATGCAACTGTAATCATCAAATGTTAAGGCAGACAGCTGTATGTAAATTACACAGAAACACATTAAAATTCTCCTGCTAATTCAGCGAAACATTTTACGTTTAACTTATTTAACAGAAACTTTTATGCTAAGCAATCTACATTTTTTATATATATTTTTTTAAAGACGGGGTCATAAAGTCCCCGATGCGATGGAGGGTAAATGCCTTGCTGATGAGCCGAACAGTGACATCACACTACCAACCCTGGGATGTAAACCGACAACTTTGCGATCACAGGCACGGTATCCTAACCCACTGAGCTATACCCCAGCATACAAAACAAACAGAAAGGATGCGTGCATCATTAATGTCAGAGGCAGCAATTGGCAGAGGCTACATTTGCCCCAGAATCCACCTCTTTCTTCAGTCACGGCTTGCCAAGCCGACTTACATTTCTTTTCCTAGTTAAAATACAGATCCAGCTTCATCCACTAATATTGGGGGCTAATGCCTTGGTGAAATGCTCTAAAATGTGCCACAAAACTTTTTTATTCTGAAATGATTTGATATTACTTGGAAAGCACCCAACTGAGGACAAAGGAAATAAGATTTTTTAACTGATTCTTAATTTTGGTACTAATGCATTTCCGTCAGCGTATGTGACAACGCTCCTTTGGCACAGATATCATTACCGCTGGTTCTTTTTCAGGTTTTTTGTCTGCTATATAATACAGTTTGTTCTGCAAAATCTGAATTGCAGAAGTTTATGACTAACACGCTGGAATGGTTTCTGGGCAGCTCTCCTAAATATTTTGCCAGATGAGTGCATCTGGGGAGACATTTAAGGCCGCACTGTGCTGCTTGGCTTTGCTCCTGACCAGGTGCTACACAGCAGCGCTGAACAAATCATAAGCACTTCACATTCAGTGCATTTCACTCACACTAGCACTAATTTACTTGGCAGCATCATTTGACAACCTTATCGGAATATATACATACAAGCCTTAGGCGGTCAAAGAGAATATTTAAAGCGACTTATCTGGGTAGTAAGTGTATATTTGCTCAAAACAAACTGTACCATTAGAACATATGCAAATTAACAAACTAAAAACAATTTCTTCTTAGTCTTTACCTCGGCCATTCTGTGCGGCTTTTTAAAAAGGGACCATCAGCACAACCAATCAATCACGTCAATCAATCGATTAATTAAATTTGTTAAATAACTGAGGCATTGATTAGCAGAACAAGGTGGGGGTAGTGGTCAAGTCAAAAAATATGTTGGTGTATTGCATGCAAATTGCGAGGGGACTTTAGGAGAGGTTTTGAAATGGCTAAGCTGGCATACATTGACAATATTGTACTTGTACTTTCATTTCCTCCACATTCTGTGGTTCCCCCCCCCACCACGGTCCAAAAACATGCTATAGGTGGACTGAAGTTGCCAAATTGTCTGTGTCTGTGTGCCCTGTGATTGATTGTAGCCCCATCCTGAGATGCTCCCTGAATAGGACAAGCGGGCACAGGTGGACGTATGGATTGGAGTAACAAAGATTCTGTTCCATAAGATAATCTCACATTAGAGCAGTCCCTGAGCGCCTCCAAGATCTGCCACTAATGCCTTTTATCTGAGTGAAGTGATTCTGTGATTCCTACTGAACATTCATATACACTTAGCATCTCCTGAAGCTATGACTGCAAGATAAGGGGCAAGTGGCAAATTAAACGGAGAAAAAGGGAGGGGGGGGGCAGCCAGCCTGCTTGATGTCATGATGAACATTAACGGGATGTGAAATACAGACACACACTTCAGATGAATATCAAATTATTCATACAACAAGCATTATGCACGTATAGGAATCCAAAACATGCTGTCAGAAGTGGCTGGCTTCCTTGTCATAGGCGTACTGCAGGTTGAAATAACTGCCTTGTGCTCTCTGTTAAAAACATATTGTTATTAAATCTGATCTGACAGGATATGTTTGGAAAACAGCAGAACTACGCCAGGCTATTGTCTCAGTCTGTATCATGTACAAGAAGAATGAAGCCAACTCAACTCTCATTGCACAACAATTTTTCAGGATTACCTATAAAGGCAGCTCTGCAAACAGCCGGCGGGGATTTAAGGCGACTCCACCGTGCGATATACGCTATTCTTCACGGCAATGACATCTTATGCATCTACCTGTGGATGTAAACCCGTAAACTTTGTGCACACAGGATTCACAACTTTCACTGAAAGCTTGATTTTTGAATAAAGGACCATGATGAATATGATCGCTGGACCCTTACGGCGGCACAGACGCTGATGTCGGCATTCTCTGAGCGGTGGCTGCTTTGTTATTCACGTAAACAAACAGGAAGTGCACATTTCCATCTGCCGTCCATGCTGCAAAATTACAAATATTTCCTGTAATGGAATAATGATCGAAAAACATACACAGGGTAACAATTTTGGATTTATAATGTAATCATTTTTGGGCAGCCCTTTCTTTTTCATTTGGAAATAAGAATGTTTATGGTTTTTTGTGGTTCTTGACCAGCTTCAGGAGCAGCCTGCACATGTGGAGACTAAAAGTCACCTAAACACGACGCGGATAAATTACACTCCCACCTCGTCTTCACTCTGAATTTAACATCCGAAACACACACACTGACGTGTAAAACACGAAGGGCCTGTTCTCAAGGGAAAAAAGAAAAGTGAGCATAGCGGGTCTGGCGGCCGCTTGCCATCCCCAGCGGCCCGCTGGTCAATATCCTGCTGCTGTAGTACTGCCATTACAATAGAATAGAATAGAATCTTTTTATTGTCATTGCCCAAAGTACAACGAGATGCTGTTTGGGGCCAGCAGAAGGAATTACAGTAAATAATAATATAATATAATATGCTATGGATGACTTGTTATCGCGACAGCCCTCATATAATACAGCTTGTGTGTATATATTATAGCTTTAATATTCCTGAGTCCCTGGTATTACCATGGGCATAACTGATTACCTGCAACAGAATACAAAAAAGACTTATCAGATTAAACAGCAATATCACGTAGTCTTCAGGAGGACATATCCAATGATGCTGTCATGATTAAAGGGCTCCTTGAATTTATGCTGTTTTTATGTAGTAATACGACACAAAACTTTACCACGTTAAACCTGATTGACCATTTTCTAACTCCAGCACATTCAAAACTGGAGTTTTGTTCGCATGCGTAGCCAGACTCCCTGTAATTAGGGAACCCCACCTTTGTCATATTTAACTTTGGCTTCTAATTTCAATCTATGAAAAAGAGTACAAGAAAACAGCTTACTAGCATCACTAAAGCTAAATACGAAACGCTGCTTTCAAAGAATTTATAAACCAGAAATGTATTTACAAGCTGCCTCTGGGTCGACAAAACGTGTACTCCACTTACATAAGGGAGCAACAGTCAGGACCAGAACCTGACAACAGCTGTTTTACAATATAATAATTATACATTTATGAGTGCTTCGGCTGCAAGATCAAATGCTAAAGTCTAATTTCAGACATGCTTGAGCGGTAACAAGCACTGCCAAGATGAAAAGGAACAGCTAAATGAAGCCAGAGGCTCCAGAACATGCACATCCATCCATCCATCCATCGGTGCCCGAAGATCACACTGTAATGCAGACTTGGCTTTCACTGCTAGATATTAGCATCATCCATACTGTGCCACTTGTTGTGACTAAAAGCTTTCCTTCGACACCCCCCCCCCCCGAGCTCCATGCACCACCTTCACCCTGTTTTTACCCAGCAATACAGCTCCTCCTCTCTCCAAATCCCCCTCCCAGTACATCCAGTGGCCAGTGGGATTTATTTACCAACAGGGCAGAGATGACAGCTTCATATCAGCACACATTAGGCTGAGCTGCGCGGTCATCCCAGATGACACGGGCCGCTTCCTATCCCTTCAGGGTGCATTTAACCCACGCTGTCGATTGGGACAGAGCCGAGCGCTCGGACTGCCATTAGACAGGGACAGGATGCAAGCCAGGATCCCCTGCCAGTTACAATACCAGATCAAACGGTGACGGAGCCTGTCGGCTGGAAGGCACATCGATTCCCCCACCCTACAAGGCGCCACACGACAGGCCCAAAAGCGTGATCAATGGCACAGATGTGTTACGGCAGCAGTGATTGTGCAGAGTGAGCTGAGGCTGATTAGAGCCTCGCTGCTATGAAATGTAGCTAATCAGTGAGGTCTGGCCTGACATTCCTCTTTTCCAGCTTCAGCTGACAACCAGGTAGATGCATGTTGAGCAATTTTACGAGATGCAAGCTGACAAACGCCTCCCCCCGGCAGTCTCCGTCTACGTGATAAACTGCATTAGGAGAGAGGCTCTGCAGTCACTGGAGAGAGCATTTAGAGAGAAAAGTGGGCAGGAAGAAAGCCTAATTATGGCTGACAGACACTTAAACTCAGTTAAAGCACTTCGATGCCAGTTTTTGTGAGCCACCAAAAACATTTCCACACAATCCCAAAGGAAAACCGAAAGGCATTGTTGCTGAAAACAAAGGGAACTCAGCCATGCTGTTATTTTCCACCACAGACAGACTTTTTCAATGAACACCTGTGTTTTATACACAGGGCATCAAAACCACTCTGTGTTCACACTTAAAGAACAAAGCAACTAGGGAACTCGCTGCTGCTACACTCCCCCACCAGCAGATGGTGCTGTGAAACCTACACAGCTTTTTTTAAGATTGTGAAAACCATGCATGGAATGACAGACAAGCATTTCTATTACATGGTCACTTGAAATAAACACCAGGCACTGTGATTGAGAAATACCTGCACAGCTCCGCTAACAGGAGCAACACTGATGGCATAAAACGCCGCCTAAATAATGAGAAAACTGGAGAAAACGAGGAGGATTCAGAAAAGGAGCCTGTAAAACAAGCGTAAAACCATCTACTGCATGTGTCCGTTTTGGTGGGATTTCCTTTCATATCCAGTAGGAGCAATTTTGCTCTCAGGATACAAGCTGGATCACAAGAAGCTCCACCCACCGCCACAGGGCGCAGCGAGAAGATGGCGTGCCGCTCTTGGATTGGCTGTTTGTTTCTCGGGCCCCAGCTTTTATTTCCATTCTGTGTGTTTTTGTAAACCCTTAAAGAAAACCATTAGCGACAGCATCCAGGGAGAAAGGGACTGGATGTGTGTGTCCATGCAGGATGAAAAGTATCAGCACAGCAGCGATTTGCCTCTGCATCCTCGGGTTCAGTCTCGAGTCACACTGTGAGGACTGAGTATTTGTGACAGCTTAGGTCTATGATTTGAACGCATCTCTATCCTTCAAACAGAACTAATGTCCATTTCCCACTGTCACGCTGTGGCGTACCACACTACCACAGAGCTTTGTGTGCCAAACCGTGACGGGAAATTCAAACCATGTGCCGTCAACACTGGAGCCTGCCTCCGTCTAGAACATCACCATCATCGCCCTCTGTGATTGATCTGACTCTCTCATTCTGATGGAGTGTATAAAGCATTGCTTTGTAAACAGCTGCTTTAATTCCCTCCAAGGAATAGAGGTCTTCAGTAAATATTGTATAAGAAAAATAATAGAATAGTCCATTCTCTCTAGTGAGAGCAAGTGATTCCGAAATTAAACGGATTTTATGTTTTCAGTCCGTTTCCCTTAATATTCTATGCATTAGGCTACTTTCATGTTAACTAAAGCCTAGCTGGAAATTAAAAATTTCTCATATTGAGATTACTTTATTCAGATACTAAATTGAGTGCGAATCGTTTTAGCTAGCTAAATCCAGCCCGTTTCTTTCTCATTCATGCTTGGCCTGGCACCGAGAGGAAGAGCAGATAGCTAGAGCAGACTCTACTCGGTATCAAAGGGACTGCACTGTGCCGAACTGGCCTTATTAAACAATATTAAAACTAAATAACAGTCATTTTAATTCTGTCACGCTATCGATAATGCATGAAGTGCGTCAGGCTGCGACTCTGGGAGACTCTGTACAGGTTATTAAGGGAGAGGAGATTCAAACGGGAGGGTGACCTTTGGAGATCTGGTCACTTTCAATTTCGGTCGGCTAGCCCCAGCTCCTTGCGGCTGTGTGATGGAGAAATTCAGGAGAGGCGCTGAGATTCCCTTGGATAATATTTAATAAAATGACACAGAGTGGAGGGGCACTCATGCCTGTCCCAGCTCCCCAGCTTTCTCTTCTAGATACTCACTTGCAGGGACACTTAACAGGGCCCATGTATGGAACATACCATTCAAGGCCACACAGGAGAAGCGTGTGGACAGTCATTAGCCATGCGTGCCCTCCCTGTGCTCACAGCCATTAGCCATGTGTGTCCTCCATGGGTTCACAGCCATTATGCCAGGCGGGTCACATCTAAAATGACTGGACCCCACCTCAATAGTTAGTTAGATGAGTTTTCAGGACATGCAACCAGCTAGTGCTATGTTCATGATGAAAGCCGCGTTACATGTAAAGGATAAGAATGAATAAACGAATAGGATAGGTAGGAAGGAAGGAAGGATGGATGGATGGATGGATGTATGTATGGACTGAGATACGCAATGGAGATTACCATGCTGTGTGCTAAATAAGTTTTACTTTTCTCAAGTACTAGAAGATCGCCCCTGAACCAGACACGAAACCGCACTTTCCTGAACTCACTGTGTTTCAGCGCAGTCCTCGGGGTCCCCAGACCCTCCATGATTTTGATCCCTCCCAGTTCCGCACAGATCTGTACCTGGTATTCGTCGTTTCTAATTGCTTGACTAAGGTGTGCTGGAAGCCAGGTGGGAGCAGAAACGTGGACAGTCTGGGGTCCCTGAGGGCTGGGTTGGGAGACACTACCCTGTCTGTCTACTACAAACCAGAGCGCCCAAAAGCTTAGACGGAAACTTCTCTGCGGCAGGTGATCCTAGTCCATTTCTCTATTCCAACCTGCAGCTGGCCAGGGAAGAGGAAAGTGGCGTAACTGGATATGAGAAGTGATCCTTGTTCACGGACGCCACTTTTTATGTTCTGTGGTGTTCAGAAGGACCTGGAGGACATACGGTGAAGGGTGCGGAAAGCAGAATCCACAACGAGAGGGAGAACACGCTCACCAGTCCCCATGGTCCGGTACGGCTGCTTGAAGAATGTCACCACTCCATAGATGTTCACAACAGTGCCAGGAACCAGCTCATTCAGGGCGGTGTAGGTGTACTTCGTCACCTGGGTCTGCAGGAAGGAGACGAAAGGGCACAGGGGAGTGCAGGTGTTACAGCCAGCGAGGGAGAATCAATCAGGGGCTCTTTAAGCTGGGACGGGGCAGCGGGTGTCTGAGCAGCCTGATGAAGGAACAGCTACAGCATCCATCTGAAGGTAGGGTGGGGGTTCCCCATGGACAGCCTCTACCACGGCCCGGCAGAAAATCACTCAGCAACGTCCTCCAAACCTTCTCATCTTGTTAGCAGGCATTCCCAGAGTGTTACTATGCTTGTCTAATTGCCGCCACCCCCCTGTTTAAATGCACTTACATTGTACTGTGTTTTCATGCTGTGCAACCTCTCCTCAGGGTAATGGCTTTCAAACAATACACTAACAAAGGGCCGCAAAGGGAGTTTAAACAAAGATGCTTACATGTGTGCACGCACACACAATAAACGCACGCACGCACGCAAACGCACGCACGCACGCAAACGCACGCACGCACGCAAACGCACGCACGCACACAAACACACGCACGCACGCACACAAACACACGCACGCACGCACACACACGCACGCACACACACACACACACACAAACACACGCACACACAAACACACGCACGCACACACACAAACACACGC
>JAAGVU020000001.1:1520631-1530793 GCA_011763525.2 Mormyrus iriodes
ATAAAAGAATGGTTGACCTATGGTGTTCCGTCCGGCGGGTACGTGGCGCGGCGGGGCGGGGGGGGGGGGGGGGGGGGGGGGGGGCGGGGCACAACACAAGATTGTGAATGCTTGTACCGCGGTTTACGTCTCGATTTCAGAATTGTTACACCATTGCCATTTCAAAGACACATGGATGTGATTAACAGTCAGGTTTGGAAAAAGGCCCGTTTCATAAGCCAAAAACACACACAAAATCACAATCATACCTACAGTTTTCAAGGTCACGGGTCAAGGGGGCATGACAGACCCCATCCCCTTAGCTAGGAGGCCAGCACCTCCGCCGTTCCCACGACAAAGCTGGCGATAAGCTGGACAGAGGGGAAGTCTGAGAAACATCACAGGAGTTGGATGGAAGACTGACTGCAGGGCACAGTTTCAAGGCTAGAGGTCGTGACAGGAGGCACTTCTGAGCAGAAGCAGTGTGTGTGGCTCCTTTCAGGGAACAGGAGAGGCAGGCTGGTTACTATGTCGTGGAGGAGCTTTGGGACATGGTCTTGGGAAAACAAAACACATGTACACCACAAAGAGAGAGCAATTTGTACTATTTACACCACCAAAAGGAGCCGCTGTGTTAAGGAAATCACCGCTGACTTATTAAAAGGAAGAGCAGAGAGGATCCCTCCCCATCCTAGACCCTCACTGCCTGAACCAAAGACAAATTAGTGCTGGCTTCACAGCTTCCTTTCATCGAACTACCAAAGCAACAGGGTGCGGAGTCTGAGGCTGCACGGTGCTTGGCTACACTGACTGGGACTTAACGACCCACCGCATCATCCCATGCAGCACTGGCCCTACCGACGGCTTCCTGCAGAAGCCCCTCGCTCCCTAAAGCTGGGGCGTCAGATATGAGCTCTGCGTAGTATCGACGGTCCAAAATGGCACGTCCACAGGACTGACGGGACGCACTTTTAATAGGACCTTTACAGCAGAAATTTGGGAGTTTCTAACGCAAAATGCTCCAACTGTCTGCTTCAGCACAAGCTACACTGTTATTATACAAGGAAAATGGAATAAAACTTGTTTACCCACTGAAAAACTGGGCGATTACCTAGGCTACAGAAATGCATGGGAGAGTTGTATAAACAGCTTATGAATGTGTGAATTTCCCTGCTGTTAAAGCACATGCATTTATCCTAATAAGGTAATAAAGTAACTGGAGTTTGAACTAAACATCTAATACAAACCTAATGAAAGCTAATTAAATTACTAGAAAAATGTCAGCTTTTCTCTTGAATCACTTAGATACTCATGCTTCCACTAATGGGTGCTTTGGAGGGAGGAGTCAAATAGGCGTGACAACACTGTACAGTTTAGATGGTTTGTTGGTTTTATTCTTAAAACGCACCGTCTAACTGACGTAGATTTCAGTTACACTCGGTGAAGACACAGAATAAAATGTTCAAACAAACCCCAGAATGTGTAAGGCACAGCCTCCAGTCCTCATGAAGGAGGACCAGAGGAGGTGAAGTGACCTGTACTCCACATGGCCTGAGAGACAGCTGGGGACAGCTGGGTGTGCGGTAACCAAGCACTTTACCATGAAGGCCTGAGGAAGGCAGCAGCCCAGAGGGCCAACGGTGCAAATGGACAGAAGGGCGTTTTCCATCAGCCCTGCTGAATGGGCTTGGGAGATGGGCATTGAGCAGGCTTGGGCGTGATCTTGGGTGTGATTTTTCATGCCATCATATCATCCACACGTTATACCCTGGTATATGGTATCTTGGTGGAATTTTCAAAAGAAACACTCTTCTGGTATTTTGAAATCTTGTTCATAAATTTCGCTTGAGGGGGAGGGGGTGTCCAAGCCAAATAAAACAGCATGTTTCAATTTGGGAGAAACAAAGTGATCAAATCCCTCTCATTATTAGAAACTGGAAAAAAAAATACAAATTCACAGTGACCCAAAACACAGGGGATTTTAATCTGGTGAAGTTAGGAAAGTTTGACCAGAGGTGAACATTCAAACACATACGCCTACACTTAGCAACTCATCACCTGTCTAGTCAAAACTAGGGATGCACTGATTGCACTTTTTCTGTCCCGATACCGATACCTGGGCTTTGGGTATCAGCCGATACCAAGTACCAATCCGATACCAATGTTTAATAAGCACCGTTTGGTTTTCTATATTAGTGAACAAAGCGTACACCCAGGTGTACTTATATTGGTTATTGAAACTGAATTTTTATTTATATCTAACATTAAATATGTTTAGTAGCTTAATGTTAGATATAAATAACGCTTCAGTTTTATTTCTCTCGTCCAGAATTTGCACTAAAGTTCATACACTTTCATACATGTAAGCAGTTGATCACTTTAAGCGATTTACCTTAGTTGAAACCTGAATTTTCAGCTCAATCATTTATATCAGGCTTCTCAATTCTCAGCTTGAATGGTCTTTACAGAGGAACAAAACCTTGCCGATTTATACTTCTGCGTCGAATCTCCATCATAAGTAGGGCGTAGCCGCGCACCCTCCACCGTATCCTGACGCGTACCTCCCCAAAAATGTAGCTGCATCGGTGCATTCCTAGTCAAAACCCTTAGATATTTTAGAGTGGGGGGGAGAGAGAACAGCAACAGCGTGAATCGTCTGTGATAAGTGCCAAGAGCAACGCTGCAGGCTGGCATAGCCGGCATTGTGAAACGGCACTTCTGTGTCTGCCCCTGTGCACTCGGGCTGGAAATCGAATGCAAACGCATTCCACTCGCCAAATGTGAAGTCGACCTCGAAGAACACTAGCTTGTCCTGGGGGTGATGCCTTTGCCCTTTGAAGTGAGAAATTCAAAGTATTTCAGGAGACACTTACTTTGTAGGACGAGACTTTTAGCTCTGTATACCCCCAAGGAGACGGCAGGGAGGACGGCTCATGCAAATGGGCCCACAGACCACTGTATTCCTTCCCTCAGCCACTTTGATAAGAAACACTGCACTGAATATTACTGGACAAGCCTACCAACTGAACACATTTCCACAACTGCTAAGTGATACTCTTCAACTGCATTTTTGTTAAATAGAATTTTTTTAACAGAAAAGATACAAAATTATAAACATCTGCGTTCCATGTTAAATTAGCACAAGATTCAGGCGGTATATAAACATGAGTCCAAAGTAAAATAAAAATATTGGACACAGAACAAGGGCTCCACCAAGCAAGCACTCCCATGGGACCATGTACACTCAGACATTTTGGGAAACACTGCCTTTCCCTTCTTTTTGTTACAACCAGGGCCAAGAATTAAATGGGCCAGAAATGACCTTTTATAAAGAGCACCTTGCCACTTAAAACATATAAAAAATATATATGGCTCAAACAAGGCAACACACACGGACCAGACACAAAGTAACAAAGCCAATTCCATGCTGAGCCCTATGAGAAGGAAAACTAGTATGCAGATCGAAATGACAAGTGTTACAAGAGCGTGTTCAAAAATAACAGGGTGGCTTACAGAAGTAATCCTACCAAAGAAGCTCGTCAGACTGACTTTGAAAGCGAGAGACAGAGATACAGAAAAAAAAGGATAAAAACGTATAAATATTCTCCGGTGCCTCTGACAGACACGGCTCGAAACCGGAGTCATTGGACCAAGCAGAGGGAAAGGCACACGCAGAATTAATTGGCTGAAGAATCAGGAAGATGTAAACAACACAAAAACAAAAGATAAAAACACAATAAACTGATTGTGTTTCAGCATTATCTCATTTTTCTCTGGATCACAATCAAAACTTAATGCTTAATGATTTGACAATGATTCAACTTAACGCTTGTGTATTTTACTTCTTCTGTTATAAATTCTAGAATCTATAGAATTTAACCTCATTTTGAAAATGGACTGGGGTCACTTCAGCCCCAAAAATAACACAGGGGTTAAGAGCACACTAGAACAAAGAGGACAGCCTGAAACAAATCACTATTCAACAGATTTATTCTGTTACACGACACTTACGCATACACATTGTTTGGTTAAAAAAAGAACCTTGATCAAAGCACATTCAAGATATACAATAGTGATGCCTAATTCAACATATAACCATACCAAACCCATTTACAGACAGATTATTCAAAAAGTTCTTTCAATGGCTGTAATTGTATTGCATTGTATCATTGTTTTGCATTAATGCAAACTAATTCAATGCTGTGCTAGATGCATCTTAAAACAGCAATTTCAATCCATGGATACATTTCAGATTTAAAATCCCCAGACAAGAAAAGGTCTTAAATTTCAGACTAAAAAAAAAAAAAAAAAAAAAAAAAAAAGATCCAGCTATTCACTCCTTTAGCTTCTGAACATCAGCGTTTTGGAGCCACACAGGACATAGCGCTTGGAAAATGCATCTTTCTAAAAATACAGACAGACAGAAAGGCAAAGGACACACAGCAAAGACCTTGTAGACCTGCCGCCTTCAACTTACGAAAGGGAAAAAAAGTGCCAACAAATATTTTTAGTTTTGATTCTTTAAATATAATGCCTTAAGAAAACTAGTACTGTGTAGGCAGACATTGCAGAAGGTTCAATTAGACTTGCCTAACAGTCTTCAGAAGAACTCGCTGACAATTGATTATAATGAACACACTGAGAGGAGCCATGAGGCTTCCAAACAAACAGCGGGAGGCTGAAAACAAAGAGCCAGGGGACATCTTCTGTACTGAAAAGTTGCAGGATAAACACAAGCCCAGCCCAAGACAAGCACATAAATGCTAGGAGAAATACTTTCCCTGTGTACTATATGATTACTCACTGCTACAGCTGGTGGCCTTTTGCGCACATCAACTCGAGAGTGATAATTCATTGATGTTCACATTTGAAATCTCTTTCATTTAAGAAAAAAACAGCAGTTCCCAACTTTGAAGTCCCGACCAAAAACCTTTACAATGCAGCACAGGCAAAAGAGACAGGCACAAGGACTAAGGGGCTGGATGTCTCTGACTTTATACATTACAGCTTGCTGTCAAGCCCCCACTGTCTGTACACTGAGAATCTTGTAGTGCCATTACAGCTGCAAATTCCGGCAGGCGAGAGCAGACAAACCGTGTCGCTCTAAACTACAGCACACCCACAGGAGACCCTGCAATTCCGGCCCAAGTCTCTTCAGGATACAAATCGGATCATAACTGCGCTGCTGCCTCTACTGTGCCAACCCTCCTGACGACACGTCAATAACTGTTATGGAACAGCAAGCCTTATTAATATACAGAAAGCAAGCAGTGCCAGGGAGATTCACAAGAAGTTCCTTCCCCGGGAAACTAAATGGCAAACAGCATGTTAGTCAGCAGGTCCCTCAGGAAGGGATACCCTTGACCGTACACACGGGATACCACACCGCCAGCGGAATCAAACCCCAGGGCCTACTGAGGCCGGGGCAGCCCGCGGTCACAGAGATAACTGGTGCTAATATTCTCATACGCCGAGATTGAAAAGGAGCAGTTAGACTACCTATAATTCTGTTATGGCTTTTCACCTTAAACTGGCCCATAGGTCCCAGCCTCAAGGAGCACGTCTCCCGCTTTAACGATTTGTGCCGTTTAATAAACTCCAAGCATCGAGACCACAGAATGCGGAGCAGCTGGCATGCAGTCTACCACACACTGGGAGGGTGCTCCCCGCAATCTCTAATCTGTATTCCAAAACTCATCTGTAAACTGTAACTGCCAGTGACTAATTCACCTAAACCTGGCCTCTGGAATTCTGTCCTGGTTTTGAGCTTCCAGGAAGTTGCAGCAGCGTATTCCTACAGTGCAGCACTAACAGAAAGGCTGGAGAAACATTCCCTTTCCAGGGCAAAGCACAGCGTCCTGCAGGCAGGGATGCAAAAAGCCGCTAAGATAATCAGGTACTGAGGAGGACAGAAGCTCAACCCACCTTCCTCGCACACTTGACACATTAACTGCTTAGGTACCACATGTCACAGCCAATCAATAATATTTAGTGTAATTAGTAGCTAATTAATGCACACAAGCAAATCCTTACTCACCTGTCAATATAGCTGCACTGGACACAGTGTACCTGGGGGTGAAGGCCATTTATATAAATCAGTGTACCGACGACGATCCCATCCTGCATGGCTGTGGGATCCTTTGGGTTTCTTTACAAATACTCAGTGGATATTTGCCATTTGGTTACACAATAAGACGTTATTTAGAGTAAAGTGTGTCCATGTTGCTATCAATAACACAGCCTTTAAAATATCTCCCCGCAGTGTAGAGTTTAAATTGTTCCATTTTGCCCCCTAGTGGTGAAGATGCTGGCGTCAACGTTTTAACAGAGAAAGACCACACTCAATAAATCAAACTAATGTCTCAAGCAACTAAAAACCGGCCGCTAGCTAGACGTCTAGCTCAGGTCATTTTAAATATAAATATTATACTGTGTCCAATTAAACTTGACATAAGCAGAACAAATGAGGAGGTTAATCACTAGATGAATTTTGTCTTTGGTCTGTACGTTTGCACATGTGTACCTCCAGACCACCAGCAATGCAAAGCTCTGTCAGATGAGAGAAATTTCCAGGAGAACTTCAAGCTCTGTTCCCTGGGGGAGCCAGGGGGCTGCATACAGATTCTTTAAGTGTAAAGTCTTGGTGCATGTGTGAGATAGGATGGTTCTTGCCACTTCTCTTTAAACGCAGCTCCAATCCGCAGCTTCATGACAAGGCGAGTGTGGTGACAATTCCCAGAGGGGTCCCAATTCCAGTTTAATAGGAGCATTTCATATTTAAATCTCTAGCCGTCAGTGAAGATGCACACAAAAATACCCGAGAGTCTTTAATGCCCCTGTTTTACGGATGCGAGCAACAGAACAACCTGCCAAGGAGATGAAAACACAAATAACAGTAAACACAAGGATGTGTTAAGCGCCGTCCTGGTCAATTTCCTGGAGGGAATATCTGTAAATTAGAACTGCAGTCCTATGAGAGAAGCCGCTCTACTCAGTTTATTCATCTTTCCATTTGTCTCCGAGTCCCACACTGCTAATGCCACCTCCAGCCAGACAGGGGCGCTGTGCTGTCAAACCAGTTTACCGATAAGCTAAGACAGAGAGGAGCACCGCCTGGGGCCACTTAGGAGTTCCACACTCATATTGGAGCCACCATGAAATGGCCCGTTTATGCTTTCATTTCAAACTGTGACATGCTAACTCTGCTGCAGTATTATGGCTCTGGGTTGCCTATGATGTCATAAAGCACAAGAAAAAGAAGCTGAAAAGGTTAAAACATTAAAGAGCTGCTTTACATTCCAGCCACCAATACTTGGCAAAAGAATATACTCGCATTCATTTTTGACTACAGAAAAATACCCAAGCGTTTCCAACGTTATT
The DNA here is from genome assembly GCA_011763525.2 of Mormyrus iriodes. NCBI lineage: Eukaryota > Metazoa > Chordata > Actinopteri > Osteoglossiformes > Mormyridae > Mormyrus > Mormyrus iriodes. Next base: position 1,527,991 of record JAAGVU020000001.1, read on the forward strand.
AGATATATCTCTTTCAACCATGCTGTATTTTAACACTAATCACCATCAAGCAGAAGATAATTAACTGATCCAATTATAGTCATAGGTATGGCCTCTGTACATCACAAATGAATTCATCACAGGGATAAATGAAGTATCATTATTACTGTTACCATCATAATTCATCTTCTGTGTCAACTCTTACTGGATCAAAGGAAGCTCGTCTTTTTCCTTTCAATGACCAACAATTTGTAGAAAGCAGACATTTTATTACGAGCTACATGTGGCAGAACACTAAGTGACCAATGACAGAGTGGTTGGTCACATGACAAAGAGGCACCGCCCACTATTGAAGCCAGCTGTCAGTTACTAGCAGCTCCGCTCTTTATAAAAGCTGTCAACAAAAGGAGCTGAAACCCAGCATGGCATCTCACTCTGCCACCTTGACCTGGCTACCAAGCAACTGGATTCCTAATCCAACAAAGCAAAAGCCCCAGCACAACATACTGTAACAGAGAGTCTCTGTGTGTACGTTCCTTATACGTACACATTCACATACTTGAATAATATTACACATTATTTTTTCTCTGTTCATATTCTTATTTTTATCCTTGCTTAGCTTTAGACTCCTTGAACATATGTAATAGTCCGTATTTATGCAATATGTTACATATCAATCACGTGCGCACGCACCAAGATAAAATTCTCGTATTTATGACATACTTGGCGAAATAAAGTGATTCTGATTTCAGCTTGAAGAGCTACTCTGAGCTCTCAGAGCATGATCAAACTGTACCGCAATCAGGCCTACGTTAACAGCTAATGTCTTAATAATTAAATCGATTATAATTTCAGTTCTAAATCATAACCATCAATATTACGTGCAATTTATACTCCACGTGTTAGCGGTAACTACCACTAATCCATAAAAACGTTATCATATACAGAAATAATATTACAATATCGCATATTACAAAAGCAGCTAATAGTACCGTTTCATTCCGTCTGGTAGACTAAATCCATTAAACGCTCGGGACTGTGGCTGTGAGTCCATAGCACACCGGGTGAGTATTATATGGTGTGTGTGTGTGTGTGTGTGTGTGTGTGTAATTATATATATATATAGCATACACTGCTTTGTATACATGCATGAAAGGGTCTCTTTCAAATCACCTTTCCCGTCTCATCACTAGGGTAATAATTTAAATATCTGACACCAGGTGCTATACTTTTTTCCATCACACCTATTTGACTTCGCTTACTTTATGATCTTTATACACCGCATATGGTTTGTGCCTGCTTTATCCTCGATTATTAATGTGAAATGAACGTAGTGAGCGCCAGCTCTCTGAAGAATATTAAACCTCACAAAATGACTACAAGAGGAGCTGCGAAAGGGCGCTGGAAGCAGACAGGAACCATCTTACAGTGCTATTAAAATAACTTTCTATAACTCAACGTGTCAGTAAGTAACTCTGGACATCGATGGATGCTAAGATTGTTAAACTGGAAAATAACACTGTGAGCTCCTGCTAACTGGCAACATAAACGTAGTTTTTTTTTACCTTTATCCAGCAACGTGGTGCTTATAAAATCTTCCAAATGTCACAGCGCTTGTTAGTTTATTAAACCAGGAGATATTTCTAACTGTTGTTCCACAGCTAATGCTAATGAGCAGAGATTCCCTCTCTTATTTTGATCTGCCAGGTCAAAGTTCGCCCCAGTTCCGCGCATGCGCAGCATATTCTTTTTACAATAGTCTTTGTTCGCGGTAGTAATGTCTTACTATTAAGATAAATTAACCATCCAGTTGGGAAAAAACGAATCAAAATTCCAAGTTCACCCCCTTGATCTGTGTCACAACCGAATCAATAGTGCAATTTGAAAATTGAAATACTATTTGTATTTATAATAGTAATAATAATTAGTAAATAGTAATTTAAAAATAGATTATGCGTTTTCTAATTGTTAAATTGAAATGACAATAACTAAATTATATACTTATTAGAACAGAAAACTAACAATTTATTTGTGATGTAGAGGCATAAAGTTTTCTGTTGTTTCTCAGTGTATCTGTCGCATCAGTGTAGTCTTGCTATCAGTTGATAAGCTTGATTCTGCTGTTATCTTTAAAAAAAAATTTGTATTCTGGGTAGGACTGAAACATCAGAGGCCTTTGACTTCAAAACTGAGTGTTATATTTCACTCTTTCCATAATCCCTAATCCTTATCGCCTTCTCTCTGCCTCACCATCCGGCGGTGGTAATGTGTTTAAAGCACAGATATCTGTCCATCCTGTCCAATTGTTGCGAAGAAGCAAATACCTTATACTGTGACAAGACAATGTGGGACACGTGCTCTGTTCCATAATATCCACGGCGCTGCTGAGGTGCAGTCCGGGCTGCAGGTGCTGTGTTGAGCTGAAAGGTCTCGGCAGGGGGTCTCTTATCTCCACCCTGGACTACTCCCTACCTGCTTTGATCAGATCCTACCCAGCGGAATCCACACTCAAGATACATCATGTTTCTATTTCCGTCACTTGCTGTCAGCACTTTTGGTAAAGTCTGCCTCTTCTTATTCTGAACGAAGCAGACATTATTGAAAATAAAAAACAAAATTAATTTAATACTTTCGATAAAGTTCCTCTATATAGAATCCAACCATGAGACTAGCTCAGTCTAGTCCGTCTTCACAGTGTAAATGTTCAAACATCATTCATATATTATACAGGTGCTGGTCATATAATAAGAATATCTTCAAAAAGTTGATTTATTTCACTAATTCCATTCAAGAAGTGAAACTTGTATAATGTAACATTCATTCC
>JAAGVU020000001.1:1563931-1599524 GCA_011763525.2 Mormyrus iriodes
CTGAAAAGGTGGCTCCCTTACCGTCAAAATAACAGGTTTTTGTCTCATTGTGGGGACCCAAATGTCCCCACAGTGTATTGTCTGTATGTACATACATGACCACACACACACACACACACACACACACACACACACGCACACACAAAATGGCCCAAAGCCCAAGCTTGTACACCATTCTGACTGCTAATTGGCTTTAAGGGTCTTCTGGTCTGACGATCAGGACTCCCTGGACAATTTCCTTCAGAACTGTTTACTCACATACATTTTCCTTCTTAAATCCACATAACAATACTGTTGCATTGGAATTCTAACTATGGATAACCTTCTTTAGAACAGATGACAATAACTAAATGCAGAAGGTTTGGAGAAATCACATGAACAGATTCATACTTTTTAAGGTGACAGGAAGGCCTATTAGCAAAGCAGAATCCGGCATTTTCCTCTTCACAGGCTCGTGAGTCGAGCTACTCAAAGCAGGCTCTGTAGAGTCTCTGAAATTAAATTTATTCATAATTTTCTACTTTAAACGTGCAGAGAATAGTTGTTTATACTCCGGGGAAGATGTGATTTTTAAATATCACACCACATTCAGAAATGACTACGGGGAAGAAGAAACAGGAAATAAGATTATATATGTATGCCGAAAATGAAAATGGACCATTAATTTTTGCCTATTTCAAAGTCAGAGAAAACAACAGAATGACTTAACTACAGTCCATCTGAAGAGAAGATCATGCGTTCATATTTAACAGTGTTTCCCAACTCAGGCTTTGGGGACACCCAGACAGTTTACATTTTTGCTCCCCCCAAGCTCCCAGTCACACTTACAACCAAGTATAAGGTGCTGATTGTTTGGTTCAGGTGTGCTGGGAGCCAGGAGGGAGCAAAAATATGGACCGTCTGCGGGGCCCCGAGGACTGGGTGGAGAAACAATGATAGATAGTAAGACTCAGCTTTGTCACTCTGGTCGATAGCTTGCTAAAGAGAAAGGGTCAGACCAGCAGGGGTTACCACCCTTTTTAATACTCCAGATTAAACAGCAGGCCAAATTAACTACTTAGACATTCACAATGACCTCAATCACTGTGTACCTGGCAGGTTATGGGCTAATGGGCTGCCACGGGGCAGAACCAAGACAAAAGGGCAACTGGGTTGAAGCACGTTAAATAAAACATGGGTGGGGGCCCATTAACACACAGTGAAAGGGATACACTGTAACTCAATGACTAGTATACACCACCAATATACAAACACTGCGAAGTTCATCTCTTACACCTTAAGAGCACAGAGAGCCACAACACCCTCCCCCGCAGCCCTCCCCCTAGCCACCCAGCTGTCCTATTTAATGCACTTTAAAAGAGCTAAGCTAAGCCAAAATAGCAACACCGCTTTAATCCCGCACGCCTGGTTTTGTTAACATGCTGTATGTAATATTGAGATAATTTAGAATCTGAGAATTTGAGAAAGTAGGCTGTGTGCGTTTGAGTGCTCAGAGTCTTAATGTCCCTAATTAAATAATCTGACATAGCATTTTCTGCACTTGGGCAGGAGTGCCATTCAGACGTAATCAATTTTCCCTTTGTTTGCGTCTGACTCATTACCGGAGACATTGATGTGTTTCAATGATTAAATGTTGTTAAACGTTGATGTGTTTAAGGGTATTTATTCATCTTAATCCTTTCAGGTATGTGTCAATGTCTTCATTTTTCATGTGATGCTGTAACAGCAGGTAAATGAATGTCTGTAATGCTCTGGTCCATTATTTACTGACCGTAACAGAGTTTTGAGGTAACTGTCCTAATTTGCTAGGATGCCGGCCATTCCTCTGAGCACAGCAACCTTTCAAAGCTAGTTGGTGGAATACCTATAATCCACGGCGATACTGGAAAGCACACATCATTATTATCGGTAGCATAAAGCTTTATCCAATCCCTGCTAAAACTCTAAGAGGTGGGAAAAGCTGACTTATTGAACTGAACAGTTGTAGAAATGAGCTTGTAATGAGAAAAACACAGATTTGAAACTCTTACATGCAGGATGTGGCACAGTTAAAAGCTGACTGATTTTAACACTTATAGAAGAAGCATGTTTAGTGATTCTTAGAATATACACCAGTGGGACCTCTACAATTCTGGAAGAGCAGATGCTAGCAAATCGAATTGGTCTCTGTAAACTTTAAGTTGAATGAGTTTTCTTACTTGAGACAACTGGAGTCACAGTATTTGTGATTATTATCCTAACTAACAACAATGCAATACAGAAGGTCCTGACAAGGTCGCTTTGGCCTGCTGCTGCCCGGCAGGTTCCCTGGCCACCAGGAAAATGGTAGAAGACTCATGAATAATTGCACTGAAGTGGGGGCCTCCCCAGGCGGGGTTTAGGAGCTGGAGGTCTTGACAGGAGTCTCTCAGCGTGTCTGACGCCAGGATCTCACAGGCTGATTGATTTGGATGCTGCTCCTCCTGAGGCTGGCAGATACTTCCCACAAGATGATGGTATATAGTGTTACTTTAGGCTACGTTTGCACGTTTGGGAGGAGCTGTTGTAGCGCCACAAGCAGAGCATTATGCTAACAGCGCAAAGGCTGTGGGTTTGAATCCCACAGATAATATTTAAAACTCTTTCTTGTACTATAAATCACCATAGAAAATCGGGTCAGCTAAGCGTATTGAATTTAGACAAAATCCTTGGTAGAAAAGAATAGTTGTAGTGAACAGATCTGTGGAATCTGGGAATTTTTGTTGTTAGGAACAGGACGATTTATGAGGCACCTTAAAGGTGTAAATGGGTAAGTAAACTTGACAAATAGCCAGTGTATGACTTTCCACCTATGTAAACACGGCGGTGCAGGGGTTAGCAGTGTTGCCTTGCAGCCCTAGGACTTGGGTCTGAGGCCCCACATGTGTGGAGCTTGCATTTTCTCAGCTCAGCCGCAGAGCCCTGCAGATCGTCTTTTGGGGCCGTCCGCAACCCCAGCAAAACCCACGGCAACCTGTCAGACCAAGAAACGTCCCGAAGTGACGCACGAAGGGCAGCCTTCAAAGAGCGGTGAAAGCACTCACACAACCCATTAGCCTGCGGGTGATAAGCGATGGTGCGGTGGAGAGTAATCACTAACTCGCAAGCAATCGCACCCCACAGCTCAGAGGTGAACTCCGCCCCGCGAACTGGTACACCAAAACGAGAAGCCCAAGAGGCAACGAAAGCCCTAGCGACATCTGCCGTCGTCGTGGAGGCCAACGGAACAACCTCTGGCCAGCGAGTCATCCAATCTACGGTGGTCAAAAGATGCGTGAAACCACGGGACGGTGGCAATGGACCAACCAAATCCATACGAAGGTGATCAAAGCGACGCTCTGGGATGGTGAAAGGTGCTAGAGGAGCCTTAGCGTGCACCTGTACCTTAGCACGCTGACAAGCAAGGCAAGAAGCTGTCCAGTTGCGAACATCTTTCTTAAGCCCATGCCAAACAAACATGGCCGAAAGAAGCTTCTGTGAGACTTTGCGGCCCGGATGGGAGAGACCGTGAACAGCATCGAAAACGCGCCGCCACCAGCCATCTGGCACAACAGGCTGCACAGTCCCTGTGGAGACATCACACAGCAGGGAGGCCTCGCCGAAAACCACGTCCTGCAGCTGCAGACCAGTCTCAGTGGGACGCAACCCCTGAATCGCACTGTCAGATGCCTGATCAGCCACCATCCAGGCATAATCCACACCAAGGTGGACAGAACCAAGGACTGGACATGAGAGGCAATCAGCCACCACATTGTGTTTACCAACAATGTGCCGGATGTCGGTGGTGAACTCGGAAATATATGCCAGCTGACACTGTTGGTGGGCAGACCAGGGCTCAGAGATCTTGCTCATTGCAGCCACCAAAGGCTTGTGATCCACGAAAGCGGTGAATGTACGGCCTTCCAACAGGAAACGGAAATGGTGGACAGCTAAGTACAGCCCGAGGAGCTCACGATCGAAGGCGCTGTACTTGCGCTCACTGGGACGCAACTGGCGACTAAAGAAAACCAGCGGCTGCCAAGCGCCATTAGCAAACTGCTCATGCACTGCGCCGACAGCAACATCAGAAGCATCTGCGGTAACGGCAATCGGAGTGTCCGGCAAAGGATGACCGAGCAATGTAGCCGCCATCAAGGCCTGCTTCGCCTCACTGAATGCCTGACACCGCTCCTCAGTCCACTGAACCATCGCCTTAGAGGGGGCACCCTTAAGCGCGGAGTACAGGGGACACATAATTCGGGCAGCCCCGGGGATGAGACGGTGGTAGAAATTAACCATCCCCAGGAACTCCTGCAGAGACTTGACCGTGACCGGCCGCAGGAAATCCTGAACAGCAGCAACTTTCTCCGGGAGAGGCACGGCCCCCTCCAAGGTAATGCGGTGGCCAAGAAAATCAACAGAAGGGACCCCAAAATGACACCTGGCAACATTGACAATCAAACCGTGAGCCCCGAGATGGGCGAACAACATTTGGAGATGCCGCAAATGCTCATCCAACGTGGCGCTGGCAACCAAGATGTCGTCCAAATAAACAAAAAGAAAAGGCATGTCCTGGACAACAGATGCTGAAAGGTCTGAGCCGCATTCTTCAGGCCAAAAGGCATCCGGAGAAACTCCAACAAACCAAAAGGAGTGACAACAGCAGTCTAGAGGATATCCTGGGGATGCACCAGAACCTGATGGTAGCCCCGCACCAGGTCTACTTTGGATAAAATTACCGTACCCGCCAAATGGGCGGAGAAATCTTGGATGTGGGGAACGGGGTAACGGTCAGGGGTAGTGGCATCATTTAAGCGTCTATAGTCCCCACAGGGGTGCCATCCGCCACCAGGCTTAGGCACCAGATGGAGAGGAGAAGACCACAGGCTGTTGGAACGCCTAACTATCCCCAAGTGCTACTGTGGCAAACTCCTCCATGGCGATAGCAAGCTTTTCGGGGTCCAGCCGCCTAGCCTTGGCGTGCACCGGTGAGCCTGTGGTGGTGATGTGGTGTTCCACACCATGTTTAGCTGAAGACGCAGAAAAAGTGGGAATGGTGAGAGCGGGAAACTAGGCCAGAAGGCGCTGGAAAATCTCAGCCGGGGCCGAAAAACCAGGCAGGTTGGAAAGGCCAGCCCGGCCGAGGGTGCACGGAATGGAACAGAAAGTCTCTGCGTTTATTAGGTGCCTGTTCTAAACATCCACCAGCAGGCCGTTAGCACACAGAAAGTCAGCCCCCAGCAATGGAGTGGAAATGGATGCCAACACAAAAACCCACTGATAATGTTGGCCACGGAAACAGAGGTCCACCTGCCGCTTACCAAAAGTCCGGATTGAAGTGCCGTTAGCAGCCGCTAACGACAAACCACATTCCCCAGACTGCCTATCCAGCCGGGACGCAGGGAGCACGCTGACCAACGCGCCCGTGTAACAGAGAAAACGCCAGCCCGAAACAGAGTCTTTGAGAAAGAGTAAACTGTTTCCCCTGCCGGCGCCCAGCGCAGCTACAGGGCGCTGGTCCTGACGTTTCCTGGAGGCTGGAAAGAGCAGGGCAGGAGGCATTTCCTAGCATGCACACCGATACATGCATGGTAAAAACAGAGAGTGGACCTAGAGTCACGTTGAGCTGCAGCAAGAACACCAGGCACAGATGAAGAGAAATCGGCAGAGCCACCACAGTCCATCACGGAGCAGGACTACCGGCTGCCAGAGTAAACCCTGTCCGCTTCTTTTCCCAACTTGCGGAAGTCTTAAGCGGGGAGCCCGGTGGAGCAGGACAAACAGGAGCCAGCATCCGATGCATGAATAACTCACGGAAAATGAAACAGGGCTGATGTCCTCCCAGTAAAGATAGCATGTGGTCCATGAGTTCGGAAGGTTTCTGGTCACCTAAGGAGGGTAAGGCGAGGAGGCGGCGTGCCCGCTCCGGCTCCGACAGCTCAAAAGTCACCAATAGCAGTGACTTGAATGCGTCAAACTTGCCGGTTGCCGGGGGATCCTGCAGGAAACTGACGCTGTGGCATTGTCCAGCACGGCGACGACATAGTAGTATTTGGTGTCGTCCTGCGTGATGCTTCGCACGGCGGACTGAGCTTCAGCCTGCACGAACCACACCGCGGCGTTCCCTCGCCAGAACTCCAGCAGCTTGAGAGCCACAACGTTAGCTGTCATACTGAAGAAAATCTCTTCGAAAACAGACGAAGAGACATCGGGGTCACCAATTTGGCGAGAGAAGAAAGACAGGATAAGGTTTTGTCTTGCAGGCTTTGCGCGCCCAAAACTTTAATAAAACAGAGGAAGAGAACACACGCAATAACCGGCTGGACATCCAACATCCGGCCGGAAGCAAAAGCAAACCTTCAAAATAAAAGTACATCTGCCCTGAGAATTCTGACTAACAACCCGCTACACAATAATAATAATGATAATAATAGTCATCATCATCATTATTATTGTTCTCACTTTGGTGCTGTTGATGTCATATAAGACAATATAATTCATGAGCTGCACACAGAATTACATTTGAAACAGAAAGATTCAGAAGAGCATTTTCACACTGAGTCATTTTTCTTAATGATTTACTGACACAGCTGTTACTCATAAATATTGAATATGGATCAGAGGCTGAGAATTAAAATCCATGCTGTGTTCGTCTCATTTTTAAAATGGTTAGAATGGAAACATTTAAGGTAAAACACAGTTACTGCTTGACGTCTGAGTGAGCCCCCATGTATCATAAACCTCAGTGTTGTGTGTTTCTGTTCAGTGACTGTATGATCTTTCAGGTTCTGTGACATAAAAACCGTGCCTGATGCCACACAGGAAAGCTGGGGCTGGCCGCGGCAGGGCGGTCTAAGGCAGCTCATGGACCGCCTTGTCTCACCGCGGCGCCCAGTTGCTTCCTGTTATCACTCAGGAAAGGGTGTCAAGTACATGGAGGGAGTTAAATTAAAACAGCCCTCCTCTCACCCCCCCAAGCTTTGCCTTGGTACCGTCAGCCTTGCTATGGGCCTTCGAAACCTCTCTTCTTCCACACACCCACATGTAGGGAAACGGTAAGACATTTTTGTGATTTAAACCCAATATCCATAAGACTTGATCATCTACTGTCACATGCTGGAATAGAAACCACCAGCTAATGCAGCTCACCACACACTCTTTTGGGCAAACATTACATTTACGTGACACTTTAATCCAGAGCGACTTAGAGTACAGGGTTATAATGTATGTGCACTCCCTGGGGCTCAAACCCATGACCTATGCATTATTAGACCTATGAATCTACTTGTTCAGCTGCAGAAGCAACCGCAAGCTTTGCAGTAGTCTTGTGGACAGTGACACTGTGGACAGGGTTGTTTCTCTGGATAGGTTTGTGTATTTGAAAGGTTTGTTTCTCTGGACAGGTTTGTTTATTTGAAAGGTTTCTTTCTTTGGATAAGTTTGTTTATTTGAAAGGTTTGTTTCTCTGGACAGGTTTGTTTATTTGAAAGGTTTCTTTCTTTGGATAAGTTTGTTTATTTGAAAGGTTTGTTTCTTTGGATAGGTTTGTTTCTTTGAAAGCTTTGTTTCTTTGGATGGGTTTGTTTCTTTGGATAGGTTTGTTTATTTGAAAGGTTTGTTTCTTTGGATGGGTTTTTTTATTTGAAAGGTTTGTTTCTTTGGATAGGTTTCTTTATTTGAAAGGATTGTTTCTTTGGATGGGTTTTTTATTTGAAAGGTTTGTTTCTTTGGATAGGTTTGTTTCTTTCTCAGTTAGTTTAGTGTTTTTCTGCTCCTCTATGACTTGCTGATGTTTGTTTTGTTTCACTTTTCTCCAAGTGTTTGCCTATCGACCCCCCGCCTTTCAGTCTTTTCGGTCCTGGCCTGGGAGTTCCTGCTTTCTATCCACACTCCACACTCAGCTCCTTCCCTCTGTACCTCAAGCTGCATAGCCCCTGCCTCTCAGCAGCCCAAGTCCCCTCAGCACTGTACTTAGTACTGAGTATTGTACTCCCAATGTACAGCTTACATATGTAAATACTGACTTATTTATTCATTTGACTGATTTATGGATATTTATGATTATTGTTTAATGCTTAACGTTTTGTTTCGTACCCTGTTTCAGACTTGAAACTAGGCAGCCAAGCATTTCACTACACGTTGTGCTGAGTTTAACTGTGCATGTGACAAAATTTTGATTGATTCATAGATTCGTTATTATTGATTTGCTTTCCCTGTTTTGCTTTGCTTTGGTCCCCTTTTCCTTAATAAATGACTCAGGGTTATTGACCACTCTCACCATTCATGACAATCAAAACCATTAGTGATGAACACGTACTGTGCACATAGAATGTGAAAACAAAGTAAAATAAACCCAGGCAGGACTCTTTGGGGCAGGAAGATTCACTGAAGCAGCAGCTCTTTGGATTGCATCTGGGGGATAAAGGAAAACTGAAAGGTACAGGTCTTGGAATTTGGGAGGGGTAACTTACTGACAATGAAAAACCTGGTCACATGAGACTCCTTCAAGGCAGCATTAAGTCTCTGCGAGGGTAATGCTTCAGCCCAGCTCACCTCAGCCAGTCAGAAAGCATGCGAATCTTCTAGATAACCGGATGTATTATGTATTATTAAGAATAATACACCATAAACGTGTGTGCGCAGTAAGCACAATTTTAGCTATGAGACAGTACGTCTTCTTACTAGTGTTGTAGCTATAACCGTCATGCAGTGAAGAAAGTAAAAGTCCACTAGGGATTTTGTGTTGATCTTCAACAATTACACTGTTCTGGAGGTCAAATGCTCGACTGTTTGACTGGAATTACTGGTTACCGCTGATTACCGCTGTCGGATAGAGCATCGCTAATTGTCAGTCAGCCTGATATGCACAGATTTCAGTGGCTATGGTGGCTCTGCTTTAATTGTGTTTGACCCTTCTTCTCTGTGATTTTTCTTTCTAAATCACTGCTACCATTCCATAAAATTTACAGACATGACGGAAGCTTAATAAATAATTGCAAAATCATCTCTATTAATTAGGAGCCTACAACCGTGTCTAGCTACAGATAACAGTAATTACAGCAAATGTCTAAAAGCATCTGGATGATCATTCTAACACAGAAGGGCATTCTTGGCGAATCAGATTTCAGCAGAATTTCAGTAAATGGATAACAAATGCTTAGTGACAAAAATAAAGCCTGTCAAGCACAGAACAAAGGCTACCCCCTTTGGAAATAACTGAAAATCAAACATTTTGATATGAAGAGACTAACCAGACTACTGGTATTACCTTTACTTTGACTATTACTAACTATTACTGATGAGGATAACTTAACAATTGAAAAGAAGGCACCCAAAAGTTCTAAAGCACCCACTAAAGTTCTTTCTCCACCCAGTCCTTGAGGACCCTCAGACAGCCCACATTTTTGTTCCCTCCCAGCAGACCGGAGCCAAACAAGACAGCAATTCAGAACAATGAATAACTGGCACGCGTTGGGGAAACATTGTTTTAAAGCAGAGAGATTTAAACTGAAGTCCATTTCATCCCTCATTGGCCTTCTGCTTGTCCTGCTCTTCCTGGATTCGATTTTCATCAGGCCTCAGTGACATGGGTCAGAGATCGGCACCATGAGGCACCACGAAACGTGTGAGCATTTTCCCGTCTTTCTGCCATTATGGTCAATCGGTCTTTGTTTTCTCAATAAGCCTCCATCTCCGTAACATTCCCGCCACATCATCTCCGCGACCTCTTCCCGTAGGCTCTTCCCACCAAACTGCTAAGTGTGTTTGATGGTGCCGGGAAGGAGTTTGGCGTGTCCCGCACCTTTAAGACGGCTCCGGTTCGGCGGGGGCTCTAAGAGAGGCGGATGAGCCTCCTTGAGGGTGAAATTACCATAATGTGTGGGTTCATTGTTACCCATGAGTTTTTGGGACCGAATAAAAGAGAAACATAAGGATACAGCAGGAACAGCTGCTAATTTTGGTGTTCGTCATCTAGTAGAACCGCAATTATGATAATTATCAGGGGAGAATTTGAGAGAAAATCATTTTTTTACACATTCCAGAAATGGCCACATTAGTGATCATAAATGTTCTGAAAGGCTGACTCAGTTTATGAACGGATAAAGCCTGCTGTAATGGCGAACGAAGGAGCCACATGGCATGCCGAAAGAGCTCGTGACTAGTTGCTGATGCCTGTGGCAGAGGCTGCTTTTTTCACAGCAGGAGAAGATGCCCCGTGCGAACTTTCTGAACACAGACGGTTAAAATGTCACCGCTAATTGGAATTTTTCTTCCAGTTTTTAAGGAAGTTTGCTTGAAGGTCATGTTTAGAGACGTGGAAATTCAAGTAACACAGCCCACAGGCAAAATTATAGGCAGCGGAAGCCCAAGCAACTGGTACATGGGTTTAATTAGAAATTGTACAATAAATGGATAAGATTATCAGCTGCTTGATAACAGAAACATCTAAGCAACCAAGAAAAGATAACATTAAATTTCCATTTGTAAATTGAAAACCTACAAGGATACAATATCAAAACGTGCAGAAACAATGGCCGTGAGTAAGCAGCATGTCTCTCAGATCAAGGAAAGAGAGAAATTATGTTGCAGGTTTCATTCTAGCCATTTTATAATTGTCCATGTATTAGATAAATGTCAGGAATTTACATTATCTTATTATTTGGCTAAAACTACTGGAATGTTCAAACACAGCTCTAACAATGGTCTTTGCACCCCTGATTTGGTTATTCCATCCATCCACTTATCCTGGATCAGATCATCTGGATCATCACTTTCAGTCTTCTTACGTTTAAGTAGCTGTGACCTGTATGTCGATTTACAGTGTTACAACTGTACAGTTTGTTTCTGGACAGTAACTCCTAATGTCAGAGTAAAACATAATGAGCAATCAGCCTTCTGTGGACGTGACCCCAGGTGAGATTACTAGGCATTTAAATTACCCTTAGTAGAATTTCTCTGATTTTAATATAGACAGCACCATTTTTAAAACAAAGTTAAATGATATTATTAGGGGGTTTAAGAAAAGATAATTAGCTAATGACTGGCCTTAGATTATTATCTGTGCCGGTTTTGAAGTATGGACTTATGGTCTATGGTCTTCTGTCTTTCCGGTGAGAGGGCGAATCATGTGGCCTCTTGGCTGGAAAAACTATTCTCATGACGGTCTGTTAATAATCCTTCTTTTATTGCCAGATAATGATTTTATGTTTCATCTTATCTTATTCCTTTTATGTATGATTATGTAAGGGGCCTAATGCTCCAGATACAATATGGTTGTTTTTATTATTAATTCCATTAGCAGAAATCTGCAATTAGGCCAGTTTATCTAGATACAATTTGTAATGTCCCTTTTCCGCTTACAGCTGACGTTACACGGTGTTATCTCACACCAAGGTAGCGGGTGCCAGCGCCGGCCAGGACCTGAGCCGTGCTCGGGGTCAAAAATACCGCATGTATATAATATCCGGCAGAAAACAGCTGCTGGATGAATTGCTTGTTGTACAGTTACAATAGAGTTCAAGCATGATTGCTATTTAAAAGTAAAATGTTTTACATTCAGTTGCTTATTTGACATTTTCTTCCAAAGCAGCTTACAACTGTACACAATTAAGCTGAAGGTTTACAGGGACACTCAGGTTATGCAATAATGTAACAAAGGGCTTCCTTCTAGGATGGGTCCTGGTGAGCTGAAGGTTACAAGCATTTTTCCTTAAATAACAGAACCTTAAACTGCTCCAGCATTATTGCTTGAGGAACCTGTAAATCGGCTGACATTTTTAACCTCCTTCTTGTTCTTGATCAACCTCCATCTGGCAAGAGCATAAATTAAGAAATTTACCACGGTCTTGTTGATGGAAACGTTAAATGTCAGGGTAGGCAGAGAGATCAGCCTTGGCATGGAGTAGGGAAAAAACCAATAGCCAGGTCTGGAACGAAGCCATTTCAATTTGTCACTAGGAATGCGGCAGATTGACCAGATTTCTACCAACCTGGACCTTTCTTCTGGCGATTGCTGGATGGCAAGATTAGAAAAAAAATCACGTGTCATATCTTAATCAGTCAATTACTTCTAGAACTGTTTAACATAAATAATCATTAAAAGTTTTTAGCCTTTTTACAAATTGGCATGTTTGGATGAGCTCCCAGTTTACTCAGCGAGAAAAGGGAGTTTATTTGAAATTGTTTTCTATCCCCTAGATGTTGTGCAAGGCGTCATTAAGTTAAAGTAACAGATGCTGCAAAAAGTTAAATAAATAATTGAACAGAAACAAGATCGGAATGGCGCTTTTCCCATCGTTTTGTCCAGTTTAAATTCCTTCTGCTCCCTTACGGGATTTCTATCTGATCCCAGCACTGATCAGTTACGCTGTGATTTCACTAGTATTAAAGGATCCTGCTGACAAGGATGTGAAGGTATCATACACACATTTGGACCCCATGTCTGGCAGCTTCTGAAACACACGGTGCCCGCTGTGGGCCAAAGCGTTCCTTGCCCCTTCTGACGCTTCCGGCCTAAAATCGCATCAGCCTTCAGCACAGCAAACTTACGTTCTATATTTAATTTATTTAGAAGATACCTTTATTCGAAACAAAATACTTTTTTCTTCCAAGAAAGCAGGGTCCGTGGAGCAGTTAGGGGTTAAGAGCTTTGCTCGGGGGCCCAATAGTGACATCACTCTGCCAATGCTGGGATTTGAGCTAACAACCTTCTGATCATAGGTGCACACCCTTCTGACCCACAGGGCCACACACCACCCCCACCATTTTGTTTTGTATAAATGTTGTATGTTTCCTTTAAATTACCGTACTGGCGTCCTGCAAAGTGGCATCACTATAATTAATAAATGGTGAACTCTAGGGGTGTCAGCTACCTGCGAATCGATCCAATTATCAATTCATCTGTTTACGATTCGATTTCATGCTGATTTTTTAAAAATTCAAACGATTCAATATAATTCGATTAATTAAGCAGAATTACGATTGAGTATGATGAAAAACTGCATGCGATACTGAAAATTAACATGAATTACTTTCATATTTCTTGGGCAATGTTATGAACTTGATACAATTGTTTCAACAAATATGTTTACTTCAACGTCATTTTTCATACTTCAAATTGAGCATCGTACCCTGTCTATGTGGGGAGAGAAAGAAGTTACTGTACATGCATTTTTAAACGGAGATCGGCACTAATTTTCTTTCATTTTTCTAGAACAGATATACACTACCCAGACATCAGGCTGGATTTAAACAGTTTACACACATTTTATGCTTAAACTTTGACAATGAGGAATTGGGGTGTTGTAATTTAAAAAAAAGCTGAGTGTAGTCTGCTGTGGGATTTTGAAAAGAAATTGAAAATGAATTAGTGAGTCAGGTTACTGCAGATGAACCTACTGGATCTCCTTGAGTTTCACTTTTCCCAAAAATATGAACTGATCAACATGGTCTGGCTAATCAGCCTGGCTGTTGCTGTTGCTGCTCCCTCCTGGGCAATCCATCAGCGCTACAGTTGCTAGTTTCCAGACTTCAGAAATTTCAATTACAAAAATCATAACAAAATAAATTCCAGCCGAAAAATGGCTTAATTATAGTAAAACAAAAATTTCCAGCCGTTAAAAAGATTAACAGGTCATATAGCCACTTATAAAATTGACAGCATTTCAACATGACTGCTAGTCACACTGTGCACTCCTTGTTTGTTTACATGAATAACGAAATACTCATTGCTCAAAGCATGCTGACCGCAGCATTCCTACCTCCGTAAGGGTCCAATGATCAACATCAGCTATAGTCCTTCAGTCTAAAACCAGGCCAAACACAGCAAAAACTACCCTGGTTTACATGGCATCCATGACGTTATCTGTTTTTACAGGTGGATATCAGCTTGTACATGATTCACAGCGTTCAATACATAATCCTGACCCTACTGAACAAAATGGGTCAATAAGTTCAGGTCGCTGAATGGCAACATTGGGAATGACTATTAAATCTTAGGATACACAGCCAGGAATGGAATTAAGCAAAAACAAATGCAGTTAGACACGGGTAAGGTGCTTTTTATACTCTTATTTATATTATTTTACAGTTCTCAAGGCTGGGTAAACTGAGACGTGGGTAGATTTACCAGATGCTGTCGTCTCTGATGTCACTTTCAGGATCCAAGAAGGATAGGAGACCCAATTTCAGGAGGTGGCGATCTTTGTTAGAGAGTCCAGGTATCCAGAGATCAAACTGAATGGCAGGTAACGTAGCGGGATGAGGAGAAGAAAGATTCGTTAGCCGGGGAAGTCAGTCCTACGATGACACGATGGACAGAGAACAGGAAAACCAGGGAACACAGGCAGGCAGGAACAGGCAGGATCAGCAGGGCAGGCAGGGCAGGCGAGGCAGGCAGGGAAGGCAGGACGGGGAAGCGAGGCAGGCGGGACAGGCAGGGCAGGCGAGGCAGGCAGGGCAGGTGGGACAGGCTGGGCAGGCAGGGCAGGTGGGACAGGCAGGGCAGGCAGGACGGGGAAGCGAGGCAGGCGGGACAGGCAGGGCAGGCGAGGCAGGCAGGGCAGGTGAGACAGGCTGGGCAGGCAGGGCAGGTGGGACAGGCAGGGCAGGCGAGGCAGGCAGTGAAGGCAGGACGGACAGGCAGGGCAGGCGAGGCAGGGAAGGCAGGACGGGCAAGCGAGGCAGGCAGGGCAGGTGAGGCAGACAAGGCAGGTGAGGTGGGAGCAAAACGCAAGAGACAGAAGAGAGGGAGCTCGACACACTCAGTACGGCTCAAGAGAGGGCAGCAATACTTTGTGAGGTTCGTGAAGACAAGCTGACTTATGTAAAGCTGCACAGGTGGGAGTGTGATCATACTAATTGGTGTGCCCTGCCCTGGGGGGCATGTCATCTGAACTAATCGAGACAAGATTTATATAGATTGTTCCCAAGGGATAGAGCTTTCAAAATGCTGTTTTTGACCATAGATCTCCAAAATGCTTATAATGTCAAGAAAATAAGCATAAGCATTTATGCGAGCACAAGTTTTTTTTTGTTTTTCGAGTTTGTTTTTCCGTGGAATTAAATCTTTTAGAAATCGGTTTGTGTTCGGTTAGCATCTCGTGGCGGTCAGGATTTAAACCAGACCATTTTGTGCATATCGAATTGTTTGGGTGTTTTAAGCGTGAAAGTCTGTGGTCTCTTTCAAATAAATTAACGATTATTAGTTTAAAAATGCAATTTTAAGATCCATGCAGCTGAATCTGCAGGATTCCTGTTCAATGTATCGAGTAAATGAATGAATCGTTACAGCACTAGTAAGCTGTAAGGAGAGGTGCCCTCTAGTACGTGTACTATAGAAAATAAACATTGAAATGTTTCAGCTAATTTCGTGTATATCTCATATACAGATTGGGCCCAATTTACTGTAACGGGGCTTTTGGAAGTGTTTGTGATTCTAATTACTGTATTTCCTCAGTTGGTACTTCAGCTAATGGGCGAGGTACCGTTATACAGAACGACCTTGGCTGTATATCCTTTTAAAGAACAAAGTGGCTAACAAGAACAAAAGACTGTTTATTTAAAAAGAAAAACGCTTTAAACTGAATAAATTAGCCTTGAATTTAATTTCTAGTGACACTAAGGAGGCGAAGCTCCGCCATCAAAGCAAACGGACTTAGGGCTGCTGCCTCTCCCCAGGAGTAGTACCAGGTCCTGTTTCCAGGGCAACCGAGGCTGCCTCAGCCATTGAGTCTTAAGCGTGTTTGCAGGTATGAAGCAGAGGGTCCTTAGACTCTCGATAGATGAGAAGACTGTTCAAAACGAAGCCAACATTCAGAAACAGATCCCAGGTATGATGAATCCTACACCACTTTGAAGGTTTCCCACGGTGACAAACAGATATTTGACACCTTACAATGTCAGTCCAGCCATGTTTAGAAGGTCTAAGGTCCAGCAGAGAACCTGTGGTCTTCAACCTGCTCTCCAGTCAGCACACTGCACACTGACCTTCACCAACTACACAAACACAGTCACTTCATCCTCAAATTTAAAACTTTCCAGTGGTTTGCAAATGCACAGTGACCAAATTACTGTTGGGTAGGGTGCGAATATGTCATTCTGAGTAAGATAAAACTTGTCTGATGCTATTAATTTATAACTTTACACGATTTCTCTGTTATGTACCGATTTCACTTCCAGTCATTCCCTTTCGTCTGGAGAAGGGGTCTCACAGCAGGGGGGCTGATGGTTGATGGGGGGGGGGTCTCCCTTTATGAAATGTACTTAGTGGTGGGGTTGTTTGTAAATTGTTGTGAATTTTGTGTGATCGTGTGTTATCAAAAGGAGCATTTGGTAGAACTCGCCTGGGGTCCTTCGGTAACTGTTGCTGTGGGCCCTCTGCAGTGATGCCCACCCCTCGACTGCTACACCACTGCTTTTTTGTTCAAGGCTTCTTCCCTGACATTACCAATTTACTTTAAGCTGATATCCACCTTAATTTCTGTATCTCTGAGTCACCACATATGCCCACCACACTTATTGACTTAATTATTCAGTGATAATTGGTTAGTTTATGAATCTCTGTAATTCTGAACATGGAAACATCATTAACGAGTCTGCAAGTGCACACAGAAACACACACAGTTGCTATTTCCTCACTGATGTAAACGCAGGTCGTGCACAAGGGTTCATCAGATGACAGACCAGAGTGCCGTTTGATATCTTGCCCTGAAACTCGGATTGCGGCATCCTCACCCCGCCAGCAGTCCTACGTGTTATTAGCAGAGGTGTTTCTCTTGTAATCCAGCTATTCTCATGCAGCTTCAGCTCTTAAAGCTCTGGGGTTCCATGTCACCCGATCCCCACCCTCACCCCCCTGGCCCCCGACAAAGTGAAATCGGCTTGCTGAGTCGGCACCCCCTCAGAAGATGGTAACGTAGGCAGGTGCCTAGCTCACCTGATGGGCTGACAGGTATGATCCTGCCTTTCCAGTTCCTTACGATTGTGCCGTATTCAATCAAGGTTTGAAGTGTCCGTCCCATTCCCCGGCAAACAGGATCTCAATCAGAGTCCTGATGCTACAGAATAAGGTCCCCCCATCACACACATTTGCCTCCTTGCCCATTTGGGATGGGCCCAGGCATGGTTCAGTTGGACTCGGACATGGTATACAATTAGTGTGATTGCTAACTGTGCCCGAGCATAGAACTCAGACATTTAACAAACATGGGCTGACGAGAGTATGCAGGAACAGTTGGATGCAGCACACAAACACTCTGACATATTTAGTAAAATACAGACCAGCTGAATAAAGTGCAGGTTCAGTACCTGAAGGCATGGGCTGCTCTACATAAGTCTGGCAGCTGACCGACTCCAAATAAGCCAGAGAACGAGGAGATTAATCATGAACCACATTGTGCTTGTGAGAGTGCTTTCAATCCCATGTTTTCCTCAGCACAAAGAGTCGCATGGTGATGATGAAAGCATGCTCAGGCCTGGAACGTTAAGCGCAATGTGAGCACAGGGCAGCGGGGGAGTAGGAAGGGGGGGGGGCGCGGTATGAGGCAGCCGGGCCAAGTGTGAATACGCCCTTAGCCTCCCCTTCGGCAAGTTTGGCTACAGTGATCGGCAAAGCTGGAGGCGGGATGAGGACTTGGTTATGACTATGCTCATGACCTCTCCTTCAAACAAAGGTGTAAATGATTAATACTCCACTATATACTGTTTGGAATTTCCTAGTGACAATGCAAACACCATACCTCTTAAGCAGGCACCTGATAAAGCTTAAATACATATGATCTATGTGTTATAAAGAGGGGCTGTGTGGTGGACCAGGGTAGCACACCTCACACCTCCAGCACATGGGGAGGTGCTTTGAGCTCAGGGTGCTGAAAGCCAGAACAAGCAACAGAGTTTACACCAGGAATTTTCTATATTCGCTAGCTATCTACAGTCAACAAGAGTAAAATAAATATAAAGCTACCTGTGAGCAATTACAAGACAATAAAAAAACACTATGTTTTTCTTTGATGAAAATTACAGACATGGGCAGACTGCCCTACAGTAATTTGATGCTGCATTTCCACCAACCGCCAGAGGGGGTGCTGAAGCACCCTCAGCTCCTGTACTTCCAGGGCTGCTGTTGAGAACTGGAATCCCACCTGCACTCTGCCCTTGTGGACATGAATGTTCTCCCTCTGTCACTCAAAGTTTTTCCCGGGGGTTCTAGTTTGCTCCCACAGCCCAAAGACAGGCAGTTAGGATAGCTGGTGTCTCTGAATTCCCTATAGTACATGAGAATAGACTGCAACAGTAACACAGCCCCCGACCAGGATGAGTCACAGAGATGAGTGGCACTTAATAGCCATTTATTATTTAATTCTGAAGATATTCAAACAAAAACTAAATAAATCAAAGGGAAATACTGAATTTGGGTCTTTACAGCATGTTTGGTTATTGTGAGATCTGAAATGTCTTCTTCCAGAGTGTCTTTCTAAGGCAACAAGCATTACATAATTGTACTGATGTTATTATTCCTGACGATTTTCTATGCTTCTTTAATTCGGAATTCAGGGAAAGATCCTGACCGGCCAGAATCCCTGCCCTAAATCCCCCCAGCCTCTGCTGGATGCCTGGAGTGCGCATGCTCAGGCACACCGCCGTGTTAAAGTAGCGGGTAACTGTACACCCATCAACCCTGCTCCCCGCTGCCAGCGTCTGTGCCCGTCTCACGCCAGCGCCCCTCCCAGCCCTGCCATTACCCGCAGGGGCCATGTAATTATGCAGTGTGACAGTGTTTGTATGCATCATGGCATTCCACCTCCTGTACGGTCCTTCCCCATCCAGACGGCCCCCCAATGACATACAGAAGGACGCTGTCACTCAGTTGGCAGACTGCTGCACCACTTTCTTCCTCTCTGGCCCCTTTCCAGCAGGAAGCCAGGTAGCTATATACTTTGCAGTACCACCTGCCAACTTTAGAGTGCCATATATGCTTATGCTATTACAGCTTCCCCATACACAGCACGGGGGGTGTTTATGCTGTGCAGAGATCCCAGCAATCCCAGCTGACACCCCCCCCCCCCCAAAAAATTATGGCAGCTGGATGATGACAGACATCACTGGCCTCCAGGGGGCAGCACCAAAGACAACCTTGGATTGATTTTTTTGTGTAGAATTGTATACCTGATACTTATTAACTGCTCTCTTCGTGAACATTATCAAGGCCGACAGAGGAAGGAAACAATTGGTCTTCTATTAATCTCAAAAATTAGTTACAGTAAAATATTAGTGGGCTTGTTTTTTTTCTCTCTTATAAAAGAGAAAATTGCATTTGGAACTGACTGACAGAGAAAAATCCTGCAGGTGAACAAGGAACAGGGGTCGCTAAAAGGTACCACTTAACGTTATAATGCATGACATCACAATCCCAGCCGGACTGTGCCACTGCTAATCTGACTGCTACCCAAAACAAGCGCATGCCTTTTGCCAGCACCGCAACAGTTCAGTGATGGAGCTGCAGCACCATGTTTAATGGCATTCCCCACTGACTTTCTGGGTGAAGATGGTGACCTGGATTTCACGGGCAAACTTGCGTTGAAGGATATGTGCTTGCATGACTGCAGCAGACAAGCATCCGCATCAGCAGATGATTATTAGGAAAGCAGTCTCCCACCCAGGGAGTTCCCCTGTAATGTGCCCACTGCTTCTGGGGGTCACCGTGACCCGGGACACAAAAAGCAGTTATGGAAGGCAATGAAGGGTTGGAGAGATGGATGGATAATTTGTCTTATAAAATGAGAGGTCCTGAATGCTGCAGCAACTGAAACATGAGATTAACTAAAAATCAGGAGAAGGATAGAAGGAAATAAGACGCTCTCACCCATATCGAGATGTCAGACTCATTTAGTCATGTTAGTTCCATTTTGATTTCATTAGATAATTTTTAATATAAATTATGAAACAGTAGGTCTACAGACCTAATGGTTGGAGAATAGGCACTTGTTTAATTATGTTGACAAATGACATCAATACATTAGCTCCTGTATCCTGCTGGAAATATATCAAAGGTAGTATAACTGTCATATTCTGAACAGGTGATTATGCACAATGTATCAGATAGCTATTAAGGTTTGCTGTGAAACAACACAGCGTTTCAGCTGCTCTGTCATGGTATTTAGCTGATGGGGTTATGGCGGGCATCACAGAGGGAGGGAGGGAGGGAGGGAGGGAGGATTCACGGAGTGGTTCACGGCAAACAGAGGACTTTAACTAAACAGAAGAAAAACGGGGAACCACAAAATAAAGGGACCACAAGGGGATAAAATCAAACAAGATAAACAGGAACGAACTAAAAAGTAACCACAAAGTAACACGCCAGGATGTAAGCTGGGAGATAACAATAACCACAGCTGCTAACTCTGACCGACACAGAGTGAGGGCAGCAGGGCAGTTTCTAGCTATTTAAAAGTTACGTTTACCTGGAGCTTGATTTTTTTGGTGGAAGATTGGGGCTAAAATTCTCGGGGCTGGGCTTAAAATACTCAAAGCTATAGCCCTGAGTGATCAGACCTAACGATGCCCATGAAGGGCAGGCGGATAACAAGGCGAACAAGGGGCAATCAACCAATCAGTACAGGCATGGCACAACAAGAAATGAGTGGAATATATCACAATTAACAAGCACAGGAACTAAGAAACAGTACCAATCACAGAGGCTAACCACGCTAGGAAAAGACTATGAACAAAAGTCCAAGCAGAATAAAATAAAACAAGGTATAAGGAGGGTAAACCAAAACAGGGACACAAAGACAAACTATAGCAGGCACTACGAAAAAAACAATTATAAATTACACTACTGGTGAGACTGGCCTCCAGCCAGTCTCCAACTCAGGACCAGAGGGGTATAGCCCCAGAACCCATTGAGCTACACAGTGGCCCAGGGAGCAGGGAAACACACTAGGGGTTGGAGAACAACAAGACAGAGAGGGAAGGAAAGCAAGATGACCAGCGATGCCTGCTGGCCAAAAGGGGACAAGACACACAGGTCAAGGTCAGATGGGTAGCGACCCTGACACATGGTTCAAACACTTACACTTTGATTCCTGAAGGGGGTGTGGTGGCCTGGGGGTAGCACTAATGCTGCGTTCCAATTACCTTCGGAGGCTGGAACTCGGAACTGGGAGTGACATCACACCTGAGTTAACCACAGTCCAGTAAAGCAAGTCGGAAAGCCATTTAGCAACACTAGGGACCTGTATCAAAAAGTATGATTTCTTGCTTAGCCAGATAACTTATCGGATTAATTTACCCTGGTTTAAATGGCCTTTATCTTCGTTCACTTACATTTAGCCCAGATTACCTTAAATCTGACACAAGTCTGGTAGCCAATCACCTTCGAAACACTAAAGATCCTCCAAAAACCGTTACGTGCAGTTGTGCCTTTTTCTGCTTCAGAAAACTTTTAAAATCTGACTAAACAAGAAATGCTGCTTTGGAACAGGCCCTAGTTGTAGCCCAGTTAAATGTTACCAATATCAGTTAATAACAACACATTACGCGCTATTTTGTGCATAAAAACACCGTAGCAACATGCCCACAGATAGCGGTATGACAGTACTGTGTGTATGACGAATTTAATGAGCCACAAATACGATGTAAGTGCTTATAAACAGAATAAAACTACAGCTTTCACTTCTGTTAATAAAGGGCACAGCCATCTTGAATTCTGAGCTCAGGGTTGTGTCAATTCCTTCGAGTCCACAAGTCGGAATTCCGACTTCAGGGGGCGTTCCGGTTGAAATTTCCGACTAGGAACTTGGATTACCTGCGTAACGAGTTCAAATGCCACTAACTGCATGTCTTTCGACTGCAGGAGAAAACCAAAATACGCAGAGGAAAGACGTGCAATACAAGGGAGACCATGGGAAAGGGCAGCAGTCGGACCTCCAGGCCTGAGGGGAAGATATCATACGCTGCGTTCCCTCTAAACTGCCTGTAGTGTGTAAGCATGTTTGCCCAGTGATGGACTGGCGTCCTGGGTGGCCCCTGTGCTGCCTAGGACAGGCTCCAGGCCCACCGGCCACCCTGCTCTAGAAAAGCAGTTTCAAGACGAATGTCTTGATTTTAATTTAAATATTAAACACAATACCCACAAATGTTGTAAATCAATATGCCACTTTACAGAAAATTCAAAAACTGGACTTGCCCACAGGGTAAATGCAACATGAATGGTTTTTTAAACTTAATGCATTTTTAAAAATGCCCCCCCCGGCAAAAAAAATGAATCATATAGCAAACCATTGCACAGTTGCCTTACTAAGATAAACAACAGATGGGATCATTTGTTCTGAGTCCACGCCTCGCTTGTTTCATTGGCCGTCACATAAGGCTGGGGCCTTTCAGGACTGCCTTCATCAGTGCCTGCTCCTGTGAACACATTTCGAGCTGTGGCCACGCCAGTGAGCCTCTAGTGAGCCTGCACAAACCATTAGCATGTCTCACAGAAAAGGTGTTCTTTGAGCATTGTTGTTGTGTGGTGTGTGTGTGTGTGTGCGTGTGTGTGGCAGCCAGGCCAGCTGATCAGGCAAAGACGAGGCCACCTTTTCCAAACAGCACAACCACAACAGTATGCCTCATGTCTGTCTTTACAATAAACTCTCCAGCATGCTCCCTAACTGTAACGTTTATGCAAAGGTAATGGCCCAACTTTTAAAGAATCCTTAGGATTTCATGTTTAGGAAGATGAGAACTGAAATCAGAGACTCGCTGAAGCACAACTTAACTCCACAGGGAATCTGCGTACCAGCGCCTTTCGCTTACATTCACATCGCCCTTTATTGCAGACATTCAGTTTTTGCTCTAATTTGCCAGCTATTTATTATTACAGTGCTGAATGTCACCATTCTTTGCTTACTTCCTGTTTGCATCATTGTTTTGCACTAATCCTCCACTGCTGTTGTGAACTTGCACGCATGTTTTTCACTCACCTGCACTTACTAAGTGTCAAGTAATGTGACGAAGTCCTTTGATTTGCTTAAGAACAGAACCGGCACTGGCCTTTGCTAGAGAGCTTGCATTCCACGGACCAGCCCCCTGGGCCCCTTAGCTGCCCATGGGAGGTCTTCATGTGTCAGCTCAGGCCCTCTGCTCCTCAGCGGGTGATGACGGTCTCACGGTTAGGGGACTCTCTGTCAGTCACTGGATAAACTTCACGTCGCTTCAATCCCAGAACTTCAAGAAATGCATTACACCGCGTAATCAACCGCGGACAGATACATTCAGTATCCAGAACTCGTGGTGTGAATAAGTCAGGCTGTGAAGTGAGAGATATTAAATAAATAAAAGGAACAGTGTGAGCCTTGGCTCTCTGCACGTTGCTCTGCTGAATTCACTAATCGGACCCGGTGCCCCCTCAGAGCAGCAGCACGGGTCAGCAGGGCTGTCTTTGTACAGAGATGCTCAGAGCAAGGAGCGCTGGTAGCTTTGGATTATCTGGTCTTTTGGACGGGCACGGGTCAAATGGCAGGCCAACGCTAATTGGATAGAGAGATGTTCGGACTGACACAGCCGATCAAATCTGTTTCTTGATCTACTTCTTCCTCTCTCACACTTACGGAACTTTCTAGTGATAAAATAATCACCATAGAATAATACATAACAGGATTTCGCGATGATAAATTGTACATTGTGTGTATACTAACTACTGAATTCTCAGAAACATCTTGGACAATCAAAATCCATACAGTGGGTAATAACTCTGTTATGCAGCCCGATTGGCAGGAAGGTGGTGAGATTTCTTCAGATGACAGACTCATGTCTTTTGTCATTTCGGGGGCTGTTTGTCATATTGCATTTTGTTTGCTGCCTGTCATTTTGTGAGCATTCTGTCCTCCTTTGCCACATGAAATGGCTACAAGGCGTCTCCTAGAAAAACAAATGTGACACACTGTGGTGGGGTGCGGGTTGTTGTATGGCCCAGCAGAGAAGTTTGCAGGTACAAATTCCATGCTGAGTCCACATCTCCACTGAGCCCTTGAGAAAGGCCCTTAATAGCCCATAATAGAAAGGACCTTCTGGGGTGCCTGATGGACAGCTGAGCCTGTACCCACACCCCAGGCTTCACTGCCACCTCTGTGTGTATCTGTGTCTCTCCAAAAATGCAAGATGGGATATGTGAAGACAAAAACACATTCCCCTATCCTGTTCTCATACCTAAACAAATTATGAAGAATCTGGGCCTAACAGGACCAGCAGAGTGTCATTGGCGGGTTACCTGTGGACGCAAGCCTGGTAGCCAATTGCCATGAAAACACTAAAGATTCCCCAAATCCAGCTACTGTATGTGCAGCAGTGCCTTTTTCTGGCTCGGAACTGGGAAAAGGGCTAATTTGATGTCATGCGGCGTTATTTACGGATATGTATGGTGAGGCAGACTGTAGAGTGCTCCAAAGTTGTGTCTAATTGAAGTGAATAATCCCACAGGCGGGTTCACTACACATCTGTTACTATCTCAGGCTCATTTCGAAGTTTCTCAGGTCAATATGTATCTGCAGTAATTATGCAAACGTTTTCCTCCTGTTCCAGTTGCACAATGAACACACTTCCGCTTCACCCTCCAGGCCCCCCCTCGAAGAGCGCATCGCCTGCTGCGTTACCTAATTAACTCATTATCAAGCCAATTAAAAAGGCTCAAAGACAAACAACCATTCTCACTCCTCTTCCCAACCAGTCGGCCCACCAAGCCTCCATGAAACAGCTCCCACAGATTATTTCTTCTTTCTCTGTTCTAATATTTCTGGTTTGTTTTCAATTTTTAAAAGTCATCTATTTTCAGTACCCTACTCACTGTGGTCTATTCAAAGCTCATATATTGCAAAAGTGCAATGCATTAAAAATGTCCTTTTTTGTGACACTCAATTTGATAAGCAGACCAAAAACGTGACGGATATATGGATGGAATGCTATTTCTTTTTACAGTTCCGATGTAAAGGTATGCTACAAAATTGCACTTGTGTCTGGTTATTGTTGGATCTCGTTATAAAGGGCAGTACATAGTAATACTGGATTAACCTTTATTTGAACAAGCAGTGGGAAGAAACCTGTCCTTCTCCCCAGGATCTCTTTCCTGTAAAGGTTACCCCATCATTGTTTGGGGTCCTTGGTGGACCAGATGGATAGGATGTTCTTGTTAACACACATCGATACAGTTTACACAAGAGTGACCCAACTGACAGCCAATCAGATCATTTTCTGTGTATGTGTTAGATACACAGTCGATTTCAACTCAACATTCACTTAGGTAGAAGTTTACCTTGGCATTTTATTGTCACAGGTCTCCCTCGAATCCTCATTTGTATATGACTTTATAAACCCCAAATTATCATCAAGTCAGTATTACGTAGCCCACTGATACATGCTACTGTTTGTTTTGGTGAAATTCTGAAAAATAAACATTTTAATAAAAACACAAAAAGTAAGGAATTGGTTTTCAGCAGTTAACAGAAAAGTGATGGATTTCCTGAAGCTGAAAGACTGAAGAACACAGACAGAGGTAAAGTGTACACATGCAGCCACCCTGGCATATTGGTGGTGCTCAACATTCAAGTATTAAAGTTACTTTAGCATTGTATTTGAATATAGAAATATTAGGACATCCATACTGTAAGAGACATCTGCTGGGTAAGTCTTGTTCTGAGAGGAAGTTCTTCCTTCTTACTATGGAAGGTGACATTCTTTGGCTCACTGCTCTGTATATTAGATGGAGGTCCTTGATTATGAGTCATTAAGCTGACAGGGCAACATTCCGCAATGGACAACTTGAAGGACCTGGGGACACAGATGTCCTGCAAACAGGGGTGTGCATCGGCCTCAGCAGAAAGCTGATTGGCCCCCGGAGGGCTTCTTTCCCTGTCACTCACCGATCCAAAACATATCATTGGCTAATGATAAGGCTGGCCCCTCTGCATGGGTTATGGCCCCTTTTATCTCCCATACCTTTAAAAAAATCCTAGAATCAAATCAATAAGCGACCTGTATTGGGATTTTTTTTTTTAATCCAGAGGCTGCGCAGACAGCCAGCCAAAGAGCTCTGTGCCATATTAGTGTGGTCTTTCACCCCGTGATGATGAAAGGTGAGTCTGATTGAAAGATTTACAACACCACATTACAGACAGCAGGCCTAATTGGAAGAGTGCCCTGCAGTTCCTGCGAGATCTTCCTTTGAGTCCTGGGCCTGAAATCTACAGCTGATGGAGGAAAATGACGGTGTTACAGGACAAAAAAAAAGATCCCAGTGTCAGTGAGTATAATAGTCTGATAAATCTCAGGGCCGTAATCACTGAAGCTCCCGGCGACCCCAACTGTCCATATGACAGATACCCAAGGGTGAATGTTCGCTTCACTTGCCTGAAGCTGCCAAAACAGACTCGCTAGAAGGATTTTACAGCACGGATCCAAGACGTATGTATAGTTTAGGAAAATGGGCTCATTTTGCAGGGAAATGGACAGCATTCTTGACCATCATCTGTATAGCATTTGTTAATTTCAGTGGGAAAACATCTGGTTAGGTCATGGATGCACTTTGTGTCGTGATAAAGTCCAAAGCATAGGTGTGTGTTCAGTAAGGGGTATCGATTGCTCTTTCTAGATCTTTCTCTTTTGTAAATAACAGTGACAGGAGAAACGGGGCTGGGAGGCATGGCCGCTGGGATTACCTGAGCATTTATTGGTTTAACCCGATGGGGTGAAATGATACAAGCAACTGGACCTGAGTGGGACCAGCTCATTATGGACAGCCGTATACACTATGGGTTTCATTTCCCAAATCCGAAGTAATTAGCAATAAAAGAAAACATTAATGGGGTCAACTCTGTTACAATTTGCAAATCCCTTTTTATTATGGTACTAAACGGGATATGAATGTCTATTTGACAAAGGTCACAACCAGCAGGGATGAGTAACGGGACAGGAAGTAACTTACAGTTACTGCTAATGAGCAATTAACTACACGCTAAGGTCCCAGGCTTACTGGCCCTGTAACCTGTAGGAACAAAGCACAGCAATTTACAATCCAACCAGTTTCATTCTGACTAATTTCATTCTGCATCGACCAGGATAGTTCCTATGTGTCTCTGTGCTCATGCTTGGAAATAATGCATATCTCCAATCTGTTTGTACCTACAGACATTTTCTACAGTACAATTTATGGCGTTCCCCCTTATCTGGAAACCTGTTCGAGCAACTGATAATATTGCAAGCTATTTATTTTAGCAGTATGATAACATACATTTTTAAATAGGATATGATCTAACACAACACAATACATCACTTTGATTAAGCTGTAAAAATACCACCAGCACCAATTCCACAACAGAGGAAAAACAGGAATCGACCGGCCACTTTTTACCACGCAAATTCTATTCCACTGTGATGTTAGACAAAAGCAGCTTCGCTTTTTGGCTGCGTGTTTGTTCACTGGGCAGCAGTTTTCCTCATAAGCGATTTGTGGATCAGTGCATAAAGACGCTTCCGTTACGTGATAATTTAGCAATTGATACCAGTATTATAAGCACGGCCTCACTTAGCCCCAAGGTCATGGCGCAAAGACGTAGTACAAGGCAGAACGAGTCACGGTCGCTGGGAAATGAAAGAAGGACAAATTAGAGTCATCTCCAGTGAGCCCCGCGTACGTACGAGACCCAGATAAAGCCGCCACGCGCCTGAGATTGTACATTTTCTGGTGATCAAAACGCTCTAAATCTACCTTGAGGCATCGAGAGATTAAACCGAGCACGTAAAGACCCTGGCGATCAGAGGATGGGAGAGAGCACTAAAGGGGATCTGTCTTGCTTGTGGGGGATGTAATTAGAATCATGGGGGGGGGGGCAGAATGGAATAGAGGGACTGATTTACCGAGACGAGTAGGGAGATAAAGGAAGCTGGTGGAACGTGAAGGAACGAGGATAAGGATGACAAGACACGGCGCATCAGGCCCAGAAACACAAGGAAAATCCATGTGTGGTGAAGAACAAAGGCGTCCGGGTGCCAGCGTGGGCTCCACGTGATGGCCAACGTGCCTCGGGCGTCCGCTTCAGAAGAAAACGATGTCCAGGCAAGGTGTGCTTTAGCAGGTAGGCTGTCAGGTTGGCTGCACACACTTGCG
This sequence comes from Mormyrus iriodes, assembly GCA_011763525.2. NCBI lineage: Eukaryota > Metazoa > Chordata > Actinopteri > Osteoglossiformes > Mormyridae > Mormyrus > Mormyrus iriodes. The sequence continues at coordinate 1,592,070 of JAAGVU020000001.1, forward strand.
AAAGGCCTGTGAGTAGAAAGCTGTTCGGGAAACTACTGTTCTCTGTACAGCAGTCTTAACAACAGCATAAACAACAATAAATCAGAATGAGGGAAAAAATTAAAGGCGTTTGAAGATCTTTAGAGTCTTATGCCTTATCCATGATAGAATGAACTGATCCAAAACAAATACTGAGAAACTGACATCCTCAGAGCCGGTCCTGTACCAGGATCAACACTATACACATGTAAACAAAGTACTTCAGTTGTGTATCCAATTGAAGCAGATATCCAGCTATAAAACCATGCTTAGAAGTGTTTTTCAAGGATGCATAAGTAATGGCTAGTCTTAAGCTTGTACTTCTAGCTTAAGCGTTCATTAAACAGCTGCTTTTATTCAAAGTGACACACAGTTTAGTTAAGGTAGATTGTGAGGCGCTCTGTATATGCCTATAAATCTAGTTCAATGGTTTCATGGTGTAAGTACCTGTCACCAAAGCCTTCATTTTTGCTTAAATACAACTTTTTGGCCAGTCAGTGGCGGAAAAACATCCTTTTCAGAAGAGAATGATAAAGATTTTTGCTAAATTTGAATCCCACAGCCAGTTGTAGTGGTATATGCACCGTGGATTAAATGTCACTGGGCTGTGTTAAGCTATACTGGGACTGGAAATATTTTAATTGATTGAAAAATGTCTCAAGCAAAAGATGCCATTTAAGTGTGCAAAGGACACATATCGCAGGTTTGAAGCTCAGACGTGAGAGAGATTGCTTGATATCTTAAAGAAATGGCACATCTCTGTGAAAGACTTTATTTTTTTCAGGAATATCTACTACCAGCTCTCCTGTTAGCTATTTATAAACAGTCACATGCCGCATAACGATGCTCTGGTCAACGACAGAGCAATTATACGATGCTGGTCCCATATGACTGTAACAGAGCTGAAAGTTCCTATCGCCTAGCGGCGTCATGGCTGTCATGCGGCAGGCCATTACTCACGTGTTTGTGGTGATGCTGGTGAAAACAAAGCTACTGCGCTGCCAGTCATATAGAAGTACAGCACACACAATTATGTGCAGTACATTATACCTGGGGGCAGCACAGTGGCACTGGGGTGAGCAGTGCTGCCTCACACCTCTGGGAGCAGGGTTCGAGCTTTAGTTTCCTGTGTGTGGAGTTTGCACGTTCCCCCCGTGGGGCTTCCTACAGGAACTTTGGTTCCCCCCCCCACAGCCTAAAAACATGTCCAGGTTAATTGAGGTTACCAAATTGCCCGTATGTGTGCATGTGTGACTGAATGGTGTGTGTGGTGTGCCCTGCGATGGGTTGGCGCCCCATCCTGGGTCGTTCCCTGCATTGTGCCCATAGGCTCCAGAATCCCCATGACCCTTAATAGGACAAGTTGTAGAAAATGGGTGGATGGACAAGATACTTGATAATGATAATAATATACAACTATGTTACTGGTTTATGTATTTACTACACTGTACTTTCAGGATCGGTCCCTGCCTTGCAAAGTTCTGTCCATCATTTTCCTAAGTTCCTTGTTTGGCCAGCAGGTGTCGCTGGTCATTCCATTCTGCACCCTGTGTTCCCTTCAGTTTACCTCCACTCACAGTCCCCATAGTTCTCCTTGTTCCCTGGGGCTGCCGTGTAGCTGAGTGGGTAGCGCGTGTGGCTGATTAACCAGTCATCCCAGACTATTGTGAGTTTGAGGCTAGCCAGCCTCAACGACTTTAGACATTTCAGTTATTCTGTCCCCAGAACTCTGTTTTTGTCAACCCTATGTTAATCAGGTTCTTTGTGTTTATATACTCTGGTTTGATCCTTGAATGATTGTTAGTGACCCTCACCTGTCCCCTGTCTAGCTCTTGATAGCTGTGTAGATGTCTCCCTGCCCATTTGCTATTCCTTTGTCGGCTATTGTTTGCAGTTAGATTGCCCCCACCGTAAACCCTTTTCTAAGTCTCTATAATTGCTGTGCATTTCTCCATCTTTAGTTTGAGCCTTTGTTAGTCCTTGTGTTCATTATACGCCTTTGTTTAGACCCCTTTCGTTTTTTTTCCAGGTTTTTATTTATTTTTTTTAATAAAGATCCTTCTGAACTTGAAAGCCGCCTTGTGAACATTGTCATCCATGCCCTGACGTAACAATGTACTTTTATCATTATTTGGGCTGTACCATATAGCTAAAGTGTGTAGTAGACTAAACCATATAGCCTAGGTGAGTAATAGGCCATACCATCTACCATCTCTCTCTATTATGTTCAGACAATGACGAAATTGCCTAATGATGCATTTCTCAGAATGTATTCCTGTAGTTAAGTGACAGTATTTCCTAATTACTCTCTTAAGTGCAGGTGATGTATTGGTCCAGTCTCACACCTTCAGAATTGTTCCTGGTCCTGTGGATATAGAGTTTGGTTGTCCTCCCTCTGAGTACATAACTTTCAGCCTGTAGTCCAAAAAGATGTAGTTATGAAAATTCCCCCTAGTCTCCTATTCTGGCCACATCCAGGGGGATGTTTTTTGGCAGGTTAACTTATTCTGTTCCAGAACTCTGCTGTGGTATGTTATGTGCCGTAAGAGTTTGTGTTATGTGCTGTATGATTTTGTGTTATGTGCCATAAGATTTTGTGTTATGTGCTGTATGATTTTGTGTTATGTGCCGTAAGAGTTTGTGTTATGTCCTGTAGGATTTTTTTATGTGTCGTAAGAGTTTGTGTTATGTGCTGTAGGATTTTGTGTTATGCGCCATAAGCTTTTGTACTTCTGTAAGGTTGATGTTCGAAGAAGACGCTACTCCCAGGACAAAGATTCACCAGTTCCGCCATAAGGTTCCACCCAAGTCTCCTCCCAGTGTACGTCGGATTTCGTCAGTTCCGGGACCTCTAAAATAGGAACGCGGACACTACTGCTGCGGAGCCTCTTGTTGGTCTGCCTTTGCTTGTGGTTTGTTGATTCTGATTTGATTGCTCATGTATGTCTTCCGTTTGTTTCTGGTTTATTGATTATTGCCTTGCCCCTGGTTTTGGTCGCTTGTCTCTGATATTTGCCTTTACTGTGTACCGGCCATTTTTGCCTGTGTTCCTGACAACAATTAAGTCTAGTTCCTGGTTTCGACGCCTCTCAGTGTGTATCGTGTATAATGTACCGAGCAAAGAGTGACTATAGTTTTCTTTGTTTGGATTTCTTTGTACAACTGGATAGGGAGACAGCGAGAGTGATTATCTTTTATTTCGTCTTTTCTTTTGTAGGTAAGTTACTGCGGGATTCGGTGCGATAGATTGTTTTGTTTGTTGTGTTGGCCTGGGTCACTCTTGAAGCCTGTAAATACACTGCGGTGAGCAAACTTGTAAAATACACACTCTGTTTAAACCACCTATTCTGTGCATCGTGTTTGTTTTCCCCCACTCCACAAGTCCACCCACACATCTATTCTGTTACTCCCCAACCCTCTAGACTGGGGCACGTAACAGGCACAACCGTGGCCCTGGGTGTTCACTGAAGAACTGGGTGGGGTAGCAGCCCAGGACGAGCTCTTCACGATTTCCTATGCTGCCAGGGGGTCTTCCCCACTGATTCTGGGACGCCGAGTAAGCTGAAGTACTTGATCTGAATTGTTGCAGTGAAATGCCGATAGCACGCTCTTGGACCCAAGTAACCGGATGGGGGGAGGGGTCTTTCATCCACACTCAAGTCGACGTCTTCCGCTTGTCACTTCTTGTTGCCATGGTAGCAGAGGGCTGGTTCTGCAGTTCTGTGTTGGTATTATTGGTTTGTTCATTTCCAAGGAATGATCTACCCCCCCCCCCCAAATATGCTGGCTGTCAGTAAGTCAGCCAGTATTATTTAGAGGTAATGACTAATAGCAAATGCATACATTGGGATCAGAGCCATAACCTATATTGGTACGGAAATACAATGCAGTATATTCCTATTCCTTCCTTCGAACAGCGCCAGGGCCATGAAGGATTGTTGGATTTGGATTCTGGATTTGTGCTCTCTATTCCACTCTGTATAGCACAACAAAAACCTCATTTTCAATTTATTTTGCATTTATTATTTATTAATATTATGGATAAGCATGTTAATGTCTGGGAGTAATTCATGTTCTCTCAATTTGCCCTCTGTTCTTTCAAACAAGCATCACTATTGATTTGGGTATTGAAACAGGCTTATTTGACACACGGTGCTGGTTTGTATCCCGGAGCTAATCACTGCATGTTTTCTTCACCTTGCAGACAGTTTTTCAGTCTGTTCTCGCACTGGCTGCCAGGGGATTTGACATTATCAATGCTAAACGCTACAGTCGAGTTAGCGAACCCTTCCTTGGGTCAGGCTCTGTCATCGGGACAAGGGTGCATTAAGACTGCAAAAAGGGTGCACTGTACCTCAGGATAATGACATGCAGTACAAATGGATTATGGTCCTTAAATTATAACCATGGGTCTGTTTGACATAGAACCCGGGTGTGAGGATGTTCTGGAAAGTGACAGCAGAGGGACATTTTATGGTGCGTTTGTAAGCAAGTGTTTCTTTGCACTTGAACTTGTACAAATGACAATAACGCTTTTGCATCCATAGTCCTTGTGATTTCAGGTAGTCGGTCCCTGTCTACCTTTGCTTTGCTATAACCTCCATTATGCCACGTAAGGCCTGAGCAGATGCTACTGAACACGACCGGCTCTGCCTTTTTAGGAGCCCTAGGCAAAGTTTTGTGTGGAGGCCCCCCCACCAGGAAAACTGATGATCATTTCACTTCCTCTACAGCTCAGGTAATTCAGGGCCCTAGGCAGCTCCCTATTCTGCCTATGGCTAGAGCCAGCCCTGTTCCAGAACTCTATAGGGCCAATATGCTAAGGGCAGGCCCTAAAAAGCACCAGGATCCCGCTTAGTGAAAGCTAATGGTTGCATCCACCACCCTGCCTGTGTGGGTGGTTCTCCAGTACATCCAACCCTCAGGGTTCTGGACGTGGTCTGACTCTGCACTGTCAGTGAACTGGAGCACCTGGGGGAAGACGCCTGTGCTCCCTTCAGCTTTGCGGGGGCTGCTTTCACATCGCCGTCGTGCTTCTTTCGGGTCTCCATGACGGAATTGTTTAATTCCGGATTATGGTGGCATACGGCCTTGCAGGACACAGCCACGCCATGGATGTGACGACGGAATAGTCCTGCTTGCAGCATATGAGGAACTGGTAGTAAAAAGGATTTACTGCCAATTTATTGTGAGATATTTTTAAGAAATGATTTGCGTCCATTGTCGGTGATAGTATTTTAAATGAATAATTTTGTGACAGTATAAAGAGATCCTACATCTGATGTGCGTTAAATATCCTGGTGTTGTCAATAAACATATTGCACAGGGTTTTGAGATCCCTGCCAATGTGTTAATGCTTTTATTTTAACAGAATGTGTGTCAGCAGAATCACAGCCAGACCTGCAGATGTATCTTAGCGGAATGCTTGCCAGGTACCCTGAGAAAACAAGATCGTTATAAACCGCCTGACGCAGGACAACCTCCCTAAGTCCCAATAGATCAGTGTCCAGTAGATATTGGTTTTGCACCCATTAAAGAACAGGGGCTGTATGTCAGCCTGAAAAAATACCGCCTATCAACGATTAAGCAAGAAGGAGAAAGCTGAGAAGAAGCGGGCAGAATCACCCCGCGCAGGTGGCAGCGGCTCCGCGCCACATCGATTTCTCCTGTGGCAGCGTTTGTTTTCATTCATCCATAAAGCCCAGCGTTCAGGTTTGATTGAAAATAAACACTTTGATAAACGTCTGAACATCTTTCGTCAATCGAGGAAAAGGGGCATCGTTGGAGAAGAGTGAACACGCTTCGATCGGGGGTTGTGCGCTATAAACTGCGCGCGCGTGTTCAGGCGTGACGGGATGTGATGAGAGCCAGTCCTGCTGTTTTCGGACCTCCCTCAGAGGTTGGGTTTTGCTTCCCAAACACTTTTCACTTAAGACAAGCTGGATAATCTGTTAAAAAATGTATTTGTGAAGCCCGATGTAATGTTTGCCCCTGTTGCGTCTGCTGCACTGGAGCAGAAAATAAACAGATCCCAAATGTCACTTAAATTCAGCTGTAACGTAATTCATTCCAGCGTGAGTCTGTAATGGACAGACACTGCAATGGGAAAGGATTCCAAAATGCCAGAGGAAAAGTCAAGTGTGTAGCCCTGTTCTTTTACCACGCAGCTTTAATACTGATGAATAAATAACACAGAATTACTTTTGTAGCATCTAATAAAACAGCAGGTTCTCAAATAATCAATTACTCATTACAGCGCAGTCAGTTACAGCCAGGGTCTTAATTTCACCCTCTATCGTGCAAATTTCACCTAGTGATACTGATCTGAATAGACAGATCCTCGGAGCATCAGTAGACGCCCTCTTGTGACAATATTAACAGTGGTATGCATGCTTTACACATCCCTGTGTCTCTATTAGGGGTTTAGCATTTACCTCTGTGCCTGGAAGGATCAGTATTTAAGGTCAACACTGTTCCGCATTCAAACCTTTGTCCTTTTCCATTAACTATAATACATTGATAAGGGCCCTGCACTGGAGTGGCATTAATATAAATCTGATTCATCAATCCATTCAGTATTCATCTATGCCCTGCGGATGGGAAGATTCCCCCCCATTCAGAACAGAATCACTTCACCAGAGGAGGAGGCCAAACTCCCAGAGCAGCTTTCTGTTTATTGGCCGACAAGTGAGTTGACCTTGTGATTCAGGAAGCGAATAGTTAAATGTCTTTTGCAAAACTTTTTAACAAAAAGAGAGAGTAAACACTTTAACAGAGTAAAATCTTTTCTGGGAACATGGATACATCATCTGGGAGATTTATGAGCGAGGACAGACACAGGGTGTGTGAAAAACGGCAGGTATACAGGCATGCCACAGCGAGCTGAACATCCCACAGGACATCCCATAATTACCTTGGCAAAATCTTTTCAGCTTCGTTTCATGCTACCTTATATTTTCAAAACTTTCTGTCCCACCCACGCATGACTTAATTAATATAAAATATCCTGAGTGTTTTTTAAATTAAAAAACATACCTGAGCCAGTTATGGTCAAGGTCAATCAATAAATGTGTATCAGTATGAGCAGAGATTCCTGAATATATATAACCCTGCAAAGTCAATGTAGCCGGGGTCAGCCTGACCCCAGGACGTATTCACCGTCACCCTTTCAGCTAGCTTCAGTAAAAGTGTAATGAAATATATATGCAAGCTATGGTCACATCCTTTACTACACCTGTGTCCTACTGAATCCTAATACAGTCTTCCAATTTCTCATCCAGTACAGGCTTGCAGGGTACAATATTAGTATATCTAATATAGTATATCTAATATATATCATATATATATTACTATATATATATGGGGTGGCACGGTGGTGCAGTGGTTAGCACTGTTGCCTCACACCTCTGGGATCGGGGTTCACGTCTCCGCCTGGGT
>JAAGVU020000001.1:1657197-1669478 GCA_011763525.2 Mormyrus iriodes
CCCAGCGTGACATTTGTTTTCCTGTGACCTTTGCCTGTCCAATGTGATGTTTGTCTGCCTGGTGTGACGTTGCCTGCCCATAACGTTTGTCTGCCTGGCACGATGACTGTCTGCCCGGCACGATGACTGTCTGCCCAACATGTCGTTTCTCTGCCCAGCGTGACGTTTGTCTGCTCGGCATGACATTTGTCTGCTCATAACGTTTGTCTGCCCTGCGTGATGTTTGCCAATATGGAGTGATGTTTGTCTGTTTGGTGTGATGTTTGTCTGTTTGGTGTGATGTTTGTCTGCCCGGTGTGACATTTGTTTTCACTTTTCACGGGACGAGCATGTCCTGGGTGGTAAGGGACACTTTTTTGGGATGGCCAGAAACTAGGGGGTAACGGATACGTTTTGAGGGATGGACAGGACCTAGGCGGTAACAGACACTTTTTGTGGGATGACCAGAACCTATGTGTTAACGCACACCTTTAGTGGGACGGACAGGCCCTGGGTGGTAATAGACACTTTTTGTGAGACGGATGGTGGTAACAGACAGCACAAAGATAGAAAGAGAGATAAAGCAGTTGGTTCGGCAGCTGGTGTCACACAGATCAGATCAGGCCTGGGGAATAGCGTCAGCACTGTAATGCAAAGTAAAACACACCAAGTAATGCCTGCATTGGGGGCTAAATCACTTCTGACAAACACCCTCACACATACACAAAGGCAGTCTGAGCTAACAAGCCGAAAGGATAACCCATCCAGCTCAGGAAGAATGCAGCAAACATAAAATATATCCATGCTAAAACATGCACAATGATTTGGGATTATATTTTCGAATCTGAACCTATTACCCTCCAGCTGTAAGGTGACAGTGTGTGTGACACAGTGACACACAGGAATGCTAAAAAAATGTATTGTTAGCAGAATCACCTGGCAACAAAAAAAAGCTGAAATCCATGCCCATACATCCATAAGAAATGTGACACATTTACAAAATGTTGTTAAAATCAGGTAAAATCTCTCACACACAGACTATTTTCAAAAACTGAAAACAAATGATTTAACTGGAGAGTGAATAATATTCTAATCTGATTCTCAGTTCTTTCCATTAATCCTGAATGCCTCCCCTAAATCATAAAAAGCCGGTACGGGCAGGTTATCGATCGATACACAGTAGTGTGAGGAAGTTTCTGAACCCCTTGTTATCAGGCTCACAGCATCCCTCCATTGAAGCTGTTCTGTGAGGTGGAATGTGCTAAAGTTCCTCCAAGCTGATGTGCGAGACTGATTTTCACACACAAATATGTAGCTGGATCGATTTCCTAAATAAATAAAGGAATATATATGTTGCATAAATATGTTCTGTATCATTTCTTTTACTGGGTTTTCTTTATCTAGTTTTAGGACTTACATGAAAATCTGATCACGTTTCATGTCATGTTTATGCAGAAATAGAGAAAATTCGAAATAGTCCACACACTTTCGAGCACCACTGTATATATAATGTTGTTGCCTGGAGAGAAACAAATTTACAAAGTAAAATGGAGCACAAGGAAATCTGTCCTGCAGATGAAAGCAGCGAGCGGTCTGTAAAAGTGACAGTGTCCAACGGGACGAAGCCCGTCACTCTGGAAGGGATGCAATCAATCTGAGCTGCACAAAGTCATTCTGCAGGCTGATAGCAGAAAATGATTAAATGACATCGCTCTGACTGCTTCGGCCGAATGGGAACATTTTAAGCTCTGGAGAAAAACGACGTCACTCTCTCAAACGGCAGTGCTAATCACAGCCGTAATGGTGAACACATAATGACACAATTATGAAAATAAACATATTTTCGCGGCTATAGGAGGCCTTGCGGAATAAAGGGAGCAATGCGGAGAGGCAGACGGCGTATCAGAATGGAGAGAGACTAACCCCATACGCTGAAGCTGAACAGGACCGGCTGTGGCGGGAGACTCTGAGCAGGCTGTCTGACTTCCTGTGTGGTTAATTAAGTGACTTCTGCAGAGTGAGTCAAAAGCACAAGGCTGTTACAGCCACAAGGGGCCATTTCGAGGCAGGAGGGCCCAGGGGGTGACTCACGGAGGAGCACAGCTATCCTCTCCTATGCTGGGGGGGTCTGGCTTTCCACACAGGTAGGGGTCTGGGGTGGAGAAGCCAACTAACTCTGTAATCCCCACCACCACCACAAGGGGGGGCTTGGAAAGACTAGGCAGCAGAGTGAGTTTCCAAGAGACCACCTCCTCATGTCAGCCGGAAATCAAAGTAAAGTAACATGGGTCTTTGGAAGGCCCTTGCTAAGGGTGGGCAGGGTTTAGGCTATTGGTTTTGGGAGTCCTCCTTAGGTCCGCTTGATTGGTATGGATTCCCAGCGCCCTGTTTCTGCTGGTGTCGAGTGCTCTTTGAGAGTCCCATCCAATCCTGTTCCAGCTAGAGTCAAAAGCCAAACGCCCAATCAGCACGCAGAAAACAAACCACATTGCTGGGTCTAGCTTTCACAGAGCAGGGCTTCCTGGAGGAGCATGTAAGCACACAGTCACCAGGCTGAAGACGCTTCTTTAAGTATAAGCAAAAATCATTAAGGGAACGCAAGGACTGCGACACGCCTTTTGACGGTGTGAAGTCTTCAAACAAAAACTGAAATGTCGTCTTTGAGCTGTCTGTCTGCACCAGCCAGAACAGGCAAAAAAAAACCATCAATATCGGCACTAGCCAGCAGGTAGGTCCGTGGTTAATGACAAGCCCTCAAACCTCAACACCCAGAGAGGCCCTACTGTCAAATCCATAACATGAGCCGTCCAGTAACAGCCCCAGTTGAGAGAGTTTACATAAATCACATCTTCCATGCTTCACCCTCCAGCACTTGCATCCTGTTTTTCTCGAAAGGTGTGTTTTCGGGATGCAGACACATTACCACTCGTTAAATCCATCGCGACCCGGCAGTCTGACACAGCAGATGCAGGCTGCTGACAGTGGCCTTCCACTCGGGCTCGTGTCTGAAGCCCCATCTTCCCGCGCAGGTCACCGTTCACGGAGCCGGCGGGATCCCGAAAGACAGCCACCATCCGAGATTAAGCTGAGCCCTGACGGCGGAACGAGGAACTCTGCAAGTCTCTGCACTCCGATGGCACAGGAAGCCTCAAGTGCTCAAGGCATCAATGCACACGTTGAACAAAGCTGGTAACCGAGTGCAATAAGACTGCTGACTTTAAACTACAATGGAAAAAAGTCTACCACATCCACAGAACCAAAGAAAGTGCGCTCCGGCTCTGCATCGGGTCTTAGGTTGCTCTCTTGGAAGTCTTTGATAATGCCAGTGATTAGAGGGCGCAGTGATATAACAAACCAAGGAGCTGCAGAAAATATACAAAGTGAATTAACTGAAGGTAACAAAAAAAACAGCCAACAGGTCAAAATGGCTCATTCCATGCCGTCTCCACTGGCATTAACAAGCTACTCCTGCACTTCCGTGGCTCAGCAAGTAGGATAGAAACAAACGCTGTGGGTTCAAATCCCAGGGAGTGCACATAAAGTGTAACCCTTCCACCGACTGTAAGTCACTTTGGATAATAGCATCGATCAAATGTAATGTAAGATGCAACCTGCCCTACCAGAAGGTTGGCAAGCCAGCCATACAGGAACCCACCAATGTACTGTGTTTGCTGTGTTCTCCTTAGACCAAAATAATGTGAGATTTGACCACGTGCAGGCTCACAGGGTGCCGCTTAAAGCCCGACGTGCGGCCCACACACCGTTGAAGCTGATGGCCCGGATGTGGACGAGCAGCTCCTTGCCATCAATGTTGCTCATGCGCAGACAGAGGCCCGGGTACCCGGAGCAGAGCTGGCGGTGCATGCGGTGCAGGGCGTGGGCCATGGCGTACACGGCGTCGATCACGAACTGCACTTTGCCCTCCTGCTCGTAGATGGAGTCTCTGCCCACCTTCTCTGTCCCTGGAAAAGACAAAGGGCAGCAGCTGAATTAGCTATAGTGAAAAAAATAACAAACCATTTCCTATTTGGGCAAAGGTTTTCTGAGGAAGAAAGAGGACATTGTGTACGAACACCCACACAGGAAACATCTCCAGCTCCTCCTGAACAAATATCCATTTATGACATTTATGCTAGCATTTACTGGAAGATGAGCCATTTTCCATTGAACTCCAATCGTCATAGAAACACCTGACTACCCACAGAAAATGTCTCTTATCTCCAAGTCACTAAGTGTAGCCTGTCTTTGTAAAGAAAAACAAATGCCCCCGCCCAACAGGAGAAGGGGACCAGAGAGAGAACAGCAACGACGGAGGCTCCTACGCAAACTCACACCAGCTGGGTGAGCCTCATTTTCTCTCCAAAATTCCATTCGAAAATTAGGCTTCATTAAAATCGCTTCAAATGAGCCGAATAATCCAAAGAACATTAAATAAAAAAAACATTTGCGACAGTCATTGGGAATTATTTGGAATAGGCACAAACAAGGAGAATTCCCAAAAATCAGTGTCAGCAGGTGCCCACAGTGTGAATCACTGGACCAGTTGTTCATTCTGATTTTCAACTATAATACATTTATTTTAACTAAAAAGGAGGATAAAAGGCCCGTTTTGGATAAAATCTAATGGCTCGTTGTTGGCATCTCCACAAAAGGACTGTCTGACTTCAAGAGACAAAGTTAATAATTAATTGCTGGAGGCTGAGGGAACAGTCGCATGTGCTGATTTTTACTCGCTAAATAAAGAAGCCCGTTTGCTCAAGGCCGCGCACTGCGGGGGCGAAATGTATGGAGCCACAGACCACGAACACCCCCCACCCCTCACACGCTCCCGAGGGGGCAGAGGGCGTTCACTGAAGGATGGGTGGCGTCTGCTGTGCTCGTTAAGTCAGATCAAATTAATAAATACACAATGCTGGGATTAAATGCTGTGCCAGTCGGTAACTGAAACCAAATTGGATTCAATTGACCATTGCTGACAGAGGTGCTGTATTTAATGAATTTGCCAATTTTGATTACACACATATTATACGTTCACATACCTTTGAACAAACTGAAGACCTCGAGTATGTTTCTATTAACCGCGAGCATTAGGCTGCAGTCTTTCCCATCCGCCACCGCGGGTGTCACACGTACTGTTCTGCTGTCGCGCCTTTTATGTCTCAATGTCTTTGTTCACATGCCTTAGAATTTACACTGCGGGAGCCTGAGAGTCATTATGATCTCTCCATCAGCCAGTATTACAGGGTGAGGCTGACGGGGAACCGTGGCGATTTCTGGAGGAAGGCAGAGATGAACGATTGGCCATGCTTCCTGTGAAAAGCAAAAGCCAGAACGAAACCGGCCACGTGTGCAATGCATTTTACCGATCTCTGGCGGTAGGTCGGGGTAGCATGTACCGCGGGGCATGGGCTCTCGACACAGGAAAGCCCCTAGGTCCACACCTCACGCACAGACTGCGCACCCTGCCAAAACGGCCATGAACTCAATCCATCCGATTTCCTAGTAGGAGTTAATTGAAGGTGGCAGCTAATTAAGCAGCCCGCTCTCGCCGGTCAGTCTGGCTGAGAAGGACGCGGGGAGGGTGTGTGTCGAGGCTCCGGGGTGACAAGGAACCTACAGTCATGCAAAGTGAGTCAAAAAAAGGAAGGGACCTGCCAGGCTTACAGTTTCCCCTGTCGCACCCCCAGGCAGAAAGATATTACATCTCACTTGATGACAGACAACTTAATCATATGAACGAGCAGCACGGATAACTGCTAGTTAGGCAAGCAAATTCAATTCCTCACCAGAATGGACCCATTCATCAATTATCTATCTGCTGGGTGCCATTGTATTTGAGAAAATAAATATATAAGTACCGGAGCCAAAGGGGCAGACGCTTGTGAACAACGCAACCCTATATAACGATGTTTTTTCAGAAATGTATCTGTGCAGAGTGTATTTATGTTAATTGCTTTCAGTTGTGGCTGTGTTTTGTGAAAGTGTTGCATTCTGAGGTCCATAGATGGAGGCCCAGCCGGTTCCAAAAAGGAGTCTGGAGTGTGATTATCTCTTTGGGTGCCATCAGCCGTACTTCAAAGCCAGCTGAGCAAGAAGGACCTTCCATCAACAGAAAAGCAGCTTGGTTAAGCTTATATGTAACATATATGTCACATGTTGGCTTGCTGACTCAAGCCCCATATCCCTACCCAATGTGTGTTATCCTACTAGCCCAATACGATCCGAGCTTACAGATCTACACGGTCACTATTAGCCCAATAAGACCAGAGCTTACAGGTCTACAAACACAGTATTAACCCAATGAGCCCCAAGCTTATAGATTTACAGGGTCACTTTTAACCCAATTAGACCCCAGCTTACAGATTTACAAACACAGTATTAACCCAATCAGATCCAAGCTTACAGATTTACAGATGCGGTATTAACCCATTGAGATCCAAGCTTGTAGATTTTCAGACAGATTACTAACCCTACGAGATTCAAGCTTATAGACTCACAAGACAAGAAACTGTCTCAGTTTTAACCATATCTATGTATATAATTTAGGCCATTTAATAATTCCCCTGTCCCACACAGAGATTTGATCAATAATCATTCTTACCCCTTGATACCTCAGTTCCATCTTTAAGATAAAAATGCCAAGATATGAGTGGCTGGACAGCAGCCCTTGGAGGAGCGAGCGGAAGTATGGGAGTGAGGGTGCTTCCCATGCTGAGAAGGAGCTTTCTGTGAGTGTTTAGGGCACTCAGAGAGAGCCGCACCTCATGTCGGTTCCCCTGAGCACATTCCATTGGCAACGAGCTGGCTGGACCGATCTTCTGGGGCGGAACATCTTCTGGGTTCCTGGTAAGACACCACAGCCCAGCGTGCTGTCCCCCCCTGCAGCGTTGCCATTAGCGCCCGAGCTCTCCCGTCCTGACCTACCGCTGACCCCCCACAGGCCCGCCCCAGGAGGGAGCCGGCCAGATCAGATGGGGGTCCCCTGTCGCAAATTCTGTCAGGTACCTTAGTGCTTGGGTTCATCCTGTCTGAGAAAGGTCAGACGGATCCCCCCCCCCCCAGCATCGCTCCGGTACTCTGTCGAGCATCACTTCATCCGTGAAACACCAGCAGGCCGAAGCAGGTGACGGCCATTGATCGATAAAGACCTCCGGCTGCAAGATGCTGCCTTTTTTAAATAAGTGGGTGGAGTGTGAAATTATATCAGTGATAACCTGCTGGCATGTGGCGGGGTCGGCGGCCCCTGGGCGGCAGCTCCACAAAGAGCACCACCCCCCGCCATCATTTCCACAGGTACAGGAAATGCCACGCACCGCCCACAAGCCAGGGGGGGTGGCAGCAAGGCCAGTGGAGGGGCAATTATTTAATGTGCACTTGCTTCATTTCACCGGGCTGGAGCTCATCTCACGGGGAGCATGAGCCGCCTGATTAAAGCCTCTGCCAGAGAGCGATCGGGAGACAGCGAACTCACCGAAGAACAGCTGCCTTCTGGGAGGTCTGCGTCGACTCGCGACACCGCCGCGTGATTGGTCAGGGCTGAGGGAGTCGCTCCGTTGTTATGAACAGCACCGATGCAGACGGATTCATGTCGTTCCTGCTTGGATTGGGTTGGTACGACTTTGATAAATGGCTGCCATAGGCCAGGAAGCAGGAAGTACATGCTAAAAAGATGCAGCGGTTATTTGTCAAATGACGCTATGATCTCAGATCAGTGACCTCTCTCTAAACCCGAGGAAAGGTCAGGGAGGGCAAGCGCAGCAGCTCGGTGGGCCTGTAGGATATCCAGCCGCTTCTATCTCTGCCCCAGCTGATCTCACATGGATGCAGATATAGACACCAACATGGATATTTTGCAATGTTTCAGTCACGATAAAACAGGAACGGTAGTATTCTCTCATCGAGATGGATTCCCCCAATCTCCAGCACAAAAAAGTAACAGCAAATTCATATTCATAAACCTGACAATATAAAACAAGACCAACATTTGAAAATAGCCACTCAGACAAACTGCACTAAAGATCATGTAGATCTGGCGCCTCCGTGGGTATCGATCCTCGAAGCTGCTCATCTCAGCAACGCCATTCACCAGAAAAATGCTATATATAGGTGTAACACGTATACACGGAAAACGGTATATGTAGACTCTGTCCCTGCCTTAATTTCAACCCCCCCCTTTATTAATAAACCTATCAGAAACAATGGCATTTGTGATGGGAGCGGACCATTTTACACCTGCGAGGAGGAATAATCCACAACAAGAATGAGGTGAGACACAGGGGAGCTGGCTGGGATCCAGCTCTCATGAGAAGTGACACATTTACCATTCAGCGGAGGTCAGGGGTCACAGGTTACCAGGGGGGAGAGCTGACTGGGGAAAACCGAGCCATTACTACTTCCGGGCCACAGGGGGGATGGATCAAATGTGGCCAGCAATGCCAGATATTTATGTTCACCAACTCCCAGCCAATCAAAGATCAGTGTTAAGACACTGCAGTCATTCACCGGAACTGGGAATGACACGCCACACGGAAGCATGCCCAAACATGATCCGCAGCAGCCAAACAAAAAGAAAAAGAACAATCAGAAGTTCCTTCCCACGTGATGCATCCTGGGCTTGTCTGCTAGCTTTGGGCGGGAGGCCTTTCTGAAAAGCCTGAAGCACGGCAAGAAAGGGGTTTTTCGTTGGTGCAATGATAGCCTGGCACATGATGTACGGGCATTGGCCTGGCCAGACTCTGCCAGCAAGCATGTGTCCACAGCATCCTCACAAGGGCCCAGTGGACAGAGCTGCTTTCTAAGGTAAAAGTTACACCAGAGCCCCATTTCCTCTCTGCACGTCTGGGACAAACACCAGGTCGTGGTACGCAGCCCAGAAAACCAGATCTCCAGCTCGCCATTGGCTATTTCCCACAGAACACCTGATCACAGCCTGCCCAATCAAAGTCCATTGATACAGTGTGACTCGGATTATGACATCAACAACGCCGTCGGGGAAACACAGTTCCCCTCCCCAGCAAGATTCCCTCGTTCGGGTTCTGGCAACAGGGTGATGAAGTTAAACTATTTGATCGGCTTTTGGAGAAAAGGCCCCATTTATTTTAACCCTGACTGGAAATGAGATTCCCCCGGGACTGACCTCAACGGCAGTGAGCGACGGAACTACTGACCGCGAGACTTTCCCCACCTTCGTCCAGCCGGAAATGGAATTAATTGCATTTAATGACAGCTGCCCCTTGATGACCCTGGCTGGGGCTACTGACAGCCCCTTTCATCCTTCTCCATACAGTTGCAGAGCGTGGTTAAATTAATTCAGCCAAGTAGCAATCCTTTAAGACAGACACACACCTGAGATCAAACACGTAAGGGCACAGGGAGGATTCGTACGCAAGGCTTTCCAGAGCAGTATGCGTGCTCTCATCCCAACCGGCTTATTGAATCAAGCCTTCCGTGTATTCAGGTTTCTCAAAGGAACGTGAAGCTATTTTTCAAGATCGCATATAAGACCTCTAATTAAAAAGAAATCTTGTTTTGTTGTATCACAGCTTTTCATCCCATTCAGCTTCATATGGGGAAGCAGCGACAGTCTCTACAGCTTCATTTAGCGTGAACGAGTGGTACGTTAAAGGCTTTAAAAGAAATAGATTTTTCACAGTGTAATCTGTGTACAAGCAACTGTGTTGCATGTATTGCACTCGATGCATGTGCAGCCCGATTGCTGCGTGAAAATGCTCTGCTAGCAGAAAAATGCGCTTGTGTTGGACACCAACGCGAGTGAGTGCTGTGGGGAACTACAGGTCATTCCGGTTGCTGCCTGGCATGTGGAGAAATGTCAATGCCCAGCCATGAGTGCCACTGAAGGAATCCTCCTTCAACACACGGGTTCCACAACATCATCCAATCACAACGAGCATCTTTAAACTGGAGGCCTCGTGGGCCAATCAGGGCAGATTTTAATGCGTGGAGATACCCCACCATGAACCATCCGACTGGAGGAGATGAAGGGGCTCCTCAGTGTCCTCCCCTCTCCCCTCACCCAGGGCCGTGTGTGACAGAGAGCCGGAGCTGCTGAGAGCGGCCGGAGGCCACGGGGAGCTCTGCTGTTTGTTTTCTAAGCACCATCCAAGAGGCAGGAAGGACACCGCTATGCTTAATGACACAAACAGGAGCCATCTGAGCTTGGGGGAAAGGCACGGTATCCCAGCATGCAGCAGGGCCGAGTGCTGAGCTGCTGCAAGATACGCGCACAAGAATACACACGCAAGCACACACACACACACACACAGAGAACTGCAAACACACAAACTTAACACAAACATACATACAAACACACACCCATACATATGTACATATAAATATACACACATGCATGCTTATATGTATGTGTGTGTGTGTATATATATATGCATAAATATGACAACACAAACAAACAAACACACACACACACTTTAGACAACAAACCTACTCACATAAACACACACAAACAGGAAATACAGGCACATAAACATAAAAAGCACACACGCCCGCCACCGCACACACACATGCACGCCCGCCACCGCACACATACGCCCGCCAACGCACACGCACACCTGCCACCGCACACACACATGCACGCCCACCACCGCACACGCACGCCCGCCACCGCACTCGCACATGCACGCCCGCCACCACACACACACTCCCACCACCGCACACGCACTCCCGCCACCGCACACGCACTCCCGCCACCGCACACATACGCCCGCCACCGCACACGCACACCTGCCACCGCACACACACATGCACGCCCGCCACGGCACACGCACGCCCGCCACGGCACACGCACGCCCGCCACCGCACTCGCACATGCACGCCCGCCACCGCACACGCACGCCCGCCACCGCACTCGCACATGCACGCCCGCCACCACACACACACTCCCACCACCGCACAGGCACTCCCGCCACCGCACTCGCACACGCACAGTATGCACAATGCCCAGGCATGCTGATTCAGCCATTAGTCTCTCAGCGCTCCCTCGCTCTGCAGACGGCCAGGAGAGGTAGAGAGACTGAGAGACGGCTGGAGCGTGTCTAACGGCACTGAAGCCCCATCTCAGCTTGAGGATAAAATCTATTCAAATAGCGGTCGCCCCCATATCGGAGTACAGAGCAGCCCCACTGGGGACCGCTGCCAGCGCAAGACTGTCGTCCAGGGCCTTCCAGCATTCGGGACCCAACCAGAACGACGCTTGGCTCGTAGGTCACTGTTAGATGTATCAGTACTATACATCATAAAATTCAAAGAAATGTTTATTTCCGATTTCTTCGCGCGGAACACTTCACCATGCGTATGCCGAACGTTTCTGCTTTCTGGGATTCCTGAATCATGGAGCGGTACCTGCACCTGTGCCAAGGTCCTGTAGCCAGAAAAGAACCGGGGGAGTGTGAGCATCGCTACAGTGGGGGAAGTGTTTTACGAGCCTCCGGAACACGCTACAGATACGCCACCTTCCCTGTTAGTGGGCGAGGGGTCCTGGGCACGCGTGACTCCCCCCTACCCTGAGCATACCGTGTCCATTTGGGATGTAGGAGAAGAGGTCCGTCACGCTGTCACAAGCAATCTGTGTGACTGTGATCCCGCAGTTGGCGGCTGGCGGGCGTGCGGTTTGCCGCTGCGCGGGATGGCGGGAGCGCTTTGGCCGCCAGGGCGGATGCACTCCTTCTCTGTAATTATTTTAATTACATGTCAAAAGCGCTCTGCTCAGATGGATGGAGGGCACCCGTCCCCAGCCCCTGTACGCATGCAGGAGCTGTCGGTCCCCTTCGGGAAGACGGCCCACGCACAAATGAAAATGGCTGACAGATTGGCATATCTTTAGTCGCACAGAATGTCACGTTTCTGCCCTAAACCATTACATATGCACATCAAACATTGTCTGACCCCTTTTATAAACAATGACCGTGTCTCTGGCTCAAAACTTGCAAAGTTCCAACTATAAATTTACTGAAGCAGTAGCTCAGTGGTTAGACAATGAAGCACGATGCTGCTACATCCCTCCTGTCCCACTGTGCCGCAGCAACCGACTGTATTCAAACGTACCTGTACATCATGTATTACAGCCCAGAACCTGCATGTCCTGTATTCTAACACAGTACATGCACATCATGTATTACAGCCCAGTACCTGCATGTCCTGTATTCTAACACAGTACCTGTACATCATGTATTACAGCCCAGTACCTGCATGTCCTGTATTCTAACACAGTACATGCACATCATGTACTACAGCCCAGTACCTGCATGTCCTGTATTCTAACACAGTAC
>JAAGVU020000001.1:1677467-1689663 GCA_011763525.2 Mormyrus iriodes
GAGTGTGCAGGCACCACACAGCACAGGTAGAGCCGGCATACACCACGCCACACAGGCAGAGTGTGCACGCACCACACAACACAGGGATATCGTGCATACACCACGCAACACAGGCAGAGTGTGTACGCACCACACAACACAGGGATATCATGCATACACCACGCAACACAGGCAGAGTGTGCATGCACTATGCAACATGGGTAGAACATGCATGCACCACACAATGGGGAGAGTGTGCATGCACCACGCAACACAGTGATATCATGAATACACCACGCAACACGAGGAAAATGTGCACACACGACATTACAGTCAGAGGTAGGACTCGAACCCTTGAAGCTACCCACCCCAGCCATGCGACTGCCCTTAGAATCCAGACCAGGGGCCTGTATGCGGGGCTTAGGGACGCTTCATTTAATCTGGACGCATTCAAGGAGGTCTATTGCAAGGAGGCCGGCATGTGGTAATGGCTTAAACTGACAGAAGCCCATCTTCAAGGCACCAGTTATGTGTCACAGAAAGTACACTCATGGTTGCAGAACGGCGTCAAGCAACGGCAGTGAGCAGCGGGTATGGTGTTGGGGGGGCTGAGGGGTGTAGATCAGGCTCCTCCCTTTCAACAGGTCACCTGACCAGGTAGGGGGTGGAGATCAGGCTCCTCCCTTTCAACAGGTCACCTGAGCAGGGAGGGGGTGGAGATCAGGCTCCTCCCTTTCAGCAGGTCACCTGAGCAGGGGGGTGGAGATCAGGCTCCTCCCTTTCAGCAGGTCACCTGACCAGGGGGGTGGTGATCAGGCTCCTCCCTTTCAACAGGTCACCTGACCAGGGGGGTGGTGATCAGGCTCCTCCCTTTCAACAGGCCACCTGAGCAGCATTTCATGATACTGCCCATGAACCCTTGGTGCGCAGAGGAATTCACATCCCAACCACCTTGACACAACTAGCCTACATTGTAGGTTGCTGTAGAGTGGATTTGTATTCAGGCCTAGCCTTTCATGAGCAGGTCTCAGTGTGGCACAGGAGAGCGGTCAGGTATCCATGTGGAGTCTGCCTGCAGGGTGATTAGTGTCCACCTATAAATAATGTGTGTGCCACCTGCAAGACATAAATGCTTAAGCAGTTGTAAAATACTTACATTATACAGCTTATTATGCAACATCATGCAGGTTACATGCGCCTCTGAGCTTCTCTGTAATCTTCCATAAGTAATTGAAAAATGTGAAAAATACAGGGGCAAAGATCATGCAGGCTGGGGGACTAGTGTCACTGCATATAATATGTATTTATACGGTAGCAGAGGGCTAATGGCAAAAACCAACACTGAATTTGAGGGTTTTTCCAAATTCATAGGTATTTCATTCTGCCTTCAAAGCCCTGTTATGTCAGGATTTCATTGGAGCATTTGTTTTGCTAACTCCATTCGCCTGTCCTTGACCTGATCCCCGGGAGAAGTCTCAGATCCTGTTCCCCCTCCTGTCAGTTTTGCCTCGCTCACCGGCCCCCAGGATCAGTCTAAGACTTGTTTTCTCTGCACCGAAAGTGGGACTCCTCTAGCAGCCAGGATTTCTGCCCCTCTGGACCCAATCACAAAAAAATCCTGGTGTCAGAAGCCGCCACTGCGGGCTCGCTAATCCAGGCTGTGCACCGGGACCGTGGCTTTGATGTAATCTGCCTCCAACTTCCATGTCAGCATTCCCTCCTTCTACAGAATTTCTTCCCAGCCAGATCCTTAAACACAGCATCAGCACTGCGTCCCCCTGTGGCACACACCTCTGAACTGTTCTTCCTTTCTTCTTCCAACTTCATATTGTTTACATTTGCTCACACATTCTATTCTTGGAGGGGGGGTTTCCTCTCATCTCCTGTCCACCAGACTGTGTAGATCGGCAACTGTACAGTCTCCATGACAACGGGACAGCGTGCTCATCTCACGTAGCAACCTCCCTTAACAGTACAGTGGGAATTATGTGAAGAGGCACATGTCTGCGTGTTTGCTGACGCTGCTCTTAAAGGGCAGCTCACATAGCTTAACTATACATTTGATATTGCCATTTGCTTTGCTGAAAAAAAGGTTATGACTGTCACTGTCCTCAGGACTCCTGTTTCCCAGCTGGCCCCTTCGTAAAACCTATGCCGTCATGCTCACAAAATGCCACCATGACGTAAACAGCCCCAGGACACCATCGTCATGTCTGGGTCTAAATGACATTTGGAAAGACCTTCCTTGGGAATGGAAACTGGCAACAGCGCCAACTAGCTAAAAATCCTCTGTTCAAGAACCTCCCTTCTCCCAGTGGCTAACACACATATTGAGTTAGGTTAGACAGACGGACGGATAGATGGACATACAGAAGGACAGGCAGACAGACAGATGAACAGGCAGACAGGAAAAATGTCTGCAGTAAGACGAGCCTCAGGCAAAGCAGGACGGCAAAGTGCGCCACAGTGTGGAGCCCATTTTATTCTGTTTGAAATGCTGATGACTGAGAGCTTCTGCTGGCTTTTGTCAGCAAGTAAAGTATCATACAAGGGAAACACAAAACATCTCTGCACCACTCCAAGATGGAAAAGATGGGCACAATCCATCTGCCAGAAAAAACCAGGGATCCTTTGATTAAATATTCCCAGGAAGCAATTTAATACCTATTCAATACATTATAAATCCCGCATAGTAATTTTTGTCTGTAAGCCATTATAAAAATGCTACCTTTTCAGATTTTATTTTTTTATCTTTTGTGATTACGGTAGAATACCGCTTCTCAGCCTGGCCATCTGCAGGTGCTATTACTGAAAAAAAAGCTGAGAACTGAGACAATTCTGCAAACTCAATTGGGTCTTGGTGAGGTCTGTGTCTCTCTCTCCCGCTTGTAAACAGCTCCTGAGGCATTTTTTCAAAATAAAACGAGCGCATAAAGAGGGAACGCCTCACCTCCAATATCCTCCTGTTAAAAACAGCAGTGATGAGTCTAGCACACAGCTCAATACACGCAACACGGATGTGAGTTCATCTGAGCAGGCAAACCCTTCAGCAGAGCCATGTGGGGTGAGCCTGCAGCTCATGCTAGTGTGTCTTCCTGCTCCCCCCCACAAACATTTGCCATTTAAACAGGCAGATCAATACTTGAGACTCCAGCACCCTGAAGAAGGCCACTCATTATCCAGGCAGGTCATTTCAAAGCAGGTATCTCACACAGCCACCGAACCATCTAGGATATTTCATTCTGTATCCTTCTCATGAGTGGGTTTATATATAGTCTATAAACCGTGGATAATGCTGCACCTGCAAATAAGGTTCCGTACCTGATGGCTGGTAGGTATCAGGTATCCAGCTATGTTGTACTTTCTGCTCATTAGTTTCTTGCTTGTTAGATGTTACTGTGTAGCTCCTGCTCCGACACGCTGACTCTGTACCTGGATATTCACTGGCAGCTCAGCCCAGCCGCACTTACACCCAGTCACCTCCTCGATGGCCATATGTTAATAATGTGCTATCTGACTCGCTTGCACGTCGCTTGCATCAGGATTCACCAAGGAGGCGGCGGCTCCCCACCAGGATTCACCACGGAGGCGGCGGCTCCCCACCAGGATTCACCACGGAGGCGGCGGCTCCCCACCAGTATTCACCACAGAGGCCACAAGATGCAGCTCATGGGCTCCATGGGCTCTTCTCTGGCTCAAGGCTGCAGACTGACTCTGCAGACTGCACAGGAGCATCAGGCTGCTCTTACATTGTATTACTTCAATAATTAGTTTTTTTTTTGCCTAGTGATCAACCCCCCCAATGTACAATGGCTGTTATGATACCAGCTCATTCCTGACTCAGCCAGCAGCTCCTTCTCCAATTTATGAGGCTCTGACCTCCATCACAGCAGCACAGCCCTGCTGCCGCTATCCCACTCACACAGAACTCCACTCTTCCAGACAAAGAGGCGGAATGAAAAAGCACCGGGCCCCCCCGCAACCTGGTGCAGAATCAGAGGGTCGAAGATGAATGGATGGATGGAGAACATGGTGAACCACTTTCAAGATTAACAACTGCAGTTGTTTTTGACTTATGTGAAACATATTTCATGATCTGAATGACTGCAAACCAACATGAGAAAATTTCCTACATCTCAGATGATAATGGCAGTTACTATTCACCCTAAAAGCTGTCTGTGCCTTTAAACCCTTCATGCACAGCTGAAGTCCATTCCAATACTCCCCTTAATTACTTCATATCTTAATGAGTTTGGGCCCTTTCTAAAGTGATGAACTGCACTAGTCCGCTAATGGACTCACAGATCCTACAAGGCACGTCCTTTGATCTGTGGGAAATTCACATCTTTCTTGAAGCCGCACATTTTGAGGCAATATCTTATTCTCACCCCTGAGCTTCATGAACTAAATATAATTCAATATGATCTCCGGCGCAAATGAAATTGTACGTATATTTCAGCGGAATCAGTTGCTTACCGATTTGAAATGCTCAAAGCAGCTTGTCATTTTGAACAAACCCTGGGTCATAAAAACATGATCACACGTAAAGTGAAGAATGATATTATGAGAAATACTGAAATAATGCCACTATTTCTATGAATAACATTAGGTTTTACTCCAAGCATCTGTCGGCTGAGCTTTGTACAGCTTGTGCTAGAATTCATAGTCTTAGGGATTCATCTAGACTGTTGTTTATAACACTGACCCCCCCTTTCTGGTTGGTTATCTTCTCCAGCCAGATGGCCCCATACATTTTTTTTAAAGAAAGCAAGCTGATTTTCAACAACAAAACTCAAAAAGGAAATTAGACATTGAGCTGCTTGGGGGGAGATGTTGATTTCTTACAAGGTTCTCTACATCATCAGATGCCCCGTACTGATGGGGAGACTCCAAAGAACAGAGAGAAATGCCAGGGAGGTGCTCCAAAGGTCAGGAATAATAAAGCTGACCCACAGGTCTGCAGGTGCAGAGAAACACCACATAAGTGTTGCTCTACACCTGGAGGTTGAGGACTTTGAGCTCCTGAGCACATTCCACTGCATCTCTTAACCAGGCAGATATCTCTGCACTCCTTATACATGCCCCTCCAAGTATGCTCAACTGCTCAAATTTCCTCTGAGGTATATAACCAATAAAATTATAAGAAGTACACATGTGCCTTGAACAATATGTAATATAAGAACCACATGGTATTTTACATTTGCTGTTCTGGAATCAGCAGTTGCCCTTCTCCAATGTAAAGGACAGATGGGCACAAACAAGAGCCTTAATCATAAACAATAAATCATTAGCACATGACTGCTGTGGAATACCTTTGAAAATGAATAAACAAAACGTAGGTGATTCCCTAA
Organism: Mormyrus iriodes; assembly: GCA_011763525.2. Lineage (NCBI taxonomy): Eukaryota > Metazoa > Chordata > Actinopteri > Osteoglossiformes > Mormyridae > Mormyrus > Mormyrus iriodes. The sequence goes on from JAAGVU020000001.1 coordinate 1,682,798, forward strand.
ACCCGTTGGTCTGCTGTACAGTTTCTGAAAGCCAGGGAAGTGAGTGAGAGCTCACTAAGGGCACTTCAGACTGACCCCTAAGCAGCATGTATTGAACTGTGGGGGGAAATGAGGATACCTGTATTAATTCAACACAAACACGAAATCCATATACACTCAGCTTAAAAAACACCACACTGGAAATGTGAGTCCCCATCACCAGCCACTGGGCTCCCAAAACGTGATATTTCTATAAACTAAAACGGAAATCATTTTTAGCATGACGCTAAAAGAATTAAACTATCATGAATGGTATTACCGCAACTTAGATTTTCGAAATCAACAGCTAATTAGCATGTTCCTGCCCTCCAGCCTATCAGATAAATTTTCAGATTCTGGCGAATGGTCTGGCTTTCCCATTCCGAGGCACCCATATAAATTACACGGACCTTAAAGGTACCACAGCACTTAAAAATGTAACTACTTTATCTCAGGCTGATTAACAATGTTCTTAACCTGCCCTAAAGAGCATGAGGCTAATTAAAGCAATTACCTCCATTTTCGGGCTTCACACTAAAACCATTAGGGCATTTTTTTGCACTGAAAAACCCATGAAAATACAAAAATAATTAAAGCTAATGACGGCAGTGAAACCTGTTTTTTTTTATTAATCAAACACCAGTTTTAAATGACAGATAATTGCAACAAAAAATAATGAATAATCAAGGCAGGGTAATTAAAATTACAGGCTTTAAGAACAGCGGATGTACATAGGCAATTGTCATGTTTTCTCTGGTGCCCAATTAAATTAGTGTTCCCATTTCCCCTTTTACATAATAATTATCATCGATGTTATTGCCATAATGTGAAGCCCGTCCTTATTAAAGTCTTGTCGGTTAAATTGACTCGCTTTTTTCCTGTATTGTGTGGCTGTGAATTGTGGAGAACAAAGGACTGCCGTGAAAGAAAAAAAAAGATTAAAAATGTGCTCCGCGAGAGGACACGGAAGGAATTCAAGGTGCAGAAGTTAATTTGCCTATGAATGATTTAACAAGCACCACGAAGTCTTCATAAATGTTATGACACACCGGCGAACTAACGCGCTTCCTCGTGAATGCGGATCTGCACTTTGCACTGCCTGCATTAGGCTGCGGAGCGCCCGCACATCCAGCGGAGGGAGATTAATGGTGCCTGACACGCAGCGGCATAATTCGTCTAGATGTTTTAAAAACATTTGTGAGACAAGTGGCCAAAACACATTATTGGGCCAAACTGGCTGAAGCATTTATAGGGACCACAATAACCGCCGTATTATACTCAGAAATGCTGGACATTTAGCACCAAAACTACGACCTTTCCAGGTTTACTTAAGATACTTCTTACTTCCTTGTGGTTACTGAAATATTAAGCCATTGTGTAAATATAGTGCAGCTGGGTGGCATGGAAAGTCAGTGGATCGCACGGGGGCCTCAAACCTGCAGGCTAGGGGGGTTTGATTCCATATCAGGGCCCTCTGTGCATGTTCTGCCCCTTGTTTGTATGGGTTAATACTATGGGTTTGGTCAATCGGAGTGTCTAAAAAGCATGCCTTGCACTCAGGGGTAATTCTAGTACTTTTTAAATTGGGGGACATAAGAGGGACCAATTTTTTCATTAGCCATGATATGGTTTGCATCAGTGAGTGAAAGGGGATGGGGCAGTCCACGGGCCAATCAGGTACCAGTATGCTCTCCTATATAAGCCATCACTTGCAATGGACAGGCATTGCATCCGGCGTACCCCCTGGTTCATTGCCTGTACACCATGAATGGCTATGGAACTTGGATGGATGGATAAACATGGCTAAGACTGCGGGTGAAGATGTTCCCAACGTGATGCGCCGCTAAATACCACGGGAATCAGAGAGGGTTTTCCGTCGTGTCATCTGACAAGCCTGGGAGCTTTCTTTGTGATCCTCAGGCAGGCGTTTCGGAAGATTTTCCATCTGTGGTGTTGACATTGCTCTTCGTAAGCCGCCTGCCTCCCTCCCTCTTATGGAGACAGGATCCATGCCCCAATGAGCCACGCTTGGACACCCGCCGTGAGCACGGAGCCCTGCCTTCTGCCTGCAGGCACTGCTCTCCCCGAGTTACAAATCAGAGTAGAAGGAGACCTCATGCAAACAGTGTGTGTGATTTATTCCAGGGAGAATCATGTACATGCCAAATATAAATATCTACAAGCACCTGCCCCTCCATCCTTTTCACGGTCCCTTGTTCACTCGTTGGCCATATTTGAGGTTGTTCCCAATTGTCCTTGATCAGATGTGGGGTTCATTTGCTTACATGAATAATGAGGTTTTAACCTGAAGCCTGAAGCCTTACATCCCACACAAACACTCTCACTTCAGGCGGTGCTTCTTTTTTTTCGCTCATTACGCTTTATAATTTTACCTTCACTAATATCGAGGGCCTCTCAACACGACGCCTGCTGACATTTACCGCCATGCCAAATTAATGCCTGTCAGCTACTCCGCCTAATGCTGGAATCTGGCTGAAAGTTCTCAGAAAGCTGTCGTGTTGTGACTCGGGACTGGTTCTAATAATCGTTTGCAAATGTGACAACAAAAAAAATGTACGCAAACCAGACCGGCTGTCCTGAACGTGTCGCTTGGAAATGGGCGATCCACCATAAAAACGAGACGCACTCAAAGCGAAGCCGAGTGGCGAAATATAGCGGCAGGCTGACGATAACGGAAGAGCTTGACGGACAGTAATCAGAGAGGAATGAGGATGTCAGTGTTGTCATCAGTCTGCTACGAAGATGCTTGGCAATATGAACCGGCCTTGCAAGCTCAGGCCTGAGAAGACCCCGGCCATCTGATTAGCAGCATACGAACCCTACCCTCATCCCTGTTTTATGCTTAGAAATGAAAACGCACAAAGACAAACTGCATGAAAAGAACAAGGGAAAAAAAGCAACTGTTTCTAAAACACAAAAGTAGACACAAACAGGAAGTGTTGGCCTCACTGTGTACTTGCCTGCAAATGACGTCATCTGCATTTTTTTTTTTTTTGCTCAAGCCTCTCACTGGCTGGAGGGTGCATAGAATCCCGTAAGTCCCTGTGATGAATGCGAGTTGCTTGTGTTATTGTCAATTAAGGGGTCCAGAGACTGTTTTGTTATGTTGCAGTCAAAATACCGAGTCACTGGAGAATGGCGAGTGGAGCTACAGACAGAGCTGAACTGCTGTGCCAGTCTTCTCAAAGCTACCCTGAAATAGATGAAAGGGCGCAGCAAGGAAAATTACACAAAAACTGCAGTAAAGACAGCGGTCAGAAAGGATGATAAATCCTTGATTTACAAGCCAAACGGCGGGCCGCGTCCCTGCTTTTACTGCCTGGGGCTGACGCGTTTCAGCCGCGCTCTGACAGCCCGCTCAGCCCGCTCGCGCTAAATGCTCGCGCTAAACCCCGCCATCTCAGCGCAGTATCGCCGCAGCCTTTCCGCGGCCGCATGTCGGGTGACTCACTTCCTATTGTGTTTTATTTTCTGATTACGCCTTTTGCTTAGTTTCCGGCTTCTCTTTCCGGCAAGCGTGCCCTGTTAATTCCTGTAAGGTAAGCTTCAGCAAAGCTTATTATTATTATGTTGTTTTTCTCTGGAAAATCAACACATTGGCTTAGCGCTCCATTTAAGCGCTAAGCAGGGCTCAGATCGACGCCTGCATGAACCGGAAAGAATATACAGAGTGTGGTGCTACAGTAATAAGCCTCCTTAATTAATGATGATTCCCTCGGCGTTTGTGCTCAGTCATACAAGGGTTTTGTCAGTTATTTAACCCCAATTATACTCCAGAAATGGGTTTGGAGGGGGAAAAAATACATTTTCAGGATTGTTTACTCCAATAATTAATGACTTTGCGGAGTAGCGAACGCACACTCGTTATTGTCTGAATGCAGCAGTTTCTCACAGAGATAATGAGAGGCAGGAGGGAATTTCTGAGGCGCGGGAAGCGGCGGCGGGCCAGTGGACGCAGCCCGGCGGGAGCGTGAGAGAAAACACTGAGAACAAGTTCATTATGGCCAGCCTGAGGGATCTGACCACGGCCGTTTACACAACAGACGGCAAATAAACTGAACAAACAAAACTGCAGGATATCTCCAGTCACAGAGATCTGAGAGTATCACAACTTTATAAGTATAACGTGAAAGGTTGTAGCTTTTCGTCTTTACTCCCACCAACTGATTTATCTGCATGTACTCTGTCACATTTAAACAGTATCTTAAGCTGTTTTAACACGTGGACTCTAGGCAATATCCTAAGTTTCAGGTGGCGCGTGCGCGGTGTGTGCAGGAGGCGCGCGTGACGCAAATCAGAAACAAATCGCCGTGTTTTGTTTACAGCACTACTGACAGAAGTTGCCGGTCGTCTCTCCTGTTAGCCACGTCCGTTGGGGACTTCTTTGTGTAAACAACCCTCCTTCTTCGTCCTTGGATGATTCTATTTCTATTGTTTTTGCACCAATTGGATGATAGAAATGTCATCCACATGTCCACTCGCTCATGATGAATTCTCCGGAATTCTTCCTGCACCATTCACACTTGGGAGTCAATCGGAAATTACCCGGTCTTTGTACTGGGAAGCTAGCAGGGTAAAGTCCGATTCATGTCCGGTGCGACTGATTCGGACATTTGCGATCACACATACAGCCCCTCTGGGTAATGTCTAGAAAAGTTCAGGGTGGCAGTGCATGTCTGAAAGGGGCTTTAGGAAGAAACAACACAGAAACATATCACTGCCCATGAACATGCATCCTCACCCATATAGAATTAAGCAGCTCTCACATCAAAAATTCACAATAAACCTGGCACTCTAACCTTAAAATCATTCACTTTCTTTTATGTCACGTTACAGCAGAAAAGAATATCAAGCAAGATTTCGGCCAACCATGTAACACGTGATTTTACATCACATTCTATTTCACGTGCATGAAAAATCTCCATTTTGTGCGACGTTTTCTTACATAATGTGAAAAAAGCACACAATTTGAAATCATACTTGCACTGTCTGGTGTGACTACACCATGTCTCCAGACAGGGGCGAAGCTAGAAATTCTGGGCCCCCTGACAAAATGCCAAGTGGGGGGTGGGGGGGGGGTTCCTCTCGATAGGTTTTGCTGAGTGGGGGCCCCCATAAAGAGCTGGGCCCCCTGAATCTGCCAGAGTATCCACACCTTTCCGACGCATTGTTTCTGCCTCCAGGAGACGGGAAACCTTGGTGATGGCAAAGCCAGGCTGGTAATGATCTCAGCACTTGGATGCGGCCTCTGATGCCAACCCGCAAGTGAGGGCATCTCTCACAGCCCGCTGATTCATGTGGAGCTCCCCGCGGCGCTGACAGAGGCTCATCTCAGCTGCCGAAGGGCTCCTGGATGCTAAATCGCAAGGAAATTGAGCAATCTAAGGAAGACGATGAGCCTGAGCCGGCGTGGCAGGAAGCAGCAGCCAGCATGGCCCTGGGGGCGGGGCTTCAGACGAGCGGGGCTAACAACACATGGGAGATTTCCCAGCGTATTACTTTATACGTGGTTTTCGTTTTCATTTCCAAGCTACATTTTTTGTTTTTTTGGGGGGGAATGCCTTGAATTTTCTTCTGACTTTGCCCTATGGCTGAAAAAATAGTGGGCGGCGATTCTTAGGGGGGGCTCAACCCCCCAATACTCAATCCTCAAACATGGAACACCACACTAAAATCTGCCAACCAGGGGAGGAGGGCGATTTCCCCACAGAAATATTTGTTGGACGGAGGGTGAGAAATGTATATGAAGATAAAATTTTAACGGACAAATTTATAAATGGTTTTAGAATATTTTTTCTTTTTTATCCCGGGGGGCTGAGACAAAAAACAGGGGAGTCTAGAGCCTATGGTGTCTCAGAAGGCATCCTCGTGTTTTTTACACAATAAGTGTGTTCAGAGGGTAGCAGTCCTACCCTTTGCTCATTGGAATGTAAGCCGTATCTGTGGTGTGATGGAGGAACACGCAGACACAGCAGGGGACGACAGCCTTCAGCTCTGCGCATTCAATCAATATAAACTGCTGGATCCTGATAATGTAGGGTGGGGGGGGCATGGGGTCCGGTCTTTGCTTGCATTCTGAGCAGAGCAGCATGGCGTGCAGACCTCCGCACTCGGCTGAATGTGGTACGGTCCAGCGATTCATAAACATAGAGAACATAAAACGGTACCAGTGACCCAGCTGGATAACGGGGGAGCCAGCACCAGGCCCCTGATGAGGATGTTTACAGGGTCTGAAGGTTAAAATGCAGCGTCGCTCACCCGTTGTTACCCCCAGCATGTAACTGAGTCATCTGGACTACAGGGGTCAGTGAAGAGCCCCAGCATGAAACCAGAGCGTGACTCTCATTTACACGACTCCAGCTCCCTCTTTCACATGCGTTTCTGTATGCAGAGTCTCAGTAATCTGCCAATCTTAATTTACAATACAAATGTAGCATTTGCCACTAAAGGCACTGGGCAATCATACCTGATTTATTCCGATTAGTTAACACATCGTACCTGGGGAAGCAGGCTAATTATAGAGCTCTTTATCCATAGAAACTGGCTAGCTATAGAAAGTGGCTAATTAGAGAACCATCTCATTGCTAACGTGGTTCAGCCTCTAGGTGATCTTACAGCCCAGGCAGGACGCCTGTCCCGCTGTATTTGGTGAATTCAGCACGCTAACTTAAATGCTGCCGTCACGATGTCTCAGTGAGGTAGGCTGCCTGCAGGCAGCACAGCCCCTGTCTGTCCAGGGACCTTTCTGGGGAGCTCCTCATTGTAATTTTAAATAAGAAGCAGGCTCACGGTAGGTCAGGCCACCATTAGGCTCACGCCACCATCAG
>JAAGVU020000001.1:1694362-1713175 GCA_011763525.2 Mormyrus iriodes
GGCTGTTTATGTTTCTTCCGGCTCCCAGACACAATGCAAAGATACAGCAAAGAGGCTGTAACACACACTGACTGATGAAGCAAGGCCGACATGCTTCTGTCTTTCATCGTTACTGCTTGTTTACAATCAACCAAGGAATTTTATTTTCAGAAGCTAAGCAGGAAAAATCCTCACGCTCTGCAAAATATATTTCCTTATAATCCAAGAAAAAAATGGCAGTTTTGATGAAGGCCTCAGTCCCAGATGAGCTCCCCAAGCTCTTCTTGACCCAGGAAAGCCTGCTTTACCATGAACCCAAAAGCCCTCTCGGGCTTGCGATTGTTCTGCCTCTGATAAGATAAAGTCACATCCAGGCTTGGAGAGAGACAAGAGGTCACCTTCTAACGAGACATTAGCATGCGTGGATGGTAATGTTCGCACTTCACTGATGAGTAATATCAGGAGATGAAAAAAAATCATTCCATTTTAAAAAGAGTTTACTTTCTGGCAAACATGAACGTATAATACCTGGTTCTGCACAGCCCATCCCAGGGTTCGGCTCCGTGGAAAAGCTGCTTGCTAAAAACTCACACCACGACAACCCAACAGCACTGAGGCTCTCAGGAAGTTTGGGGATTTATTCGGAAATAGAAGGGAGGGAGCGCTTCAGTGTTGGAATGATTCATCTGTTGTTTATGCTAATGACGAGATCCACAGCTGACTTTAATCTAGAGTACAAAGCAGCGTACATCCACATCTAGGCCGAAATCACGATTCACCGGAGTCTCGCCCTTTGGCAGTCATACCGTGGATGCCATGACTCCTGAGTGTATCGTACACCAGCCAGAGGTAGCCTCGCGGTGACCCCCCAGGGAAAGACTTTCATCAACATGATTACATGGCCAGGTCCGGCTCCAGGGGGTTATTTAGCCAGGCTAAGCCCCTCAGTGTCAGCTCCAAGCCCCACCCCCCCAACCACACGCAATATTTTTTTAATCAGTAAGATCAGTCAAATCATTTTTAATAACGTGTAAGCAGAATCAAAGAAAGAGAAAAACGTGCTGGTGTATATAGGATGGCGAAATACCGCTTATGTTGTAAAATTTGGGCTCCATTAAAGATTTGTGATATAAACCAATAGTATTCCTTCCTGGTTGTAAACAGCGTGAGAGCTTCGGTCGGGACGTTACAGAGAATCGTGGAATTCACAGCTAAAGTTTCGCGGGGAAGCTGACGGAGGGGAAAGCGAGGAATCATTGTTACTTTGCTTTGTTTTAAAACATTGTTACAAATATCGTAATCTGCAATATTTGTTTCATTTTGTTTAAGAGTACTAATTTAAAATGAGGCTTTTTTCAGTTATTAAGCACATTTTCAATGGCTTTTGACCAATTCGTCAAATAGGTTTTAGATTTAGATTTGAGTTGTTTTGTTCACTGATAAAACTGATTTAAAGAAATGCTGTTGGCAGACAAAGTGAGAGTGAAAGGAGTGAAAGGCTTTTGAATGAATGAATGTTACATTTATATAGCGCTTTTCTAGACACCCAAAGCGCTTCACAGAGCCAATGGGAAGCCACTTCAACCACCACCACTGTGTAGCACCCACCTGGATGATGCGATGGCAGCCATTCTGCGCCAGAACGCTCACCACACTGCAGCAAAGGTGGTGAAGGGGCAGGAGAGAATCCACCAATTTATGATATAGGGGATGATTAGGAGGCCAGATTTGAAAGGGCCACAGTGGGCAATATTAGCCTGGACATCGGGGTACCACCCCTACTCTTTTCGAAAGATGCCCAGGGATCTTTTATGACCTTAGAGTCAAGACCTCGGTTTTACGTCTCATCTGAAGGACGGCACCATTTCTACAGCACAGTGTCCCCATCACTGCACTGGGGCGTTGGGATCCACACAGACCATAGGATCTCATCGAGGCCGCTTTATTGGACCCATGCAACACAGATACATGCATTCTGCACCCAGCCCTATGTGTACCACAACCCAACCTCCCCAAACGTCTGGCCCCCTCTGTCAGATCTGCTTTGGCGCCGGTACTGTCGCACCATACGTGGCTGTCCCCGCCCGCCCGCTAGAGCCTCCATCAGCAGCTCAGAGCTGCAGCCGCTAACGCTGAAGTAACGCCCGCCATCAAAAGTTTATTTCTCCGTTGTAAGAGAAAAGCCCCACACAACATGGAGCAGATGGCTGCTCTCCTGCCAAGCAGGGAGTGTGATCATGGCCAGGACACTGGGGAGAGTGTCACACGCATTCGAGTGTTCGCACAAGAGCTCACAGCTTCTTACAGCACCAACAGGCAGCAGTTGTACTTTTGTGTTCAAATGCTAAAGTAACATTACTGGATTCCTGCAGCTTCGCTAGTATATATTTTCGATGTGAAAAAATTCAGGTTTGTGGTCACTGGGAAGCACAGAGGATGAACGACTAGAACGGTACCACTGCTGTTAGCCTGCTACTCTGGTTAGCAACTGTCATCAGCAAACAGCACTCCAAGAACTAGTTCACAAGTTAAATCGTACAACACAAGCCCTGGGAAGCTTCCACCGAACCTTGTGCTTCAAGAGAGTCAACACCAGCAGGGAGCATGCCCAGACACCTGAATAATGAAAGCTTCGGGGGGGGGGGGTAATCACAGTTTGGCGTGAGACAGAATATATCACAGGAATCATATTTACTCACAGTACATATATGGGAGTGAACCCAGCCCTTGGGGACCCCCAGACGGAGCGTACACTCCCAGTACTCCTGAACTGTGTGCTTAATTGGCTGGGAGCTGGGAGGGAGCAAAAATATGGATTGTTTGGGGGTCCCCATGGACTGGGTTGAGAAACACTGATGTACAACATTCAATAAAAGTATGGTGGTCCTTCCCTTTAATGTAAAAATGGACATGGCTGCTCCGTCTGGCCATCTAATCCTCACACCCCAGGCATTCACTTTGTTCTGGTAATCCACTTGTTGACTAGCAGCAAAATCCAGCCCTCTGCATAATCCATTGGAAAACGAGGGATAGCGGATTGCGTTTCTTTTCATGTGAAAGATACATGGGCTAATTATCCTCGGCACTCACTCTCTGTTATTACTATTAACGTTATTAGTGAAAGTGATAAGAGCTGAGGCTTGGGTTCAGGAGATACCCGTCGCTGAGGCTGTTTGCTGATGAAAGCTGGTGACCTTCATTCACACTTATCTCCGCCAAGGAGTGGGCTGCTAAGGGGCGTAACAGCAAACACTGGAGTGTGAAAGAAACCCAGGAAGGGACTTGACAGGTTCTGGTTGTGTTGGGCACCAAAGATAAGAAAAGAACATTATTTTATATATCCATCTTCAGACTGTTTCTTCTGATGAGGGTCGTGGTGCAGCCCAGAGCGCTCTTTCCAAGGCAACGAACATAGCCGGGGAATCCTCAGCCGTTCCCAATCCAACTGGAAGACGCAGTGCTCTATAATTATGAAGCATGTCAAGACGGGACCTGAGCAAAACGGCCATGATCCCACATGGCGAAGCTTAGAGCCTGTGCTTGTTTCTTTAACTCTGCCGCACCATTTTAGCACACATGCATGTGGAGAACCCCTTTCTATGCTGCTCATGTGACTTTTTTTTCCCCGAGGGAGTCTTATCGAATCCTACCTGTGCCAAATGCCGCATTCCACCGAATGGACGGAAGCCTGCTTAAATGTTAGTCACAGATCAGATTACCGCTAATCCAGTACTAAAGCGCACATTCTCTCAAGGCGACTATCCTGGCTTAGTGCGCACAGGGGCCTATAGGATTCCTATTACTCAGAACGACCGCTAACAGTGACTGGATCCAGATGGAAACCCATGTAGTGCATGCCTGAGAAGACACAGCAGAGACTTATGTTCAGGGTAAGGAAACACCTTAAGGGTCGCAGGCTATAAGTTCAGGGTAGGACAGTGCTAGCCCTGATCTTAGCTTTAGTGAGGTTTCCTACACATTCTATAATCCGCCAACTGCAAGGGTAACCACAGTTTATGCTAGATGAGTGACACATAGTAAATGCCATTGGCTAAATTATCTTTTAAAAACTCATCTGACATTTTTACACAAAGTCCATTAGAAACAGCCATTTATGCAGCTCGATGTTTTACTGGACAAATTAGGATAAAGTGCTTTGTTTAATGGCAGCATGACACCCACCCAGAGACAGGCAGCCTTCATATTACAGGTCCAAGCACTTAGCTACTACCCCATCTACTGGCATAAAAAAATAATGAACGTGATTCGGTTGCAACATTACCAATATATCAAAGCAGCTCCTTGTGAGTGTGGTGGTGCAGTGGTTATCACTGTTGCCTCATAGCTCTGGAACCTGCGTTCAGATCTGTGCCTTGGATGCCATGTGTGTGGAGTTTGCATGTTCTCCCTGTGTTCTTGTGGGGTTTCCTCCCAACAATCCAAAAACCTGTTCAGGCTGACTGGAGTTTCCACATTGTCTATAGGAGGGCCTGGTGTGTGCTGGTGCCCCATCCTGGGCTGCACCCACAGCCTTCGGGATGGGCTCCAGACCCCCCACAACCCTAAATAGGATTAGTGGTTACAGGAAATGGATGGAACTCCATGTGATTCATGGCTGGCAGGACAGAAATGCTTTCAAAATTTGCCCAGAACACACAGATTTTCGATCAATAACTTTCAGCTGCCATGGAAGGTTTAAACCTACAAATCTTTTAATAACATATATTATTTCTGACACACTGAAAAAAAAATCTCTAATACATTAAGCTTTTAAACATCCATGTAGTTCTCTGTGCTGGGAATGGATCCATTTTCTGCTAGCAAGTGAAAGCTGATATAAATGTGTATTATTCTGTGAAATGCATGGTTTTGTTATGTTACACTGAGTATTGCCCACAGCAAACAGGGAGTACTTGATGGCTATGCTATGGCATTAACAAATAATCTTAATAAGAGTATGTAAGTGTCTCTATATGCAGTCTGAAAAGGGGATGACTTTCAGGGGCCCGGACACTGAGGGGGCCCACCTCCGGAGAAATGGAACATATGATCCATCGACACCCCCCCACAAATTTTATCATCAACACCTCAAATCCACACTAACCAAATTTTGCTTAGGGCCCCCAAAGGTTTGGACGTGCCCTGAGTGGGGGGACTTTCGGTAGTATTTTTCAGGCCTCCCGTCAGGCCCATAGCCAGAAACAAATTTCACAGGTCCGGCAACCCTACCAATAGGTCCAACTCGTTATTGCTGGCCAGGGGATGACTGGCCTTAGCCATGTCTTTGTGCGGTCCTGTATATGCGAATTAATACTTGTATACGTATATTTTGCATTCTGGCAGCTATAAAACCTCAGTGCTGAGTAGGAATATAGCCGGTTTCCCAGCAGCGCCACTGTGAGAGGAGTCAGCCGACACTGGAGCCGCACAGGGGCTCTGCGCTGTAATGGAGCTAGTTAGCACACTGCTGTCAGGTCCAGTTGCTAATTATACCACGGTATGATGAAAAAGCTCTAAATACGCCAGCTCATGTCCAGAAGGGAACCTGACGGCACATTACAAATTGCCGGATGTCTGAGAAGCTGGGGGACCCATTATACTCTTATCAGATGACTCAGTGCACCCTTGCTGTGTATCCATACTGATACGGGGACATGGGGCTGGTGTTCGGAGGTGAGACCAATGGCCCACATCATCCCTGCAAGTCGCAGACCGTCGGGGAGATGGGTGCCATGTCACTGGATACCGTGGATTGAATCGCGACAGCGTGCTGAGCGCACATCGATCCCATTAATTGGCTTTTTGTTTGATGTGTGAAAACGTCTGTTCCCGGCGCTCGATTGCCACTGTGTTGAAAATGAAGTGTGTGTGTGTGTGTGTGTGTTAGCTGGATTAGTGCTTTGTGTTTCCATTCTATAATTATGAACAGTCAATGGCTCGAGCCACAGTACGGCTATCTGTGCTAAATGCCATCACGTCTCCTGGGTCACTGTGACAGAGGAACAATACCACCTCCATGGAGGAGCCACTTCACTAAACCGCCAGAAATTAATCAGAAAGAGGTCACAGTTTGGCTGCCTCACATCCCTCCAGCACGCCTCACCACCCCGGATCACTGAGCAGGGGCCATTCTAGGATTTTGTCAGTGGGGGGCATAAGAGGGGCCATAATTCATAAAGAGGGGCCAGCCTTATTATCAGCCAATGATAAGGGAGGAAGCACTCCAGGGGCCAATCAGCTTGCAGCTGGAGCCTGTTCCCTTGTATACACCCATGTCATCCACCTGTTAAATTGACCAGCCAATGGGTGTCTACCTCATCAAAAAACACACCAGCAACTGTCAATGACAAGAAATGCCTGACAATTAAAAACAGAAGTTAATACCATCCTTCTGTTTTCCATACCCGCTGGCACTGTGCAGGGTCACGGGGGGTCAGGAGCCCATCCCAGAGGCTATGGCGCAAGGCAGGGAACAGCCCAGGATGGGCCCCAACACATAGTAGAGAAGGTAATCCAACGATATCAAGTGTTTTATGCAAGTAGGACTGTTTTTGCTGCGGTTTTCTGAAGAAACACTTGACATGGTAGAGAGACAGGTATAATGGGTAGCTTGCTGGGCCATTAGCAGAAAGCAGGTCCTTTCATGGTGCACTTAAGGCCTCTCCGAACAAAACCAAGTGAATCGCAATTAGGCGTCAGTCTCCTTCTGATCATTCTCTGAGCAGTGAGGCTTTGACTGGAAACCCGACACTTCGGTGAAGAAAGGACCAACCGCGGTTCTGGGCCCAGGATTTTAGGAGGCGCAAAGGTCCAATCAGGATGCCCTCCCCTTCCTGCCAGGCACCGTGTTGAATATTAACACGCTCCGCTTCTGTGGGTTTTGCTCGTTCCAAAAGCCCAAGTCAAATTACTGAGCTCTGTAAGCAAGACAGCCTCCTGGAGACAATGCAGTCAGCGTAACGAACCTCAACATCCAACACCTTCAAAGCAGAGGGGCGTGTAGGGGTGGAGCCACAGGGGCACAAGCCCCAGCTGATAACTGACTGGCCCCCAAAGCGCACCCTCCCCTATCACTCATTGATTTAAAACATATCATTGGTTAGTTATAGTCCCTCCTTAAAAATTCCCAGGATAGCCCCTACTTAAAAACCTTCAATTTGTTGATGCCAGACATCAGAATTCAACACAGCTGGCTATTTTGCCTGCGTTTAAACGGGACGAACAGTGTGAGAGAGGCAGAAAGAGAGAGGGAAGAGAACGGAGGGAAAATTGCCTTAAATTACTTCCCACTTTGCCGGGGCTGAAGGCAGGCGAAGGATGTTGTCACTCTCGTGGTGCGATTGCTGCACTGGCAAAGCTATAATTCCCAGAAATTCAGACCCGACTAATCAGCACAGCAGGGCTCCTCATTCATCATCCAGTGGGCCTACACTCGACCTGTATCAGACTCATTAGAGAGAGGAAAGGTTCCCTCTGAGCTTCCTCTCGGTCTGTAATAGATTTCCATGCTCGGCTCTCTGGCCTGGCAGGTGTGGAATTCTGTCTGCTTCATCTCTGTAAACATTGACTCAGAGTGAGCCTCCTCTAGCTGGACCAGAAGCTGCAGAGCAGGACGCTACATACCTCGGTTTGCATTCGCGGTATCCATGTCTGCGTTTCAGTCCAAACTACATTCACACACAATCAAATATTTCACCTATGATATTCAGGAAGAACAAGTTATTATCCCCGGCTCAGACGTCCCAGCTCTCCTCGAGTTCTGGGGGTCTCCTGCAAATTGAAAGCAGCTCCCTGACACCCGTGGATGATGCTCAGTGTCCCGGAAATCTGTTGCTCCGCTATTCAGTGGCAGGTAAAATTAGCCGGCAAGAAGTTTTACTGCAGCAACACCAGCCAGCACTAGGCTTTGCCGGAATCTAATGTTTAATATGGTCCAGACATTACACCATGGTACATGGTATTTTGATTTTAAAATTTTTTAATTTTTTGAGTGGGGGGGGCAGGGTATAGGTATATTTTTGAACAGAAACACCGTGGTATACTGTAATTCCTAGTGATGGACAGAATGATGCTTCATAAAACATTTGTGGTATTTTTGATCCCACTAGATGGTGTTCTTGGCTTGCTTTGCGGCATGCTTTGTGCCCGTTTTTTTTAACATAGCACGCCATCTAGAGGGGTAAAAAAATACAGCAAATGGTTCATGAAGAGTCAGTTTGCCCATCACTAGTAACATCTTAACCGCTCGAGCCAGCCTAGCACCCCTCTCGCCCATATAGTGAAGGTGGGATTCTTGCCTTCTGCAGATGCCACTGTGATCCTCTGGGTAACAGGCCGGCTAATTCCAGACCCAAATTCCTATACACTCACCTTTGCCAGAGACAAAATCAAACATTTGATTGTTTTTACTATTAGAGATCATGTCTTTCAAACCATCAAAATCCATATTAAAGGCAGAACTACAAACTGGATATTGCAGTCGTAATCAGCATCAAATTGCAATCTCTGTATTTATACATTTTTTTTACTCAATAGAAAAAGAACAATACAAGTATTATATGGGCACTAGAAGAAATGAATACGCAGCCTAAAAGACATACAGATTTAATGCATTATTCTTAAGCCAGTGTATTAAAGAATATTCAGGTCACGGATGTATTACTGCTCTCCAGCAATGTTACTTGTTGAGAATCGGCAGCCTCGTGGAAATGTGATGTACAGGACTTTATTAGATTACTGCACTTAAATCCCAAAGCTGCCTTTTTCCAGGAGGCAAAGCTTCTCGGCATGACAAAATTAACACTCAGCATGAATCACAGGACGAATATTATAAAGATGAAAAATATTAATACATTTTAAAATGGCAGCGGATTTGAGGTTTATGTATGTTTTTCGGCATCCATTGTGAGGCCCCCGTGTTTCCCCTCACGCAGAGCGGCGGAGAGCAAAGCCGTCTTCTCCTTCTGCTGTGGCCCTCCTGTTTGCTTGTATCTAAGGATTCATTTTCATCTCTTGCCCTTTAACATTACAGAACACACCGGAACAAACCCGCAGCTCCTTCACCGGCGAATCTGCCCAATAAAAAACACAATAAAAAAGGGCTACGAGTTTCCAGAACTCGTTACATAACTTATTTTTTCTTTTGCTCGTTATTGAGAGATAATAAAAGCGTTGCAGATACAGGACACTGTATCTGGCGTGGAACCCATTTGGAAATTTGGACGGTGGAAAGAAACCTGTGCACCCGAGGCAAAGCCAGGCAAGTGTGCAGGATCCAGCCCGCGCAGAACTTGGGCTAACCTGGATCACACGGCTCTGGACCTGTGAAGAAAAAAGCGCTAGATACATATAGCATGAGAGGTCGCGTGTGGAATAGGTGCCTTTCCAACATGTGTAAGTAAGAACTGGCGACACTGTGCTTGGTTGCCAACGTTCACAGTGAGACTCAAGTGCTTGGGATGGAATGGTTGCGTCACGCTGCAAATTTTAATGCACAGGCTATAACAAGATACGATAAGATAGAGATGTTTGCAGATCAAAAGAGTGAAGCTTACCATGTGCGGAGAATAAAAACCCTGCCTGGATGTGGCTCAGCCCGGCTACTTTAGAGTAAGGCATGATGAAACGAGTGATTCTGTGAATATGATCATCACTACATCACGCAGGGTCTTTGCTGTCAGGTCAGCATACATGCTGCAGTTTCCATTGTGCACCTCTGATTAAAATATCTCAGAAGGTTTCCTCTGGAAAGCAGAAACAATCCGGTCTGGTTTTATTCCTTTTTCACATGGACCCTCTGCTTCTGGTGCTAGCAGTTAGCCTCCTGCTCCTTGACCTTGGTTGCTGATTGACTGTCAGCTTGTTAGCGGCAGATGAGCCTCTTCAACAAAGAAACAAAGTGAACTGGAAAAACACAGCAGTAGGACATGCTGGTGTGTCAAGTCAATGAAGGGTTTAGGGAGGACAGAACCTAGACATCTCTCTCCATTCGAGTCACTATTCTGGTTTAAATACAGAAATATATTAAGCCAGTGTTTGTCAACCCAGTCCTCAGGGACCCCCAGACAGCTCACATTTTTGTTCCCTCCCAGCTCCCAGCGCGTATGTACCAGATATTCGATGTTTGTGATTGGCTGAGAGCTGGGAGGGAGCAAAAACGTGGACTGTCTGGAGGTCCCCGAGGACCGGGTTGAGAAGTATTGTATTGAGCAAACACCCAAGTGTCCGGGGTCCAGAGAAGAGCTAAAAACGAAGCAGCGTTTCCATTCGTTAACCTGTCGGGTGTTTGGAGATGGATCTGTAGAAGACAGCAGAGAGCTACTGTTAAAAGTAATGGCTTCCACTGGATCCGGTCAAAAGGATGTCACAGCGGGCAGGATGCTAATGGTGCCCTTGTGTTTAGTTGGGATACAAAAAACCTTCCCGTCGTGTGGCTTAACGTTTATTAGTGAATAATTTACTATGATTTACTGTCTGGCTCTCATTCACAATCTTGGAATTCTCAATCTTGCTTTTTAGGAATATTCTTAATAATGCCTGCTAATAATCTTGATATTCATATATATATATATATATATATTTATATTATATATAAAGGAAAAAAAATATTCATTGCAGCTAAATACAATGAGAGGACAGGCTTAGCGGTCAAGAGCATTTTTCTCAACTGCAGAAAAATAATCTCTCCACATTCCGCGTATCATTTCGCCTGCTTCTATATTTCAGAGCTGTCCCTCAGCAGAGCATTTCAGAGGGAGAAAATGGTGAAAATTGCCGTGGATTTTCCCAATTTGCCCAATTTAAACTAATAACCTGCTGACGAGAACATGACCCAGGGTCAACCTGAAGGGCAGCCACAAATTCCTCATGTGGAGCTAACCCTCCAGTATACAATTACACGGATCTCCTTCATTACTGCTCACATAAACAGGAGCTTAGAGACTGCTGCCCTCTCTGGCGGTTTAGCTAACATGACACCTGGAAACACTCAGAATGACCATCCCACATCCCCAAGATGCCTTAAGTGCAATTCTGTGCCCTGAAAGCCAGGATCATGGCAGCTCTTACTCGTTAAATCCTCACATTAGGACAGACCTCTTATCTAGGCGAACTGCAAACCACTACAGGAGGAGAAGAGCAGCCCCGTCTGCTCTGAGCTCCCCGCTGACGTGGCGAGGACAGCTGCAGTTGGTAAAAGCTCGCTCCAGGCAGACCTGGGCTCTCTCAGTCTGCCATTAGGGGGATCGATTCTGCCATGTGTCCTGCAGCTAACTAGCCCTTTCTCAGTGGGGTGAGGATTCTGAAGTCACAATTCCAGCCAGAGCCCGGTGGCACTGAGGGCGCCACACACAACATGCGGTCAAATTCATTTTTATAAGATGTCAATAATATTTCCGGGAACAAAAATGCTAAATCAGTTCAATATATTTTGAAATTTATTTGACACGTCAAAATCGCAGGTTAGAAAAGTTGGTGTCTGGCTTGCGGCTAAATTATACCTTTCGTTATTAAAATGTCAGGCTTTCCACATTATTGGTAAAGATTTTAAAACAAAAGTAGATAAGCTCCTGTGTCAGGCAGTGAGGCAGTGATGACCATTACCTTCATGGTAGGGCGGCACACTTTCGAACAATCATTAAGGCTGCAGGAGACCTCAGGAACATGCTGAGAACATATTGAAGAACCAGTTTCTGCATTACTTATTATGAGTATCCCTGACTAGTGTCTTACATAGATATTGCACAGCAAATTATACTACTGACGATGATTATTGGTCTTGATATCACTGCTAGAGACATCTAAGACCATCACACACCTCATTTGCCTTCTGGGTGGAAGGTGCCCCACCCTTTGCGAGTTTTCTCACGTTCTCCCGACACGTAGTTGTCGGAGAGGAACCCCTCTGTGGTGGAGCTTGGTGGTCTTCAGACCAAGACTTCAGACCAAGAATCAATACTGGTGTAGTTGACTATTTGTCTTGTCTTGTCTTAACTGTGTATGAGTCTGTTGTATGTATGAGAGCCACAGACAGCCAGAGATGAACTTCACCATCAAACATGATGTGGACTCTATTTCTCATTCAGTGACCTGCATGGTTTAATTGTTGATTAAACCATTATGAAACTGCCTCCTTCAGATGTGCTAGTTTCTCCTCGACTCGCAAATTTCTAATCACAAGTCTACAGCTTTAACCGTCTCTACGAGCAGTACAGCGTCAGTCAGTCACACATACACAGATATCAGACTGTATCGTTTTTTCTCCTTGAAGTGAAGCTGACAGGAACGAGATGCGAACCAGGAGAAACTATGGATCATCCAAGCAGAAATCCTTTTTTTAATAAGCCGGAGCTAGTTTAGGTTCTGCTTTGAGTCCGACTCCTTTGCAGTTAATACCATGGCAATGCAATTTAATCCAGAAATCGCAGGAAGCCAGAGTTGTAAATAAACCAGCTTCATGAAGAGTGTAACTGTGGCAGAGACTTACACGCCTGGTGTCTCTCCTTGTCAGTGCTGTCTGCCTGTTAACTGAGGAAAAGTAGTTGGACGTTATTTTCCCCGATAAACTTATTATTTCAGTCTGCTGCCTGGGATCGGCCCCAGGCCCCGTATGACCTTGCTCAGGGTAAGCGGCTAGGAGATGGATGGGTGGAGCATCCATGTCCCAGCATGGGCCAAAGCCAGCTGACAGGCACATTTGTTCAGCTTGCCTGCATTTCCTTATTCCCCTTCCTCTTAGTCACCAAACATGAGTATTGTTTCCTTTCAGTCCAGGCAAACAAGCACCGGCCCTGCTGCCTGCCTGCACACAGTCACATCCTCCTGTCACTTTTCTCCTGTTTTTTCTTGCTGTGTTCCCTCGAACCCGCAACCATCCCCATTCCCCGTCCTCCATCCCGCCCGGGGGAGTGTGCTACTTTCTCAGGGAGGGTACGGCAAAGTAGCTATTGTTCCTTTTTTGCTTTGTCACACATCCTGTCGAGTCTGTTTAGTAGTTAATTGGATCGTGGCATCATCCCGTGGCTCCGGACTGTCATCCTGAGACAGCTGTAAGCTGCCAGTGATCTCAAGGGAGACTTGAAAAGGGAGGAATCTCTCCGGTCCGTTTCTGTGCCAGTGAGCAGCGGATGCCGGTTAGCAATAGCGACAGGCCGGCTAGCCGTGAGCCTCTCCTTCTAGCGCTACATTTTGTGGCTCCTCCCCCCAGCATCACAGCCCCGCCCATCCAGCCTCGAAGTTTCGCACGGTGAGGCTGGCAAGGGAGAGTCCGCAGTCTGCGCCGACAATTCCGAACATTTGTGCCGCAGCTTATGAATATTAATTCTGCGATTACAGCCTGATTAATTGAGCGGGGGTGCAGCCGCGGATGATGGGGGGGGGATCGATAGTCGCATGCAGCTATACGCGGTCAGAAGAGAAGCCTGGGTGGCGGGCCTCTGTTATGATACCTGTCATTATATCATCATTGGATCAATGGGCTCATTCTGTATGTGACAGTTCCCCCCCCCCACCCCCGCCCACACCACCATAAGCAACCCCCCCTCCCCCCAGGCAAGCCGCACTTAATTGGTAACCCTCCGATGTAATTGAAAGCAGCCCTCCTCATTTGAATCTCATATCAATAAATAATTTTCAGGCGGCATTTGAGAGAAACTCTCATTAATAATTGCTGAGTGAATTTCATGAAACAAATGAAGAGCTGATATTAAGGGGGGGGATGCCATATATGCCCCCGGAGCAGGGCAGGAATGTGGACCGGTGGCTCTTCATTCGTGTCTATCCCCCGTCCCATACAGAACAGCCATCCGACAGAGAGAGTCGCATCAGTCTACAAGCCACTCCAGGAGGCAGCCTGAACTAGTACATATCTGACCACATTTAAACACTTGCAAGTGCCACAGAAATCAAGACACCTTGATCAAGAAGTTAATTTTGCGGTTATATACCCATCGAGTGTGTCTGGGATGTCCAGAGAGTCTCTCCGTGGAGACTGGGTTAGTTTATATTCCTCTGTCCCACCAGTTCCTTGTTTTCGATGGTGTGTACATATCGGGGCACTCTTATGTTTAGTTTTGGCCCCAGTAATCCGAGTGCCAATTTGACTCCGGTCACAAGACCCAAATTCACCCTCAGTTTGACTGATTTCCCTGTTCATCGCAGGCCCTGTGTGTTTTAATCTTGTTCATGAGGCCAGCACCATGGCCCATCCTCTCTGTATCCCAATAAAACTCTGTAAAAATAAGCTTTTTCACGCTACATTGCAAATAAACGTGTTCCCTTGCTGCCCTTCCCAGGGTCAGGTGCCTCTGTGACGTTTAAGATGTGGTCACTCTCTAGCCAGCCTGACACTAACCCTACGCCGACAACAGCCAAACACCAGGCAAACGCCAGGGGGTGGGGGGATCACCTACCGGACTCCCGGGAGATCTGCACAAAGGCCTCCACCCCGCTCTCGCCGTAGTTGCCCTCAGACGCCAGGGTGGAGACGTAGTTCCATCCCATCGCCAAGACGATGTCCAGCATGGCCTGTGCCTGGTAGGAGTCAGGCGGCACCACGCGGGAGAAGAAGTCGTAGCGGGTATTGTCGCTCAGCTCTGGGGCGGTGGACGCATAGCTGATCTGAGGTATCTGTGAAGACAGCGAGGCGTCGTCGATGTTAGCAGAACCACAGAGCATCAAGGGAGCTACAGGCAGCCCAAAAGAACAGTTTAGCATTCTTTTAGACAGCTGAATAACGCGACCGAAGAGCTGAAGAACAGGGGAAGAGAATAATCACCAGCACCCGCTTCCTTTGAAGAGAACACCAAAGTATCTGTGAGGGCTTCCACTTCCCACAGCCATAGGAGCACCTGCTCCAGTTGGCCCATTTCACGTTTACTGCATAACACAAAGCACTGGCATGGTGCTGAATTAGAGCAAGACAGAGTGCCTAAGGAGAGGCAGAAATATCGCAGATGGGCGCGCTGACGGAGAGGCGGGCAAGCGGGCGGGCGAGCGGCTGGGTGGGATAATGATCCACAGAAGCCACTGATTGACGGATTGATCTCTCCACATGGAAAGGCCAGGACATCCTCTGGGGTGCCCCCCGCTGTCTCATTGGCATTCTGGAGGCGGACGGGGGTATATAAATGGCACTGAAGGCCGGGCCAGGCCGCCCGCTGCCAGTTCACTCACAGACAGCCATAAATTGCACATTTGTAAATACAAACTGTCCTGACGGCTCCCCACAACACAATCAGCTCAACTCCTGTTTTTTTTTTCTTTTTTACAGTTACCTCTCCGTTGTACCGTGGTAAGAAAATATGCTCAGCTTTGAAAGGAACACGAAATGTCCCCATAAAGATGTCAGAGATTTGTCGTGCCTTACAGACAAGAAAAGGAGGGCAGCCGGCCTGGGAGACTGTCAGCTGTGACATTTAAATTGCATGTCATTTTTCCGAATCGGATAAGCTAAATTAAGTTTTCTTTGACTCTTATCGGTTTTAATATATGTTGTGTTACATTTGAAAAAGACCGATGAACCCCACCTTTGCAGTAGGCCATTCTAGTTAACTACAGATAGTAATGTTAGAGAAAACATTAACACCACTGTGAACAGGTTTAACTAAACTGGAAAACTACAGGCACCCCCTAAAGGTATCCTGTGCCACTACAGGAATGCACACTTTGTAAGATCATGTATTTAACTCACCACCAAGCCAGTGACTCATTTTGTTGCAAAGTGATGGACATTACTAAATGCAATGAATACTACTCAATGCGATGAATACTACTCAACGCAATGAATACTACTCAACGCAATGAATACTGCTCAACGTGATGAATACTGCTCAACGCGATGAATACTATTCAAAGTGTTGGACGTTATGCAGAGTAATGGACAGTATTCAAAGCGCTGGACAGTATTCAAAGTGATGGACATTACTCAAAGTGATTGACACTACTCAAAGTGAAGGACCCTACTCAAAGGTTGCCCACTCATCTTTATACACACTCCTCAGAGAATATCATTGCACTGATCTAAATATCATTTGCTTTTATGTGGCTGTCATTTTAGCCCCCGCGTGTGAATTGAGCTTCTGTATGACTAGCCCTCAGTGGAGGCCAGCCTCAGCAGAAAGAGCCTTCCCCACAGTGTGAATATCAGTCAGTGTCGCTGGCCGGTATATGCAATAAGCCACGCACTCATGGCATCGCTGTTCAATTCCCTCCCACAATGCAGACACTGTTGGCTTAACGTGAATGATGAGGAAATCGATATTTGCATGACCGGGCAGAGACATAAAAAGCCACATCTCATCACTGCATGTTTAACGTAGGTGAAACGATCCCATTTTTAATACCGCTACTCACCGTATCTGTGAAGCTAACCTCGCAATCATCGTCGTTGTGGCTGGACGCGACATCGGACTTCACTTAAATTCACTGCCCCCTTGGGTGTCGTCTTAAACACGTATCGATCAAAAAGTCGAGCCTTTAGGCCGAGAAATACGATGATAATATAAGGTGCAGCCCTGCGCATTCAGTGGCTGGCTTTCAGGGAGTAAGAACAAACGACATTAACGATAAATAACACTGTGGGGGTGACTGATTCACAATGTCCTCGGAAGGAAACCTGGGACCCACAAAGGCACAGATTTTACAGCCATTGTTAAGTTTAGTCGGCATCCTGCCATCCCATAATGCCCCCAGGACAGCCCTGCCACAGAGATACATGCTCAAGCGGGCACCTTGTTGGGGAGGGGGGGGGGCATAGCCTGTTTCATGAAGTATACAATGCGATCCTGCCCGGGCCCCTGACTTAAAGGGTGCCAGTGTGCGAGAACGTGCCAGTGCCATGATAGATGTTGCAGACCAGAGGTAATTAACCAGGCAGTGGACCCGTGCTCCAGAACACAGAGCAGGGGAGGGGCGGACATGCGGGGGGACAACGGGCCCGGACGGAGACAGATGGGGCGTGACGCTAAGTGTCCCTAATTTGTGGCGTGCTGCGGCCGGCTGGACAGACACAGCGATGCTTATTGAGGGCGGCTGTAGTCATGATATACAGCTACTTTGATAACATTCACATCCCACGACACGAGCTTTCTCTGCCTCTCTCTCTCTACACATTTCCCATCCTTCTATCATCCATCCGGGTCTTTCTATACCCCACTCTCTGCACCGCTTCTTTCTTCTTACGTTCTCATTGCAGCCAGGGATTACAGCAGGTAAAGGCATGACATGCGACAGAGATGAGGGCTGATTTTTTTAAAGCACATTATATGCTATGGACCCGTCCTGTATCTCATTGGGGCAGGGGGATGCATAAAGTCATGTCCACTTGTCTGATAATTTTTTTGTTTGAAAAAACACAGGTAAGGATCGCATTAAATTGCTTGTAGGTAATTATTTCATTATTGTCCATCACTGAATTCTTAATGATGGCCCAAAAGTTCAGATCTCAATTAATTAAGAGATGTAAATAACAATGAAAATAAATTTATTAGAACTAAAAATAATCCCTGCCCTGCGATGGGCTGGCGACCCCTCCTGGGTTATTCCCTGCCTTGCGTGCAAAGCATCTTGGGATGGGCTCCGGACCCCCTGCGACCCTGCACAGGACAAGTGGCTATAGGGATGGATGCATTATTTGGCAGATTACTCCATTCTCAATTTGTGCTGCCCTACCAGGATGATGAAACAGCAACAAATAGTCAGCCAATCAGCCTTCTGGACACGTGTAGCAATGGGCCAAAAGGGGACACACAAAAAAAGGGACACAGTCTCCTGTGGACACCAGTCATGGGACCACAGCAAGCCAGAACTGCTCACTTCTCACAAACAAGTTGGGAAACACAGTGTTTAGCGGAGATCATGTGGTATAATCATCCCTGGGTGAAAACCACTAAACAGCTAAACCCTTTCATTAGACACATATAGCTGGCTGGCAGTGTAAGACTAACAAAACCAGCATCTTCTGGAAGAATCTCTGAAATAAATACAGAATAAGTAAAACGGGTACTTGAAATATTATATACTCCAGTTTTTACATAACATAACTTATAAGATTGGTAAGAGTGCTAACGTTGTAAAACACCCTATCATAACATCAAAAGCTGTAATTTTGTACAATTAGTTGGGCCTTTGAACAGCCAGGCTGGTGCAAAATCACAGTTCAATTCAGACGCCGGTTTCAATAAACCCGTCCAGCTCGTCGTAAGTATACTGTAACCGCAACCATTAATTACGAGTCACAAATATCTGGCAGTCAGAACTGTCACCAGATTTGATTTCTTTGCAAGCGCTGCTACTTGCTGGGGGAGCGGCCAGTCCGGAGAGGAGATCCATCAGAAGGAGACGAGATGCACTGTAGAGGCTGGTGATATGGTGCAATATCCGACACGGCAACCCATTCCACTTGTTCCTCATGTTAACCTTATTGCTAACATCCCTCCCGCAACTCCTGTCAAGAGGCTATATATTAAAATCATTCTTTGTGGGCCCCTCCTCAGTCAGCCCTGGGCCGAGCAGCCCTCCAGCGCGCCCCCCAACCCAATGTGCTCTGAACCAGTTGCGGGGCCCCCAGTCTTCCATGCCCTGAGGTCAGTGGTGGTCAAGTCCGCGGAATGCTAATGCTAATGTTGACATCACGCAAGAACCAAACTAGTGTGCCCAAGTGGAGGTGCTGAGGGAGCCAGACGCAGCCCTCCTAAGGTCTCCATGCTAATGCTAATGTTAACGTCACGCAAGATCCAAACCAGTGCGCCCAGGTGGAGGTGCTGAGGGAGCCAAACGCAGCCCTCCTGGGTCTCCATGCCAATGCTAATGTTAACGCCGCACAAGATCCAAAGCAGT
>JAAGVU020000001.1:1777565-1830951 GCA_011763525.2 Mormyrus iriodes
ATAAAAACAAAAAAAAGTACTACGAAAGTCAACAAAATCAAACGAAAAGCCGCACAAAACAGACCCACACGGAGGGGGGGGGGGGGGGGGGGGGGGGGGGGGCGCACATTTTTCATAGTAACACCTTCAAATTAATAAAAGAATCTCTTCATTTGCACAGCAGCACCTCAGCAACACATCCCACGGGTTCTCCTCAGACATCAGAGGCTCAAGGCCTAGATGAATGCTATATCACAGCAGCCCGCAGAAGTTTCACAGCCAAAGCGCAATGAAAGACATGATGGAGGAAAAAAACAACACTACCTTCCTTTCCGGTCAATACAACATACCTGCCAAGCCGTTTTTCAGTGGCACACAGCATGTTTAACAAGGGCTAAATGATCGTGTGCAAGACTTATTCTGTGGGCTGAGCTTTTAGAATATCTATGTTGGTCAATTTAGTGTTAAGACATTTAAGTTCACTTCCTGATGCCTTGGCGAGAGGGCAAGACGACACCTCCCCTGCCTGAGAACCACAAGCAGCACTACAGCATCAGCTAATTAATGACAACTTCCTGACTGGCAAATCCAGACGTGATGGACAGTTGTCAAAGACAAAAATAGCCACTCCTTCCAGAAAGATGACACTCCATTGATAATGGGCCTGTTATCCATTATGCACTGCCTCATTTAGGTCACATACCAACCAATGACTGCAGGAAGGCTGTAAACACAGAGAAGTCACTTTACAGGCAAGACAAATGAACTGTACAATACTCCCCAAAAGTCACAGGAAGCCAACAGTCCTCCTGCTGTTGGTTACAGTCAACGTCCAGATAAAATCCAGTCACTTATAAGTTCGGTGCTGACCTCACTGGCCAGTGCACCTTGTCAAACGTTCCTCACAGGCCATCGAATGTCACAGAGCAAACAAATGAAGGCATCGGTGAATTACTGACACACTCAGCTAAAATTAGGTCAAAAAATTTGGCAAAAAATATGAAATGCCTGAAACTCTACAGACTGTAGAGTTTCAGTGGGGGGGGGGGTCCATCTAAATTTATGATGCTCAAGTTTGATACCAGCACATTTTCACACAATCAAAGTGAAGATGTCAGCTTCCAAGCAATTATCCAAGTGGTCCATCAGAAGTTATTTCGTTGTGGAAAAACACTATCATACCAAAAGGTACTTTGAACTGCAACAGATCTGCAGAAGAACATCATGTGCTGGAGATACCAAGTTTCACAGCCAGGACAAACCTTCAGGATCGCCCTCATGATGACTCCAGCACGAGCAGCAAAGCCTCCTCGGCCAAGCATGAGGCTCTTTGCCTCATTTTTATTCGGGATGTGTGAAATGAAGTAATGCACAACAGATAAAGCTTTACACCATATACTTTAAAGCACTGCATACAGGCATTTTTTAACAAGACTAACCAGAAAATGGGCCCAACCTTTCCCTCTATAGAATAACACCGTTTTGAAGCATTACTGTTATGGTGCAGTAATACATACTTTGGGATACCTCTCAAGATCAATAGATAACAATGACTGGCATTAAAGCAAGCAGATCTATGTCTAAGGCGATGCGATTCCTAAATAGATTTTATATTTAAATGTTTGGCGTGTTTATGTCCGCATTCACACGGTGTCTCGTTTCGTGACTGCCGCTCAAAACTAGGCCGGTATGATCAGCTTATTTGCATACCGCAATCAATAATAGATAAGAGCACCAAGTCCGACTTCGCCGGGACACGCAGCGATAATCGGGGCGTCACTCCCGCTGATCGGCTCCGGGACCGACCTGGGGAAGGCTTTTTATTTACTGTCAGTGGCGTCTATTTTAGACGCTTGACTGCATTGGTCGCAAGCATATAGGCGGCCGCCCCCTAGGGCGCCCCAAAGAAAAAGCGGCCGCTAACTGCGGGCGCGCTTAGGACGACGAGCTGGAAGGACGCAACCGGGCTCCTCCGCCGGCGTCTCCAGTGGCACCAGCGTCACCCCCTAATGGCTTTACTCTTTATCTCCCAAAGATGTTCGGCCCGAACCTGCACCGATCTGAGGACGCTGTTCCCCCTAGAAGCACGATACAGACGGCACCGGGCAGCACCACGCGAAGCATCTGTACCCTGGCCGGAACCGGGCGGGCCTAAGTGCCTGCGGTCCGGCGGCTTCATCTTTGCACACGCTGACTCGTCTCCCTGGCCGAGGTGCTCATCACCCCGCGGGACGGACACGGCTCTCCGATCCCGCGGGGTTTTAACGCAGCCAGACGGGAGCTGCGTGCACGGCGCGGCGCGGGCACGCATGGCATAGCGGCTGGGGACGCGGCGCGCCGCCCGACTCCTCATCCAACTCCGCTCCACGCGTGGGACAGACCGACCAGACGCATGCATAGCTTAACCCCAAAAGATGCACACGACCGGCTTTTTGAGCAGGTTAGCCAGCGGTTAGGACATTATATACATATATATATACACATATAAATATTTCTGGAGGCGAAGTGGCTCCCGGCCGCCCGCGAATATGCGCAAAGCGGGAGCTCCGTTGCGCAGCTACAGAGGCCGGTTTTTGTGTTAACTACACCGCGGCCGGCCAAATGGGGATCTTATTCCGACCTTTTCTTTTCTGGAAACCTACGGCGAAAACAGTTTACCGTTCTCATGGCACGATTTGCATCGCCCCATTATCCCCTGAAATCTCCTTTACACGGTTATATTGTCAGTCCCCAAAACGCCCCTATTTTGGACCACAAAGGGCCAGATTAACTTGATCAAAGGAAAAGCCAAGTACAAAACGCACCTTTCAAAGCGTAAAAAGAGGCCCCTTTTACAGATTGCTGCATGGCAGGGAGTGTGGCGCAAAAGCGGGCTGAGCCGAAGAAAGGATACACAAAGAGCGTGTCACATATCCATAAATGCGAGCCCGGCCGGCGGCAGCCGGTCGTCCAACGCCGCCAATCGATCCGCGTTACAAACTTACACTCACTTTATTCCCCGAGCCCCCGCAGCAATGTCGAATTTTCAAGTGTAACAATGTTGCGCTTCGCGACTCCGTGCCATCTTTCCCAAGCCGGAGCCTGGCGCACAGCTCCGGTGACCCTTCCGGCTTTTGCGCGTCTTTCCACGGGCTGCGATTTCGCACAAAGTCGCGTACAAACGCCGGCCAACGGCCGAAACGCGCGCCGGCTCCCAGCCCCGAGAAGCGAGGCATCCGAGCGCCGGCCCGCCGGGTGGTTTTCAGCCTCGGAAAGCAGCGTGCTTCCCCTCCTTGTGGAGGCAGAGCACAAGACAGCGATGACGCCATTTTCTGCAAAAAAACAACCAGGCTCGGGAAAGCGAGGCAGAGGAGTCGGGTCGCCCTTCCAGCGCCACTCGGGCCCCGCGCTTTCACTCCCGGCCAAGCCGCTTGCGGAGCCCTTACCTGCGCAGGCCGTTGGATCGGCAGCCTGAAAGTGGGGATATGCGGCGCCCGGGCGGCTTCTGCGCCCGTCCGCGGTCCGCTCCGGCGGCCGCCTTTGTGCGCGGAGAGGGAGACCTTTCAGCTGAAGAGCGGCCGCTGCGCAAAGGTGCGGCGCCTCTCTCAGCCCCGCAACCGCGTGAATGCCGGCGTCTTCCCCGCTCTGGAGGGGCTGGACGAGCATCAGATTAACCCCCCCCCCCAGTAAAGGCGGGCAGCTCCGGTCAATTTGGACCCTGTTTATTCCGTCTCCGAGCTAAAACGCACGCATGTGCACTCCAAATGGCGACACTCCGGCGTAATATGCAAAATGAAACAAACTGAACTATATCCCTCTAGTTTTGCTTTGTTCTCACGCAATCGTTTATCTCACGTTAAATATATTTAAAAATATATTACTTGTTTAATAATGCACGTCGGCTCACTAAGCATTGCAGATAGATGTTATGCAGAACTGCGCACTTTATAAGCCGTTACGCTTTTAGTATGTCAGTTTGCGCAAAAAAAATTGGTTTAATTGTATTTAAAAGTTTCGAAACTTTTTACGTGATAAATACGCCTGAACAAAATAGATTTTTTTAAGTTTTGACTAACTCGTCAAAGTCTTTATAACTTTGCCTTATTTCCTTAAACATAAGTTGAACTCCAATTTTCTGTAGTTTCTAAACATTACTGGATATTTTTTGTTCTGTGGTAAACTTCTGACTAACATACTACGACTTTTTAATAACATTTCAACGACGTGTTTATTTAAAGAAAATACATAATTTAAAAAATAATTTGCTTGCATTTCGGTTTTTTGTTATTCTTGGTGTTTATAACTTTGAAGTGAATTACCTTTATTAAATTCATATGTGTAAAACATACAGGCCTGTGCCGGATAAGCTGTTATGGAAGACGTACAGATGGATGTTTGGGTGTAGGAATGGATGGATGGAGTTTGCTCAGTGGCTTCACACAAACCAGTCCGTGAATATCCCTGGCTATTGGCTGGTGACATATTTGCACAAGCCTCAGTGTTAAAATGTGTGTCTGTGTGTATAGTTTTGCACTCCAAGTTCTTTGGTATATCACTCCCTATATTTGTGTCCTTAATTGTGCGATTTACTCTAAATTACAAATTTCTCATCAGCCTCGCTGTGCATTATTGCGCTAGAGTGGCCAAGCGTTATTTGCATGTGATCGCAAACATGTCTTTGGTTGCCGTTTCATTTAGCCGGTGCTGTCGGTCAGCATTTGCCTTGTACTCGCCTCTTGTAACACAGCCTAGTTTTGTGCTATTTTACTAGCGTTACCCTGAAAATTTAAGGTCAAGATTGGTGTAACCATTCGTTCCGTCTTTTGGCCGCAGAGTATTACAGATAAGCAGAGACTAAGAGTGAAATAGCGTATAGGGCTAATTTAAATGTTTATGCATATAGGCTAGAGACCAGTTTTATGTCCATGTTTTACCGGGGAGTGTCATTTGGTAATTTAACTTTTAGTTAACTCGGAAATAAATGGATTGCTAAGTAATCCAAACATAGAAAATACAATTTTACAGGAACTATATCTACTCACATTGTAATGCAAACACAAACGGCATTTTTTACATAAACTTACTCCGCTTTCTAGTGTCACATATAACACCACCAAAAATAGATGAATAGCATTCCAATTGTCCTCTGGCATATATTTATTTTGGGGAGTGTACTGTGATTAACACAAAGCGTACTCCATAATCAGAAAGCGCGTTGTTGACTCTAGGTGACAATACTTTTTTTTTGCAAAAAATAGCATCAAAAATAACTTTTAAAATCATTTTTCCTTATCCGGGTAATTGTCATTATTATATTGAGGAGATAAAAACCTGATAGTTAGCTGGTGGAGTCTTTATAGGGCGATCGAGCTCGAAAGGCAAAAGGGGTGTGAAGGTACGTGGCCAAAAAACATTCCCGTCCAGATACTGGAATATTGTCGTGCCCATTCGGATCTGTATGCGGGACTCTTGTCGCAGCTTCAGCGTTATTATCCCCTTTCCCTTCTGCCTACGTTTAATTGCACGTATAATTGGGCGTATTTTCTATATTTGGATTACCTAGCAATTCATTTCTTTGCAAGTTAACTAGAAATTGGCGAAATCGGTGCAATGATCGAGCGGCTTGAACATAAAAGAGGAGCCCCCAATTTACCGTAAAGCAGAAGGGACTCCCCGGAGAAACTTCATGGTCGGGCATGTACTTTAGAGAAACGCGGCGCAGCATTCTGGCGTCGCCATGTTGTTCTTTCACAGGTACTGTTTAATGTGGTTGCCATGGCAGCGCAATCTCCGGCTAACGCGCGAAATTCAGTGTCTGAAAACCTCCGAGCTGCAAGAGCGATGCAACAGGCACAGGCTCAGCGCAGACATTTTGCCAAGTGGAAACACTTCACAACTTGTATATGTAAATTCAATGAATTTCGAACGAGATCCGCCTAATCGACACTGCGATTTTTGCTGCAATTAAAAAATAATAATAATTTGTCACACGTGGTATTCGGTATTTGCCTAAACGCAATCCGTTCTGATAAACGCGATTACGCCTTAATTTCCATTGCATAAATTGCTTTGATTCTTCGGGGCGATCTGATTTACGGTTTTGATGGCACCGTTATAAATTGTAATAATTTGTGGTAATATTAGCGCACTCTATTTTTCCTAAGAAGGAATGTGTGCCTCTTTGCACTACATGCTTTATAAATTCAAAGAGATTTTTCTTCTTAAAAAAATATGCGTTTAGTAGTACTTGTGGAATTCTGTTCTGGAGAGTTCTAATCCCTTTCCTTCTGCCCTTCCCCCCAGAAAAACATAACAAAAGGTACCCACCGCTACTGTGTAGACAATTAACTAAAGGGTCAGCATTAATACATTATCATAAGAAGAGGGAACTGCTGTTGAAATGGATCCCTTTCTGAATTCACTAACATGTTGAAGATGTTGTCACACACAGAAGGACATTCTTGTTATTTCTGGCAAAAGAGCATTCAGAATTGATTAATGTCACGGGCTACGTTTAGATCGCAACTTCGAAAGCATTTACGTTGCATAAACTTTTTTCTCTCTATGTATTTAAATCAATACCCTATAGATAATCTCTCTCCACGTATAGGACTTTCTCCCAGTTCACTGAAAAGGCAAATTTAACACTTTGCTTTTAAGATTTTGTCGGGTATCACAAGACGGTGTTTTTCGCAACGCTTGGCATAGGTTTTCAACGCAATTCGAAATTATGATATTGGCTACAGAACACACAAAAGGCTGTGTTTGTGTGTGTGTGTGTGTGTATATATATATATATATATATATATATATATAAAATACCTTTTTAATAATAACCTCAGTCAGTGAAATAGTCTGTATTGTCAATAACCTTTGTAGGAAGGTAAAATTCTATTGATATTCAAATGTAGAACACAGTGACTCGATCTCTTAAGATAAAAAGGTCTCATATGTTTTGATGTAGAGCTCGGTCTGTCTGGGTCCCCTTTAAGTTTGATGCGCCAACGGGATGTATTTAAGGAGACTGCCCCAGCCGGTCTCTTCCTCCAGCCCCGTCTGTCTGCATGCAGACTCGCCCTTCCCGGCCCGGCTGCTCGACCTCCCCGTCACATTGCAGGGCACTTAAGGTCAGTATCTGCATTGGGACCAGCCACTAAGCAGCGCAGCTTCCGTTTCAGACATGGACGTACCGGTGGGAACCTTAAGGTGGTCCGAGGGCGGACATCGGCAGCCTGCGTGAAGCGCCCCACGCTGCACAGCAACCAGGACCTACAAGGTCCTAGTATTAGTCGATGTAGGACAGCACTACAAAGGTATTCTTTTGCTATCGGGATATTGTTTAGCGTTAGATGGTAAATATATATACATATAAAGTCAGACGCCAGAAAGCGCAGAGGCTGATTAATGAGTACGTAACGATTTGGGCCGCTTCTCGGCCGCTTGTGGGTCACAGCCAGACTTAGCTCCGCTTCGCTTCTTTATGAAGCCGGCAGTCTGCCCGGGGAGATTTCCCCTATCGTTTCTCAAAACTGCTGTTCTGTATTGAATCTGGTTATAAAAATAAGCATTTCAGTGCAAAAATGCGAAGATCTTTGTTATTTAAATTGGTTTCCATGCGGTTAATATTTCGTCCTTTCTGCTGTCAGCTTGTGTGCACAGGTGTATATGATGGTAATAAGTAACTCACATTTCGTAGTCCCGGCTACTTTCACATAAACTCACACATGAATTAAAACGAGATGGAGACGTTTTCTTTTCTATTTGTAAAAGGAACAAACGGACACATACGTACTGATTTTGTTACTTGGATCTGCCAACATTGATGGAAGAGTCTGGACTTTATTTTATTTTACAAACATATAAATAATCTTTATTTACAAAGCCAGATACTAAACAAATAAAAGAATACCTCCTCCCAGCTTCCAGCCTCAGGGAGTCACAGGCGAGCAGAGCAGCTGTCCAGAATCACCAGCCTCCGTGTCATTAGCCATGTTCACTAACCCTCCCAGGGAACAACACGGCCAGGCCTCCCCCATCAGAGCCTCCATCACAACCCGGTCCCAGCCGACAGGCTGTATTCATTCTCTCTCTCACTCTCTCTCTCTCTCACACACACACACACACACACACACACACACACACACACACACACACAAACACAAACACACACCTGTCTTTTCAGAGGAACACTGTCTAGTGTAATCATTACAACCATACAGGAAATTTAATTTCCTAATTATCCAACATCCCCTTAAAAAAAAGTCTACACACTGATTACAGGAGAACAGTTGGTGGGTACAAATGCATATCTGTTACAGGTCTGATGTCACTTCCTGTGAGATTCGATGGGAATATTTAAAAGTGCAAAAATATATATTTCTTACACTAAAGGATCAGCAATGCCTTACAATTCTATATAAACAAAAGGCCTACAAATGTAGCTCTATTTACAATGGGTAAAAACAAAATAAGGCATTCTACACACGTTTAAGTGGCCGTTTTACGGCTGGCCAAACGACTGCGTACGAACAGCTGTCCACAAGCCATGACGGCTTGGTAGGGGGTTTAAACTGATTAATAAATAAGTCACAGGTGCTAATTCAGGGTGCAAATATCAGACCTCTGGATTCAGGAGCTTAGCACAGGCAGTTACGCTGAGGATGTGAAAGGCAGGAGTTCCTATGCTGGCATCGTCTTTACCTGAATAAATATGGGCAAGGGGGCCCTGTGTTCGGCTGAAGAGAAACATCAAGGAGACTAGCAATTCCTCGCCAGCAGCACACATACTAAAAAACAGGCAGAATCGTAAGATCCGTCAATGCTACGGAAGGGATGAACAATTACCAGTGGTGTTTTACATCTTCCCTGGTAGCAAGTAGGCACACAGGATCCCGCTGCCTCAGAGCAGCATCTACGAGGATACAAGCTGACATCCACATTATCCACTGAAGGGATGTGCAATTAGAGGAAATCCACCTGCTAATAATATATTAAACACGTTAAATTGCTGAACGATTTCCTACATGTCCAAATTGCATGTCCTGTGCATAAACAAATTTCTAGTTTTGTTTTCTGGGGGGGGGGCACTGTTTACATCATCAAGTCTATTCTCTTAACGTTTGTATTGGTCTAATCCCGCTTTTAACACCTGCTACATTTGCATGTTGTACATTAAAAGCACGGCATCGTGCTGTCTGTGGTTTGCAGGAATCAGAGATGAATGTACATCAATTGATAGCAATTAAGTAAAATATCACAGGTTTTTCCCACCACCATTCAGTAGCCAACAGCAAAAAATGTCCCAAAAAATGTGATGTATCACAGTGAACATATGAAGTGTGAGATGATCAGATGTAGGTGGCATCACTCTTAAAGAAACTGAAAGTCAGCTGGCTTCCCTCGTTATCACAGCATGTTATAGACTAATAACTATGTGCAAAAGCTTGGGCAAAATATACTCTGATCATTGTGCTTTACTTTCAGGCCTGCTCCCTAATTTTTAAAATTCATCTGTACATCTACGCTGCCATAGAAAACCCAAATTCATTGCAAACATCATGAAAAACAACATTACCAAACTTCTACATTATCGATAATACAGATATAGTGTGAGAAATACCATTGCCTCAGAAAGCACAGTTAAGACTCTTGTTTCCCCACAGGAAGCCCTGAAAATCTCATTTATTTAAAAGCCCAAAACCCACAAACGTGTAGCTAGCACAGGCTCGCAGCCCGTTAGCCACACATCTACTACATGCCTATGGCCGACCGAGGTCTTCTGGCGCGCTGTATCGCACCGCGAGTGTGATGTGGAGTCTCCCTGTGACGACACAGGGGAAGATCTGCCCATGACAAACCCGCATCTCTCTGTCCTGGTAAAAGTGTGGCATGAAAAAAAAACATATAACATACAAATATGGTAAATGCAGAGAAGGGTTAGTGTGTGTGTGTGTGTGTGTGTGTGAGATACTTGGGGTTAGGAAATATCAATATTTAGCAAACAATAAACATTCTCCCTAAGTAATTCATACTAGATTTCCACATATTTCCGAATATAAATAAGTGCTGAACAAGTTCCTGATGCAGGACAAAAAGTGCATAAAAGCAAACGTCTCCTAGGGCTTTCGGAGCGAGAGGCCCAGCAGAAAAGCGAGCAGAGACAGGTAGCCTTGGCTGAGCGCCTCACCCAGCCACACTCTGCTCTGGCTTTGACGACATCGTTCACTGTGCTCAGCAGGCCTGGGACAGGCCCGGGATATCCTGAGAAGTGGGATTCTCCTACACGCTTAGCTGTTTAAGGGAAAAGGACCAAAGAAAGACAGAAAACAAACAAACAAACAAACCGGCAAGAGGACCCTCTCCTGAAGTTTCAGGGTGACAAGGCGGGAAGGGAGCTCAGCTCTACAGGAAAGGGGCGTTCGTTCCATCGGCCCGACTGCTGGCCCAATGCAAAGTAGTAGTTCTGTGCCCTTTATGACACAAAACGGTATAGTTTCACTGTGTTTACCAGACCAGGGAGGCTGAAATCCCGAAAATGTTTTTAGCTCTGAAAAAATAATAAATACAAAAATAATTAGGATTTGTACGCATTTTCCAACAACAGGGACTCAGTAATACTTTCAGCTTTAAAATGGAAATACAAATATAATTCCTCCTTCCTTCTGTAGCACTTTTCTGGTCAGTTAGAAAGTTATTATAAGAAATAATAAATTATGATACAAAACATACTCTATAAAACGTCACACTTATGCGGCGAGCCTAAACTTCGAACGCTTTGCAAGAATTAATACAAACCTCCTCAAAAACCTCCTATATTAAAAAGAAATGTGTCAGCAAAATAGATTCCCTTGGTTCAAAGCACCTGGTCTGTTGCTTCACAGAGAGATCCAGACCAGGCAGGATTAAGTGCACTTTTAACACTGATCTGTTGGGGGAGCCACTTCTGTCCGGGTCAGGCCTGCGTGTGCCTGTGCCCCACTGCCATTTAAACAGGCGCAGGTCCTGTCCTAGAACTCAGCTGTAATCCCCAAATTCAGATTTAGTTTGATCAATTAAAAAAAAGGAGAGTCTGACAAATAAATATCACACATCCGAACGATACCTGCTAAAAAAACGAATGACCCAGGATGACACTGTTTCCCTCCAAACACAGCAAAGTGTTCAGCTGTGAAAATCAGCGGCAGCGATCTGCTGTGTGGCCAGCAGTCTGAAGACGACCCCAGGCAGGAAGGAGGGATGCAGGCGTGTCGTCGAGGCTGACGAGGACGAGGCCCATGCAGCCGACAGCAGGTCCACATGCCAGGCCTCAGTGATGCACTTTAGGCTGAAACAACCAAGACAGACACGGACAGGAGATAAGCCAGCAATCCGTCCCTTCCCTGCACATTCACAGCGGGCTTTGGCTAATTAAACCATGTACATCACCAAAACCCTTGTCAGTCTTAATATAGAAATACTGCTATTTAATCACATCATGTTGTAACTTTAAACTCATTTTGATGGCAGTTTCACAACCACATCAAATCACATCTGCATCTATCGCTGGTGTCTCTGCTGACCTCAGGACTCGCTGCAGAATGTGCAGGAAGGCCAGCATACACTTTTAATTCTTACAGTTTAGCAGATGCTAACCAGACAAATAGCTGAAGTAATATAGTCACGCTAAAACATGTAAGCATTTTTCAATAAGCACCTTTATCATGGGTACCCTTCATAGCACTGCTATTTCAGTCCCTTCCAGACACTTTAAAAGCAGCACTCTTACCTGCCAAAAGGGGGCGCTATGGGGAGTCTCTGACACCGGGGCCAGGAGGCTGGCTGTGTTCCTCCTGTATTCACCACTCAGACCTGCCACCTTGGCCACTTTGCTGGCCTTCCCATAGGTGCTGGGCATCTTGTGCTTCCGCCCTTGGGGACGCGATAAAGCGAGGAGGCCATGCTCCTCCACGAGGGGACGAGGCACCTTCGCATCAACACTCGCCGGCTTGGCAGCCTCGCCGTGTCCAGTGTGTCCCAAGGGCTCCGCTTTGGCACAGAAAGGGGACACCCCATTGGTGGGAGTTGAGTGCGAGTTGAAGGAGGAGCCCGTGGTAAAGGAGGGTCTCGCAAGGGAAGGCACCGATGCCTGCCAGGGAGGTGCCAAGGGCTGGGGGGGCCTGCCCCTCCTCCCTCCAGGGACACCCCCTGCTGCCACTGACCGCTGGGCCCCACTTCCTTTGGCTCTGACCTTCTTTCCCTGGGTAGATGTAGCTGCCTGGCCAGGGCTGGGAGGCACAAACGAATCAACCTCCTCAGGCGAGGGTCTGCAGGTGCGGCCGCCACGCGGGAACACAGCCAGGCAGGTTGCCGTGGAGACGCCGTTGGATGGAGCAGCGATGGCAGGAGCGCTCATAGAGTACGACGACACGGAGGGGGACAGGCAGGCTGAACCCGGTGCACCCAGGGGCTGCAGGCTGGGCAGCCCCCCAGTGGAGGCCCTGGGTCCCTCAGCAGCCAGGGGGACCTTCCTGCAGCACAGGGCAGACGGCATCACTTACACCGCACACTGACGAGGACCCACGTACCCAGAGGGACTTACAGGTCAGACCACTGGCAATAAAGACATTCAGAAAGATTACAAGGATCGATCTATCGGTCTAGTAATCCAGAGAACAAGGTGTAGAGGTATGGCGGACGACAGACACTTGCACAGTGCTCACCTCCACATCCGCGAGCTCGTGTGCCTGTCCACCATTCGCTGCAGCGCCCGCCTCAGGCGGTATAGGCCGCGGTTAAAAACGTAGTGCCCGCGGCCCATCAGCCGGCTGCCGAAGGCGCAGTACTGAGGGACAGGGAGGCAGAGAGAAATGGGCGGGTTAGCATCAGTGAGACATAGCCCTGTACGGGACACGCGTCCCCGATGACAGCACGTACCCCCAGGGGCCATGGGTGGTGGGCCGAGCCAGGACAGTCCGCAGTGTCACAGTCTTCCGGAGCGCCACCCTCGTCGCTAGATATTTGGCCACCATCACCCCTGCCTGGGCAGGGGGGTGCAGACCCGACGGCGGGTGTCATACTGGAGCCATTACTCATGCTGAACCAGGAGACACAAAATACAGACAGGGAGAAAGCGCAAAGCCGACATTTACAAGCGAACTCACAGCCAAAAACACATGCTGGCACATTGTAAACAGGCTAATTGTTTTTACATCTCTCCTTTAGATCAGGGGTAGCCAATTTTATCCAGAAAGGGCTGCTGTGTGTGGGTGTGCTCTGCAACTCCCTAATTAACAATTAATTATTAGGAGGTAGCGTGTGGCTCCGTGGACTAAGCCTCTATGCCTGCGATCAGAAAGTCGCTGGTTCGAGCCCAGCCTCGGCACATCTGTGGGTCCTTGAGCAGGGCCCTTAACCCCCAGCTCCCTGGCTGCTGCTATGGGTGGCTGCCCTTCGCAAGTTGGGGGAGGTGTGAAGAAGAATTTCCCCACGGGGATCAATAATGTATCGATTATTATTTTTAGATTACTAACTAGAAGACTGACTGGCTGAAGAGTCCTCACACCTGGGTTTGAACAGCTGACCCAAAGGTTATCCCACAAACCTGCACACACACTAGCCCTTTGCGGATAAGACTGGCCACTCCTGCTTTAGATGCACAGTATAAAATTAAAAAAGTAATTCAGAAAGTCTATGGACTGCTATAGCGCCCTCTGGTGGCCAGAGAGGTCTAGTCATGTAATTTCTCTGAAACTGTCGTTTCAATTTAAAGTAAATGGATCTAAGTACAGGGTATACTGAGCTGGATAAAAATTCCACCTGAGACAGAACCGGGTCTTCAGTGCGGCTGTGCTCTTGCCATCATGACAGTTTGCAGGCACACCGTTCTGGCAGTCATGTGACATGGTGGGCCGAGCCTGTGAGAAATCCCTCCAGCCCGGCTGCTCCTTGCTGCGGCCCGTCTCGCTCTCCTTCAGCCGTCCCTTGTGCTCCGCCAGAAGCGAGTCGAACAGCTTTCTGCGGCCCGGAACGGCGCGCCTGTGTGTCAGCGAGTGCGTCTGGGAAGTGGACGGTAGGTCACACGCACACAGACACACACAGACACAAAACATAGAAAGAAAAAA
The DNA here is from genome assembly GCA_011763525.2 of Mormyrus iriodes. Lineage (NCBI taxonomy): Eukaryota > Metazoa > Chordata > Actinopteri > Osteoglossiformes > Mormyridae > Mormyrus > Mormyrus iriodes. The sequence continues at coordinate 1,791,623 of JAAGVU020000001.1, forward strand.
ATAATACTTTACAATCAAGGAGTGGTTTAAGAGTCACCGCTTCTGACATGACAAAGTACACAGGAAATTAAACCTCAGTATCACAGAAGGCAGCCGAGGTGGAGTCATCAGCCTGTTAGAGGTGCCTGCCCGAATGACCGACTCTGACGATACTTTATCAATATAATAATGTGGCTCCTGCTTCATGGGTGCCCATAACGAACCTTGCAGGTCAGCGATCTCGTGCATGGGTTTCTGCTTTCAGGGTCCAGGACTCCACAGTGCTTGTTGGGGTCAAAAACCCTTCCTGAGAGAGAAAAACCCAGAAAGCAATGAAGGCAGGTCACCCAAAGGCAGGTCACCCAAAGGTACAGCTGGCCCGTCTCCCCCCTCACAACTATGCCGAAGTGCTTTTTCACTGATTCCACAGTGCTGCCTAATAATTTGGACCGTGCTAAAAGTCAGCTGCCAGGACAATCCCTCCATGTCGCTTATCCAGTACAGGGTCACAGTTAGCCTTGAGCACATCCTAGGAACTATATGGCGAAAGCGAAGGAACAAGCTGGATAGGATGCCGGTTCATAGCAGGGCACACGCACTCACACACGCACTCACATAAGCATTCGCACACACACACACACTCACATACGCAATCACACACACACACACACAGAGGCAGGAGAACATGGGATGGACATGTAAACTCCACACACACAGAGGCAGGAGTTGAAACTCTACCACAAGAGGTATGAGGCTACAGAGCAGCCCACTGCTTTATTATGTGGGCTTTCCCACAGTGACGGTCACAGTGATGTCCTGGATAGAGAAAGTGCGGTTACAAACACCATGCAAGCGTTGGGTCCACACCCGTTAGACAGCAAGCCGGGGCTGTTGATTGGGAAGGGAGTACTTTGAAGGTTTGAAACAGTTTGCTTACAGATTTTCAGCGTGACAGGATGACGGGAGGTGGTAAAGGGAAAAATCATAACGGTCGAAAGATTTGGCGGCGAATCAGGCAAGTAACGTCCAGAGAGACTGGGGTGTGGATGCATCATCCGCCACAAATCGCCGGCCGCTTTGCTAACCCGGACAGGGACTGACTGCTCATGAATCCCAAACACGGGATTTAAAAGCCTCGTTTCTCTTTATCCATTTTGTGATGTATGAAATTAAAACGACTGTGAAAACTGAAACAGCATTTTGTATTTTCAGCTACATACTTAACCCTTGTATATTTTACTTCTTCTGTTATAAATTCTAGAATCTATAGAATTTAACCTCATTTTGAAAATGGACTGGGGTCACTTCAACCCCAAAAATAACACAGGGGTTAACACTACTATGTATTTATTTAATTGGCTTAGATTACTGATTTTCTTCATGGCAAGACTCACCAGACAGCCTGGCACCCTTAGTGCCATTCTGATGCCTTCTGTCCAGTGATGAGGGTAGGGCACTGAGTCCCCTGTCCAGTGGAGATGGAGGGGTATTGAGCTTCTGATCCAAAGGAGATGGTGAGGCATTGGGCCGTCTGTCCAGTGGAGAGGGAGGGGCATTGGGGCGCTTGTCCGATGAGGAGGGAGAAGGAGTCGGCCGCCTGTCATTGGCAGAGGGGGAGACACCGGGCCGTCTGTCCAGCGTGGCGGTGGACGAGGTGGGATGCCGTTCGTACGAGCAGGCAGGGCCCGGAAGCCCTCGTCCATTGAGGACCTTCTCCAGAGATTTCTGGGATGCTGGTGGCATTAGGGAAGATTTGACACCAAGAGGAACGGGAGCAGTCTTGGTCCTCCCCAGGTGGGGCATCTTCTCTAGACTTACCACAGGTACTGAAAGACTAAGGAAATAAGGGGTGGGAGAAGGATGAGTGGGTCAGAAGAAGAAGGTGAACAATCCTTTAACTTAGCGCAAGTAATTACTACCCACCATGGCTTGCCCTGGGACACTTTGGATGGGTTCATGGCATGGGGTGTCCTGTTGGAGGCACTGTGCGGGTGATCTCGAGATGCTTTGTAGGGCCTGGTTGGTGCACCGGGGGAGCCGCCGGGGTCGGGGCCTAGGGAACCTTTAGGCTTCTTGGGGACAGAAAGGCCCCGGGCACTGATGGAAGAGCCATGCCTCCGCTCTGAAAGGCAGGGTGAGACACACAGCTGGGTGAGGCCCAGCCTGCCCCAGCCAGGCCCTCCTGGCTCTCCGAGCAACGTGCAGCAAACTGTTCACTAATCACTGCACTGCTGGCATGCACGGGCAGGTTTCACACTATGTCAACAGTACACTTCTTCATGAATAACACAAGTGATTATCACCGCAGTTTTGCAGGCTTAAGAGAAATTTAATACAAACCACAAGAAACACAACAGGGAATAACAGATTAAGACACACTAAGTGAGGAGATCACCACTGTGCTGTGCCATTAGCAGAGCCGAATGTACATCAGAATAAAACATGGGGAGCTCTGTCCAGCCTGGGCTGATCTGGCACCCAGGCCACTGACCTCCGGGATGATCTACAGACACAGCATGCTTCACGGGGCCTGTCTCCATGGTAACTGGGATCAGAAGCCCCCTCACCACCACCTCGACAGTAGGAGCCGTGGGTCTTTACCTACCACAAGCTCCCCTGGTTGGCACAGTTTCACAGCTTATTGTATACGCCATGTTTGACACCTACTGATAGTCCAGCTAAATCACAAGAGGTCTGCCCAATATGCCAAGCAACTGGGAACAATCTACTCCGATTCCTTAATTGTTGTGGCGACGAAATCCATCCAACTCAGTATGCAATATTAGGTGTGGGGGTTATTGACTAGTTCCCTTGCAGTAACAAAAATCGGTTTGTTCTGTTCCCACCCTCAGCGGACACAGACAGTCCTTGCACCCTGAGATGAGCATCACCAAAGGTGCTACTTCAAGCATAGACCTATAGTTTCACCCATCTGGCAGTAAGACAGTCTAATGATATAATCGATAAATCTTGGGTATGCAGTCAGCCTTCCGACACATGGTTCTGCTCCCTGAGGATCACCAGCGTCTCTCTCAAACGGCTCTGACTCCGTACTGTCTCACACCTGTTTCGCACCAGAGGAAGACCTGAGTTTGGCATAAAAACAACAGGCCGTCATCACGACATCAGTAACCAATCGTCCAGTTACACAGCTGAGTAGCGGCAAGATTGTCTGAGGCTTTTGCTGGCAGACCGAGTGACCTGAGGTCTAATCCCAAGGGGAGCGAACCCCTAAACTAATTTGGTCAGGGGCCGAGGATGAGGCTGACTCAAACATCAGAGTCCCAGAAGCTGCCACAATAACAGAATTACAGGTATTCTACTGTTCATGCCAATCATCATGGCCATCATCATTATGATTAAGGAAGTGAAAATGGAAAGGGGTTAGCGCCGGGTGGCACAGGCTAACTTCCCATTTTGCAGGTGCTGCCCTGAAGGAACACCATAGAAGGAGCTGTGTCAGGCATGGGTGCCGATACCAGGTCTAAAGAGGCATATGGCACAGATACCCCCATGACGAAGGCCAGTGATCACTCTCAGCTTTAAACAGCGATGTAACAGCGGCTCAGGGATTATGAACGTTCTGGAAAAGCACCACGGTGCGTGATCATTCTGTGGAAGAGGTAACAGGTGGGGGTGACGATGTGCCCAGGGTCTCTGTGTCACAGGGAAGCCACACTACTCATCCAGTGGTACCCAGGTGACAGACAACTGTACTGAGGTGGAGACAGCTTGCTCCCATATCAGTTAATGCACATGCACAGGGTACTACTTAACAGCAACAGTGTCATGACCATGACCTAGGCCCAGGGCTAACATTGTGTTCTATTTATTTAGCAGATGTGTTTATCTAAAGTCACAAACATTTTTGAGACAGTCCCTGAAGCAACTAGGGGACTCAAGGGCCCAACAGCCAACCGGGATTTGAAAGAGTGACCTTACATACACAAGTGCAGAGTCAGACTGACCTCACTGATAGTCATTGATCTCAGTGGGGCTTTATTTATCTGTGCTGAATCCGTATTTGTATCGCTGCTTTCAGTATAATAAAAATGGACTTTAAAGACGTTATTCTGTGTACTGAACAGCCAGCCTGATGAGATCACAAGTGCTTAAACACAAAAGCACCTGTCACCCACAGACCATACCTGGACATAAAGCTCCCCGTGCATCTTAGGGCAGGTGTGCAAACAGGCAACTTGCCAAACAAAGTGCAAAGTCCAGCTCATGGTTTGGCTGCTGCAAACTGTTCGTGGACCACATCCATGGAGACTCACACAGGTACTAGGCCATGATGTTGTGGACATTTCACAGCGTTACTGCAAAGGCCAGAATAACAAAACTGCCAGCTACCACTGAAGTAATAATCAGCCAGATTACTTATGTCATAAAACAATCAAACAGCCAAAATGTTTGACGCAGTCCCATACAGATAGGATTCATAGGAATAGCTCCAAGTTCTGTAGAACTTAATCGTTTATTTTCCAAAGAAAATCTCCCACCAGACAGGGACAGTCAGCCTGTGACTGATCGACTACAATGACAGGACTCAAATTACACCAACAGGGAGAGCTGAATGATCCCCGATCAACAGCATACACAGATCCAGCAGCCAACTCCCTCAACAGGCACACAGGCACTGACGCGTGACAGCTGAGCCACACCGTCGCCACCAAACCGCGGCGGACCATGCACATTTTCTGCCCAACCGTACAGGCAGGGCATGGCACTTGGCCAAGCCACCAATCTCCTCTGCCAGAAGTGAAAGTAAACATGGTGCTCGGAGAGGAGAATGCACACCAGCGGCCGGGTGGTGAAATGGCGTTCACTAACGCAAAGACAGAGCAAGGGATACAACGGTAACACACATACACACACATACACACACACCTCACGGGCACCAAGCCTGAAGCCTGTAAACCACGTCTGTTTGGTTTAAATACAAAAGAGACTTGCAGCCATTTTGTTTGTTTTAAACGCTTTGCAGTGTCGCGGGCCAAACTGGGACCCTCACATTGATCCACTCACTCTGCTACACGTCAGAACAGAGAACGTCCACTATTCAGCCCTGTTCAGGCTAACATAGCTCAGCGATGCACCAGCATAAGCACAAGTGCCGTCAAAAGTGAAGCTTGCCTCAAGTTCGAAAGCGGTTGCCCGCTGGCGCTCACCCTGTGTGATCCAAACGTGCCCAGGTGAAGATCTCAGAACTCATATCTGACTTTGTTTTTTTTTTTATGGTCTGCACACAGGAGCATGTGAATTCATGCAGAAGATACGCAGTCCAGCTAAACAGAGACAGAACACAGCACAAAAAAAATAAATACACACAAGCAAACAAAACTTACCGCAGTGCGTCTGGAAGCCCTGAGGTTTGACAACTTGATTGCAGATATTGCACACAACAAGACAGAAATCGTCCCGGGCAGGACACTGGCCAAACACTCGCATGTCTGCAGGAGAGAAGCATATGGGGACTGGGAGTTAAGTGGGTGGGGCTGTGCATCACCAGTCGCTGGTCACATCCTCAGTCTATACTGGAGGATGAATGAAACCTCACGTAGCAAGCAGGAAATATCCTTCAATGTTCCCAAAACTTAAGCATTTATCGCATGAAAAAATCCTACTCTAAATCTGACCATGTAAACATCAGCCATCCAGCTACAGATTCTTATACATCTTATAAATAGACCTGCACTACCTGTGTTACTAAGCAACCATTAGGCAGATCAATTATTACAAACAGTGTAATAATTATTTCGCTTGTGTATAAATTTGTTGATTTGTGTTGTGGAGTGTTTCTGACCCAAATCTGTGTTTTTCCATTTCGCGCACTGAGGCAGGAAAGCAGGCCACGGGCAGTCTCATCCCGACAGCTGCCGTCCGCTGAACACGGTACGTTTTGCAGCTATAAGGAGGGCAGGGGCTCTGCATGATTTGTGGGAACGTCTGCTGCAAGCAGATCACAAAACGATGGCAGCGGCAGCTTTGTTGCCACGTCTGGCTTGAGCGACCTGTGCAGATACTAAACCCTGAGCCGTTTATCAGCCAAACGGGGCACAAGCTGCCTTTGCCAAAGCGTTACAGAGTATGGAGGGTCTCGAATTACCCTCAACGAGAAACTTTAAGGTTTGAATAAACATATAAACGCACCATGGACTGTGCCACAAAACCCTATTCCAGCATGCCTGCCAACATAAATAAGACCCGTTCATGTAGCCGTTCGCTGCAGAGGGCTGGGAAATTAGCACTCAAACACTTTCTACGCCTCTGTGAATTCATTATGAACGCTGCCAGGAGCTGGCAGTGAGTGGGGGGAAAAGAAAGAAAAAAAAAAAAAAAGTTAGAAAACGCTCTCTGATATTCAGCCCTTCTATACCTCGAAAAGTCCCCCCCCCCACAGGAAAGGGAGATCTGTTTACAGAGCCAGCATAACACTGGATTGTTACATATTCTGTAAAATGGATGGATGGGTTAGACATTGAAAATCATTTTATTTGCCACCTCTACACTGACAATAAAGGCACTGTATGAAGATCACAGAAATTCACCCTAAGAAGAGGGATAATACAGCCTATTACAGCAATAAACATTTCACCGTGATAATTAATTGATCAATGTTGCCAGTAGCATGTTCATACAAGAACACAGAGCAATGAAGCTGGATAAAACAGGCTGAAGATCCCGACAGTCAGCAGGAGGCTGCCCACACTCTTCACCTTAACCAGCCGTGCCAACAAAAGCTGGCATGCTGAAATGACGTCCTCACCTGAATGTCTGTGCTAGCTTACGCATGTCTTCAGCCCGGGCTCCCGGATCAAGCTTCACCACAGTCTTTGGCGATTAAGACCACAGCTACAACAGATCTGCAGCACCACAACGTTGCGAACGCCCCTAGCTGACCCACATGCAGCAGAACAGAGCTCGGATACTGCCAGCTAAAGATGGCTGTGTGCCGCTCGTACGGAACGTGCATGGGCTGGGCCACAACAGGGAGGCAATCCCGTAACTACATTCACCATGGTGTGACCTCAGCTTCATGAATAGAAACTGAATAGAGAAACTGGGAAGGGCCAAAACACATCAGGATATTTTTTGTTTTCCTGGGAGCATGCGCAGGTACACATGCGAGTCCATGTTTCTGCATACATATGCATCACATGGACAGAACAGGACAGGACAGGACAACTGAAGACTGGACTACATACCAAAATGATTCCGTGACATCAGACTTACAGAAAACGTGCAAAAAGTAATATCTTCCAGCACACCCTCCACCCTGCGGTCACGCTAAACAGAGTTTCAAAATGCGATTGTCTGTTTCCCTAACGCTTCGCAGAAAATTCAGAGAATTATTACATCATAGCCTTTCCAATATGAAGCAGCTAATGGGTGACACTGCAGAAAACATATATTATTCTGTACGCAGTATTGGTAATGGTAATGGTAATGGTATTGGTAATGGTAATGCAATGCAAGATCCCCGAAAAATGCTTTTTGTGATACTCAGAGTTGTTTATTGTTTACATATTTTGGCTTTTCAGATGCATTTGTCTTCAGCTCCATCAGTATGCAATCTGTCAGGGTGTTATTATGCATTATTAAATACTATACATTTCTTCAGCTTGTAGTGAAAATAATTAGGCGTAGAAATATTACTACTAGGTATTACTTTGGTAAAAAAAAATAGAATCAAATGGTTTATTTTGAGTATTAAAGGTCTCCTTTAAAAAAAGAGAAATAATTACCCTTCACGGCAGATTTGTATTTAACATTTTCTCTCCTAACAATATTCTGGTGTAATTTCTAACGTCATGGGCCATATGATAAGACGCGGCCGCTGGATGGGTTTCGATCCGCCGTCGCCCGTCTTTCAGCTACAGGTGCCGGGATCAGACCCGCCAGTGACGAGGGCAGGAATCGGCACCGGGAAGCCAGGTCTGAGTTTACCCCGGCAGAGGAGGGGCTATAGCCGTCAGAAGTTAAGGTGAGGGAGCCTCCGGCGGAAAACTTACCGTCCTTGCTGAGTTTCATCGCCTCCCCCCGGCCGTCCAGCGGCAGCTCCTTGCCGGCGGTACCGTCCCCGCGCACACCTGCCGGGGAGCGCAGGCGTCAGGGCCGCCGGGCACACTGTCACACGGCGCTGCGGGACCGCCATGTGCTACCGACCCCCCCACACAAGTTACCAGACACACACCTGGCAAGTTACGCCGGGATCAGGCACCGGCCGCCGCTGACGGGGGGGGGGCATCTGTCAAAGTGCCTCAGCGGAAAGACGCGCGGCTCGGGGCGAAGGCTCAGCGCCCGGCCAGCGCCGGAGCCCCCACTGCTGGGCGGAGGGTTAACCAGCTAACTCCGCGCTTTACTCACCCGGCTAGCTCCCTGTTTATTTAGACGTTAGCCTAGTTAGCTACCTCAACTAGAGGTAGACGGAGGACGGCGGACAGCCTCGCCAGCTAACGAGCCAGGGACGAAGGCGAAAGACGACGGCCGGCGGGGCCAGGCGCTTACCGTCACAGAAGTACAGTTTAGCCGCGTCGGCGTACGTGGACCAGGGTTTGTACAGAAACGTATCCGGGCTCGGCAGCTTCCCGTCCAGTGTCGCCATTGCTCTTCCTTCTTGTTGCTTTTTCTCTCCTTCGCTGTCAGCGACACGAGACTTCCGAAGTGTCTGACGTAATTGTCGGTAATTTCCGCCTCCGTTCGTCTTTCGGGTCGTAATATTATGGGGTTATGTGCAGTGCTTGAAGTGGGCCGGTACTCCCCTTGTTCACCTGGTACTGAATAGCAAGGGGAGTACCGGCACCTGGTACTGAATGATAAGGGGAGTACCGGCACCTGGTTCTGAATAGTAAGGGGAGTACCGGCACCTGGTACTGAATAACAAGGGGAGTACCGGCACCTGGTACTGAATAGCAAGGGGAGTACCGGCACCTGGTTCTGAATAGCAAGGGGAGTACCGGAACCTGGTACTGAATGACAAGGCAAGTACTGGCACCTGGTACTGAATGACATGGCGAGTACTGGCACCTGGTACTGAATAGCAAAGGGAGTACCGGCACCTGGTACTGAATGACATGGCGAGTACTGGCACCTGGCGCTGAATGGCAAGGGGAGTACCAGCACCTGGTACTGAATAGCAAAGGGAGTACCGGTACATGGTGCTGAATAACAAGGGGAGTACCGGCACCTGTTTTTCCCCGATTCAAACCCTGGTTATTTGTGCTTGACTTGAATTTTTCATGGTTTCACTGTGGTAAGAAAATGACCACACATTACACGACAATATAGTTTATGTCACCTGTATATTCAAAATAATAATAATAAAAATAATAATAATCAGATAAACATGTATGCATTTTTATATACATGTAAGTACTGTTTTGTGTCTATTGTGATCAGCATTTTTAGAAGTGATGCATATGTCTGTTTGCAAATGAACTAAAATTATGTTCGTGATACCTTGTGTATATTTCATTTTTTAAAACTTTGTCGAATAATCTAGTCTAGTTAATTATTGGTGGGACGGACATCCACTGCACTGTTTTCCAGACATTGTCACTAGGTGTCAGTGCAATACAATCCGTAAAGCAAAATACAATTCGTCCGTCAATAACTGGATATGCAATAAGCAGTGAGAGCCTCACAAGTTTTTCTTTTGAAGATAATAAAAACTGTAATTAAATGAATTAATCCTATGTTGCACAATCAAATAAAAATTTATGGTTTCCCTTAAGTTCACCTTACTACACTGTCATTTATAATTTGCCTGAAAATATTTCTTCTCATGACAAAAAGTTCCACACGGCTCATTATCGTTACTTTCCAACCACTACACAGGTCTTATCAGTTAGAGTAAGCGTTTGGCTAAGGCTATTGAAAATAAACGAGGTCCCACTACTTAATAAACCTTGTTCACACACTTTTTTCATCCATGACCCTGATTGTTTCAGCCATTTGTTCAGTAAAAATATAGATGTAAATGTTGTGTTTGGTAGATGACCGTTAGTTGAAAATCAAAATCAACTTTTAAGAGTCATTCATGCAGAAATACAGATATTTCCAAACTTTTACACAAACGTTTTGGAAGATTTATTACCATTTATCATCCCTTTTCGTTTGTCTGTTGTTTCTGCGGGTCTTCGTTACTGGTAACCCAAGCCCTGGGTGGTCCCCAGGGATGTTATTTTTACAGATTGTTGTGTGGGACAGCTAAGGAACAGCTAATGGTCACTGTGACTAAACCTCGCCCCCTTTCTAAACAAAGCTGAATGGCCATTAAAAGATAAGCAGTGTAATAGGCCGCTGACAGACCTTGACATGTCTGCCCTCTTGCAGATCCAATTTGTTCTGGGTTCAGTTATCAGCGACTGTTGAACATAATTCACATTACTCACAGTATTTTTGAAATTCTATTAGAATTAGGACTGGGGAAATCTTTGCTAACGAATTTGGCCAGACCACAGATCACCACAGACCCACAAGATGTCTTGTTCAAAAGCCTACATCCTGGAAAAGTCGACACCAGGAGAGATCTGAACCAGAGGTGGTGGCGTGGTGATCAGGGTACAGGTGGCTAAATGGGATGTGTTTCTCAGCTCTGAGGTTATCACCTTGGGTAGCCAGAGTCTCGCCATAGATTGAGTCTCAGTCACTGCTTGCCCAAATGTGTTGGTTTACTGTGGCCCCTTCCACTGTGCTCTTAGGCATAAACCAGCACAGAAGGTCCTTGTTGAGGACAAAACTCTTCAGTTGAAGAGCAAATTTCCAAAACTCACTCAGTCCACAGGATACGTTTTTGAGAAAATTCAACGATACTTCTTTGCTGGAAATCAAGAGGGCTGAGTGAGTTTTGGTTCCCAACATTGTAATATATGATGAGGAAGTCTTTTAGTCATTGGTAGTTTCATCTCAAAAACAGCCAAAAATGGATAGAGTTTTGGAAATTTCTTCCTCAATTATGAGGTCCACCAATCATCCTTTTCACTTGTGTCTGGAGAAAAATCATTCCTTTTTGTACTTGATTCCTAAACCCACCAAAGTTAACACTTTAAAATTTGAGCATAGTATACTTCGGTAAATGTGTTTGAAAGAATGTCAATATCCTGTGTTTTTACTTTAATATTGCTTGTCAATGTTGTGAACATCAACAACAGCCGACCTTGGATTCGCTCATTCTCTTAAATTCATCTGTGCAGACAGAGCTGCCTTGAATACCGTGACACAATAAAGTGCCTATTTTTAGGACTATTGCATTGTTCACCATTCCTGAGTCATAGCTAATATCACTACACTTATGCCAGATGATCCCAACTACGTTTGTTACACAATCAGCCCGAACAGCCACCACACATGTGAATGCTGAGTCATGATTAATAAATAATGAAACATGTATAGAGCAAGAGGCTGATTTGGGATAGTGGTTTCGACCTTACATCATTATAGCGCTTTCTTGGAATTATTAATCAGTCATAACCGCCCCTCCCAAGTGTTCCCAAAAATAAGGAAAAAAGAAGTTGCCCAAATATTTGTTCTTTTTCCTGTAACATATAAAATAATAATACAATTTGGTCCCGCGTGACCCAGCTGCTGCTGCTCTGTTCTCCTTCATCATCGTTGCCAGCTCAATGGACTGCGAGTCTCTGCTAGGCCCAATGCTAGGATTTAAATTCAGGTCAGGGGTTGGGGGTCCCCCTCAGTAGATTTCGACAATCAGATGTCAGAAGCAAATTTCGAGATTCCACGGGAGGTTCAGACTCATTATTTCATAACTGGCTATGCATCTCACCGGTACCAAACAAATTTCGGGGGGAGGGGGGATCAAATTCATAATTTTACTATTGCTCTGCGTGCCTGGCTGCAATCTTTGGGGGAACATACAGTTCTGACTCTGACCATGACTGCCACCCACCCCCCCCATAGGCCCCACACTGCCCCTACTGCCCAGATCTATTAGTGTCACATCTCACATCACCATCGTAAGGAGCGATGCACAGCAAGGACCCCCATCTGTTCCTCTGTCACTCAGAAGTCCATCTAGACGCTGCCCGCCCAGCCATCTAGCTTAAGAGCTGTCAGAAACTGGTGAAAAGGGGACGATGTGCTCAGCTCCACCAGCTTAAGCACATCATTTACTGCAGCAGTCATTTTAATGCTTAGGTGATACTTCAGAATTAGGAAAAAAATTCCATTCACCTCTCAAAGATGTGTGCCTAATCACATCACATGACTGTCCACAGGAGCCAATATTGACTCAGCACCCCACCTTTGTCCTTCCATTCATCATAATGCAGATAAGGTGTATGTGACAGCCAATCAGAAGGATGGACTGGCTTCTCCGGTTCGGTCCACTCAACCTGAAAGCCATACACTTGAAAGCTGAATAAACAACTCTTTTGTTGCCATCTCTCATTTAACACATTAACATACAATGCAGAGGAATTTGTTTGTACATCTCTAAGGCATAATGCCACCAAGCTGGATTAATTTCTCAGATATTGACACCATTTTGCTCGTGCCTGTACGTTGTGGCTAAGCAGATTTCCTTTCATCTGCCTTCATTCCTCATCAAGCACACTGGAAGAATCATTAACGGCCCTTTCTGCTTCAGAACACAAAAACGCACAGCAGAAAGCTTAACCTCGTGGTTAAAAACGTCCGTGACTTTTCTGCTTGAGCAGGACATTCCTGACCCAGTTCGACCTCGGCGTGACACACTTATTCATTAACCGGACCAAGGTGGCTCCTGGCTCGAAGGATAAAATTGCAGATCCTTGGCTTAAAGCGCTACATGGGCCGAAAGAGAGAAAGGCAGAGGTTTCACGCCAGAAGGGCAGGGTCACCCGCTTGAGGCATGCCTCCACCGACATGGTGATGCTCGTATCTACAGCAAAGTGTTGCTGGACCCGGCCAAGCTGTAACAGATTGGCCACGGCGCCTCCTGTCAGCCAGAGGCTGCCACGCAGGGCTGTTTTCAGAGCAGGGGATAATGTCAGGCTTGTTCTCCGGACGCTGCCGGAGCAAAGTCACAAGATAAACGAGCAAACAGAAGCAGCTTTATACCGGTGGGATTTACATACATTCCAGAACTAGAAGCCGAAACAGCCTTATTTGGCGTGGTTGGGGAGAACCATGGAGGGGATTTTTAGTTTAGTCAAGCGTATGTTTAAATATAAAATAGGGTCTCAGGGCATGTTCAACTGTTTTTACACAAGATCACAGTCACAGTTTAACAAATGTTTTGTTTAAAGGGACAGTAGGCAATATATTTTTCTATACATGAATTGAGGTAGAATGGTCACAGCCAACCTTCTGTTTGTGCTACAGACTTACTTAAATACACAAGCTAAACAGAGGAGCCTGTCGGAAATGTACACTCTGCTACAATCACTGGTGTGGGGGTCTCCACTGATTGTGCTCATCTATATATGGAGTAAAAACAAGCTACGAGGGGTAATTCCACACCACCCACCACTGGCTGCTCCGAGAATGACACAACTGGCTGAATTTTCTAGCTTTGAAAAGTTTGAAAAAAAAAAAAAAAAGACTTGCTTATGTGGAAGCGTGCTGCCCATGGGCAGAGGCATGTAGAAAAAAAACTAACGTGACAATGACCCACAGTGGCTGTCATCTGCCAGCAGGGCTACAAATGTGTTACTGTTCCATAACTACAGCAGTGTGCACATACTACATGCACCAAATCATTTAAATCAATGATGGAAACACAAAGTACAATTCAAAGGGCTTTAATCAAACGGAACACAGGAACGCTGGTTTTCAGGGGAAAATGCTAAATGTGTAACATATTAAGCCTTAACATACACAGAAGCCACTAGGATTCGTACTGCCCAAGAGCAGAAACAGGAAGAGTGTCGAAGTCTCCATGTTTCATTCATTAAACAGATTAACTTCTAAACCATCACAAATTAATTGAAGTTACTTTTCTCCTGCTTCAGGTCAGAACATACTCCTGCAGTGTTATAGAGAAGGGCTTGGGTGAGTTTTCACAGAGCTCCCAAACAAACAGTAAACCAGATTCACAAAATGGAATAACATGAATGACAGGAAACTAAATAAACTGGTGTTCAATATTTGAGAGAGAAACAGTGATACAAAAGACATATTACGTCGGTTAGCCGTCACAGAACGGCAAGTAGAACGATAGGCCTCTTTGTTCAGAGATGCTCCCATGAGGAACAACCAGCAACCCAGTCACACCAGGCCCAGGCTTCCCACGTTCAGGAGACAACGGACCAGGATCTGGGGATGGAGGCTCCTTTGGAGGCAGGGTTAGATGGAGCCAGGGGCTTGCCCTGGATGGGCGGAGTACCTCATGGCATGCCAGCGGGTCTCCTTATAGACGAACCACACGTTACTGACCCATAAGATCAGGCTCAGGAAGCCAAAGATCTGTGGAGAAAACAAAGGTGAACCTACAGCAAGCCCGAGCGCAGCTATAAACTCAGCTAGCAAAAATGAACGCTTTTAAAATAACCCAGCAAACTGTCAGGCTAATAAATGCTTACAGTGTTTACATATGCTGCTCATAATCCAATGCGATCTCACAAAGGGCAAATGTACTGAATCTGAAGCAGTGTGCAAGCCTTGTGTAATGTTTCACAGCCTGAAGAGAAGCAGGGTATCTGATGTGCTCTGTGGACTAAGAGACGGACAAAGCAAGCTCACCACAGACACATTGAGGCTGCGCATGCTGGCGAGCTCCGTGACTTCACAGGCCACGCCCTTCTCCTGACACACAGCCAGCGTGGCCACGATGCCCACGGTGCCCGTGGCGTACTTAATGTTCTGCAGCCCCTGGGCCCATGCCGACGAGCACGTGAGCCAGAAGACGGCAAAGACCACGGTCATCAGGAAATCCTGGGGGCACAGGTGGAGCAGAAACTCACCAGCGGATCCGCAATGTCCATGCTTCGGTTTGCCCAGGGAGTGCTTCTGAATAATATCTCGTAATCGTAGGATTTAGTTTTCCCACTTCTGATTCCCATTAACTGCTTGTGAAAATGCCATAATAACACAAACAAAAATGTACACTAAAACTTTCCTCTCCAACTCAAATAAACAAAATAAATGCACGCAAAGAATTTCAAATCTACACACATCCTTCAAAATTCAAATTTTTCACAAAATGCTTTACATACTCTACATAAAAATAATCTATTGGGTGAAAACTCGTACATCCAGCGATTCCCTAAATTTACAGGGCAGCCGTGTGGCTCAATCCAGGGAGCACAGGAACACACTGGTCGGAATGCCAGTCCCGCACATAGCAAAGACACTCTCACTATGGGCAATTTAGGGATGCCAGTTTGCCTAAACACATGTTCTGGACACCAGAAGGAAACCCAAAATCGGAGAGAACATGTGCGTGCATGAACGTACGCACGCACGCACACACACACGGCCATGGGCAACATGCTTTCTGACGCTCTTAGCAAGACAGGCTTGTAGACTGACCATCTTAGGTACGAAGCCGGTGTTCCTGTAGATGTGCATGTACCCCAGGTAAAGCACCAGCACCACCATGCAGTAAAAAAAGGTGAGGACAGCGATGGTGACGAAGAACTGCGATGAAGATGCAGAGTTTCCCACCAGGTGAGTCTCGGGCACGGTGACATTGCAAAGAGACGTGTTGTTCTTCACAAGCAGCGTGTGGCTCAGCCTGAAGGTGCGAGACGTTTTTAAGTCTGACCAATACCTTCTGGCCATGTCAGTTAGGTACATCAAGACGTAACTTATAGGGTGTCCTGCTAACATCCCAGATTGGACTCTTATGTTGCACCCTTAAGCAGGATATTTTAATGGCTTATTAATGACTTATTACGCAAAACTGGAGAAAACTTCAAGGTATCCCAGGCAAAGGAATCAATTAAACAGAACACATCCCATATTACATCAAGTAAATTTAACTGGGATGTCTAGGTTGTGTCCATCAGTATGGTATTCTCCTGTAAGGATACACTCTGAGCCACTGCACTGCAAAGTAGTAAGCCTACATGCTGGTGGTCAGCGAAGACCCCAAACAAGCTAACCAAACAAACTCACTCACCTGAAGGGGTAACTAAAGGCGAATTTCAGCGTTTCATTCCTGCCCTCTTTGCAGAAAAGGGTTACTGTGCTTGTAGCATTATATCCGCCACAGCTTGCAAATGCAAAAATTGCTGTCAGCTGAAAATGGGAATTTCAGAACAACGGATTTAAGGACTGATTTGGTAGAGGGAAGAATGCCTTCTTTATTATAACATTATGACGTGTATTATAACACTGAATGGAGTTAAAGTCATTCTGTAGAAGACAAATTCTAAAGGCATTATTAAATATACAATGTAAATTAATTTTTGCACGGCCAAATGCTTGAACCTATTTAAATGCTGTGCATCTTGCTGGACATACAAAGGCCAAGGCAAATCGGAGTTTGGAAGTAGCTGTTAACTTCATGTTTCCGTTATGGGTATCGGGTGCTGACTTAAAGTTTGATCGTCTGGCAACGCGAATTCTTGCGGAAAAACACATTGATGAGTAACACAGTCTCAGTAAATAAGGCATCGCCAAATTCAACACACATTTACGTTTTATAACTCATACAGAGGGAGACGGTTCATTTCAAGTAACTAATCAGCTTCCAGCTGCAGTATTGTTGGATTAGGATAGCTAAAGTAACCCCCCCGCTTAGTGATTAGACTTGTGTAACTACCGAGATTAAAGCTGTTTAAAATGTTATGGTATTGTTTAAAGAGTAAGCAGGGGACCGGCCCCCGGGGGATCTTACCCACTCCAGGGCTTTGATGAACCCCAACGGCTCCTTAACGGCCTCCAGGTTCAGTCGCAATCCCGACATCATCCGCTAAAATAGCCTGAAATATGACCGGAGATTGGAAAGTAGGCAGGCTGGATTTTCAGATTCCACAAGTTGGGCGTAAACCAGTCAGTTCTTTTAATATCAGCAAACCACCTCTTCGGATGTATAAATCCGCGTATACGTGTATTTCCCACTGAAGACTCCCGCCATTTATGAGAACAGTTACAAATGTTTGAATTTTTTTTTGCTGTTTTCGCGGGAAACACTCCCAGCTACTCCGCGTGCTGATGCTCGTGGACGCTGCGCGAGGACTGCGGAGCAGCCGCGCTTCTCCCAGTAAGTCGGCGTTTCCTCCTCCCACTGATCCCCAAGCTCACCGATCTGCGACTTCAGCCTGTTAGCCGCATCGTGCGTCTACGCCAGCTGGCATTTCTTGTTTACTAACGACGAGCCGCCCGATGTATAATCACCTAAACCAAATTACCAGGTACATGCTGTCGAGGAGACGACGAGGTGTAAGTGTAGATAGGCTGAGCCTCCAGGTGCAAGTGTAACGGGAATTTGAGTATTGCTATTTATAACTAAATCACTGTATGGATATTACTCTCAAATAATATTTTAATAAAACACGTGGGTCTGTTATTCAGAAGGAGCATCAGTAAGTGCATGTGGCCGTATACCGACACGTGGGTCTGTTATTCAGACGGTGCATCGGTACGTGCATGTGGCCGTATACCGACACGTTGGTCTGTTATTCAGACGGTGCATCGGTACGTTGCATGTGGCCGTATACCGACACGTGGTTCAGTTATTTAGATGGAGCAAAAGTACAGGCATGTAGCCGCACCTACTTGGCTGAGCTGCGGACTAACTAGTAGTTTAGTAAAGGGTAGGTAATCACGTGCCCCGAAAATCACCTAAGGAACACAAACATTCAGGGACTGCTCTAATTATTATTGCTTTTTTATTTCAAATTTCACGCACACATTTCAAGCACACTGAGATCTCTTGAAAATAGATTCAGTTGCCATCAAATTAAATGCTAGAGCATGTCGTTGATTTTTTTCTATTTTTTTCTAGTAGATAGAAAATGAAACGCAGTCCTCTTTATTTTACAATGAAGAAAATAGTTCCGCAAACAGACAGGGTGGTCATTTCAATGTAAATATCTCCACATCATCATCTAAAATTTCCAAAGGTATGAATTGAAAGGAAAAAAAAAGAAAAATAAGACTTCTACACACACACGTATATCACTTTCAGCATTGAAATACTGTGCACAAATTAGCTAAAACTGATGAAATATTGTGATTTCTATAAAAATGGGCTTTAGACAGAAAGGGGTGCATCTTTCCAACCAGCCAGCGCTTTTACTAAAGTTATACATACAAACATACATACATGTGCTTACACAAAAACACAGAGAAGGCAGTTTGGCCACATATCCCTAAATAGAAACATTCAGTGTGATAACTTTTCAACACATTATCGTGTCAGAAGAAATCAAATTAAAATTTGAAAAGTATCAAAATCGTAAAATCAAATTCTAGTAAAATGGGTTGATCCATATCTCAGTGTAAAACTGAGAAAGTATTTCATTTCCAAATGACAGAAAAGTGATGCAATAACCATTTTAAATTGTACAAAAAAACTATACTGTTTCCATGGATATTATGGATTTAACTTCAGAAAGAAAGCTGACTGCTACACGACAGCCTATAGAACAGGCAGTAAATCGCCTTCATTTGGCCTCTGCAATGCGTGACCCAGTTCTCTGAATAAAAGGCAGAGAGGGGGGAAAAAAACATAAGTGCCTTTCCCATTTACAAACATAAATTGCATAAAGGAATATAATCCCCAACAACAGGTAATTAACAGTTTACAAAAAACGCCCACATTCATCAACATTTAACATTTACTTTAAGGTTCTATAGCTGATTAAAGTTCAGACACTTTCATTAATGTGCATGTTTAGTTCAGAATTGTGGTCTACTGAACAGTTTATGTACAGTAATAAGTCCTCAAACTGCATTAGTCTCTTGTAACTATCACCCCACCGTTAAATATACAACAAAGCTTAAAATTCTGGAATTTGTAGCATACAGCTCTGTAGACAGCATACAGACGCATTCAGTGGGGTTTGTTCCTACAGGCTCTTTGAGCTCAGGCAGGTGTTTGGCTTTCTCTCCACTCCAGAGGTGCAGGGTTAGGGTGGCAGCCTTAGCCTCAAACAGGACTGGGACCCCTAGCACAGGGAGCCCACGAGATGCTGCCCGTGCAGGCTGTAGCCTGGTCAGTTAAGCAGCTCCTGTAACTCGCAGTCCTTGAGCTTGGCGTTCTCTCTGACCTCGTCGAATGTGTACGTCTTCACGATCTTTCCATTGTGAAATACCGTGTGCAGCAGGTCCTGATGGAACAGACACACCGATGAAACCAGCATTGGATTTGACTGTTGAAGTGAGGCAATAAACAGACCTCTAACAGTGATTCACAAACAATGAAGGGCAGATGAATAGAAGATTAAAATGCAAACATCTAAAATGCAAAATGTTTTTTTTAACATGAGATTTTTACTTGTTTTGTTGTGCAACATTTAATTGTAGGGCGACAGAAATATCAACCTATTTTATAGGCAAGTGCTAATCGCGCGCACACACACACACACACGCACACACACACACACACACACACACGGTTTCAGGTGACATTTCTTCTCCCATTTCAGCCATAATTTGTATTCAAAAAAAGGAGAAATCAGAACACGTATTAGTGTCCTTATATACCCCAACTCATTGTCTCAACGGTTTAGGTCCCCATAATGACCATGGTTTTTCCAAAATTGTTTTCCACAAACCTGAGCTTTGCTGGCAGACAGACTAGCCGCAGCATAGCCTTGACCGCTGCCCTGCCAGCGGAGGGCATAAGCTGTGTTAGAGCGGCAGGAACACAACATGCTTCAGCAGCCTGACATACAGGAAGCTGGTGCTTCTCAAATCAGACTATTTACTCTACCTTCCATGAGACACGACAAAGAAAAATCCAGTGTATTTACAAGGCACTGAAAAGACACCATGAACAATACTGGCCTAATAATTGACTAATAAAAGTAAATATTAAAATTGTAATACATCAGAAATAAAAATGATATCTCCACCATCTTTTGACTGCAATCATTAAGGGACAGGTATTCTTGTAAAGGTTTGGCACATAATTCTAAGAGGGTCTCACATCTTCTGCCTCAGAGCCATCTGGAAAGGTGCGAGTAGTGGCAGATGCTGAGACTCCTGTTAGTGAACTCATCCCACTAAAGGAAACGGTGGTCAGCTACCAGGAAATCGGAGTGCCACACACCTCTGCCAGGCACTCGCAGCCATAGCAGGGAATCCAGTGCCAGTTTCAGCTAGAGGCTGAACCGGGATGAAAATGTGAAACATATATGAAAGGTGAAGTGGGACGTGTGAGAAAAGGGAACTGAGCAGATGCAAGACACGAAGCTCTAAACAGCCATTGTCTATAACTGTGTATCCTGGCGTGTGCGCCTCTGCGGGTCAGCACTCTGGCATTACAATTGAAAGGTCAGCGGTTCAAATCCCATGGCTGACAGTCATCATTGGGCCCTTGAGCAAAGCCCCTTACTCCAATTACTCCAGGGTCTGGCTGACCCTGCTTTCTCAAAAAAAAAAGAAAAAAAAAAAAGTATGTTGCTTTGGATTAAAGCAACTGCTAAATAAATATAAATATGTGTCATGTATGGGAAAGAGGAGAAAAACTCAGGGACAATGTATAAACTCCAGCTGCAGGAGTCCTTTGAGACTGAAACTTCCAGCCTAGGAGGTGTGAGGCCACTCTGCACCCCACCAATCCAAAAGCTCCACATACAAATAAAAGAGGCCATTTGGAAATGCTCACCACTCCATACTCCTCTAGCTCCCCTCTGCCCTCCTCCAGGGTGATGTACTCCCCACTCTGTGACTTGTGCAAGGACAGCCGTCCCTTCTTGGAGCGCTTATTTGGGTCTGCTACAGGGTCCTTGAACACGTTTACCTGTGGGGAAAACGAGTGGTACTCCCAAATTAATTGGATGTTGTGTGAGAAACTCCAGGAAACCTGACATAGCGGGAGTAGAGAAGAATGTAGCAAAACTTTGGAAAACTGGGCCGAAATCACAACCGTCCCACAGGGATGCGGATGTCATTTGGTCCGGTGGAAGACTGGTAACTATGACCAAGAAGATGTGGTCCAATCCATAATTGTAGCAGATTTTAGAAGTAGAGAAGACCCTGACGATGACTCACCCCTAGACCGTTGGTGACAACATAGCTGCACTTAAAGGAGCAGTTCAGCAGGTCTCGTGTCAGCTTCTGCAACAAGGCACCACCGGACCCAAATGAGATGTTCTCAATGCTCCACCGATTCATCTTCATCCCCTCAACAATCTGCATTCCAAGCACAGGCATAAGGTCAAACTGAGAATCCTCCAGTGCGGCGCTGGCCCAAGAAAACAGGATGACTGTCCCCACCTCCTGTAGCGTGTTGATATCCACACCGTCGCCCTGGATCACTCGGATGTAGGGGGGTAAAACCTTGAAACCCAAACTGTTCTCTACAGGGGGAAACTTCTTGCCTAGTATATCCAGGACCTGACAGGAGAGGACACCAATTCTTACACAGTCATACGGAATAAAAATGCCGATATAACAAAAGGTATCTGTCTTCTTATTCAACAAATGAACATTGTTTAATCATATTTAAAAAATCATCCTATTGTATTCTCTACTGAATGTACTCTATTGTGTATTCACACTTACATTCATATGGCTGTTCATTGTATTTATTTGTACTAATTTGCACTGTCATTGCAATGCTGTGTGCTACCATTTTTTGTACACAGATGCTCCTCGCTTTATGATGGCTTGAGAACATTTAGATTTTAAGATGGTTGTGATAATGACGCACATTCAATAGTCTTTGAGTTTTGTCTTTGAATTTTTATGTTCCCAGGCAGCAATATTGTATGATATTTCCTACTGAAGTTTGGCAGCGTCCACTCAGCCATGCTTCCAGTCTTTGTAGCAAGCATGTAGTGAGCATAAACAGGGTTTAGCAACACGTCGTATGTTTTTTTTCCCCCATTTAACCAAATAAACTTGTATTCATTTATACACTATGCAATTACTGGTACTTAGTCACAGTAATTATTTAATTTATTTATTTAGCAACCATAGTTACTTATTTATAATATCATATTCAACTTGCAATATTTCCCACTTACGATGGGTTAAGAACATAACTCCATTGTAAGTTGAGGAGCACCTCCTATTGGCATTATTGCTTATATTGGCGCTACTTTGTCTCTGCTGTTGTGAACTTGCCCACAAGTGGTTTTGAAGGCTTCACTTGATGTGATTTGATTGAGCATCTATGCTGACTGACCAGTATGTTCCACAAAGATCAGGATCTTTCATGATGTGGTGACACCCTAGCTTACCTTCAGTACAGTGTCCAGAGGGTTTCCCGAATCTGGTCGCACCAACAGAGGCGCCTTAGCACTCCGAGACTCAATGAGGTCCCTCAGGTCTTCACCCCAAATTCTCTCACAGGCATTGTAAATGTCATAACTGTCACTGACGATAGATACCGGGACAGAGGGGAACTGTGTCACGATGTGCTTGAAGGCGTCTTTCTCGTGGTCCTTCCCCCAGGCGGTAATGGTGCTGGGGAAAGATGCAGAATTAGAAGAATTGTGAGTCAGTGGAAAGCATGCCAGATCCCTGAGTCACACAAACGAAAAAGGAACTTCTCATCAAATAACAGGTACAGAAAGATGTTTTGCTGATTTTACCTCCAGGTACAGACGTTATAGAAACAACAAACATTAGCGACTTATACCAGAAAGGCACCGTTTATACCACTTCAGTTAGGACAGTCTGCCCTTGTTGTTGCATTGATTCCATTTTCCTTCATTGTGGGAATGTAATGGAGATGTACATGAAATCACGTCACCAATTCCCGTAACCACCACGAGACATAGCAGCCAGCAGAAGACAGTACAGTCAAAACACGAGGCAATAAATATGCAATTCTGAAAAAGTAATGGGAAAAAGCTGAATTTTCCCAAAAGATGTAGGTTACCAGCTGTGAGGAGACAGGTGGGAGCATGCACTATATTTAGAAAAACGCTATTCAGTTAAAAAAAAAAAAAAACAAGAAGACTTCAGGCATATATGGCGCCTCTACTAAGTAGTACAATTTAGATCTGCTGGAGATCTACCTGTGCTCTGCTGCCGGCACAGAGAATCCGGGCACAGGGTCCTTGGTACCATAGTATTTCTTAATGACACCGATACCGGCCACGGTGTCTGTGCCTTTGAAGTTCACCAAATGCGCAGAGGCCCCAATGCCAGCTGTCTGAAACAGACAAAAGCAAAACAAAATGTTGACAACCAGACCATTGACAAACCTGTCGGTTTTACAGTAGACTGAGTCAGTCATAGAAATGGGCCAGAAGTAAAATATTAGAAAATGATTGAAACAGGTTCAATGCCATTGGAACTGGGTTTGATCCATGGGATTTAAAAGCCCCAGCTGCACTCTGAGATGACCTCCCATCAAAACCCCTGCTGCACTTTGAGATTACCTCCTGTGAAGAGACTCCCCGATAGCCAAAGTCATGGAGCTTGTACTCAAGACCTTCAAGACTCCCAGAAGTCTCCTTCAGGTACTTCGCCAGGATCTTCTTCTGTTCCCTGGAGTTGGTGGCTACGGTGATGGGATACCAGATCTGAACCAGAATTGTCTGTGGGAACAGGAGATGAGAGACTGCTCATTTGACAAGGCTGCTAGCACTAGATCCTTCATTCATGGACCATGTCTGTGAATAAGTTTGTTACAAGGGCACTATACATTTAGTCAAGAGTCTCTATGGGACCTGGAACAGTATTCCTTGAGTTTCAAGCAAAGTCCACAGAAAAAGGGCAGTGGATTGTTTTCTTTGACTATGAAGCCAGAACAGAAATTTTCAGTGGATACTGTCTGGTGGGGAAGGACTACTTTGGGAGTCTTACACTCTATTGTACCTTACTGACTGACAGTGCTTAAGTCTGGGCCCTTAGATTAAGCTAAGGCAGTGGCACCTGCAGGTCCTGTGGAGGTGATGCTCCACTCCATACTTTAAGGATCTTCTCATGATTTGTTATGGATAACGAAATTGAAATCTACGGAGAGGTTGGAACGAATACTACAAATAAGTAAACCATTTGGGAGAAAAAGGTGTGTAAGTGGACATGAGGTATGACAACATGGCATTAAGCCCCATTATTATGAAGACCGCTACCTCTTGCCACCAAGGTCACCCTTTCACATTACACAGGTCTGATTAGATTCAATACTCATCTGGGGAGTATTTTTTCTGATCACAGACAGTCATATTCAGAAATCATTCTCTTTTCTGCACAGTGACACCGAGGTTAAAGATGTACACTGTTTACCTTCAAGTGAACAGCAACCATCATGAAACATGCAACAGCCATTTCAAAGATATAAACAGTAGCCACCACCGGCCAAGTAAATAAAAATAGATCAAAATAAGGGTGACTCTTTCGTGAATCCGTGACTGGACACAGGGTCGTTCTGACTGGGGAAAATTTAGGAACTGGCACAATGAGGGACGACCCACACTGGGGCCCTTTTCATAACCAATGAGTCCAATTTCACTGACCTCCACCCAGTTGGTGAGCCAGTAGCACTTGGGGTCAGTGCTCTCGACGGTAAAGAGCACATTTCCACGCGGGATCACGCTGCCTTCTGGGACAGCTTTGACTTCGATGGGGAGATGGCCATCATACTCCTAAAAGCCACACATAGTACACAAGACTACAAAGAAGTGCATGGGCCTAGGTCCTGACAAACAGCCAAAGAACATAAATATCCAGTTTAACTACAGTTCAAAATAAATACATGATTTGATGTGCTAATATATGAAAAAACATTTTTAATCATTGAGTATTGTGTATTTAAATCCAAGCATCACTTTTGGACATGTTTTTTACATGACAAAATATCTCATGATAGAAAAATATATGATATGAAAATATACTTCAAGAAAAACAAGTCCATCCATTAACTAGCAAAGCTGACTTTCTGCATTATGCAAACCTCAACACAAATTACTACAGCTCTGAAAAATCTTGTTACTACAGATATTTGTTTAATCCATTTACCTGCAGAATATAGTTCCAGCCACTCTCGTTGAACACATCATCTTGAAAATGTTCCAGGTACACCTTCTTTGCCTCCTGGATCTTTTCCGAAGTGACCACCTTGCCTGAGATCCCCCCCGAGACAGCAGAAGACAAGAGACATAGGGATGGGTCACAGCGGGAGGTGACAGAGGTGTAGTGACAGGGATGAAAGGGAGCAACGACAGGGCTGTTTTCTGAACTCGTCACAAAAGACCCACTTTTACCTTGTTGGAATCCGAGGTACAAATACCTCAACAATTCAAGAAGCCTTCGGGCTGATGTATTTTAAAAGAAAGTGTTTGGGGTGTGTTTGAACTTGAATTCCTTTTTAATACATTGGCAGGTCTATCGAATTCAACACACACATAAAAGGTTACGTAACGGCAGGAATGCCTACCCTTTAAGTACTTGTGTAGGATATACTGTAGACCATAGAAGACTGTTTTGTCATACTTGACTTTCCTGTCCTTGCTGGACTCCGTCTTCTTCTCCCGGCACTCAAAGTACGAGTAGACTTTACTAGTATTGGGTGGGTACTGCTTGTAATGTGTGACCTGTGCAACAGACAAAAAGACAAGTATTAAAGTAAACAAAAATCAACATTTCTTAAATGTTTGGGTTTCATAGAACACATTCCCATCAAATGGCTCATGATGACATCACAGTGCTGGTAGGATAAGTGTGCCGGCCCCTGTCCCACTCGTTATCTACCCATCAATACTTCAGACAAAGCTGGTGGCAGAGCATCGAGTTGGAAGAAGCATTTCTGATGGTTTCATCCCAGCCAACCGTTCCCTGAAAGCAACATCTGGAAATCCGTCCGGATCAGGGGCTGACGAGACCATACCCTAATCAGAAATGGGAACAGAGACATGGCGCAAGGCCGCCGCAACCATGCTCCCTCAGAATTTCTGTCAGGCAGTGACATGGACAAGGCAAAATCCCACAGTGTCTCTTCTGGCTCAGCTTTGAGAATCCAGGAATGAATCCAGGCATTAACTGTGACCATGGTCCTCACTGAAAGCCTGCTTCTAGCGTGACAAGTTTTTCAGGGGGCTTATGTTGAGAGACACATGGGAACAAAACAAGGAGAGTGAAAGTTTCTGATTATCACGGTTCCCCTGTATGGGGAAAAAAAAACCTTCCCATAGGCCGATCAAGGGATTCAGGAGCGGGTAATTACAAACCGGGTAAGGCAATTACTATAATGCTTGGCAACAAGATCACTGACATGGATACAGTAATGAGCAAGCTGGAACGTGTTTACGATGCTTATTTTGTCCAAAACCATTAAGACAGCATAACTGTACATGTTCACAATGGATCAATGATGAATACCTTCTGATTCTATTTTTTTCTGGAATCCTTTGTCATTGAAATCAGAGCAGATCCACAGTGAGCATAATAAAATCTGGCACTTTTTTCGGTCTGTAAACCCCCCTGCAGTGTAGCATGTGGGATTCTGACCCCCCCGAGTGTGCCTGTTTTGACTCTCTCCAGTGCCTTCCGCAAAGTGGGGGGGGGGGCTGCAAATATCCTGAATGCCATCAGAATTGTGCTTCACCTAAGTTTTTTGGATGCACCCACTGCTGGTCTCGATCAGGTGGGATGGCCATCGCTTGGGTACAGCAGATCAAAAAAAAAAAACAATCCTCCCAGCAGACGCCACTGGACATGGTCTGCCCTGGGCAGAGGGCAAATGAAGACCCCTGAGGCATTAGATAAATCCTGTAGTAGCAGTTTGCATTAGGATGTTGTCACAGAAGTCAAGCGATCCACATAAAAACAGAAAGTATTGCATACTGATCGTTCTTCCCGTTAGGCGTTTAAATATTGCCACTGCATTTTGCAGTTTTAGTGAATGGCACAACTGCACCGGCTGCAGCCAGACGGCGTGCCACCTTTGCTTTTTCCTTGACCTTTACATCAATGCCACACGTGCCCAAAATTGCAGCGGGGGGTAGCCTGAGAACTTTTTCTGACTCTTGGACTCTGATCCTAAGCCCAACACCAAGCATAGCTTGACGCATTTTATTAACTGCTTGTCAAGTTTTCTAAGAAACGCAGCCTATCACCCTCTAACACAGAACCAATGTCTCTTATCATAAGAAAGATTATAAATCTGGGGACACACACCTGCGTTCAGGCATGGAAGCCACAGAGTGCTGCAGACAATATGACCATGGAAACTATAAATAAATGTTATGGTCAAAAGCACATTTCATTGCATATAAAGTTCTCTCTTTATCTCTGTCCAGCCATCCTACACGACACCCGAGTATTTGCCTGTTAAGTGCTTAAATGTCCAAGCTGTCTGCTCATTTCTCTCTGTAGTGAAGCTCTCTCACTCCATAGAGAGCCTCATTACACATTTATTTGGCAGATGCCTTTATCTAAAGTAACACACATTTTTGAAAATGCAGGGTCCCTGGTGGTTAAGGGCCTTGCTCAAGGCTCCAATGAGGAAATCACTCCGTAGACCCTGGGATTCAAACCAGCGACGTTTAGACAACCTAACCCCTTGAGCAACACTCCCAGGCACTTGTCTCTAAACATTCAGGGAATCCTCCCCTCGTGTCCCACAGCTAGTCAGCATGGGGTAGAAAACTGTTAATCTAGGTACTCGGTCATGCAATGCTGATTATATAAAAAAGAAATGCAATTAAACTTTCTTTCATACAATACACTAACACATATCATACATAATCATATGTAAGGTACTTATGATGGATATTAAGCATTTAGTAAATGCACTTATTCTGCGGTCTTCGGCAGAATTTTGACATATCAGAGGTCGTTTTAGATAGATAACTTCCTCTCGTTTCACTTAAAGTCTATTACCACATACCTTGTTCGCGTTACAAGGAAGTTAAATGCATTTATTTCATGCCTGCTGTAAAGCACTACATTCCTGACTGCAGCACAGTCTGATTGCACAGCTAAAGGCGCGGCAGCCGGTTTCTCGCAGCGATCCGACACGGCCCCCGAAAACGGCGGCTCTGACAAAGGCTGCGGGACGCCGGAGGCCGCCGGCATTTATAGCTCAAACTAAAGGCAGAAACGCCGTCGCTTTACTCGCTTTATCCCGTTTTGTCTCAGATAAGCCGACACTGTGACGGACGCCCGCTTTCTTTAACGCAGGAGCACCAGCGCGGACGCAGCTTTCACTTTCCGTTCGGGACCCCCCAGTCACGCGCGCGGAGGCACGAGGAGGCGCAGCAGCAGCCGGCGGCGTCCCCCCCTCCGGGCCAGCCGCTCCCTCCGACCCTCTCCTCCATCACTTCGCCTCTCCTGACCCCCCGAACAAACCGCCGCCTCCGCTGCGCGTACGTGCGAAATGGAGCATTTACTTACCCCCTCCCGGAAAGCGCCCGCATACCGAGTAGGAGCGCAGGAGTCAGGCTGCGATGGGGGAGTCGCGGAGGTTACGGAACAGCGCCCTCCGGTCCCGCGACGGCTAAAGGAGGCGCCCCGGCCGCCGGCCTAGCGAACCCGGCCGCGGAGAATACGGCGCCTCGGCCCCCCGGTCGGCCCCCCCCGCGGGCGCCGCCTCCGTCGCACCCACCTTGTAGGAGTCCGTGGCCAGCAGTATGTTAAAGTCCTGCTCTCCGCGATCCATCTTCCCGAAGCGGCTGTCAGTACCGTCCCCGCGAGCGCTGCCAGCCGCCGGCCGCTCACAACCAAGCCCGTCGCCGGAGGGGGGTGGAGGATAGGGCGGGCGCGCTGGGGAGAGGCGGGCCTAGGCGGGCGCTCCCGGCAAATTGGGAGGCCGAGGGCGGCGGTGACGAGCCGTGCGAGGCAGGGAAGCTAGGTAGGGGAGGGGGAAGGGGGAGGGGGAAGGGGGAAGGGGGGGGACGGCGGCTCCGTGCCGTGAGAGTCGGAGGATGGGATCGCGAGGCTCGGGGTCGGTGCGGCTCAGCGGCCGATGTACGCGTTCTGCACGCATCATGTCTGTCACACACGATCGCTTCGCCTCCTTGCAGTTTTAGTTGATAATTCTTGTGGTAAAATCCTCAAGGAGCATTCTGCTTATTAATATGCAAATACTTGCACATATCTCCTTCCGTATATCGCACGTGTGCCTGTGTTTTGCAGATATCTGCACACATCTCCGTGCGTATCTGTGTTTGGAAGACATCAGCTGCTTTAGGTGGAATTACACGCGTCCTATTACTGGTGCCTGTGCAGCTGCGCGTTTTATTAATGCTTCAGTTCGTGACTCCCCTGGTGCTGTGCAGCTGCCCACGTCTGACGGAAGGGGGCAGCATTTCTCCGAAGAAAACTCACCTGAATTACTTTGATGCCACGATCATGACGTCGTTTTGGGGTCGTCAGCCATTGTCCAAAATAGGGTTGTGCAGAAACATTTTGAGGGGCAGGTGCTCAAAGGTTACAAAAGGGGCACTCAGTGCCTTTCAAGCTCACGCATAGGCTCACATTAAATAGTTTGGGCTAAACGAGCAGCTGCTCACTCGGCCCCACCCCCGCTTTTGCTCGCGCCTGGTCAAACAGACACCATTGATAAAAGTATACGTCAATTATTTATACGATACTAGCAAAAATTACTGGAGTCTCTCTGGCTTTCTGGAGATTTCACTATTTTCCACTCCTCCTGTACATTTTAGTCTTTTTTTCCCTTCACAATATTTCACACATAAAAGCATCAGCCAAGCAACCAAATCTAGGGAGAAACTGATCAAGTCGGGCACTTTGACAGATAAGTGACCCCAGTCCGTTTTCAAAATGAGGTTAAATTCTATAGATTCTAGAATTTAGAACGGAAGAAGTAAAATACACAAGGGTTAAGGCTACGGACACACAACAGTGCATCCCCACTTTGTGAGTGGTGCCTGATTCCAGAAACACTCAAATCAGTGACAGTACGTTTTAGAACATAACTCATACAAGATAAAATATATTCGATATGCCTTTGAAGACAATTCATGGTTCCTCGTGCTCTGAATCCATTTATACTTAAAATGTTGGCTTGGCAGGGGCAGCGCCAGCGAGGGGCTTGGGGGTGCTATGGCTATCATAAGGGTAGCTATGAATTTTCTGTGGTTTATTTAGACTTTTTTACTTTTAATGTTCGAATACCATAATTTAATATCTTGCCTTGTGTTTGACACTGAATGTCATTGTAACTGTTGTGGAGAAGGTACTGCATATGTGTATGTTTGTGTATGCGTGTCAGGGCTGTTGCAGTAGAAAATAAACTGTGGCAATCAGCACATTAAGAGGAAATTCTAAACTTCAGAGCACCCTCACTGAAAAGTCAAGCATCCCCAGCAAAATAAAATGTCTGGCGCCGCCCCGGTGGCTTGGTCTGGCAATGACACAACATTATAGGTGTTAATGTTAATAAACACTCAGTGACAACAAAGTTAAGCGCCCAGACAGAGTGGTGAGAACGAAATGAATCTGCACGTGGTGAAAGGTCATGTGACTGTATCACAATGATTATAATATGTGATGAGACGGACAGCAGAGTTGGCAGCATGGGCACAGTGCTGGTCCCATGTCAGTAGGGTGTGGCATATGTTCAACTGGGGAAAGATCGGGGGACCTGGCTGGCCATGGGAGGACCTCAATATAACGCAAGCAGTCCATAGACACACGTGCGTGTGTGGACGGGTGTTGTCTTGTTGAAAGACTGTACCAGGGTGCTGTCTCAGGAGGGGTAAGACATGCGGAGGCAGGATGTCACTGATGAAGCGCTTTGCCATCAGGGTCCCCCGAATCACTACCAGAGATGACCTGAAGTCGTACCCTATGGTTCCCCACACCCTGATGCCAGGAGTAACGCTGGTGTGTCTCTCCACAACATTGGCAGGATTGGTCCTCTCCCCTCGGTGCTACCATACACGCACACGGCGGTCATGGTAATGCAGAACCGAGATTCATCGCTGAACACGGTACAACGCCACTCGTCATCAGTCCATGGCTCCCAGTTACGGCACCACTCCAAACGCAGCCATCTCTGCACTGGTGTTAACAGCAGCCTACGCATGGGATAGTGATCCCATAGTCCGGCTGATGCCAGTCATTGAGACACGGTGCAGGATGATACAGGGTGTTGTAGAGAGTCCAATACCTGTGTCCGGATGGCAGGTGCAGGTGTCATGGGGTTCTGTAATGCTTGGCGCACAATATGACGATCCTCCCCTGGTGTGGTCTGTCTTCAGCGACCGGAACCTTCACGATGTGTGTGGGTGCCCTCACGTGCCCATCGGTTCCATCATCGGGCGACTGTGACATCTGCATGCCCCACATGCCGGGCAATTGCACGATACGACCTCCCAGCCAAACGCAAACCCACAATGTGACCCCTATCAACCTCCATCAAGTGCTGGTAATGCTGTCTAATGCATCTACAAGGCATCCTCTGTGTCTGGTGACTAGATGTACCAGCTCCTCCTAAACGAATCATTTACATACTCATCGCTGGTCTGCATGTGCACCAAATTACATCCAAATCGGACCATTACTTCTGGGTGCGTAACTCTTTTTGTTACCGAGTGTATTTTGACATAGCCTACTACATTAAACCCTTATGTTATTTGCTACCTACTATGTTTTTTAGCCTCTTTTTAAAAAGCCCGGTCTACATTTATTGTAGGACAGATTCTTGGAAAGAGCAGGAGTGTACCATGTCTGCTTCTGAATAGGTCCAGCATTTACTTACAAAAATGTTCACCATCTGAATATGGCAAACTGACCAAATCTAATCCTGGGTATTTTGCTGACAAAAGTAAAAGCAGCATCATCACTTTAAATGGGATGTAAGTAAATAAATCCATTCTTCTTCTGATCACTTGCCTTGGTCAGGGTCACAGGGTGAGTACATACATATAAGTGTGTCCTATCTTCCTTCAGCTGGCCTAGAGCATGTTTTCCGTGCATCAATATGCATGGGTTCTTCTTGTTTTTATTCTCACACGCTCCGCCCCTCTGACGCGCATCGCCCTGGAGTACCCCTCGGAGTTTCTGTAAATTATGCAATCGTGTACAAATACATGTAAATGTGATTCTTATCATAAGAGGACTGGGTCGTAAACAGAACCCCCGCCAGTCCCTGAAGGAACAACATTGTGAAATGAAAAAAATAAATAAATGAAAAAGTTTCTTAATCAATCAATTAATTAATTAATTGTTTAACTGATTGTTTCTGTATAAGCTTTTTATCACCACGGGCAAGCTGAAGTGTGTTAGACGGTACATGTGTGCTTCAGTGCCTCAGTAAAGGCAGTTGGGGGGGGGGGGGTGTAGCTCAGGGGGCTAAGCCTCTGTGCCTGTCAGCAGAAGTTCGCTGGTTTGAGCCTGGCCTCGGCACATCTGGGGGTCACTGAGGAAGACCGTTAGCCCCCAGCTCCCTCAGTGCTGCTATGGGTGGCTGCCCTTTGATAGTTGGAGGAGGTGTAAAGAGAATTTCCCCACAGGGATCAGTAATATGTCTGGGGATTAATGACATGTTTGTGTTCCAACTGTAAGACCTGAATCCCTACATGCACACTTTAGAGTTTTACAACAACCACAGTGTAATACATGCTGATGAAATGAAAAATAAACAAGATAGGGAGTTTGTAAAAATATTTTCAAAAATAATCATCATCAGCGACCACAATAATGACCATCGTAAAAATAACAGCGGATAATACACTAGAGGCATCAGCGCTATAAGACCGTGCCAAATAAATGGCCAGGTCCCCAAGGGAGGGGGGGCATGTTACCACACATATTTTTTATGTCCCTCCTAGAAGTGTTCTGCATATCACGAAAAAAAAATCGTTTTTCCTGTAGATTCCGATTGGCCAGTTTGGTCATATAAAGTGGTATAAAATACCATAAAATATAACAAATTTATAAAACAATAACATTATTTTTCTAACGAATGAGAAAGTATCAGGACTGATCCAAATCGAAATCTCAGATTGCCCCCCCCCCCCATTAACGCCTGTTTAGGGGCAGTCTGCGTATACGAATTGTTATTAAAATGTCAGATTTATGAATTCTCTTTGAATTCTCTTAATGGCATCCTCTACTATTGTATATTATACTAAAATCAGACGATCGCTGTCAGAAGTGATTTTAATTGGATTTTTTCCCACCTCAAAGTAAAGATGTTCATGTGTCAACCTAGTTTTGAACTTAATTTAGTTCTATGGGGGTCAATTACTGTATTTAGATATCCATTAAAATAGATTTCCTAAGGAAATAGGCCAGGGACTCGACGTAAATGAAGGGCATTTGTCCTCACCACAAAACACAAGCGTCGGCTTCTCCTGTGCCGTTCATTCTTAAGAATCTGTAATACCCGTGTTTATACCCTAATATGTATGCAAATACATTTCACAATGGTCTTTAAATAGCAAACCCTTCAACTGTTATTTGACCAATATAGAATGAATTGGTGCAGGGGTGATTGTGCGTTGTAACGATAGGGTGAATGCAAAGCCGAAGCTGGGGGCAGAACTCTCCCGCGTACGCGCATTTTCGCCAGTGCGCGCCCCCCCCTTCTCCTTTTGCGGCGGCTCGCATACGCAATCCCTGAATGGTCGGTTGCCATGGTTTCCCTGGGTCACATGCGTGGGTTTCCTAGCGCCAGCAGCGGAGGATGCTACATTTCGCCCTGCCATTTTCATTCACTAGCGACATAGTAGCGAGAAGGCAGAATATTACCATTCTGCGGTGTCTATGGGAATGAGGCCACATCTGTAACGCCGCCTAATCGAATCTTTTATTTTACATTTTTAAATCCCCCCTCAATATCGTAGCCTTTAAAGCATCCTTTAAAAAGTCACGTTATTTAATCACAAAACTGCGTTTTGTTCTGATTTCTCCCGGAGACTGACAATAGGAATGAGTATAGAAATCCCCGAAGGGCTGACGGAGCTGTTGCAGAGCTTTACTGTTGAAGTGCTGAGGAACCAACCAAGAGATCTACTGCAGTTCGCGCTGCAATATTTCACTAATCTGAAGGAAAGTCAGAGCGCCGGCGCTGCCCTGGGCAATGAGCAGAATCCGGCCACTAGGCATGGCAAGGCTGTCAACTTTATCGAGGAAGCCATGCAGATCGACTCGGAAAATGGGGAGGATGAGGAGGACGACGACGAGGAATTCGTAGGTAACAGATTACCTACAATAATAACTGATTATTGCTTATATTAATGTGCTAATTGGAGACAGAGCTCAGGCAGCTAGCTATCCTTGGTTAAAGAGTTGAGGAACGTGCGATCAAAACGTAATGAAGCTAGCGACCATGATTCCGCATTTTTCCCAGAACGAGAAAGCAGACTTGAATTGCCGGCAAATTATTATTTGTTTATGATTAGGATGCACCTTAGATGGTCTGGCTTTTTGCCTACCTAACCACATAAAAAAATGCAAAATGATTCACAAAAAAACTTAAGAGTTTATTAAAATGCCTCTTATTAACGTGGTATAATTACACATTAGATCCTAAAAATTGAACGACAGTTTGCATTTACAGATCATAATTAAAATGGTGTGTACCAATATGAAGTAATTGAAAAAGATTCATTGAATGAAAGAAGGCCGTATATGTTAGACCTATTGTAACCCCTCACACAGCCCAACGCATGTATGTGTGTATCTACATGTGAGAATCATTATTTATCAGATTCAAGAAGACATGCACAGTGTATGGATATACACAGAGGGTGGCTCTCGATAGCAATGTAATGGTGGGTGTCAAGAGGGACTAAGTAAATGTTAATGCCTTTTCCGGAATGTAGACTGATGAAACTTGATTAGGGCAAATTCGCTCCAGAAATATATAAATAAACAAACCAATCGCAGACTGGCACGTGACAGCCGCAGGCGCTCTGGAGCTGTCCAGCCCCGCTACTGCTGCCGCTGAAGCTGGTACATGGGAAGTGACCGAATGTACTGGGTCATACAGCGGATGTCCACGTGATTTTTATACAGTGTGGCACTCGCCCCGTGGTATATGGGCAACAGGAACGGGGTCAGGGAACTTCACCTGGGACCTTGTGTGTAAGGTGATTGGAGGAAGTTCTGTTTATGTCCTTCTCCCACTCCTTAGATTTTCATCGCTATAGTAAAACAAAAAACGCTCAAGATAACTTTGCATATATAGTGTCTTATTTACTTTTGCTTATATAGTGTTTTTTTTTTTTTTATCTGAGTGAAATTACAGGTTTAGCTCTGTTTTGAGCTGCATGCTTACTGAACTGATTTATTCTGAAGACCTCGCTCAGATGGACCTTAGCAAATGCTCCTTCTAGAGCGAGTCTTTAGTTTGAAACTCTTTCCATAGCTACCTTGTGGCTGGGTGGCTTGATTGAACGATAGCACATCAAATGACAAAAATAAAGAGGCATAAGAGGAACATTTGCTACATGAATTCCAGGTAATGGATGTTTAAGAACAGATTGCTGCTGTTGTTAGGATTCCAGCTACAGCTGTTATCTGACGACTCTCTAGACGACTAGAAATATTTTGTCCGTTTTCCATAACTGATTGTCCAGTAGAGAGTCATGGTGAGCTTGGAGCCTATACCAGGAAGTCTGGAGCAGGAGGCTGTTTATTCCAGCGCACACTGTCACACACTATAGGCATCCTCAGTTCACCTAGCCACATAGCTTTGGGTTTCTCATGGACACCCATTCAAACTCCACATCCATAGACCAGACTGAGGGCTGCAGCCCTGATTCTATGGGGCCACCCCTCCCCCCACCACCAAATGGATATTAAGGTCTGGCAGGATCTCCAGGTCACTATTATAGGGGAAGGTCACGTTTGTTTGTTTTTTTCATTTTTAAATCTTTGTGATTTCCCTGACTTTTAAAAGACTCTGAAATAAAAGGAGATTCGTGTCAAACAAAGATTATGCTTATTAAATGCACGTAATATAGCGAGTAACATAATTAAAGCAGTCTTTACATTTGCTATTGGAGGTCTCCACAGAACCCCTTTGAATTCTGATCCAGGATTAAACAGAAATATATAAAATAATATATCCATCTGTTGAACTTATATTCACTTATTCAGTGCAGGGTCATGATCAGGGTGCATGTGAGGGTGATATCCTGAGAGGAAAGCCAGTCCATCACAGGACATAGAAATAATATAATATCATAATGTAATACCCAGATTTGTCATGCCTATCTCCTTCCGTTGCACTTCCAATTACGTTTAAAGCTTTGTTCGCTGACTAAATTGAAATCATATTAATCCTGGCTCCCGGGCAGTCATGTGATACGCATGCACGTGGCAGGCACTCACGTGATGCAAGGCCTGATACGATCATCAGGGTTTACATAAGCAAATGAAATTTTATAATTACGTATTACCGGTGAATAAAATATAACTGTGAAAAATCCAAACGTATATCCAAATATATTTAGGGCATTCCTTTGTAAAATCCAAAGAAGGTATCCCGTGGGGCTAGTTAGTGTGACTGTGGGATTGCATATTACGAAAGAGACCCTGTGCGCTACGCTGCATGCTGTATAAGCAGCATTATTTGATTACTATAATAAACCACAATAAGCCGCACGGACACCAGATCAATAGCCGGCGAGAGATTATATTATATTATTGCCCCCCTCGTTTTACAGAACCACGGTTATTCATTTATTTCTCCTTTCTGGCAACAAATAATAGTGTCTGTATTCGTTAGTAATTTTGCTGTAATGACATGTCACGGACGTCAGTAAACATTTGCTAAGTGGCTAAAATAACGGTTGTTAAACGTGTTCGTGTAATGACATGCGAGCGGGCAGTGTGGAGTAAATCACACGCGGACGATGCGCGTTTAATGAGCCGAGGGCGCAGTTTCAGGACGGCCAGACTCTTCCAGCCGTGATCGGGCCGAGAAGCCGCGATAAGCGGGACACATGCGGCCAAGAAACGGACAAATAGAGCTCCGATGTCATGTCTGTTTCTTAAGGATGCATTGTTTCATTGTTACATTCTTTTATTAGGTCGGACGAGGCTGTCATTTTTTTTTATTTAATCAGGGAACATTGTATGTTTCGAAGGATTCGTGGTGGTTTTACACGCATCGTGGCCAACCAAACACGCCTGATTTTGTAGTATAGATAAGAAGTGTGACATTGTGCGAAGTTGCCACACGCTTCCATGGTTGCAGGTTCGAGTCCCACCCCTGCTCTGTATGTGTATAGGGTTTCCTCACACAGTCGTAAAACATGCATTTAGGTGTCTCTAAATTGCTCATAGTGTCTGGGGGTGCCCTGCCAGGCCCTGGCATTCTGTGCATGATTGTCTAGCACATCTAGCTTGTGCTTCCTGGGCTGGGTTCCAGACTCACTGCCCGGTAAGTCACTAGTATGAAGTCCTTCATCTCATTTGTAATTAGGAATTGCAGAAAGTCCATTTATTTTTATTTTGGCTAATTAACCACACAAGCCGTGGAACAACCTGCCTGTTAATTTAATTTGAAATTAATTTAAAAATGACTTTCTTGCAGAATAATGACTTTAATGGATTCGTGAATATCAGAATGCGCTGACTAAATCCAAATAAGTGTTTAAAAATGATGGTCCTAATGAGCAGTTGTACCCCCAAACGGGACCCGCCTAGGCTACTTGTTTGTATAGCTGGGAGTTCCCATGGCAGGAAAACAGGCTACCAAAAGAACATTGCGTTTAATTAATTGATTTCATTTTATGAGACAATTGCATATGTAAAGCACTGTAAAGAGTGAGTCTGGAACTATTCAGCAGCTACGCAGTAGTGAATTTAATGTCCGAAAACAGTGATGACTCAGCCCACGTCTGTGGAAGTGGATGGGCTTTTGTGATTGCTGAAACCTGTCTTGCCTTCTTCATTTCAGCTCCAGTGGTCAACAGATTTAACAGAAGAGCTTCAGGTGAGCAGAGGGTTACCGTCACTTCTCACCGTCCGTCTGAATGCCCATGCTGGAATATAGGAAGGGATTATACGGACGACAAAATCGAAGTGCTGGCCTTTGGCAGATGTGCTCCTCATGGTTGTTATGGATGGAGAAGTGAGACGGGATTGGCTGGTCTGGTCGGGGAAGCAGCAGCTGGCTGCGTGTTTGTTTGGAGTCACATGGCCAGCGGATGGTGCCGCACTCTGAATGAGAGAGCGCCATTCACCGGGAAGCGGCTGCCCATTTGGGGCCGGAAGCCCTGCCAGCGCACATGAGGCGGAAGGAGTTCTTTGTCTTCTTCAGCTATTCCTTAAGACCCGGCAGATTATACCTTTTTCTCATTTCCTCAACCAGCTGTATAGTCTCCTCTAGTCTTGCCACACAGATCTATACCTTTATCGTACCTGAACTCACAATTGGGCCCTTAAGCAAGGCCCTTAACCCTCAGTTACTCTGGAGATGGCTGACCCTGCTCTCTTGTCCTTACTTGTTTGTGGATAAAAGCATCTAATGAATAAATAATCGTGAATATTTATCTTATGAAATGAGATGTCAGCAGGCTGTAAGTCCATTTTACATGAACAGTATAGATAAATGCTTTCCAAAAGGCTTTCCTATGTCCAGCAGGCCTTCATTGCCAACCTGTAACCTGTTTATATCACCAGGAGACCTCAGGTCACACTGGGACAAATTCAACTGCAGAAGAATATAGTTACTGTATGCATTAGTGGCAGAACTTGCCGGATTTTCTTTGAAAGGTAGTGGGATCTGTCTTTTGCAGTGTGTGCAGAAGCCTTCAATCCTGACGATGATGAGGAAGACAAAGAGCCAAGGGTAAGCTCTCACACCGCAGAGTAAGCTCTCATACTGCAGGGTAAGCTCTCACACTGCAGGGTAAGCTCTCACGCAGCGGGGTCAGCTCTCATGCAGCGGAGTCGGCTCTCACGCAGCGGGGTCAGCTGCCATGCTGCAGGGTTGGCTCTCACGTCACAGGGTCAGCTGTCATGCCGCGAGGTCAGCTTTCACACAGTGGGTTTGGCTCTCACACTGCAGGGTCAGCTCTCACGCAGTGGGGTCAGCTAGCACACCGCCGGGTAAGCTCTCACACTGCAGGGTAAGCTCTCACGCAACGGGTCAGCTCTCACACAGCGGAGTCGGCTCTCACGCAACGGGGTCAGCTCTCACACAGTGGGGTCAGCTCTCACACAGTGGGGTTGGCTCTCATGCCACGGGGTCAGCTCTTACACAGTGGGGTCAGCTCTCACACAGTGGGGTCGGCTCTCATGCCACGGGGTCAGCTCTGACACAGTGGGGTCAGCTCTCACACAGTGGGGTCAGCTCTCACGCCACAGGGTAAGCTTTCACACAGTGGGGTCAGGTCTCACACTGCAGG
>JAAGVU020000001.1:1848803-1872544 GCA_011763525.2 Mormyrus iriodes
CAGGGCTGGGGGACACCCTGGACAGGATACTGGTCCATCACAGGGCACTTGGCTGGGGGACACCCTGGACGGGATACTGGTCCATCACAGGGCACAGGGCTGGGGGACACCCTGGATAGGATACCGGTCCATCACAGGGCACAGGGCTGGGGGACACCCTGGATGGGATACTGGTCCATCACAGGGCTGGGGGACACCCCAGACAGGATACCGTTCCATGATAGAGCACAGGGTTGGGGGACACCCTGGACGGGATACCAGTCCATCACAAGGCACATAACTGGGGACACCCTGGACAGGACACTGGTCCATCACAAGGAACATGGCTGGGGGACACCCTGGACAGGATACCGGTCCATCACTGAGCACAAGACTGGGGAACACCCCAGACAGGATACTGTTCCATGACAGAGCACATGGTTGGGGGACACCCTGGACGGGATACCGGTCCATCACAAGGCACATAGTTGGGGACACCCTGGACAGGATACTGGTCCATCACAAGGAACATGGCTGGGGGACACCCTGGACAGGATACCGGTCCATCACAGAGCACAGGGCTGGGGGACACCCTGGACAGGATACCAGTCCATCACAAAGCACATGGCTGGGGACACCCTGGACAGGATACTGGTCCATCACAGAGCACAGGGCAAAGGGTAACTCTGGCCAGAATACCAGGCCACTACAGAGCACGTGGCTGGGGGGCACCCTGGACAGATACTGGTCCATCACAGGGCCTTCATACTATGGACAATTTAGAGACACTGATTAGCTAATTGTATGTCTTTAACCTGCAGCGGAAAACCTGCGTTTTGGGGATAACACGCAAACTCTACATACACATACATACACACACACACTCTCCCACACCGTTCATATATTCCTGTCATTGTGGGGACTCTCCATTCTTTTTTATGGACATAACCCTAGTCCTAACTATGACGAACTTAACCCCTACCCAGCTCTTACCTTAACCTTAAGGAACCAAACAAAATACAAGACTTCTGTCATTTTTAGTTTTTGGATTGCAATCACAGACTTTTATAAAATTGAGGTTTATACTATGGGAGCCTGAAAAGTCTCCCCCCAATGTAGTAAATGCAAACCCAGACACACACACAGGGGAGGTGAAATTTACGAGACCGTGTTACCCACTGTGCCATCCCAACAGCAATTTTAACTTCTACTAATTTGGCAAGACAAAGTCACTCTAACTCAGATATGGACATTTCTGGTCCAGAAAGTAAAAATCAAGAGCAGGACTTTGTTTCAAGCCACCTGTTGAGTTTTCTCTGACTGTGACCCTCAGCTGGTTGGTTGAAAGAAAATTCTGTTCTCGAATTTGACTTTCTGGACCTGAAATGTCCACCTCTACTATTATTTACAGAGCAGCCGCTGGATCTGCCTTAGAGAGCTCTATCAACAAGTTTTTGTTTCCTTAGTAACTGTTGTGAGTCGAGATCCTGGCCAATGTTTACAGAACATCGCCCAAAATTTTACTCACTCATTTCTGAAGCACAGAAGAAGATGACAATTCACCACCAGTGTCCAGACAAATGGGTAAAATCTTCAAATGAACATTTTCTGCTTTTTGTGGGACCATGCTAATTAATTAGCGAAGTGGGTGAATTACAAAGCAATCATCATGAGATGGATTTTGTTGGTTAATGCTATATTTACAGAAGCTGACTTTGCTGTGCAAATGCTTACATGAAGCACTTTCAAAGAAAGCCATTAACCTAGCTAATGAACTCAGAAATGAACGGAATCTTCTGAAATGGGGAAGATGTCACTGATGGCTTGTGCTAATCGAACCTGCATCTTCATTACGGGTTCTTTGTTGGAAGCAATTAGGGAGGGTAATCTAGCTGGGAACGTCAGACCCGTTGTTTCTTGCTTATCGAGATGAACCGGGGAGTCTGTCTGTCTCCATGGGAGGCGAGAGCAACGGAACCCAAGCAGATGTTTAGTCTGAGTCGTCATATTTAGGCAAGATGTGTCCTTGGAGGAATGAAATAGCAAATTTGCACAATGTGCTCTGAACAAAAAGCCAAGTCAATGTTCTCAGACTTAAGCTGGTGTTGAAATAAAGGGATGCTAGATGTTGATGTATAGTGGTGGATGGCTGAATCAGGGGGCGGCACGGTGGTTAGCACTGTTGCCTCACACCTCTGGGATCGGGGTTCACGTCCCCGCCCGGGTTCCGTGTGTGTGGAGTTTGTATGTTCTCCCTGTGTCATTGTGGGGTTTCCTCCGGGTATTCTGGTTTCCCCCCACAGTCCAAACATGCCAAGGCTGATTGGAGTTGCCAGATTGCCCGTAGGTATGCATGCATGTGTGCGTGAATGGTGTGTGAGTGTGCCCAGTGATGGGTTGGCACCCCATCCTGGGTTGTTCCCTGCCTTGCGCCCGCAGCCCCTGGGATAGGCTCTGGACCCCCCACGACCCATATGGAATAAGCGGTTATAGAAAATGGCTGGATCAGAGGAGTAGGACACAGAACACCAAGGTTCTACAGTGCTGGACTGGAAGGTTCTACACCCAACCTTTGTGTTCCATAGCAAGGTCCAAAAATCTAAGCATAAACAGAGCTGTTACAGTGGTGTACTATTGTAGCCTCACGAGCCATAGAAGGTGGGATAACTGGGTACCGTCATAGCCACTTAACCAATAAGGTATGAGTAACTGGCAGCGCAGGTCAATCCTCTCCACCAATGGGCTTGGAGCCTAATTTCTCCCATGACTATAGTGTTGCTCAGTGTGTGGCACAAGCCTCACACCTTTTGGATTGAGGTTCTCCCAAAAACACACACATGTAGGAGAACTGGCACCTCTAGAGTGTGACTTGTGATGGACTGGCATCCCACTCAAGATGGGTTTCATCCATGACTATTGGATAGCGATCGCAGCGTTCATTACCATTAATCAACAAAGCAATAGAGCTTGCTGCTAATTATAATGCCTTAATTGCCAGGACAGACACCCCATAAATGGACTTGATGCACACGCTCACGGAGCCCCATCTAACCCATTCAAACATCCACCGACATCCACGGGCTGCAGGTAATCTCTTACACTTAAAGGTCCACAGCCGCAGGCAGACAATACATAGCACTCATCATTCCTGCAACTGACTTACGTAAGAATAGCTGAAGATAGCTATGAAATCAGCCTGAAAGGATGGCATGTCTATTATCTAGCCAACACAGTGTAATTGCTGTCTTTAAAGGTGTAGTTGTCTAACTTAGGAAAAATATACTCATAATGTATAACTGATTGCTTCTCTGGGTATTATGGGCCAGCAATATTCTCCATTTGATTTATTTATTTAAACATGCTAATGATGTGACGTAACTCATATGACTGCATGTATGTGACTGTTAACGAGTCTGCAGGAAAGAAATTATGTATGATATTCTTAAAATAACGCCCAAGCCTATCAAAGCTCCGGTTGGGTTAGCTTGACTTTTATGAATAGCTGTAAATTGTCAGGGGGTCAAAGGTTAATGTCGGCTAAAGGTGATTGAGCAAGATTGAGCTGAACGGGAAAAAGTGCGGCGCTGCATCTCTGTTATTCGTCCTTCTCATGCTCCTCCTCATTCCATCCTGCCTCAGCGTTCTTGGCTTCACCTTCTCCATTTCCTCCCACTTCTCCCTCCCTCGCTCCAACCATCTGCCCCTCCCTGAACCAACAGGATACCCTGTGAGTACTGCCTCCATCTTCGGAGTGGGTCCCCGGGCGCCAGGGGCCGGACTGAAAAGGATTCATAAATTAGTACTTCGTGGTCAGACTGGCTGAGAGCCAGGAGGAACAGAACCGTGAAATAAGATCCCGGTGAAGCCC
The DNA here is from genome assembly GCA_011763525.2 of Mormyrus iriodes. Lineage (NCBI taxonomy): Eukaryota > Metazoa > Chordata > Actinopteri > Osteoglossiformes > Mormyridae > Mormyrus > Mormyrus iriodes. The sequence continues at coordinate 1,852,651 of JAAGVU020000001.1, forward strand.
CCCAGAGGCGTCGGGGGGTAGTGCGTGCTGACACCGTAATTCTAATCGGCAGTCCTTTGTACGGCAGAGCGCTATTGTGTTGGTGGTGTTAAAGCAGTGGCAGCTGATTTTAACAGCCTACACTTCAAAGCCAAGTATATTACGGTGCCTTTTGCCAACAGGAGAAAGTGTGGGATTTAAAAAATGGGATACGGGCTCTGTGAAGTTAAATGTGCCAGGCACTTTTTAACGGACTGTTGTTTAGGGCGCTTAGAGGTCAGCACCATGGCAACAATAACATTTCATTCTAGGTGTGATGCTGTGAGGATGGACCGCGGAGAGGGTACTAGTGAGGGCTGATGAGGAAGACGGTGATGAGGAAGACGGTGATGAAGAAGAAGAAAGGGGAGAAGCAGAACGTTTGTCGTGTCTGTTTCAGCCCGGCCATCTGCTTCTCCGTCAGGAAGGGACGTGAAAATCTTTATTACCTTGATGACTTCCCAAGCACGGGACTAAAAACAGTGTTTGGGGGTCCCATCAATTCTCTTTCACCCACTGGATCTGGAGACGCTGTTTACACAAACTAGTAAACAGCTCAAACATGGCACTGCTGCGTCTTCCTGTAGGGCCATAATCACTGAACGGCAGAAAACTTGATAAGGTTAATGACGTGAAAGCGGACTCTTCCAGGGCCAAACTAAACCCAAATCAGAGAAACCAATCAGCTTTAAATACTAATTTCCTTCTACTGCAGGATAGATTGTTTGCTAAGATGTTCCTCCAACATAATTAACTTTCCCCATCAATAAGTCTCCAGTTTGTCGCCCTAATGACACCATAAACCTCGTCGCACTGGCGTGGATGGCACAGAATGGCTCAGAGTCAGGTCTGGTTCATGCACTGTAAACACGCACAACCGGGCAAGGCACAATGACTCAATGATGATATGTGTGACGTCAAACACACACGTGTGACTACACACCTGTTCACCTCTCCCCTGCGATAGTAACCCCCTCACTTAGATATTGTACCATTTTACAGTTTATTTCATTCTTGCTGAATTTGTTTGCTGTTGAAAGTAATTAAACTCAACCAACACTTAAGTAAAATTGACATAATCGAATCGAGTGAATGATATTAACATAGCATTACTGGAATACGGAATAAACGTAATGTGCCTAATGGTGCAGATGTCCAGCAAGGGCATTAAACCAGGAAGAAAAGGCCTGAAAATCTCATCATACGTCTCTTTCCAGCAATAGTTTTCCCTGATAAATAGTTTTATCAGCACATTATTCCAACTGCATGTCTGGCAGACGACGGCCGCAGTGAGGGGCCCAGAATTCCGCAATCCTAGATTTTCCGGAGAGTGTTTCCTGGCACATGCTGTTGTGTGAACATGGCTCCGCCCGACCCCCCCACGACACGGTTGCTTTTCAAGCTACGTGTTATATTCTCTAAGGCATTCGCTCCAGAGGGCATGCTGGCCAGCAGTCGCCTAAGGTGACCCCCCCCTCCATAGACTTCCAAAGGATGGATCTCTATGACGACCATCATTTTGTCACAGTAGTACCATTGCAGGCCTTATGACATCATTCTTTCCATTTGATTGTCACTTGAGGCCGATCACTGTGTAATCCTGCCAGGTGATTTGACACAATGCTAATGCTCTAGCCCTGTTTTTTTGCTGTCAGCTTGTTCTCTGACACGCCAATTGGCGCTCACACATCCACTGACCTGTATCTGAAAGTCACAGTGCATCTGAGCTAATTCTCAGTATCTGAGCTAATTCTCAGCTAAATTTTCTCTCACCCTTCTGAGTCAAATACACTTTCCTCATAACAGGTAAAACAACTCAGACAGGAAGCTGATGTGTTTATGAGGACCATTTCCGTATTTCAGCATGACATGATGTGCAACACACACACACACACACACACACACACACACACACACACACACACACACGTTTGTATCCATATCTTTATGGGGACTCTCCATTCATTTTTGTAGGCATAACCCTAATCCCAACAATGACTACCTTAACCATAAGTAATCAAACAAAATATAAGATTTTGGACATTTTTAGTTTTTGGATTGCATTCACAAATATTTATAAAATTGATTTTATCCATGTGGGGACTGACCAACCAACTGACAGACAGACACACACACACACACACACACAGCTACACCTCTTCACCCCTTGTTTTATGGAGAACGTCTTTGCACATAGTACACTGCCATTTGATTTTCCAGAACAAGCAGGAATGTGTTCATGGCTTCCCTTGCGTCGGTGCAGTTCCTGTGTGCCTGGATGCCATGTGAGAAAGGACAGCAGGTGCTCTCACCAAAACTCCACCAGACACAACTTAATGGCGCTGGTATTTACCTGATGCGGAGCGGCCCCTCTCTGAGGTGATAATACCACGGGCCTTGGATCGCCCTGCTGCCTTTGCTTTGGATAAAAGCCACGTGGATGCGTGGCTTGACGAGGAATGAGCCGGGGCCAGGAGACATACCGCCCAGAATGTATTCCGGGTGCGATCCCACATTCCCTTTTCACACAGGTGAGACTCGATCTTCCGCTTCTACAATCTTTGCTCAGATTTATACGTAAACACTTCACCCTACTTCTTAACCGGTCTGTAAGCCCATCAGCATTTTGGGATAGCAGACCTGCACTTTTGTCTGAACGGCTGCCCAATCAAGTCCTAGATAACACCCTGACCTTGTGACCCCAGGGGAGACATTCTTAATCCAAAATACGTCCCCAATACAATCTTCTGTTAAAAAGACAAATAATCCTCCTGGAATGACTTAATTCTCCTAATTCGTAAATAAAAACAGTAAAGTGGATCAATACACTGGCTCACATCTTGTCCTTCATATATGAGTACATTCCAGGATGGTAAACATCAATAGTTTCACAAATATCAACATAAAAGCCATATTATTTAGACGGAAATCCTTCGATCAGCATTGAGATATTGCTGGTGGAAGATTTGCTGAAAAAACACACGTGGCATACATGTAACTGAGAGTTCAAAGATACCAGCAGACATGATAGACCTAATGGGTTAGTGTTACTTGTCAGGAATGGAATAGTAATGGATTAATGGATTGTGACACCATACTCTGTCACTAATAGTCAGAAGGACCGAAAGATGGAGATGGCATGAGATAATGAGATCTCAGATGTCTGAGTGGCAAGTTTCAGTCACCTGCAGAACCGTGAGTCAGGGGTGATGCTACACACATTTATCTGCAGAAGAGTAAAATATGAGACATTTTCTCACAGGCAGGTTGAAGACTTCTAATTTATGGGCAACAGAAAGAGAAACGCGTGAGGACTAGGAATGCATCTCGATCGGGATACATGGCAGACAGTTTTCACCAAATATATCAGCAGTATTTGTATCTGTTGCATGTCCTTAATCACACATGAGGCCTGGCAATCTTTTCACGTCCACAGGTAGAGGGCCGCAGTTATCCATCTTTAGGATCTGTCCATTCTGCTAGAGATGGTCATCATTCATTGCTCTGCAGTAGGAAGAAGGAGCATTTGGTCCAAAGACACGTCCTCAGTTATGTGCAGAAATGCTTTGCTCAAGCAGTAGCATCTTCTCCTGCATTTTTTGTCTCTCATGATTTGTTTTTCTTTGTTTTAACGTGTTTTTTCTCCCCTTGGCTGTTTTTCCTGACCTCAATAACACACGACACAGAGAGTTGTCTAGGAAACCTACTAACAAGAAGATGTGATTTCTGGTTTCATTTTCACCAGCTTTCAGATATCAGTCACACTTTCCAGTTACTTAAAAATAGAAGACGATTAAATAACACACACACACACGCCCAGATATCTCCTCCTCATGTCGCTCAATGCAGAGTAACTGGATGGAATGCAACAACTCACAGCAGCATTGTGTATGGTGACCAGAAAATCCATGTCAGGGAGGGACACTTTGAGCTACATGTTGTACAAACTGCTTTAAAACTGAAAGGCTCCTGTGCTCAGCTAATTAGTTCAATTCCTCTTGTACATTTACTGGTTTGTTTCCTTGATTGAAAGACTCATCCAGCTATTTCACATTAATATTAGTGACACATGCATGATTATAGGAGACTGACCAATCAGCATTAGCGGCGCATGCATGATTATAGGAGACTGACCAATCAGCATTAGCGGCACATGCATGATTATAGGAGACTGACCAATCAGCACACAGCAAGAACTCGGTGATAAAGTGAAATCTAGGTCCTTTAATTTGTAATCCTATCCTGGCTCAAAGTATCCTCCCAGACATGGGTTATTTGGTCACCATGGATTATGGTCACCATAGCATTATGGGTTTTTAAAAAGTCAATGGCCCACAGGCATTTTGATTTCAAAAGGGGAGGAGTTTTGAGGAGCTGAGTTGCTTCATGGTAAATGTAGTTTGGTTCTTGCACACCACTTATCTGTCTGTTTGTATATTGCCGCCATCCCCTTTTTGACGACTGTGAGTTTTTTTTTACTATAGATGGAATACGCCAATTCTCCTCTGTCCACTGATAGCGTTTGACATCTAATTGACCAATGAAAAGATGTTTTATGATGTTATCAGTTTAACTAGCATTTATGTTTGTACTAGTTAACGTTTATATTCATGATGGTCGTTTCTATGAATTACTTTATATCGCTAATTTTAACAACCTAACGTTGAAAACTTGACAGCTAGCTAACTAACACCACTGTTAATTGTGAATATAAAGCGAGATTGGTTTGTGGCTTGTTGACACTGACATATTTGGCTTTCTGACAAAAAATCACATAAGTCCGTTTAAAAAACACTGATGGCTGTGTAAAGGTGGGATCTATTTGCACTGCTAAGAGAGGACGTTTCTTACATTTTGTGTAGCCAAGTGGTAAAATACATCCCTCTTTGAATAATTTGCTGCTGCCCCTTGATGAAGCGTTGCTTACCTTACAGCATCTGCTGCTTGCAATGAGTGGGGTGGGGAGAACCTGGAACACATGGAACAAAAAACACATGATGCCAACGTGCTGTCATGACAGAGGAGTCTCGGGTCTGTACCGTGAGGTACGGTGATTTTGTGTTAATAGCTGGAGCCTCTGTCCAGGTCATGTAAGTCATGTATATTTCATTTAACATTTGGATTTTTGGAGATATGTGTTATCATCAGACAGAGATGGTTTCATATAAGTATTATACGCCCGTCAATGATCTGCATGTGGTCAGTTAATTGGTTGACTTGGTGTTGCCATGTGATATCTGACCACAGATCTGCTGTGTCTCCTTGGACTAAATGCTCTATCAGGACATATGGAGAACCTTGGTTCTGATCTCCTTATCTTATACTCAGTCTCCTGGGGGATCAATCTGAACTCAATAGAGTACCTGTGAGTCTATAGGGCTCCATCAGCAGGGTTCTCCTGCAACAGTGAGATAAACAGATCGTCCATATAGATTTCCATCTGCCCAAACTCCTTTATAATGAAGTTAATATTGTGTCCTAAATTGAATTGCGTTTTGCTATTCATCCCTGGGGGTACAAAAACAGACCTCTTAATTCAACAGGGCAATAAAAGAGTGTTTTTGTTGCTGGTTTAGAAAACCGAATCCTTGCCACTCATGAGGGCTGATAACACTTTGAAATGGTGAGGAGAGTCAGTGGCAGAATGGAGGAAAAAATTCAAATTCATGACATGATTTGGGGGGAATGAATTCCTGTTGCAGCAAGCACACAAGGACGAAGAATCATACAGCACCAATCGCCTGTAAGATCGCATGCACAGAGAGAGGAAGGTGAACGAGGTGTTTACTTTGGGGAAAGCCAATCTCACACTGAAATGAAAATGTGAATATGAGAGTGCAGCACAAACGAGACCAAGGCTAGGGGAAGTCATGTGACCCTGCTGGATATTTGTCTGACGTTTGCAAATCCCCTTTTAGTGTGAAATTTTCACTCTGGAGAGCAGCCATGAATGGAGACAAAATCCAACAGTGGGTGGATGAGGTTCACTTTCTTGTACAAGGATTCAGTTTCAAGAGTCGAACAGACATTGCTGCCATCATGAAAGGACTGGTCTGAAATCTCCAGAAGTTTCTGTGCCTGTGTCCTATGTACTGCTAGGAAAATTTGCACATAATGAACAGTTGTGTTTGTTTTCACACTGCTTCAGGTTATCGGCCTGTTCTGCGTCTGTGAATCCTGCACGACGTCCTTATTCCTGTTACCTTAGATTTCGCAGTCATTTGCACAGTTTGCAAATTTCTATTGTGTTCTGTAGTCATAGTATATATCGTACATTGAAGTGTTTCTTTTATCTGTCTTCTAATATTATCCTGTACTTCGTCTGACACTGAATCACAGCCAGTTCTGGTTTGTTTGTACATACAGGCAATAACGTGTACTCACGTCTGTAACGTGTACTCACGTCTGATTCCCCCCCAGTGTTAGGGAGAACTTCTCTAGGATCAGTCTGTACAGCTGGAGACCATGTTCAGGTACATCCTCCCAATATGTCACCAATCGGGGAGGACAGGTCAAGAGGAGGGAGCCAGCTCAGCTTGTGTCTTCCACGCAACCCCCGTGCGGTGGTCCGTGACACCCCCACCCTCCTCCCTGCCGGCCTTTCCCGACCACGCTGCCATTTCCCATTTAAACACTAACAGCCTGACAAGCTCCACTTCTAAATATTTCATGGCGGCAGTAATTCCTTTGTATGATGTTATTAATCATGGCCGCCCGTGAAAGAGAGCGGTGGATTTCAGCGAGAGCGAGGTAGCAGCTTCCGGGCGCTAACGTCAAGCCCGCCGCACTGCTCTTGGGTTCCTCATCACGTTCTGTGATGACTGTCTGTAGATCTCCTTTAGGTTACCACGCTGACCAGTGTTAAATCTACCCAGATGTTGTGGTTCTGACCCAACAGGACTGGTCTGGAGTTTCATTTCAGCCAACAGGCCTATGGGTCAGATACCAAATCAATAACTCCTCAATCCAGGATGGCTGTAACAGTGGCAATCAATCAATCAATCAATCAATCAATCTATCTATCTATCTATCTATCTATCTATCTATTGGGGTTAGGGGGACAGGGCATCCAACTGTTTAAGGCGAAGAACAGTTGGACAGACAAAAGAGACCCCAGATGCCATCAAAGCTCATGATGGGGAATTATGGATGGAACACTCCAAATCTGTGTATGAAAACGACTTTAATAATATATAAGATGAGAAATCACTGAAATAAGTAGAGCCATTGCTGCTGGGCAGATAATTTAAAAGGGAATGGGCCTCGGTTTGGTCTGTCACACATGAATGAATTGCTGTAATGCGTTGCAGTGTAACAAAATGTAAAATGCTTTGCGTGCGATTCAGGCCTACCTGCGAGACCCCAGGCATGCGACCTGGCCCTGCCGCTCCAGGTGAGACTGGTCACATGACCTGGAAGCAGAGAGCGATCACGTGACACTCTGGACATTGGCTAGCAAGGGACAGGAAGCTGATGGGAAGTCATACAGGTGGCATGCTGCTCTGGAACCCGCAGAGAACGTTCGCCAGCACTCTGCCTGAAACCAGCTGCTGTTCGACCAGCTCTGCACTTACTGTCTCTCCAGTGTCTGTGTAGCTTCATGACTGTCCAGATCCAAGCTCAGGAGGGTACTCTGCTGAACAGGATTCTGCATGCAAACCAGGCAAAAGAGGCATGACAAGGCATCAGTGCTGCCACCCGCAGGCTCTCCCAGCACAATGCAGGCTGACCTGAGAGGCCCCTGTGCCGTTTGCTGTGGTTCATTTTGCCAGACTGGCCCACACAAGCCCCCGCAGGCCAGTCATGTGACCACGTGGCACTGGCTATTGGATGCATGGTGGTGTGTGAAGACCAGTGTGACAGGGAGCTCAAAGGAGTCCTGTGAGTGAAAGCGAAGCGAGGCTGTTCGAAATGTGCAAAGCGAAGACGGAAGCCCAAGTCGCTTGACAGGTTTGATTTTTACATTTCAGGGCACCGATGTAAAATGGAGAATATCTACAAGATGTGTTATCACACAGGTATGATCATTATCACCTATGGGAGGTGGTACCCACAGCAACGCATGATCTAAGTCAGACCCACGTGGTGAGGGGAGGCAGTCGGGCATGCCGGAGGTAGAGGATGCGTGTCCTGTCGCTCACAGGGAATCCTTGTTGATATAATTGCGAGTGTCCCTACTGGTCATGCAGGGGACCTGGGTTTGACTCCCCGAAACCCTCTAGTGCATGGATTTAGCTGGGGTGCTTGTGATCAGAAGGTCACTAGTTCAAATCCCAGGGTCAAATGAATGATTTTATCTTTGGGCCCTCATGCAAGGCCCTTAAGCCCAATTGCTCCACCAAGGCTGACCCTGCTTTCCAGTGCAGTGTTGGATAAAAGCATTTGTTAAAAAAATTAAATGTAAGTGTCTCACACGAACATCACACTGACGTTTGGTGCAATGTGGAAGATGGGTCTCTAGTCTAATCAATTCTTGTATATACCAGGAAGTATGACGTGAAAATAAATTTCATTTTAAAAACAAGACGGAGCTGGATGTGAGCTGGCCAGCTGCCTCCCAGCTTATTTCCTTGTCAGGAGATACAGCTCGCGGCCAAAATCATGTTAAGCTGCTGTACTGTATTTCAGAAAACTACGCTCAGTATTTATGTGGCCGTAAGGCACATTTTTAACTGAACAGTGTTACCACGCCAGCTGGTGTGGTCCTGATCCCCTGTCCGCACCTCAGCTGCTGCCTCAGAAAGCATCCTGACTGCTGACTGCTCGGCCCGTGCTCTCTGTCACTCTCTCCGTGAAGCTGAAATGAAAGACATAAGCGGCGATTTCCAGAGAGACCCCTTTGTGAATTTAACTCCATCTGCTGCCCCATAACCGTCTCTTTTATTAATAAGAGCCTTGTTGAGCTTAATGCTGGGCAACATCCCGGTGGCCCCAAAGATAAATCAAATCCTTGCATTTTATTACAGCGCCACCCTACGTACACAGTAGCAAACTTTGGGGTCGTTTTTCCCACATAAGGCCAGAAGTTAATTGCAGCAAAGACTCTCCCCAATACATTAAAAAGACCCCACACTCACACATATCTCCCTTAACCAGTTTTTTGTGCAGTGGGATCCTATTCTGGGGGTCTGAGTTATCCACCACCTGACCCAGGGTGTGTTAATGACATATTAAGCCCTGCTCTACCGCCCCCACCCCACCATCAGCAGATGAGGGGGGCAGAGTGTTCCCTTCCAGGAAACAGGCTCCTGAATTCATTGATGTAATCGGCTGCTTGTTCACGTCACGCCCACCACCTGCAGGCCCTACTGAGGGTGACCAGGTGGCCTCGGCTGAGTCCCCCCTGTTGTCATCACTGGGATCACATGTTGCCACCAGGCAGGGGGACACTGCAGCTCCGGCCCTCTGGCCCTCCGCACCCTCCGAGCCCATCTGCACCCTCCGAGCCCTTCACACATTTTGCGGTCTCTGCACCTCTGCACCTTTTGCGCCCTCTGCAACCTCCAGCCCTCTGACCCTCCGGCCCTCTGCACCCTCCAAACCTGTCTGCGCCCTCTGGCCCTCCGCGTCCTTCGCCTTCCGGCCCACTGCGCTCTCCAACTCTGTGCGCCATCCGGACCCGCCAATCCGTCACCCTCTCCTCACATCCCGAACCTAAATGTGATTTAAAATCGCCCTCTCAGCCCTCCTCTGCGTGTCACGGGTGCCTAACTCCGCGATGTTCCGCTCCGTGTGCCTCTCAGCCAGGATTAAGAGGTTAGGGTGCTGATGTAATCATGAACTGACTGGAAATGCTTGCACAGCAGGAAGAATTGAGGGCTGCATTTTTTTTCTGGTTGTACAAGTCCATTTCAGTCCGACGATCTCGCTGAGATGAGGCTCCGCTTTCTTAAAATACAGATTTCGAGCGGCTCTTTAACCTCGTTTCCACCGCTTATCGACGGAACTGCTGAGTGCACAAGAACGTCACTTTCACTTTAAGGAGACGAGGAGCGCGTCTCTGTTAACCCTTTCCTTGCTGCAGTTAAAGCCTCAACGATCGGAGCAATCTAGGCAGGATCCCATAGCCTATAAAAGTATGGAAACCTGCCTTTAGTATCACCAGGCGGTTTATCCTTATGTTGTCCTCTCACGCATAACTGAGCAGCTTTTACAAACAGGAAGCACCACCGCTGTCTTCCTGTCCCTCCCCTGTATCAGCTGGCAGGGCCCCCCACTGGGCTGTAACTCAGGATCACTGTTCTTTTTCCGAAATGGCACACAGGGGAGATGAACCAGGCCACCTAATTAATTCCCCTTGACCCCCCCCCCCCCCATTTAAGGGCCCAGCTCCCTGACAACCTGCCGTGGCAATTTAGGTCATTATGTAGCACAGGTCCAAGCACCCCCCCTTTCATTATGCAGCAAAAATTTTATGTGAATTTTTTTTCTTTTCTTTTTTTAAAAAAAAGAACATCAAAAATGGAGCCTGGGACCGGCTTGATCCTTTAACACCGCTCGTATTTCTCAAGTGGTAGCAGTAAAACAGTCGGAAAGGCAAAATAAAGTGTCTTAAGAAAAGTATAAATGCTATAATATTTTTGAACAAGCCTCCCAAACTTCAACTAGAGGCTTTACTCAGAAAGACAGAGGCCTTATATGCCTTATATATTCCTTATATTGCTTATCTTCCTTATATTCCTTATATAATCCTTATATTGCTTATCTTCCTTATATACCTTGTCTTCCTTATATATTCCTTATATTGCTTATCTTTTATATATTCCTTATCTTCCTTATATTCCTTGTTGCTGCGGTCCAGAGATCCCTGTGCATTATGGCTGTAAACAGACTGCCGGTGACTGCAGACAACAGACTATCTCAGGTTGTTTTTCAGGTCGCGGAGCATGGTTATGGCTCAGTTACTGGCCACAACTGTGGTCAGGATTCAGGTTGCCTCTAGATCAGCTCAAAGGGACAGTTTCCATCAGCAACCAAATGCGTTTCACACTGCTTGGCTCTGCTAGATGGCCCTCTGTGCTTCTGTACATTGCACTTAGTTACTAGGGTCTCGCATGGGAGGTAATTGTGTGCTCACTGAAATCTGACCACTTGAGATTTTTATAGGATTTCTTACCATAAAGACAAGTCTGGGGTGGTATGTAGCTCAATGGGTTAGTACTTGAAAGGTCACTGGTTTGAATCCCGTGGTTAGTGGAGTGATTTCACCTGTGGGTCCTTGAGCAAGGCCCCTAATCCCAGTTGATACAAGACCCTGTTTTCTCAGTTATTTGGGTCTTTGGATACTATGAAAATGTGTTTCAGGAAGGTCTGCTTAGCTCATTGACCCCTCAACTATCTTGAACTTATTTCTACTCATCGGAGGCTGTGCCTGGCAGGACGGCTCCTTGACAGCTGTGTGCATGTGATGTGCTGTCTGCCTCATTTGTGCTGGTTTGGATAAAAGCATCTGTCAAATAAATAAATGCAAATATAAAACTAAATAAAAATTGTTGATCCTTCTTAGTTTTCTAATAAACAGCAGTTCCGTTTAACAGCCAGGATAATTGTAAAGACATTGATCTTCATGAGTGGGAGAGATCTGTCCAATTAAACACAATGAAATAAACATGAAAGCTTATCCTGCTCTTGCACGCAGGGTGTGCTTTGGTTTCATTAAGGGACCCAATCTCGGTTCTTACCCTTAGTCTGCTATCGCGCCGTAAAAACACAAGGTAAGCTGTTCCGTTTTCAAGCACCACCGCCTTTTAAAAGGCCGAAGGTCGAAGCTGACACACAGACGCCATTAAACCGCTAGAGAGTCACAGGTCCATCCCTTTGTGGAATTTTCCATAAATATCCATGTTACACTCAACAGAAGGGTGTACAGTTATAAGATGTTACCATGAAAGCGCTGCTCTTTTCTGCGATTTAATGGTCATTCCAACCATGCTGCGCTGAAAGGAATTCCTCCAATATTTTCTAAACCCCCCCTCAAAAAAATTGCAATGGGCTATGCCTTTAAGGTCTTTATAGTGGCTCTGTAGTGCTCAAAATCTGCTTTTTGAAAAATGGCAGGTTCCTCACCACTGGGCTGATCGATCAGTGGAGAACGAGAAGTAAATACTCAAGCGTGTAGAGAAACGCTGGCTATTGTCTACAGGACTATCCCAGGTCTTCCCGGTCTACATGAAATATTTGGTTTAACCGGGTTAGCATAAACTTACCCACGGGAGGCCTGGTTTCACGTGCATGTAGAAGAGAATATGCCCAGAGCTAGGAGTGATGGCATCAAGATACCTCTGTTAAGAAAGGGCAGGTCTTAAAGGGGAGCTTCAGGATATCGCCAAAAGCAAAGAGCAGGTCTTAAAGGGGAGCGTCAGGATATCGCCAATAGGAAAGAGCTGGTCTTAAAGGGGAGCGTCAGGATATCGCCAATAGGAAAGAGCTGGTCTTAAAGGGGAGCTTCAGGATATAGCCAATAGGATAGAGCTGGTCTTAAAGGGGAGCTTGAGGATATAGCCAATAGGAAAGAGCTGGTCTTAAAGGGGATCGTCAGCATATCGCCAGTAGGAAAGAGCTGGTCTTAAAGGGGAGCTTCAGGATATAGCCAATAGCAAAGAGCAGGTCTTAAAGGGGAGCTTCAGGATATCGCCAATAGCAAAGAGCAGGTCTTAAAGGGGAGCGTCAGGATATCGCCAATAGGAAAGAACAGGTCTCAAAGGGGAGCGTCAGGATATCGCCAATAGCAAAGAGCTGGTCTTAAAGGGGAGCTTCAAGATATTGCCAATAGGAAAGAGCTGGTCTTAAAGGGGAGCTTCAGGTTGACTCCAAAAGGAAAGGGCAGGTCTTAAAGGGGATCTTCAGGATATCACCAATTGGAATGAGCAGGTCTTAAAGGGGAGCTTCAGGACATCACCAAGAGGAAAGGGCAGATCTTAAAGGGGAGCTTCAGGATATCGCCAATAGCAAAGAGCAGGTCTTAAAGGGGAGCTTCAAGATATTGCCAATAGGAAAGAGTTGGTCTTAAAGGGGAGCTTCAGGTTGACTCCAAAAGGAAAGGGCAGGTCTTAAAGGGGATCTTCAGGATATCACCAATTGGAATGAGCAGGTCTTAAAGGGGAGCTTCAGGACATCACCAAGAGGAAAGGGCAGATCTTAAAGGGGAGCTTCAGGATATCGCCAATAGGAAAGAGCAGGTCTCAAAGGGGAGCTTCAGGATATCGCCAATAGGAAAGAGCTGGTTTTAAAGGGGAGCTTCAGGCTGACTCCAAAAGGAAAGGGCAGGTCTTAAAGGGGATCTTCAGGATATCGCCAATAGCAAAGAGCAGGTCTTAAAGGGGAGCTTCAGGATATCGTCAATAGGAAAGGGCAGGTCTTAAAGGGGAGTTTCAGGATATCAGCAATAGGAAACGGCAGGTCTTTAAGGTTTATCTTCAGGATACCCCCAATTGAAATGAGCAGGTCTTAAAGGGGAGCTTCAGGACATCTCCAATAGGAAAGGGCAGGACTGAAAGGGGAGCTTCAGGATATCGTCAATAGGAAAGGGCAGGTCTTAAAGAGGAGCTTCAGGATATAAGCAATAGGAAAGAGCTGGTCTGAAACGGGATCTTCAGGCTGTCATCGCCAAAGGGGAGCTTCAGGATATCGGCAATAGGAAAAGGCAGGTTTTAAAGGGGAGCTTCAGGATATCGGTAATAGGAAAAGGCAGGTCTTAAAGGGGAGCTTCAGGATATCAGCAATAGGAAAGGGCAGGTCTTAAAGGGGATCTTCAGGATACCGCCAACTGGAATGAACAGGTCTTAAAGGGGAGCTTCAGGACATCTCCAATAGGAAAGGGCAGGACTGAAAGGGGAGGTTCAGGATATCGTCAATAGGAAAGGGCAGATATTAAAGGGGATCTTCAGGATATCGCCAATAGGAAAGAGCTGGTCTGAAACAGGATCTTCAGGCTGATTCCAAATGGAAAGGGCAGGTCTTCAAGGGCAGCTTCAGGTCATCGCCAATAGGATAGACCTGGTCCTGAAGCTCCCCTTTAAGACCTGCCCTTTCCATTTGGAGTCAGCCTGAAGGTCCCGTTTGAGAAGTGCAAGGCTATTCTAGGAGGTGCTCCGGCCAGCACCAGCCCATGTGCAAAACCAAAACAATGACATGGAAATTAGGTGTTTACACTCAATAGAGATGGGTTGAGCCGGTCTCCCCCCTTCCTCTCACCATTCAGGCATAAGGTATCAGTATGTTTTGTTTGTTTTCATATTCTGTGTGACCTCTTATGTATAAAGCACTTTGTAAAAGGGTGAGGACTACTTGCCCGTAAGGGTAACAGCGGGACCATCCCTGCTCAAAAGCAATTTGATACAAAGTACTGTGTATAATTCCTGAGCAAAAAAACACTTCAGTGCAACAGTGTATCGACACCGGAACACAGGCTTGTATCGGTCACCAGGGCCAAAGAAACTGCCCAATGTAACCTTCGGCCAATGGATCAGCACCGTCCTCACTGTAGAACCAGGGAGAGACCAGTTCATAGGCGGATGCTCTAATGTTCCTTTGCTGAATTCCATGAACATAACTGCCAAAGTCACCTGCGAAAGTTGGCCTTTCACTGCCGCTGAGGCTCCAACTGTAGCATCTACTAGCATTAATTGAAATGTATTTCAGAAAGAGACTACAATAATGTGTAAGACGTGCGCCCTGAAAGTGACACTGTAAAGCTGACTGTACTCCTCCACTTTTTGGTTTCAATTCATTAAAATGTCTGGGTAATGAAACACTCCACTGAGCTCAGGTCGGCAGGTGAAAGATGACATATATTGTGTGATTTTCACTTTCCTGTGGAAACGACAGCCGGAAAACGTTTGTGGAAAACTCATTTCCATATAGAACTTTATGCAGTTCAATGGTTTAACAGGCTTGTAACTGGCTAAAAATAGCTGCATGACCTGAAATCATTTCAGACATTGGTTTACAAAGAACAGATATCTATGTAATCAAATTTGCTTTGTCTAATGGTTTCTTGCAAAATGATGGCTATAGTTTCTCTATATATTAAGAAGCCATCTAAGCATACAACGTTCACACGTAGTGATTTGCCAGTGAAATTACTGTTTGAATATAAAATTCTGGTGCCCATTCTTCTCCTTATTCACATGGCAAATCAACACGATTCCAATAGTTACCATCTATTTTCTGTTTGCATGTGTGAGTATATATGCACATGGACTTCTTTTTGAAGCACTTTCCTGTGTACATCAGCGTGCTGGAAAATTCCAGTCCCTAATCCCAAGACTAGACTAAGATACAATGCCCACAGAAAGGAAGCTCTGAATTTCTTGTCCATAATGTAGAGCAGCCTGAGGGGGATGAGGTGTGGATATAAGCTGCCAGATAAAATATGTCTGGTTTCATTTTCTAAACGGACCACGAGTAATGCAACATCCATGAAAAATTCCCAGTAATTAAGCCGTCCTTATTGTGTTGGCATAAATGACACTGATGAGGAGAGCATCATAGTGAAACATGCCCCCAACCTTAATTAAGCTGTTACACATTTTGTAATTCCTACATGGGCAGGTAATGAGTTTCTAGAAAATGTTTTCATCTCATTCAGACAGCTAAAGGCGACGATTCAAGCAGGCCATTCATTCATTAGCCATCATTCCAGAAGAAACAAATATTTGTATTTTTGATCATAGGGCACCTGTGAGGCCGGACATTCCAGAAAGAAGCTGAGAAGCTCCCCCTAAAACAAGCCATTGGCCTGGGCAGTGGGGACTGCGGAAAACGGATAACAATCCCTTTCCAGTGACCCATGAGGACATCGGCATCTAGTGGGGAAGGTTGTAATGGATAAATGAAAACATTGACTACCAATGTGAAGGTAGGCTGCTGGTATGATATATGAAATGTTTTAATGGTGGACTTTTTTTTTAGGAAGCACTCAGGAAGTACCAGTGCTACGTTTTTACACGGCTTCTGACGAAGGACAGAATAGCTTTAATGTTGTGTTTATAGGTGAGGTGACACACACACAAAGCAGAAGTAACTCAGGAGTGATCAACAGATGCCAGATGGCTCCATGCAGGAATGAAAGGCTTGACAAAACAGGATTCATATTCTTTTTATTCGCCTCTTAACAAAAGACAGGTATGGCCCCTAAAATCTCTGAGAAACCAGAAGCTCCATTTAAGGGTTTCATCTTGGTTATGAACACTGTGAGCAATTCTAAATCCTGACTTCAATCCTAACCCTGACTGTGTGAGTAGCTTGAACAACTAAATCTAATCCTAACCCTGACTCTGTGAGCAGCTTGAAATCCTAAATCTAATCCTAACCCTGACTCTGTAAGCATCTTGAAATCCTAAATCTAACTCTGTGAGCAGCTTGAAATCCTGACTCTAATCCTAACCCCGACTCTGTGAGCAGCTTGAAATCCTAAATCTAATCCTAACCCTGACTCTGTGAACAGCTTGAAATCCTAAATCTAATCCTAACCCTGACTCTGTAAGCATCTTGAAATCCTAAATCTAACTCTGTGAGCAGCTTGAAATCCTAAATCTAATCCTAAATCTAACTCTGTGAGCAGCTCTAAATCCTAACCATGACACTATGGGCCGGGTAGCATAGACATTTACTGGGACCATTCAGGCTTCCTCTACGTTGGCAGCTTGGTCAGGGTGCCCTGCTGGATAAGATTGGCACGGATGTTATTGAAAATGACTGCTCCTGAAGGTTTCTGGTGCCCCAGCCACATGGATTCGCCTAGTCTTGCATATGTTCACCAATTCAAAGCTAGGACAATTTGTAGGTTGCCACCGCACTCTCGGCGATGCACCTCCTTTGCACGTGTGTCAGTATGAATCGAAAACCAGGAGAACAGTACAAGCACATGCCTTTGAGACTATTACCGAAGCTGAATGGGCATTTGCCTTGAAAAGCTGACACCAAATGAATTGTATTATGACAAAAGGCGTGAAGTAGTAAATCCGAGGAGGCACTGTGGGTATCCATGCCAAGCCATATATAACAAGGGAAGGCAACATGCACAGGGCAAGCAGAAGCCCTTTGCACATGTAGGTAACTCACAGAGGAGTAGAGACTGACACTGAACTAGCATCTTGAGATCCTCCGAGGGGTTAGGGGGCTTGAAGAATTATCTTCATAGAGATAATTATCAATAAAGGATTTCCACATAGGTCCTATGTCATCAAGTCAGGCGTGAGTGTTTGGCTTCTTGCTATAAATGTGGAGACCGTTTGGTTTCTCTTGCGCTCCCAGGAGTTGAATTTGAGATAAAATCTGAATATGGAAGCTCAAGGTCAAGGTTTGCTTATCTGTTTGGGCTTAAGAGAAAGAGGGGAGGGGGGAGCATAATCATATTAGTGCCTAACAGCAATGCCCACTAACATCATATATCTGCAAACAAGGAGAATTGTTGAGATTGAGATTGATGGTGACACCAGTGGAAGCTTCTCAACCAACTACGATGTAACTGATGGAACCAAGCAATGATCATATTTCAGATCTCCAATCTTGTACTTACCCAATGTAAGGAATACCATATATCAGGGCATGGCTGACAAAAAAACAAGCCAGTGTGACAGATAACGCTCCCTAGTTAATGTGATTTTTCTTTAAACATGGATCATAATTGCGTGTCACAGCTCAGTGAGTGTGGCAGGCAATGAAATTACAAGATCAATTATGTAGATACTTGAGCCGCATGTAAGAGACCCGGTAACTAATTGGAGAGAGGGCCTTCCTAGAGGAGCCTAATGAACTATGCAGGAACGATGATGCAGGCTTGGGTTGGTGAAAGCGGGAGGGGGACTTTGTCAGTGACATAAACTGTCATTTAAGGGGGACAGAAACAGGGGGAGGGGAGGGGGGTAGGACACCTTCCCATAATTCTCTGGTCTCTTAATGACCTGAGGTGAAAACGGTGAGGGATTTTATCTCACGTGGCCACCAAGGGACAAGCAGGTCAGAATGACCCTTTCCTAAGCACAGGTGCCCCCTACCTGCAAAGCCAAGGACAAGAGTTTCCGGCGGGATCCTCAAAAGTGAACCCTCTGTCTTTAAAAGTCAAATTCAACTTCATTGTCATTGTGTAGCAGACCCTCCCAGCGAGTGTCACACATAGTGTAGTGAAACGATAGACAAGTGAGTAGTACATAAATAGCACATATCTTTCAAATGTAAGGTGCATGGGTCATACATGCATACACATGACGGCATTGTCCAATGAAAATGTGTCCAAAAATCCATTATTTCAGGAGCCTGAAAAAATGCTTTCTCAGACACCTGATTTTTACACAGCTGTCACTGAACAGTTTGATGTTTTAAATGGACTTTTGTGGATTGTTGTCAGGGAGGCAAATATGTCAATGTCAACAGGCTACAAACTAATCTCGCTTTTTATTCACAATTAACAAAGCTGTTAGTTATCTAGTTATCAACATTAAGTTGTTAAAATTAGCGATATAAAGTAATTCATAGAAACGACCATCACGAATAAAAACATTAACTTGTACAAACATAAATACTAGTTAATTATATGACTTCATAAAACATCTTTTCATTGGTCAGTTAGATGTCAAATGCTACCGGTGGACAGCGGAGAATGGGTGTATTGCATCTACAGTAAAAGGTCAAAATAGTCAAAAAGTGGATATATGTGGTTTTCATTGGACAGTGATGATATATAGATATTTACTGTACATATACATATACATAACACAAGTTTTGAGTTTTACTCGTTTCTCAATTTATGGGTGTGCGCCTTATACACGTTTTTTTGTGAATTGCAGCCCGGCTCTTCCCTGTTTCTCATTGATGAAGGGCTTCTTCCTGGCTTTATGGGACTTTATCCTGCTTCTAGGAGCCTGTTATGAACTGTCCTAGCAGTACACTTCACACCTGCACTTAATGTTTCCCATTCCTTTTGAAGGTCACTTGATTTCATCCTACGATTCATGAGAAACTGTCAGGTAAGTTAACGGTCACCTCTGGCATTAGAAAGTCGCTTCCACCCTCTACCTGGCTGGTTTCTGGTCGTTCCCAGTGTCTCCTGCTTCACATTGTTCTTGTGTCCTGCTGTCTTAGAAACTGTGAGCCTGGAAGCAGCCTGCCTCACAGCGTAGCCTTCTGCCAGCAGAACCAAGATTACACCAGGATTTGAAAATGCAGATTCATTTAAAAATATAGAGTGGCCCCTTAATTTTTTCCAGAGCTATATGTCTGTGTGTGTATATATATATATATATATATATATGTGTGGATTCACCTGATGTACTGCAGCATGACGTGGGGACTCTCATCTGATGAGTCACGGTATGACGTGTATATATATATAGGCAAAGCACCATGATATAATGATATAATGGCGAAAACATTTCCAGCAGTGCTAACAAAACGTGATAAGACTGGAATGGCGCAATCGAAATGACATGTCCGTGTAGAGTAGGTAGGGTGCCTTTGTTAGCCCATTAATTCTCAGAGAGGAAGCTCACAAGCGGAGGGGAGATGCTGATGCTGGAATTCAATTAGCTGGAGAAGGGGAAGGACATTTACCAGGTGTGCCGCGGAGCACTGGTGGACGGACACGGGAGGATGTGAGCAAAGTTAACTGGGGGGCTTAATTGACTTTCACGGTGACAAAGAGAGATCCATGTTGAGAGGAGATACGTGGCAGATGTGTAGCGACAGCAGGGGGGCATGGAATGAGTTCCGGTTGTTAGATTTTCCGGTGCCACCAACGGCATTCCTCATGCTGTGCCATAGTTCCTCAGCTGAGAATCCCCACATCGTGTCGTGGCTCATCAGGTGAGAATCCCCACATCGTGCCGTGGCTCGTCAGGTGAGAATCCCCACATCGTGCCGTGGCTCGTCAGGTGAG
>JAAGVU020000001.1:1912846-1924307 GCA_011763525.2 Mormyrus iriodes
GGCGGGCATTACCGCAGGGCAAGAGGGCGGGCATTACCCCAGGGCCAGAGGGCGGGCATTACCGCAGGGCAAGAGGGTGGGTATTACCGCAGGGCAAGAGGGTGGGCATTTGCTTTTAAGTCGGGGTTGGTGGAGAGTGTTACAGCAGAGTTCAAAATGGGGGATCAAACAAGCAAAAAGGGAGCTGTCTGTCAATACGAGACAGAACTCCGGTAAATAACGTGCTGCACTGACAGTAAAATAGCTTATTTTGGGCTGATGTGGCGTGGCAATGCAAGAGGCTGCTGAACTTCCTCACAGCTCTGTGGTGGGACCTCTGCTTTCCCACGCCCCCCCGTTACCCCCCATTCCCCGCCACTCTCTGACACGGAAAATGTAAACAGCTGTTTCGCCTTGGCAGGAAGTGCCGGTCATCCGCGGGGCTCGCAGGAATTGCTCCGCGCACCCTATCACTTCCTCCTCATGTCCTTGTCATGAACCTGCGCTCTTGTCTCAAGGCAGGTCTCACCTGCTCACCCACCTGTCCTGCCTTTCAGCGACAGAAGAACAGAAACTGACACTGAAGACACGGTTTTAGGGATTCACACCGAACAAAACTTTGCTGCATTTTCAGCTTCAGAAATGAGGCATGACAGGTCAATGACTTCTAATCTGGACTGTGCGTCTAGCAGGTCTTTACAAAGCGTTTCTTAGCCCAAAGATGCATGCACATGTGGCCACCAAGAACAGCTGGATGAACATCAGGAGAAAGACATCCTCTTAAGTCATGTCCAGCCCTGTCCCGCCCTCCCCCCCATCCTGTCCACTGTGCTCTTGACTTGTCTCTTGTCCATATGTAGCCCCCCCCCCCCCCAGCTCCCGGGAGACGCTGGGAACGTGACTGAGTGCAGCTCTTCCATCAGCAGAGACACCAAACAGGGCCCCCGTTCAGCCTACCCCCCTATCTATCTGTGGTCCTCAGGGACTAAAAATTCTGATTAGTAAAATGCTTCAGCTGACCTGTGAGAAGACAGTCAAACATAAACTAGAAAAAGGACGGTGTGGTATCTCAGCACAGACCGGGCCGAGGTGCCGTCAGACTGGCCAGAAGCCTGCAGAGGCTCCGTGGACCTTTAGAGGTGCCAGAAAGCAGTATGTGAAAACGGTGGCCTGACACACAACAGCCACGCAAGACTGTGCCCTGAAAACGGGCTCTGCCAGCACGGGTCCAAAGACCCAGAGGGAGCACATTGACCATGACCAGGGGGTGACACGTAGAGCTTGGAAGGTAACATGATCTTTTTTAAAGCAATCAGAGAATCATTCTTATTCTTACCAACTTTGGCATTCCAACCTTCTTGGGTTGAATTCCCTTGGGAAATAATAATGACTGGTAATCACTCTCAGTCACTCTGAGGAAGACATGCAGGCTGAGCTGTGTTATCAGAAATAAACGTTGGTTCACGCATTGCTTGGTGAAGTGTAGTTTCCTCACACCTCTGGGGTGGGAATTCAGGTCTTGTTCCTGCGTGTGGGGAGTGTCTCTGTTTTCCCCGTGACCAAAGACATGCTGTTAGCTAATTGGCGTCCATAAATTGAATGTATGTGACTGGACTGACATCCCGTCCAGTGTGCAGCCTCGCGCATCCTGAGATGGGCTTCAGTGACCCTGACCGGGTAAGTGGGTGGAAGATGGATGGAGGATTGATTAAAGGCCCCACCTTCTAATCTGCTGTGCGATCTCAGAGGGGCTGCGTGTTAGGCCACCATTCAGTATCCATGATGAACTCCCCTCCCCCCGGCCTAAGGCATTTATCATTCCTACTGTAGACCTGCGGGCATCTCATTGGCCAGCCTATTCAGGTCCAGGCTCTGCCATCACCATGAGAGGGTGGAGCTTTAAACCAGCTGAAAATTTAGCCTGTATTGCCAGTCAATCCCGGGTGGTTCCAGGGTTTTAGGGACAGCCCATGGGGGCGCCCATGGCAAGTTTATAGTCTGGCCTTGTTTCGAGACCCTTGACGAGAGCCATTCCAGGCCTTCTGCTGTCTCCTGACACTACATCACGGGCTCAGGGGAAGACCCAAACGGAGAGCCTGTACAGTAAGCCAGAGAGATCACCTTCATCTGCGGGTCAGCAGAACTGGGCCGGTGACGTTTGGCACGGTGGCGAGTCCCAACCCGACCTGTGACTGGAGCTGCCGGGACCTGCTAGCATCAGGTGACTGCAGGACCTGTCACGGAGCAGCTGTGCTGTAGATCCGAGCAGGAGAGCTACGCACACCAAACGTAATGCGACAGACAACCAGAAAAAAGCCTCTTGAAATATTAATACCTGCATGAAATATTAATCTGAATTCTTCCCCTGTGTTCCACAGTGACTTTCCTTTCATTTATTTATATATTTGCTGCTATTTTTAGAATGTTTGCCTCCAAATATAATAGTCACTCTAGAAAAGATTTATTACTCGTTGAAACATTTCAGCCTCGTTCCTTTGATTGAAATTTTGTGATCACTTGGGCTACAAAAATCACATTCAGATTTAGTGACGCAGGGGAAGACAGCTGAAATTCAAATTCTTAACCTCTATATCACAAATAATTAAAAGCAGATCATCTGCTCCTGTGCTGGATGATCATTCTGAAAATGGACCACCTGCATGTACGTCGTTCCTTTCCCAGTGCTGAAGCTGTATAAGGACCTTGCATTCAAATTGATACTTAAGATAAAATAACACACCATGATTTGCTTCTGGCTCCAGCGCGTCCCCAGCACCTCCTGTGGAGCTCTTAATGGACCTGCATTGTACTTTCATAATGGTAAATATAAGTAAAATAGCATATTTCGGCTCAACCCTATAATAAGCGATTTGTTCCCCAGTAGGGTATCTCGCACAGACTCTGAAGCTGGCTGTGTTCAGCGATCGGGGTGGACAGCTTGACCCAGGAGGAGGGTGTATAGCATGGTATTTGGTTTACCTGATGCCCACAGCGCGGCGAGCGCCCCCCCCCCAAGCCCATCGCCCATCAACTTGAGAATGATTTCCCAATAGCCAGTGGGGTTCCTCATTTCCGCCACTACGGGCTGAGCACCACCTCAGCTCCAGGAGTCCTATCTGCTGCTCCTGACCTTCTTCCTGTAATCGACCTTCACGTCAGCATGCAGAGAGCCACAGTTACCTACAGCCGACCTCCAGAGCCCTAGAGGGCGCCGTCCCCCCCACACGATAAGAGTTCCTACTCAGTACCCCTCCCTGTTTCTCTAGCCTTCCTCCTAAACCAGCGCTTCACATTGCTTTCTTTTTTCCAACCTTAAGAAAATGTTTCCCATTTTCACCCATCTTTTTCTCATAAATGTTTAATGCATTCGTCCCACTGCCCCCCACCATGCTTCTCTAGCCTCCCCCTGTATCCAGGCTCTGCCTGCCCCACCTCCCCCCACCCAGGAGAGCCTTGCCTGTGCACGATGGCCGTTTGCAAAGGAATTAATGTGGAGACCATGGCTTCCTGCGACTGTCAGCCATGGCCAAGACGGGGTGCTGCACTCTGGTGTGGAAAGGGGACTGGGGGGGCACTAGAAAAGACCACCGTGTGGAGAGGAAGGGGTTAAACCTATTACTGGGAACCAATCAGGACAGGAGCGAGCGCTGCAAAGCTCTGCAGCGAGAGAGAGCACGAGAGAGAGAGTGTGTGAGAGGGGAGTGCAGAGTGACGGGGAGCTTCTGGTGTGTGTACACCGTCAGGAAGCAGAAAAAGGGATTGCGAGAGAGAGAGAGAGGGAGAGAGCGTGAGAGAGAGCGAGGGAGAGAGACAGAGCGAGAGAGAGCGTGAGAGAGCGAGGGAGAGTGGAGTAGAAAGGACTGTTCAGTCACAACACACTGTGGAAGGGAGCAGAGGCACAGTGAGAGCAGAGAGCCAGGCGGGCAGGCAGGGGGAACGAGCTGCACTTCTGCTGGTCTGCTTCCACTCCTCACACCGGACGCCCCTGGAAAAGCAGCGTGACTCGCTCTCCCCACCATGCCCCCCCACCAGCTGATGCACCCGAGGCTCCTGGGGGAGTGAGGGACCCCCGGCCACCAAGGACCCTGACCCGGCCCTTCCTGCCCTGGCATGTTCAGGGGACGGGGGCCGGACCCTCACAGGAGCTGTGACAGGTTTCTCCAGGAAGGTAAGTGGCTCCCCCGGTGGCGATGACATGCGACCGCGGCATGGCATGCACGGGAGCCGGCGTGCCGGCGATCATAGCCCAACTCTGCTCTCAGCTGCTGGCGAGGGACAAGCGTTTGAGAAACATGATAGGCACTAATTAGACACCCGCTATGGAATATGCCGGATAATCAGAAGCTGTCTCCACACAGTGGGAGGCTGGTGATAACTGAAAGTGTGCCTTTGTATGATTTTGATACTTTAAGCGCCTGGCCCCTCTGTGACCCGCAAACGGCCGTGAGCGACTTTGATGGACACTTTCTGCGTTCCGCTCGCTGGTGGGTTAGGCAGCGAGGCCAGTGTTTACATCACGCGTCCTCACGCCATGAATCTGTCACATCCGGAGCTGCCATAACTCCGGGCCGCTACCTGATCCGCTAGAATTTATTCCCTGCGTTCGTTTCAGATCGGGGAAGTGGATAGGAGGGAAGCATCGATGGATGAAAGTTCCCATAGGATCATAGAAGTGGAGAGGAAGTGAGCATGCCTTCATGTCTCTGGAGTGTCGGGGAATCACGCCGCGCTGCGCGTGTAGGGGAGGGGTGTCGTCTTGGTAGGCTCACTATCGCCGCTCTGGTGGTTCGAGCCATGGTACTTCATGTTCCCTCTCCTGGGAGACCTTCTCTGCTTCCCGCTGTGCCTGTCTGTTTACAGGGCCATGACAGAGGCCGAAAGCTGTAAGGTGGGGGTGGAGATGGAGGGGTGGGGGGGATTAATTTCATCAGTGATGCCACCTTTTATGGACTGGGGGCTGATTTGCTAAGCAAATTAAGGCCAGGTGTAGCAGGGAGCTCAGGCTCATTCCCAGGAATGAAGGAGCCGGTTTATTTTCGGAATGTCTTTTTTTTCCCCGGAACGCGTTTTCACCAGGCAACCTACTTCACAGTCCATAAATGTACCATATAAACCAACAGCAAACTAAGCAGGCAAAGAAGCTGATGGGAGTGCAAAGGCAGAACGGGTGGGGGGGGGCTGTCCTGTACTGAGAGCATCACGCCAGGGAGCAGCTGCTCCTCTGGGACGGCTATCTCAAACGCGGACCTGTCTCTCTGTCTCCTGCCTCTCCTCTCCAGGACAGGATCAGGAAGCAGGCGAGTCTCAGGCGCTGATGGATGCTGACGTGTCTGGTGTGGCTGGTCCGAACAACCACCACGAGCCTCGCGGCTAACAGAGACCCCTGCTCCCCTCGTCTCCTCATGGGGGCGACCTTGAGCTGATCCCCTTCCCCCTCCACTGTTTCCACAACAACTTTAGAGTGCTGCCTCTCTGGGGAGAGCTGTCTTCTATGAGCATGGAAGGCAGTGAGATGAGGGCGTGAAGGCCAGCCAGGAGGCACTGTCGCCCGCCTCTGCTCCACCCCCCGCCCCTCGGCCTTGTGGGGGTGGACCTCTCGGCCACGGCTACAGAAACACACATAAGGGGCCCCCTAGGTACAGGGGCCGTCACCACCCACTGCTGGGAAGCAGAGGCACGGTGGAGCGAGCTTCCAAGGTCTGCCTGCAGAGGGCGTCGTGGTTAACAGAAAACTCCTAGAACTGACGAAGGAGTGGTGTGCGAACTCAAAGCAGGAAAGACCACTAAACGTGGGACTAGATGGATGGAGAAGCTTCCCATTCTTCTTTCTTGGATGCTACAATGCTTATCACCTTCTCTCTGACCACAGAGGTCGCTCTGTGTTTTTTGTACATCCGTTCTGGATCCTCTGGCTGGGAATACAAAACATTTCTTGAACTGGAAATCTCTTGTACAGCTGATTCGAGACACATGAGGCGGCCAGTGCCACTGTAGATCAGACGGTGGACTGGACTTCAGGGTGGACACTGTGGATATGAGCCTGGCGGAGGATTGGCTGAGAGCTCGCTTTTAGCCTGGCCTATTGCGGGCCCTGATATCTGTCCCACTGTGGAGAGCTTGGAGTGGGCGGCTCGCCCGAGGCTGAGTGGTGGCCAAAGTGAAAGTGGGCTCTCTGTGGAGGTGGACATCTTCATTTTCTCCATAAGCATGCTGGGATATGGTTATCTTATCTGGAGTTTAAAAAACTGTGTTGAGGACTACTGAGGGAGAGAAGGCATCTGGACAAAGGGTAAGGCACCCGGGGGTTGATGGTGTGTGTGTGTGTGTGTGTGTGTGTGTGTGTCTGCATGCCCGTAGAGACCAGGGGTCTTTGCTTAAGGGACAGCATAAAGTAAATGTAGCAGGATCGAATGATCATTACATTATCCGGAAGGGCTGAGAAAATTAGGCGATTTTATTTAGATGGTACTGGCATCCGTGGGTTTGCCTTAGAGCCCAGCTCAGCCCCTAGAGCCCACTTAATGCTGTGTTTTTCCATCACCTCTCTGCATACGACCTTCATTCCGCAACTCCACCTCTCTACCCCCGGCCCTCCATCTGCTTCTCTCCTGTAGCCCCTCCCTTTCCCTGTCCCCGCCCACTTACAGGCATCCAGTAGCTCCGCCCTCACTGCCTCTCAAAGAGGGATAAACCTCAGCAGGTGACATTCCCTGGCAGCCCCCTGACAGCCCCTGGACGGGAATCTTCAGAATTTATCTGTTTGATTAGGAGCTATTTGTCCATAAGGGGGCGCCCTTCAAGGAGGGCATGCAGAGAGCAGTATGGCATCTTTTGATTCAAGCCAAAACGTCCAGGGCAAGAAGACCCAATGAGAGCAGATCCGCATGCAGAAATGTCTTCCATAAGACTCTGAGTGCCACATTCTGTAGGTCCCCTTATTACATACTAACTGACCCCCTGGCACAGCAGGTGAGCATATCTCACAGAAAGGGTGTGAATTTCCAGTTGTATTTCCAGTAAGACTGTCCAGGGTTAAGGTATTAAAACTTCACTAGACTTTACCCACAATGCTCTGCTGTCACATCTGGTTTGTGTGACAGGCACAAGCGATTAGGGACGAAGCGATTCATAATCGTCTCGCCGATACAACCAGAAGCAGCCGGATTTCATTGTTTTACGGCCTGAAGGCGGGAGTCCAACCAGTTGAGCCTTGAGCTTTTTTTTTTATCCACAGAAACACATTCACACGTCCTCTGATTCACCACTCCGACAGGCGCCCGTGTTTCTCGGAGGCAGGTGTCCACACTCATGCCTTGACACGTTGGTGAAAGCCCTGCTGGTGTCTCTCCCGCTGCAGGATAATGCATGCCCCCCCCGTGCTGGAGGAAGAGGGCACCATGAGCAACGTGACCGTCCACGACAACGCTGAGTCCATTGACCGCAGCATGAACGTGGCAGCACCCTACCCGCTAAGCTTCCAGGTCACGCTGACCGGCTTCCTCATGCTCGAGATCGTCCTCGGCCTGAGCAGCAACCTGACTGTGCTGGTGCTCTACTGCATGAAGTCCAACCTCATCAACTCAGTGAGCAACGTGGTTACAGTGAACCTGCATGTGCTGGACGTGCTGATCTGCGTGGGCTGCATCCCGCTCACCATCGTGCTTATCCTGCTCTCGCTCGAGGGCAACACGGCACTCGTCTGCTGTTTCCACGAGGCCTCCGTCTCCTTCGCCAGTGTCGCCACGGCCGCCAACGTGCTGGCCATCACGCTGGACCGCTACGACATCTCGGTCAAGCCTGCCAACCGAGTGCTGACCATGGGGCGCGCCGTAGCTTTGCTAGCCTCCATCTGGGCCCTCTCCTTCTTCAGCTTCCTGGTCCCCTTCATGGAGGTGGGCTTCTTTAGCCAGGCAAGACTGGACCATAACCAGACCGTAGCAACAGTGGCCCACACCAACCAGTACTATACAGAGCTGGGCCTCTACTACCACCTGCTGGCCCAGATCCCCATCTTCTTCTTCACCGTCGTAGTCATGCTGGTGACGTACTCCAAGATCCTACAGGCACTCAACATCCGAATCGGCACACGCTTCCATGTGGTGCAGAAGAAGAAGGTGCACAAGAAGAAGACCATCTCCATGACGACGCAACCGGACACAACGGACGCCTCTCAGAGCAGCGCAGGGCGTAACCCTGCGCTGGGCATGCGCACGTCCGTCTCAGTCATCATCGCCCTGCGCCGGGCAGTCAGGCGTCACCGGGAGCGACGAGAGAGGCAGAAAAGGGTCTTCCGCATGTCACTCCTCATCATCTCCACCTTCCTGCTGTGCTGGACGCCCATAACTGTGCTTAACACAGTCATCCTGAGCATAGGCCCCAGTAACCTCATGGTTAAACTCAGGCTAGGCTTCCTGGTCATGGCCTACGGGACGACCATCTTCCACCCGCTGCTGTATGCCTTCACACGGCAGAAGTTCCAGAAGGTGCTCAAGAGCAAAATGAAGAAGAGGGTTGTGTCCATCGTGGAGGCCGACCCCCTGCCCAAAAACACCGTCATCCACAACTCCTGGATCGACCCAAAGAGGAACAAAAAGGTGACTTTTGAGGAGAATGAAATGAGGCAGAAATGCCTCTCGTCGGAAGATGTGGAGTGACCTTCTCGGCATCTCATAACTCATAGATGTGGGGTGACCTTCTCAGCGTCCTCTAAATGCAGAGAGAGTTCCATAATGACTCCGGCCAGGTGACTCTGCATTAAATAGGAACGTTAATCCCGATCTGTACCACCACGGAAAGAATGCGTCGTGTTCAGAGATCAGAGCAAGATAATTTATTACTATTTATTGTGTGAACTGATGATGGTAGGTTTCATAGAGAAACACGCTGTACAAATTGCATGGCTTTTCTAACAGTAGTGAATACATTGTGTATATAAGCCAGTCATGTATATAATCTATATGTACAGAGAATAGACACTTGGACACTAAATCTGTCAATTTATAATAAATAGCATAAAAGTGGAGATGGTCTGTGGTCCATCATGAAGCCAAGAACCCCCCCCCTCCCCCATACAAACCAGACCTCTCAGGTGGCCAGAGCAGAACTCTGGGCTTGGGGGTCTCCCTCTGATGCCACACGAGGGACTCCTCAAGGGCAAGTGCTGGGGTCTGGGTGGGGGGGGGGGGTGTTACCAATTGGAGCCGGGCTGAAGTAATTTCATTACGGCCCCCATAATGCAATGCTGCCGTGCTGCTGTGGCTGCTCAGGGGGAGGGCAGTGTGATTTGCAGAAAACAAGGTCTGTTTTACATCAAACTCACCCTCAGGCCCAATTGGCAATAGCAGGGTTTCTTTTAATAGGGCCTTTGCCGCCGGGCTGTGCTGTGGCTGTCAGTTTGCGAGTGCGTGCACTCAGAGAGGCCAGCCCTCCAGCCAAAGGTGCACCGCCGGGAACCGGCTGAAGGCGGTTTGCCCCACCGTCCGCCCTCCGCTGTCCACTCTTCTCAATTAAAGTCACGCCATGCCACAAAAAGGGCTATTGAGTCATGCCAGCACGACGCCACAACCCGACAGTGGATCAAGCTGGCAGGGAAGGGCTCCCTGTACCTGAGAGAGAGGAGGTTACCCACGGCAACTATGGGGTACAGAAAGCGCAAGAAAAGGAAGAATTCTCTACCTCTGCCTGTCCGTCTCTGCGTCCGTGTTCAGCAGAATCAAGCTGGGTGCAGTAAGGAGAGATGCTTGGTTCAGGAATAATAAAGTCAGCCATTCTGATTTCATCTGAGTGTAAAAATAAAGGTAATGTGTGTTTATTTGGATGGGGAAAGCGAGTGTGACACAAAGGCTAACTCCACGGCTGCCTTCCGCCTCTACCTGTATTCATCGCCGAACTACAACCACTGATCGTAGTCCTGTAAGCCATTCCCAACAGATCCCCAGTGTGAGACGATGTTCAGGTCTAAATTAGAATAAAAATTTAAATTTAAATACATAGTCTGATGTTTTTTTTTTCCAATGAGGTGTTTTTACTTTCTTGAGAAAAAAACTGCACTCAGACAAGAAACCCCCCCCTCGATGAGGGCCGTCAGCAGAGTCGGTACGCAGAATTCATAGCTTATATGCAATTTATCCTACATAATGTAGCTGTTTGGCCCTGGGCAGTGTCTAAACACATATGCGTATTAGTGAGTGCACAGCCCGCAGATGAAAGAGCGATCCAATAATGCAGTGTTTCAGGGAAAATGATATCAATTGCAAATGATGTAGATTAGCGATTCAGCCAACTAGAGGTTTAGGTCTATAAGCTCCTTCAAACAAAGGGGTGGACCCGTGTCGGTCCGTGAAGCAGGCAGCAGGGCATCTTGATGAACCCCCCCTCCCCCCCCACCCCATATAAAAGGCTTCAAAGACCTTTTTGTGTTGGGAAAACCAGCCATAAACCCTGCGGTTGATCAGTGCATGTCTCCGCTTGCTGAAGATGGCCCCTGGACCCAAGAAGATGGTGACTGGGTCCCAAACACGAGTACCGCACCGGGCTCTGACCAGGTCCCAAACACGAGTACCACACTGGGTTCTGAGCGGGTCCCAAAAATCAGTACCGACCTGGACTCTGAGTGGGTCTCAAACGTGCCAGATGGCCCCCTAGAGGCCTCTTTAGGTAATGCAAAAGTCCTGTTAATCCCACCAGGCACCATGAAACTGGAGATGCGCTGCTCGGTGTCCGAGGTGTGAGGAGACCGATGCTTGCAGAGATACTGCCCCCGTAGGCTGTGGGGTCTAAGCACGTCGCTGTAGGAGAGCTTCACTGCTGGTGGCTTCACTGCTGGTGCCTTGCTAAGTCGCGTTCCCTCATTAGATGGTGCCCTAGGCGGTTGCCTATGTCGCCAAATGGGTTGACTGATACTTTTTCAAGCAATAGAGAAGCTTGGTGGCGGCAACTGCACCCTCCTTCCTGCAGGGCAGTGGGTTCGAAATCCTGCCTCATTTCCGTCTGTGTGGAGTCCGCGGGCTCTCCTGCTTTTTTCTCTCCTCATTCCACGTATCCTATGTCGCTTTAAGAGACACTCGCATGGGAGCAAAGCGTCAGCCATCTATCCAGAATGGGGGGGGCGGGTACTGTTAAAGGCCTTGCTCTGGGGATGTGATTATTGTGCTCGGCACGGGATTTGAACTGGCAACCTTCTGATCTCAGACACAGAACCCTGATCTACTGGGCGCCCACACCACTGTTAGGTGAACTGGTGTCCCTAAATTGTCCATATGTGTGACTATGTGGGTGACTGTATGTGTGGCTGTGGGTGACTGTGTGTGTGACTGTGGATGACTGTGTGTGTGACTGTGTGTGTGACTGTGTGACTGTGTGTGTGATTGTA
This sequence comes from Mormyrus iriodes, assembly GCA_011763525.2. Taxonomy (NCBI): domain Eukaryota; kingdom Metazoa; phylum Chordata; class Actinopteri; order Osteoglossiformes; family Mormyridae; genus Mormyrus; species Mormyrus iriodes. The sequence goes on from JAAGVU020000001.1 coordinate 1,924,197, forward strand.
TGGGTGACTGGGTGTGTGACTGTGGTTGACTGTGTGTGTGACTGTGTGTGTGATTGTATGGGTGACTGGGTGTGTGACTGTGGTTGACTGTGTGTGTGACTGTGTGTGTGA
>JAAGVU020000001.1:1924407-1940447 GCA_011763525.2 Mormyrus iriodes
TTGTGTGGGTGACTGGGTGTGTGACTGTGGGTGACTGTGTGTGTGACTGTGTGGGTGACTGTGTATGTGACTGTGGGTGACTGTGTGTGTGACTGTGTGTGTGACTGTGCGGGTGACTGTTTGCCCCATGATGGACTGGCATCTTGTCCAGGGTGTCCGTTATGTCATGCCCCAAGCTTCCTGAGATAGGCTCCAAGCTCACTGTGACACATCAGTGGATAAGCGATTATGGAGGATGGATGGATGGATGGATGGATGGATGGGTGGGTAATACACTGAGCAGAGCCTTTCTGTTAGCTGAAACAGGAGCCCACATAGCAAACTAGAATACAAACCAGCACCCTGTCCCACTTCAGCTCAGGGCTGAGTGCTACTGTGCTCTGCCTAGAAGGGCCCTTAACTGATACAAGCAGGCCCACATTACGGCTTCAGGCCGTGACTGGCACCCTCTCCAGCCCTGCTCGCGTTGTGTCTGCCTGCCACTGACATCCACTGACAAGCCCTGCACCCATCCTGATTAAATCGCATTTTCAACAGAATTAAAAACAACTGATGGATGAGCCAAATGTCAGTTATGCACGAATTTGAATTTTATGATTAATATGTGTGCAGTGAAAGATCCTGTAACTCAAAACGCAAATAAATTCTCAAGCACGCTGGGCGCCCACATGGACACAGAGACTCTCTCGTATGAACTCTGACCCCTGGGACAGTGGCCTAACCGCCCAGGGAAGCTTGTAGAAGCTCCAGGTGGTAAAAATGGCCCTTTTTGGACGTTTAGGGGTGAAGTACAAGTAACATTTCAGCCAAGAGGCAAAGAGAAGCAATTAAATGTACAGAGAAACATGAGGAAGTCTAATTACCGCTAAGGAATAAGGTTAAGGTAGAAGTGGAACATTTCCAAAAGTCAGCTCCACGTGGTGAAAGTAGGTCTAACAATTCTGCTGACGAATCTTCTCCAAGGAGCAGAATTCTCACTGCTGCCTGCAGGGATACATGCCCATCTCCATAACTTACCTAATGTCAAGAAGAACATTTGATATCTATGGCTGACATTTTATCTGTAGCGTTAAGCGGCTCGTCCAGCAAAGAACGTCAACAGGAAATTGACAGGAAATCAAATAAAGCAGGAGACAATTCCAGGAATAAGAGTGTGTTGTTCACCGGAGAGTTTATCATCAGCGTGGGAGCTCTCGGACAAACGTTTAAGGGTAATGTGTCTAACACTTACGCTATAGACAGACAGTTTAAGCTTGATTATGGGAAAATCAAACTGAATGAAATACTCCTGTGGTCTCATACCGCCCCATCTGACGTCCCTGTTTGCCATGTAGGGTCAGCAGATGGGCTGGGGCCACTGGCCGACCTCCCTATGGCCCTATTCCTTCTAGCCAGCTCAGGTTTTCAGCCCTCAGGCACGTTATCTGTGATGGTGTTTCCCCATGCTGTCCCCAGAAGACAGAGGACAAATCAGCTGCCAGCCCAAGATCTGTAAATATTCATAAGGCACTAGGTAAGCGTCTCTGCTCCAAGTTCATCCGTGTTTTATTTTGCCAGAGGGTTCTGGTGATCCGCAAAGAGTCCCTCATTGACAGTCCGCCAAGGGTCCTTGGAACCGGAAGGGACTTGACGTACGTATCACATGAATCTGTGGGGTGCAGAGAGAGTTCAGAGGGGTGTTTGCATTACAGCAATTCTGCTGTTTTGGTGGAGGAAAATCTCCCTTCAGAAGAACTGGCCAGGTGCACACACATGTCACACGCACATCACATATCACACGTACACTCACACAGGACACACATACGCACACAACATGCACATCATGTATACACAACATGCACACTCACGTATCACAAGCACACTCACGCAACACACAGCACACGCACACATGCCCATCACACGCACAAACGCATCACGTACCCCCCCCCGCCCAGGCTTGGCGTACAGACCTGGCTCCCCTCCAGGACCTGCTTCCTGACATCTGCCTGACTTTGATTCCCACCCAGCAGCTGCCACTCTGCGGCGTGTGGCTGTCATCAGCACCTCCTCCCCCTTCAGCCTTATCCTCACATGGTATGTCAGGCTCATTTCTACCCTTTCACCAGCTCACATCCTCTCCCCACACCTCCACTGCTCTCTCCTATGTGGCCTGACCCCCATCCCCACTGTGGCACCCCTGGCGTTACCCAGCAGGTTCAGAGTGGGAAAAAAACCCGTCAAATTGTGTTACGTGGCCCTGCATTGTGCTTCTATTCTATTAGGCCAGCGCGCACTTGGCTGTAATTCAGCGAGATTCTGCTATTGCTGGGGAGACGGAGAGCGAATCGAAAGCGGCGAGCTGCGCCAGCTTGACGAATCGTTGGTCACGCTCGATTTCAAAACAGTGCCCTAAAAACGAAGCAGGCCTTGGGGCAGTCGACCGATAGGGGCACTCAGAGATGCAGCTGCGGATTACAGCCAGGGGAGAGTGATATAGCTCTCAAACAAAGGCAGATCTCTGCGCGTGAAAGGCACCAAGGTCGGCAATAAAGCTTAGAATTATAAATTAGAGATTAGAAGATGCACCTCCCCACTGCCTCCATCACTGTGGGCCAGGTATTGTTGCTTGTCCACAGTTTTGGTGTGAAATGTTTCTGTTGAACTTACATTAAGTGCAGATGTGAAGTGCACTGCTAGGACAGTTAATAAGAGGCTCCTAGAAGCAGGACTGAAGTCCCATAAAGCAAGGAAGAAGCCCTTCATTAGTGAGAAACAGGGAAGAGCCGGGCTGCAGTTTGCAAAAAAATTATATTTTACACAGGTGCATGTAATAAATTGAAAAAGGAGTGAAAGTGAAAATTTTGCTGTGATCTCGAAATTTTTTCCAAAGCTGCAGATCAATAAGACTGTTTTCTTACATACCACAAGCTACCACTGGTGTACTGAATGTAAGCACTGGGAACTGGGATCTTCTGACCAGGTGAGAGGTGAATGCTGTTAATCTGTAAGAACATCTGACAGCTGAGGCCAAGGCTCAGTCTGACCCCCCATCAGCGGTTCTGATGGCATGAATTAAAGGGCGCCTTCCCAGCTGAATATCCACTCAGGGATTCAATAAGAGTCCCATCCTTAGGCTATCAGATGAAATGTGGATTTGTTTAGTTTGTGCTTGTTAAACGCAAATGAAAATGTGTTTAGTAAATGTTCATAATTGACTAAGAACATTGAACTAATCACCAATAAAATGACATCAATTCAGCTACTGAAAGTGAAACTCATTTTGAGCATAAATGCAGCATTAATTTTGTGTTGTTTGACTCCATTTTGTTTTACTCTTTATATCTTTGGTTTGTATAACTTTTCACAGAATTAAGAGGCAATGTGTGACAAGTCAAAAGGCATTAGCTGCACCTGTAAAGCTATGACCAATCCATGCAGCACTGGTCCAGACATAATGGCATGTCAGTAGACCTCCCTGGAGCTGTGGGCATCGGTCGCTTGCTGTCTCAGGCTTAAAGAGTTGAATCCACCCCCTGCTGACTATTATGCATGTCCAGGTAGTGAAAGCACTCCATGTAGCTCACTCCATGTAGCTTTCCTGTTGACGTTCTTTGCCGGACGAGCCGCTTAACGCTACAGATAAAATGTCAGCCATGTAGTCAGTCAGAGATGGAGGTGATTGAAACTGAGAAGCACAAGCTAAACTCCTACCAGAAATCAGGAATGTAGAAGGACACTGCTATAATGTTGTAGTCTCTGTAGAAATATGCGGTCTTTGGCAGGGTTGTACATTCTGTGGTCTATGATCATACAGTCTATGGTCTTAGACTCTGTCATAGGAACATGAAAAATAGGCCACGTCTGTGCTGTCACTAACAGCACAACTCTGAGGCTGGCTGTAGGACACTGATAGGTCAGTATTATTTTGGCTTGGGGGCAGTATAAGAGGGCGGCTTAGCGCTGCAGGCCTGAGCGTCAGGCGGACGGGTGTATGAGGCGATGACAGCACTGCCTCCCGTGTGACATGAGGAACGTGGCATCTGATTGGCCAGGTTCAGTCGAGCCATGCTGTCATCCTGCCGAATCTGAGCCCCCCTCTGGAAAACACAAGTGAGAATGCACTGATGGCACACCTCACCTATGCACCCCCATCCATCCACACATACCCCCGCATATCTGTTCCCAAATAATCCCCAGCCCCCTGCCACAGATTTATAGCAGCTGTCTGTCATTTGTAGCTCCTGCATCCCTGTATATTTGTTTTAATTTTCTGAATCTAATGTAGTTTCTACATCCTATGTTATGCACTTAATTACCAGGGAAAATCATATTTAGAGGGCTGACATATTAAAATTATTTGAATTTAACTGAATTAGATCGAGGGCTATTTTTATTCATTTTATTCAAAATCAAAATTCCCATTACCGTCCGTGCGTTACATGTATAATAATCTAATAAAAACGTTCGCCTTTGAAATATCTGCAGCAGGTCAAAACCAACGTAACGACTCCATTGACTCAAAATTAACATCGACATAGATCATTTGTTTTAAAATATACCGCTTTTAATTAGGTAAGCGTTTTACCGTTCTTCTGCAGGCTCCACGAACAGGGTCAAAATCACATTCTCTTCTCAATATCACAATAGCCCAAGAGGGGCAATTAAAACATCCAATTAAAAGCCATCCATTACAACTGGGCTGATTTTCTAACCTTCACAAGCTGTTGATAACAGAAAAAGCGAGTTAACATCTCACAAATAAACATAGAAATCACCATTCTGTGAAAAAATACATTGTACATAGTTGAAATGCTTTGGTCATTATCAGATTTCAGTTTATTCACGCTGTACTTTAATAATGTACTTCAAGTTGTTAAACATTGTAAAGTGAAACTTGTTCAAGAGACATTTTATAATCTCATAGTGAAATATTAATCTCATTATTATGCACTATATCATGCATCTATGTATGCAAACATGACGCGGCTCGTTCATTTATAATATCAATGGTAGGAAGTATTTAGAAAGTCCATGTTTATGAATTTCTTTGAACGGGATTATCAAGGTCCGAAATCATTTTTGTCAAACGGTAATTTACGAAATCCCGTATTTCCTCCATTATATTTCATTATGCGAGTTTCACTTGAATGACTTGAAAGCTTCACAATTTAAACCGCTTTTTACACTGTCAACCGAGTTATTTTAGTCTGTTTATTAGTCACTTAAACCATACTGAACTATGACGTTTGACAATAGCGCCACCGTCTGGCCGTACCATTTTAAGCAAGGAACGAACCTGTATCATAAAATGTGATACGGGATAAGGCTACAGCATTGTTTTAAACGATTAGCGGAGCACAGTGTTTTCCGTCACGTCCTTAACCAAAACTCATTCAGAACAACATCTAGTTCTGTCAATGGATAATTAATAAATCGTTATAATCGATCAAAATGTTAACATGATGTTACGAAATACACGAGCTCAGCGATGTAAAGCTAGAGTGTGACGCAAACACTACGCGACGGCAACTTAATATGACGTCACGCGAGTTCGCCCGCCGTCTTGCCTTCGCAAGCAGGAAGAGGTGTGTGTGGCGGCCGTTCCGCGTCCTCCTCTTTCCAGATCTGTTACATCTAGACAAGAAAGTGCGAAGAAGGTAAGTGGTGCACTATTACGATTCGTCTCGTGTTTTTGTTAAATCTGGTTACACCGAACATTTCCATCTAAACAGCGTGAAAGTTGCCAGGCGAGCGCGGGGTCTTTCAGGACGCAAGGCGACCCCAAAATAACTTATGCAGCAGGTTGTATTAGCTGCATATGAAGATTTAATACCAGTGATGGGTAGCTGAAGGGACAATTAATTGAAAATGTAAATGGGCAGTCCCCAAACTCAGCGCGCATCCCTGCCTAGCAAACTGAAAAAAATAAATGATAAATAACGAGCATGTAGGAACATATGTGAACTCTAGGAGAACTAGCTATCCATCAGGCCTTTGTGTGAAAGTTTTCGCCTTTACCTACATTAATTAGACATTTGCAGATTTTTGGTGTATCCATCGTTTTCCTCTTCGCAATGAGCCCCGTGTGTTTTAAAGGGAGTAAGTAGCGTGTGGTGGGGTGGGGGTATGTTTAATTGCTAAATGATGGTGTTGATACATAGAATTTGTATAATGCTTTTCAAAGACCCAAAGACGTTTGCATAGATCATAGCGAAGTAAACAGATAAGACTAAACAATCAACAGGGAAGGTTATAGATTGAGTAAACAGGACGATTTTCAGTTTGGTTTTGAAACTGCAGACTGTTCACATGACCTAGATATCTCGTCATTTGAAAAGGATTTTTTACTTTTCAGGAGGATGACTCTGCAGTGGACAGCGGTGGCCACCTTCCTCTATGCGGAAATCGGTGTCCTGCTCATCCTCTGCCTGCCTTTCATATCCGCCAAGAGGTATCGCAGTGACTGCATTTCTATTTATATGCCATGCAGAGCCCTATAAACACCACACAGTATTGTAATAGAACAGCTCTTTCTTCCTGTCTGAGGTAACTGCGTTGCTGCAGAAACAAGCTTTAGAGGATCTCACACCCGTTTCGTAATCTTTATCAGAACACTTGAATGAAATTTTCTTCTAAGTGTATGATATGCAATGAAAATAAAAGCAAAATAACAGCAAATGCTTGAAAGTATTCTAATCTGATCAGCAGCAGAGGTTGGTTTACCCGTGGCTTCACTCCCCTAGGTGGTACACTGTGTTCCGGTTCCGTGTGTGGAATGCATTGGCTTCATTCTGGAACAAAGGCTTCTTAACCATGATAATAATCCTTATTGTCCTCTTCCTTGGTAAGTTTTCATGAAATCTGTAACCAGCAGCACAGATCACACAGAAGCTCTAAGGAACAAAGACCTCGACTGAAGAATGTTTGACACATTTTGTCACTGTTTTGTTTTTCTGCCGACTAACCTCGTGAATGTTACAGACTTACTGTAGAGGCCATATTGATATTGACTGTCATGGGCCTGCTGCCTCTGGCTCCCCCTCCAGATGCTATCCGCGAAGTCAGGAAGTACTCGGGGGAGCAGCTCAACAAGAACGCCAAGCTGCAACCCAACATGATAGACCACCTGCACATGAAGCTGTTTCGTTCCCAAAGGAACCTCTACATATCTGGCTTTTCGCTTTTCCTCTGGCTGTAAGTCAGCCATGTGCTCCACTTGGGTAGTTAATGAATGGGAGTACGGTTTCCAGACCCATCATAGGCCGGCGTATTGTGTGCAGGCCATTCACTGACTAGTTTAACTGTCTATGCTTTGGATTCCTGTTTGTTTAAACTAGGCGATGACTGCCCGGGCATTTACAGCACCAACCAAAGTTGTGTTTCAAAACCTTAATGTTTCCCTCATGACATACGAGTACATAACTTTTTCTGCCTACATTTCTTTAATACCTAAATGGATTCCTCATACTTTCATGAAATTTTCATTTAATGTTTTGCCAACAACAGCTATTCTCGTGCTGTGTGCTCTGCTGCCCCCTACTGGCTGATGAATGCAATACACCCAGTGAGTGTCAAATACTCTGTTGTGTATCTGATGGCAGTGTCCTGAGGCGTGTCATAATGCTGATAAACCAGTTAGCGACTGTCACGGAGACAGGAGTGGTCCTGCAGACCCAGGCGGAGAACGCCAACCAGGTGGCCAAGAAGTACATGGAGGACAGCGAGCAGCTCAGAAAGGTGAGCTTCCTAAACTGCCAGTGGCTGAGATTATTGTGCTGGCTGCCATCCACAGATTTATCTTATTTTCTATTGGCTATTTTTTTGGTTCCCCTTGGATTAAAGCAGGCAGTTATACTATGTGTAATTTTAGACAGCATGGTGTTGCTGTTGCCAGAGTGATTTTTAGATTATTACATTTTTGGGAAAGCTTTAACACTAGCATTAGCCACACTGTTAACCAGATATAGAAATGCTTTATGAAATGGGTGTAAATGGGTCACTGTCATGTCCCGTTACACAGAGATGGACGCTCCAGTTGGCGACTCCTACTCGAATTGCACTCGAGTCGTACATAAATAGATTTCCGACTTGACTCATGATACATTAACTGCAGATTTTACTCAAACTCAGGCTCATGAATATTTAATGAGAGGCTGAACATTTGAAGGAGCAAAGTATCCATCCATTCAATTTTTTTTTCTTTTGCACCCCTCCCCAGTCTTTTCACCTGTCTCTCCAGGACTTGGCAATGTTGCGACTTCGCAGAATTTAACACACAATCATGCAGAATCAGTTCTATAGAGCACAGATAATACAATCTACATAAAAAAAACTATGGGCAATGAAATTCTCCATTTTCCTGTCGGCGTATGTGACTGCGCCAGTGGTTGGAGTAACTCACGGCCACACTTCTGTGGATGCTAACCAGCCGTTGATAATACAGACGCAGAGCTCTGGAAAAATACAGTGACCAGGCGTGAGCCGGCGGAAGACCAGATGTGGTGCAGTGCACATAGCGTAACGGCAAACCTGTACTGTAAAAAACCTAATAGATCGCTGGCTCTGATTTGAAGCTAATGTTGTTGATGAGTTTATTTCGAAAATATTCCTGAACTTGCTACTTTGCCAATATATGAAAATTTTCCTCAGAAGAAGCATATAGAACTTTGCAAGTTGCGTTCACATTACAGTAAGATACTGGTCGCTTGTAATTATGGATGTGAACCATCAAGTTAGGCAAATCCAATCTGAGCAAAAAATCAGAATTGAACAATGAGGCTTGTAATGTGAAGGTAGCTGAGCTCAGAGACTTCGTTTTGTGACTTATGGACCTCTCTGATGTAACTTAACACATTTTATAGGGTGGGGGCAGGATAAGTAAGGATTGGAATTATTCACAAGGTTTCATTTTCCCATTTTTACCTGTGTGTGACTGCTGTGTTCAGCCGTAGGTCATACTAATAGTAGCTGCAATGCCTTTTGAGATGGAGAGCTGTTCTCTAGTGTGTGAAAGAGCATGCTGGTGAAATGCGCCCAAATGGGTCTGTGTCTTACGCCTCCCCAATTCTCCAGGCACTGGATGAAGGGAAGACGGGGAGGAAGATGGAGGAGGGGAATGCGGTACTCAGGAAGGAGGTGGAGAGGCTCACTCAGGAGCTGCAGGCCACCGATGAGGGTTTGTCACATGGCTTCCTGCTCCCGCCTGCGATGGTCTGTAATCGCCTTGGCTGTGGAGGTTATTTTAATGCTTTTTAAAGCTGTCATAGTGACGGGGAAAAGCCAGTCCGCTGTGAAAGTCTCTGTCCGCCAGTGGAGTGTGGCTCAGTTGGTTTGGACTCTGTGCCTGTGATCGGAAGGTCGCTGGTTCAAATTCCAGTGCCGGCAGGTTGATGTCACCGTTGGGCCGCTGAGTGGGAACTGGATGGCCCTGCCTTCTTAAATAATTGTACATCTGCTAAAGAAATAAATGTTGAGAAGAGTGTGTGAGGGATCTCTCTCTCTTCTGCAGCTCTGAAGAAGTCGCAGGTGGAGGTGAAGGCCGTGCAGAGGCAGGCAGAGGGCCTGATGCAGGAGTACGAGAGGCTGCTACAGGAGCACCATGTGCTGCAGGTAAGCAATGGGCTGCCTGCCTCCGGGTCACCTGCCTCCACGCCCTTATCCAGGCTTGCAGGCCGGAGGACCTGACACGTCTGTATTGGGCACTTACCCCATCCTCCATGGCTGTTCCTAATCAGTCACCACTTTGGCTTACATGATGAATTTTATGAATGCCCGCGTTGCTTATTTTATCACCAAGCTTGCATCAGTCTGAGAACTTTTAAGTGCCTAAAACCGAGACTCAGACGCTGTATAAACAGCCCGGCTCTACTTTTATAGGTTAATCAACACTGTCAAATGCTGTCTGCTATCTTACCCAGAATCTTCATCAAGGAGATGAAAGTGACAAGAAGAGCCAGTAAGTCCTGAAGCTTCGAGGCATAGCCTTCGGTCCACACGGCGGCGGCTGCCAGCGAGAGTGGATGTCCGTGAGGAGGTCCCCTAAAAGCACATCATTAGAAGACCCCCCAGCATGTTCTCCATGTATGAGCTCAAGATGGCCAGCGTGAGGCCGCTTTGGTACAGCAAGCGTCCTCCAGCACGCGTCCAATGTGAAGTTTAATTATCCAATGGTGGGAAAAAACATTCAGCTGGAGAAACGTGAGAAATGGTTCACTTGTTTTACACACCTTGCTGACTATCCGTCGCCCCCGAATGGGGCACGTTTTAATAATTTTCACACTTTAATAGCTCCGAAATTAGTGCTGTTTTGTTTTGTCTACCTAGTTTTGTTTGACACTGGTTGTTTTCGTTTGTCCGTTGATGTTTGGCAATAATAGGCTGTATAGTTGTTAGCTCTGTCCGCTCTGGTTTGAGGGCAGATCGTAATGGGATTGGAGGATTCCGTCGTCTTGATGTCGGGAGGAAGGCGTGCCAACGTGACTGCATGGAGTACTCGCCAATTTTGACACGTTTTTGCTGCCAAAGTCGATAGCTTAAGGAATGTTTGATCCAAAAAGGGAAGACAGACTCTATGTAATGTAAAACGTTTTATTTTAATTACATTTTAATTACTCTCTTTGAGACGGGAAAGGACTTCTTCTGATGAAGCCCTTCATCCGTTTGTATCGCATTACCATATATTTTTGGCTTCTGTGTTCTGTATTCTTATGGCACTGCACAATCACTTAAATGTCGCGAAAACGCCACACGAGCAAAGATTACACATTTTTTTAATGAGAATACCAACATTCACATTGCAAACATTTACATAGTTACAGATTCTTTATACGTGGCCGGTGGGTGAGGATAAGGGAATGTCACTGTATGGCCTCTGCTAGCATTCTTGTAGGTAAACAGGCTTGCTTGTATCTGTTCTTGATCTGCGTGTGTTTATGACCTCAAACCTGGCCGGAATTCCCTGGCTGAAGCTGTCTGCTGCATCTGTCCCTGTTATCAACGAAGCTTCAAGCTCACTTTGATGCAGCTACCCATTTTCACCCCGGATTAGCAGCTGGATAATTTAGTAGAATGGTACACGTTTTGTACTTTACAAGTGCCACTTCTCCTGGGATTTAAACAAAGACGCTTCTGGTTACTGGCACATGTCCTTCACCTCTGTGCTGTTACCTGTCTTAAATTATCCTCATAATTAATTTAGCAGTGTGCCTTACAGCAATGCCATGAATGTTCATATTTTTTACTTCAATATTTGCTTTTGAATTGAGCTTTTCCTTAATGTAAAATAAAGATCGATCAGTTTAAGGCCTTCGCATGGCAATCGGCAATTCTTTTTTGTGACGCAGGTATTGTGGTGTGACTGACTGGCTGGGACCCCCCCAAAACAATCCTTTGCTGTTGAATCTAGATATACACAGGCAAGTGACCACAGCATGGTTTACTGGTCTTTTCTGGGGATTTATTGTACAAAAGAGGGATGAGGGCATGACTAGCACCTGTAACCTGCTCTCTGTGGATAAAACAAATGTAATGTTTAGCAGGTACGGAATACTTTATTTAAAAAAAAAAGGAAAAAATGTATGGTAATGGACAAAAGTATTGGGACACGCCTCTTAATCACTGAACTCATTCATTCAGTTTCATTCAGACCCATTGGCACATAAAATTAAGCACCTAGCCATGCAGTCAGGTTTACAAACATTTGTGAAAGAATGGGTCGTGAAGAGCTCAGTGAATTCAAGCATGGCAGTGTCATTGGATGCTGCCTTTTCGATAGGTCAGTTTGTGAAATTTCACTGCACAAAGCAAGGTCCATAAAGACATGGTTGTGTGAGTTTGGTGTGGAGGAACTTGACTGGCCCACACACAGTCCTGATCTCAACCCCACAGAACACCACCTGATGAAGTAGAACGGAGATTGTGAACCAGGTATTCACATCCAACATCAGTGTCTCACTTCAGAGATGCTCTTCTGGATGAATGGGCAAATATTCCCACAGACGCTCTCCTAAACCTTGTGGAAATCCTTCCCAGAAGAATGGCAGCTGTTATAGCTGCAAAGGGGGGACCAGCTCCATACTGATGCCTATGGATTAGAATGGGATGTTACAAAAGTTCCTGTATGTGTGATGGCCAGGTGTCCCAATACTTTTGTCCATGTAGTTTATATATAATATAGAGATTTTCTGAATTTATGTATTTGAGGGAAATATACTCATGTTGGGTCACAGCTGAAGGGAAGGAGGGTTATTGTTTAAAATCTATCAAGCGAGTACATTTGGAAAGCTAACACATATACATGTGCTGTTATTTGGGTCGGTAAGTAAGGCTGTATGGCTTTTATCAACCTTTTCCCTCTTTTACAATCATGCGTACTGGATGGAATAAGCAGGTCAGAAAAAGTTGTCTTGGATTTCGAGAAAATTACTTTTGATTCAAAAGAGAGAATCTGCACGCATTTATTTTAGACAGACTTTAAAGAACTGTAGACACTTGTAGTATAATGTTTTACTATAGGCTAAGGGGCATTACTTGCAGTAATATTCATTTGTTATGTGTTTGTATACGAAACTAAGTCCAGCTTTGTAAAAATTCATTTTCTGTTATGGAAAAAATACTAAATACAGACAAGTTACGATAAATCTATTCTACTGAAATCAAAATCTGTTAGGGATGATGCCGGCTCAGAAAATCGAGGCACAAAGACCCGGTTACTTGGAAACAACGTGGCTGGTACGTGTGGAAGGCCTCACATTATACGTCACATCATACTGCAGCATGGTCTCGGTGCGAGGTGTCAGCTGATGATTGCGTGTGCCAAAAACCACATCCTGTGACAAAGGAGGCTGGATGTGTGCAGGGCGGTATTTCACCCGAGCTGGCAGCACCCTGACATGCTTACTGCCACATAGCTTCATGGACAGCTTTAAACAAGATGGGGATCGTAATAGTCGTGCACAGTCGTGTCCCTACAATGCAGAACCCGAGCCAGACGGTGACACACGGGACACTTTCAAAAATCACAAAAAAGCTATCATGGAAAATCCATATTTCTACAGCTCCAAACCATTTACAATCAGACACTTTTAAAAAAAGTCAATCCAAAAATTACGTCTTAAAAATTTTTTTTTTTTTGTAAAACTGTATTTGCAATTTTTATGAAACATTTTGTTTGTGATCTGTGTAGAAATATATATCTGCGGTATGAAATCAGTTTGTGGTGTTTGCTGGTGCTGCCCACCATGTGAGGAGGGCGAGGGTGGCTCAGAGCCGCGTCTCCCAGCCGGGGTCACGGCCTGACGTCCGTACGAACTGGCAGTAGTGCACCGAGCCGTCGCCGCTGTCGTCTTCCTCTTCGCCCCTCGTGACGGCCTCCGTTGTGCCGTTCCCTAGCCCACCCCGCCCCTCCGCCTCCTCCCGGACCTGCTTTTCCAGCAGGGCGATTCCCAGCAAGCAGAGGAAGAAGGATGCTGTCCGCAGCCCCAGTGTCAGGCCCAGGTAGACAATCCTATGGGGACAGGTGGACATGCTAAGCTAAGCGCTACGTGCTATAGGCCACATGCCACAGACGCGCGGGCCGCACAGTGTGCCCCGGTACCTGTATGCCACAGTGTTGTAGATCCTGCAAGCTCCTCTCCCTCCACACCTGTTCTGTCCCCACTTGAGGCAGGTGGTGTCAATGATGGCCCCAAAGTATATGGGGGCTGGGATTCCAGCTACGGCCCAGGAAAAGAGAGCGAAATGCCAGCAGAGTGTCAGTATCTCAGGCAGGCCCCACCTCCTTAACTCAGGGACAGGTTTGCGGTTTCTGGGGCCCAACTCAAAAGGCTCGCCCTTCAGAAACAAAATAAATAGCTAGTGATTAGTCAGAAGATCATGGATGGTAGGTTCATTGCTCTGCATCTCTAATTAAGAAACATGTTTATTTAATACTCGGTGTACTGTGGGGCCCCATGCAAATGCGTGGTTGAATGTTCGTAAACATTCGCTTGCTCGTAATGCTCTTGCTTACTGAGACAACTTCCTCACTTCTAGAGCAGAGGCTTATTGATGCACACTGTGCATTAAGTAACCTGTTAGCTGTTAGTTTCCATGCAGGTCGATCTATTATTCTTACTTACCGAGAGTTCGTGTGGCCAGCGTGTGTAATCCCAAAGCTAAGGACTTTAACTCCGGCTTAATGCACCTAAAGGTGAGGAAGAAATGTGCATTTTTTAAAACCTGTGATGGGAAAGCTCTGAAGAACTTGGAGGACCTTGTGTTTGGATGATGATGTATAGAAGCGCTGCAGTACCGAGGCTGTTGGTGATTTCACGTCAAACCTTTGTCAGATCAAAGCTGTTCTGAACTTCCTGTCTGATTCAGACATCTAGCTATCTGCCTTCTCCCATCCTAAGGCAGATACGGCAGTGTATCATGTATTCCCAAAGGTGACGGCCAAGTCTGGTACGGAGACAGGAACCTGATGAGTAGGATGTAGCCCGGTGTACCGCCCAGGGAGATAATAAATGAGCTGATGACAGAGAGGGCCAGGAAGTAGGGGAAGATGCGATCGCAGCCCTCCCTGCGTGGACAGTGTCCCGCGGCGGCTGTCAAGTTGTGGGGGCCTTGGCCGGCCTCTGCCACGCACCGGCACTGCTCGAACACCTGGCAAGATCACATGCAGCCGGTGGTGAGTGACCAGGCCAGGCCTGATAAACGTCTGCAAAGTGAATGCATGCTGCCCCCCACCCCTCCTGTATCCACTCACTGTGTTCTTCCCCGATCCACGGGACGCGCGGCATCCGGCAAGGCACGGAGAAACATACGTGATCCCATTCTCACCACACACCGGGTCCCAGGCCTTCATGGAGCACAAGCAGCCGGAGTTGCAGTCTGCAAGCTGGGACTTCTCGTTGTTAGAGAGCCCCTCCACGCTAAGCACATGGAGAGTGAACGCGGGCCGAGTGAGCGTGAGCTGACAGCCCCTCTTCTCCGTCCAGCAGAAACTTAAGGTACACATACGGAATATGTTCAGAGGCGGACTAATGCACGGCTATACTAGGCTACAGGTGAAGGCCCCCCGGCGAAATCAGGGGCCGCAGCTGGCAAGACAGGACCGCTGCCCCACATCGGGGAAAATGGATACCCAATCGGCAAATTTTACTGCCAGCAGACGGTGCGCTGATTAGGGGATTACTGAAGTCACATCGTTTTTAATTCTCTCTCACTTCTCTTTCTGCTATAACAAAATAGCTCCAGAGGCCCATTTGGGGAACAGTTCTAGCTGTGTCGGCTTAGGGTCCCCAGGGAAGTTAGTCCACCCTTTATATATAACGGCCCTGTTATGTTCCTTTTCACTGTTCATAATTTTATTTTTGGTTTCTACTAGAATAGACTTACATGCTTCAATGTTCCAATACTGTGTTTCACTGTTCACTCTGTCTGAAACACACTGTTAGAGCTTTAAACACCACCCCCAAATGAGGCTAGTGTGCTCTGATTGGCCAGCTTGTCCTGCACATACTGACTGCACCTTACAATTTGCAGACAGATCCTTGCAGGCAGGCAGCCAATAAGGACTGGGTTATGAGGTGACCTCACCATGTCACAGAAGTAAGGGCTAGAATTCCAATAAAGCGTTTCATGCAGATTAGAGAAGAGTGGTTTCTCTGGTGAGAGTTACTCCCTTTGGCGAGTACTTTGGGCCTTATGACTTTGCAGAGCATTTACATGCACAGAAACCTGTATAACACACCAAAGGAAAGGGAACAACCAGAAAAGCCTAATAGGGCCCCTTTAATATACAGCCCTGTATCCAAAAAAGGATGCTGTGTAAAATGTAAATAAAAACAGAATTGCAAATAATATAAATTAATATTTTATTGAAAATAGAACAATCATAACATATTGGATGTTGAAATTGAGAGATTTTCTTGTTTTATGACAAATTTATGCTCGATTTGAATTTGATGCCAGCAACACATTTCAAAACAGTTGGGACGGGCGACAAAAGAGTGGAAAAGTTGTGTAATGCCAAAACAGAGCACCTGGTTAAATATCTCACAACTAATTAGGTTAATTGG
>JAAGVU020000001.1:1962326-1973924 GCA_011763525.2 Mormyrus iriodes
ATGACTCTGTATAATGGATCATCTGAATGTGCTTCTCTATAATGGATCATCTGAATATGACTCTGTATAATGGATCACGTGAATGTGCTTCTGTACAGCCTCTCCCAGGGTTAGGATGGGGTTACGTTCCGACAAACCTATCGTAAGGCAAAAACATCGTAAGGCAAAAATGCATTTTAATACAGTACACCTAACCTAACAAACATCATAGCCTAGCCTAAACCTTGAACATGCTTGGAACGCTTACATTTGCCTGCCGTTGGACAAAATCATTAATACAAAGCCTAATTTGTAAACAGAAAAAAGTGCTGAGTATCTCGTGTGATTTATTGAATAATGTACTGAAAGTGAAAAACATTCCCCCATCACAAAGTCGAAATCGTCACACGGACCATCGTAACCCGGGGAGCGTCTCAGGTGCATGTGCTTCTGTGTAATAGATCATACAAACATGCTGGCACATTCAAATTCGGCTGCTTTCGTAACTCACGGTCCATCTCCAGCTCCGTTAGCTGCTCTCCCTCCGGGTCACAGGAATCCGACTTTGCTTTGCGGTGGCTTTCCAGGAGTATATGGCACACATACAGCATCGAACACCGGCACTGATGAGGCGAAGATGGTTCAATTCACCTTAACCGAAGAGTGTTTTGTTACCCACGGTGTTCAGTGTAACCATGACCAAATTATTTTATGAATGACTCTATATTTGCTGCTGTATCTATATCACCAAAGTCATGATTATAGATGTAACAGGCACTATCAGCCTTGTCTTGATGATTATAGATGTAACAGGCACTATCAGCCTTGTCTTGCTAAGGCCACACATTCTATCTGTGCTTATTCTTGCTACTTGCCTGTCACCCCTCCCGGTGTAAAGACTTCTTGGACCCCCACAGGTGTCGCACCAACCTGCGAAGCTCTGCCCGTCACGACCCCCCTCCACTTCACCAACTACAGAACAATCAGACACTCTCAGCACAAGCACGACGCGGTCACACCTATCTGGGGAGGTTCGGCCCCCCGAGGGCATTATCTCACGGAGCTGACGCCACTTGGTCGTAATCAGGCCAGAATGCTCTGAACACTTCTAGATCCTGAAGCCAGGCTCATCACTACCACCCACCCCCAACCTAGCTGGCTGGAAATGGCATTTAGCGAATTGAATCAGCCTGCAGTGATGCAGAAAGGAGGCAGGGAAAGCTTTGTCCATGCTCACGCATCAATGAACACACAGACTTCCAAGTACCACAGCATTAATTTCATGTTATTGCTCAGTATTCACATCACAACATCCACACTGTTCAGTTTGTGACAAATAAGTTCTAATAACCTCAATATATATTTATACCAAATATACCAAGAGGCACTTCCAGTAATTCTGGTAATAAAGGAGTTACAGTATAGTGTCTAAATTACAAAAACGGTACAAATAAATAATGTTTATCTAAAACACTTTTTGTTATCATTTTAGTTTTTATCTGTACAGCATATATTTTGTACAAAATGGAACATAAACCAGCAATAAACTGAATATTTCACTTAACAAATACTAGTGAATTACTTCTCTCCTTTTATGTATTGCTACATGTCTTAAGTGCAATATACTAGTGAAAAGAAAATGATTATACAGTCTGTGAAGTGCCAACTATATAAAAATACAAGTCTCATTTACAGAGCTGTGACACTTGTTTGGTTCTTCTAGTTATTAATATGCACAATGAGTATGGAACTCACATCAAAATCAGAACAGAAGCGATACATGGCACCCGAACGGGGATGGGAGTGACTTGGCTGGCAGATTTATGTGTCATATATAATGGAGAGAGATCGTGTGAGAAGATTAGCGAGGAGAACATAATCTCTAGTCTGTGGCCACAAATGCCTCTAGTGGGCGCTCTTTATTTGCTTCCCAGAATGCTCAGTGCTGTCACACAAATGATGCACGGTAGATATTGCAAAATAAAATCATGGGATTGGTCCCACTGATTAAGGGTATTGGTAGAATGTGTGTGAGAGTCAGGCATTCATAGAATACGTGAATAATTACAGATGAGTGTAAAACCATGATAACTGGAATTCCTCTGTGTTAAGTGGTAAGCCTCCACGTGAGATTTCAGAAGACCATACCGGGTATGGCTTTGAGCAAGCATCGAATGGAGAGCCTTGTCTGTGCACTTGACATTACTTCTCTTTAAGATGATAGTTGAAGCCTAGACAATGACCATGCAAAATGGCGTGCAAAAAAAGTACAAGAATCACCTTTAACTAAGGAATGACTACCCATGTCAACAGCAGTCCTGTATCACAGAAGTCCTGTTCTACAGCTAGTCCTGGACCCAATACTGAGAAAGGACTGCATGAAGAATGAAGAAACAGCTCTATGCCTAATTTATTGGCCGCTAACATATGACGTTTAGTCTTAGCGTCCAGCTGGCGTGGGGCGTGGGAGCTGGCTTAGAGCATTCGGGCTGGAAGTGCTGGAAGTGAGGCCCCCACACAAAGACCAGAATGTGGGACTAGCTGAAACTGAAAGCCCCCTACGTAGAAGCCAGGACGGAGCACAGGTGCTGCATGAGCTTGCGGGGAATTGCGTCTATCTCACGCTGCTGACAAGCCACGGCTTGTGAAGATTGTCTTATGTCTGTGCAAAATGGCCTTGGGCATCTTAGAGGGAGTTTGGCAACAATATCTAAATTGAAATTCTACATAGAAGAAATCACATGAATAACATTTTAACACTATATTCCATATTCTTACAAAAGTATAATATGTGAGAGATTTAATGAAACCAACAAATGTAGTTATTTTTGAATACATGTTGACAGAAAATGAGGTTTTTTTATTATGACCAGATTCCTATTCTTAGGCACTCTGGATGACAATACAAGTTGTCATGACAACACACACCTGGACTCATAACATAACACAGCAGTGATAAAGCCGTATTAAAGCCATATCACCAGTGTTTGGGTTGCAGGTTAATGCCAGTTCATTAGCTTTCTTTGCTGTTAATGTATAGGGCTGGCAGGGGGCTCCAGATAGGGGGCGCCGTTCCACATTGTCAGTCTGTGGAACCTAATTAATGCTGAAGAGGATCAAGCCAGTATGCACCACACAGAGACCCCTTTGAGGTCCTTCAGGATTCCCCAAACGAGAGCGTGAAGCACACAGGAGCCATGGGTGAAAAAAATCAAAGGGGATCAAAGCACTGTTGATCTAAGGAACTCTGCCCCTGTAAGAGATCAGTCAGAAACTGCATGGACTTATATATACATAATTTGGCTGCAAGAAATATATCAACAATAAAAAAACTGTAGGGAAAGCACACTAAATGTTCTGAAGCAGAATTTATGGAGGACTGAAGACCTAGACGTAACCTAGACGTAACCTAGACGGATTGTAAATGTACATCATGACCTCCTTCATCAAAGCCTCCTCCCAGCCAAACTGTTGACTGAGAAACCAAGCTATAATGTGTCAGGTCTCAGAACACTTATGCTAACAAATTACTCTGAGAAACACGCGGGGTGAGGATGAGGCCTGCTATGCGCTGGGCTGCCGGTAGACAGCTGCACTCTTATCTGGCTGACTGAAGAATAATTTTCTTCCCCAACTAATCCCGATCCCCATAACACCGTAATGAAGCGGGCGGTCATCTGGAGGCAGTGTCCCCACAGCACCTGGCAATATCCACCCCCTACCGGCTCGCAATACAGCCCAGGGGGGTTGGGCTCCACACCGGCAATCCACGAGGTGCAGCACTCATCTTCTGTCCTGATTCCAGGCTGTCTGATGGCACACTCTTAAGGGAGACAGCCTAAGTGGCCAATTGGAAATGGACATTGGACCTCTGGAGGGAATATCTTAGCTCTTATGGGCAGTTGCTGAAATTAGCCATATTGGGAGTGAGCTTTAGACAAGTACCACCAGACTGAGTACTGTGAAGCTGAATCCACATATCCGATGATATATGCAAGCCCTGTGGATGGTTATATGAAAATCTGTTGTCCGCAGCCAAAGACATTAGGTTTGATGCAGCGCTGCTGGGGAAGGGGGGTAACTTTCAGACCACATGCTAGGATTTATGTCTGATGCTTGCAACACAATGGCAAATGTACAGAGTCTGGTATATATTAGCTGCACAATCAGCTGTACATTTTTGGTACTTCCAAGTGGACCGCTGTACTCCTGAAAAACGAATACTAATTCAGAATATATAATGACTTTCTATTTACGCCCAAAACCCTTAGAGTACAACACAGTAAGGGAAACACGCTATTGCTTTCAGGAAAAATGGCAGGTTGTACAAATGTTTTGGCACATGAATGATTCACTATTACATTTAAGAGTAGGACTCAGCTCCTCATCAGGAAAATGAACCGCTAAGAAGCTGACCCTGCTACCTTTCCTCCTGAATGAACTGCAGTATGATTGCAACGGAGTGACCCTCCCTCTGCGGTTACAGAGGGCAGCTACTTTGCTGAAAGGACCACATCACTCATCACTGGAGCTTCCAACATCCGCGCGGTCCTGCCCCCTCTCCCCATGAATCCCTGGAATGATGCAGCTCTCTATGGCCTTCTTTATGCAGAAAATGATCATTTGGCCTCATCAGCAGAGTATGCTCTACTTGGAGAAGGTTACCTATAAACCACACTGGCAGAAGGTCTTGGCTAATACCATTCATCTTAACTCAAAGAATTACGATATTAGAAGAAGTAAGGCTCCTTCTGTTTGGAGTGTCATTTTGACAGGTTATTTCCTGGGAATCAGAATGTCACTATTTATAATTATTACTAGGGCTCACCGGTAAGAAGATTTACTTAAACTACATTTCCAGCATTGGTGGTGGAATACGCCGTGTGATTCTCAGGAGGAAATGAGGGCAAGATTACCATCTGGCTGTTAAGTCATCACTGGGGGATTTCTCCTTTGAATCTACTCCAAGAGCACTTCTCCAACACCCTGCTCTAACAGACATGCTTGAATAGAAAATGATCAACCAGGGGCCTGGCTTCATAGTGAAAAATAAAACAGGACACTCACTGGGAACGGGAGTGACGTTTGTTGCGGTATGAATTTGGACAAGGGACGTGTAGGCCTACAGTCACAAAAGCTTTGATTAAACTTTACATTTTTGAGGAAAAAGCATCTGAAAAGCTTTGGAGAAATGGGAAACGTGAAATCTCTCAAAAGGAGATGGACTCTGTCAAATGAACAAGCCATCTGTTATCATAAGAAGGGAAATGCGGTGAAATAATTCTAACAATAAGCAAAGGCATTAACGGCTGAATGAAACGCAGGCAAAGACACGTGGAGGTGCAAGGATGAGATCAAATGACCAAATGGAGACCGTCCACAGTGGAGAAGTGTGTGAGTTTCCATAGATTCAGATAAAGCTTTTCAAACCAGGAGTACTTCCCTTCTCTTGCCCTTCCACTCCCTCGGC
Organism: Mormyrus iriodes; assembly: GCA_011763525.2. Classification (NCBI taxonomy): domain Eukaryota; kingdom Metazoa; phylum Chordata; class Actinopteri; order Osteoglossiformes; family Mormyridae; genus Mormyrus; species Mormyrus iriodes. The sequence continues at coordinate 1,967,776 of JAAGVU020000001.1, forward strand.
GATCAGCTGACCAATCCAGAGAGGCGTGGACACACTCAGGAAGGCCTGACCATCAAATGGTACTGCCTTCCACCATGTCGCTTAGAAAATGCACCAGGTAATAACATGCAGAGGCGATTCTGTTCTGATCTAAAAGGCAGTGTGATCCTGTATTGCCACAAGGAAGGTTCTTCAAATGGAGTTCTCTGAACCAGGACCTGACCTTGCAGATTAGTGTGTAGAATGTTAGAATCCCAGACCCCGCCCCCATCCATAAAGACCCCGCCCCCATCCATAAAGACCCCACCCCTGCCCATAAAGACCCCACCCCCACCCACTTTTCTTCAGGCACATGTTCCCCGTAGCTTCTACAGTGTTGTGTCTAGGTGATGTGCTGGTAATATAATATTGAGTCTTATTTCATTAAAAATAAGAAAAAACACCAATGTTTTGGCTCTTGCCAAAGGGGCTTTTCCTCATGCCCTTCTTCAGAAACTGTCGTCACTCCAGGTCATCCTCATGTTCTTCTAGAGTCTTGCATGTTGGCTCTGTAGCCTCCTCCCCAGTTCCTTCTACCTTTTCCTGGCTTCGAGATGGCTCTGCCCGGCCCACTAGCTCCGCCTCCTCCTTGTGGATGGCCAGGATTGACCCAGTGGAGTTGCTGTGACGCACTGACTCCTCCGCAGCCTGCCGCTGGGCTCCCTCCTCCGCGATCACCTTCTTCCACATCTCGTGGTTCTCCAGGAGGTGCTGGGAGATTTGACAGGAGACTTTCCGTCTCTTCTTTCCTCTTTTCTTTGGGCTTCGCTTCTCTGAAGAAAAATAAAATCAAATCAGTGTTTGACTTGCTGAGAAACATCACTGAGTGGACTCAATCTGGCTAAAAACAAGCTAATTAGCAGGTATTAGCTAAAGGGCAGGAGAAAGAGCTTCTTACGAGATTCTTCTGAGCCACTGGAGTTGCCCTCCTCAGGTGGCTCGTCCTCCCAGCTTCCCTCTGGGTCTCTGTCCCTGTCCTCCTGCTCCTCTTCCCCCTCGGATGGCTCCACCCAGTGGCCGGGCAGGAGGGAGGCTGAGTCATAGGAGCGGCACAGAGGCCCCACGATGTGGGTAATGAAGGACTCCTGCAGCTTAGCCAGCTGGGGCGCGGAGCGGTCCATGAAGGGGCTGATGGGAAGGCCCAGGCTGGCCTCCTCGTCCCCCTGTGCAAAAGACACACCTCTCAGCATACAGAACCCAATCAAATCAATCCAATAATATTAATGAGAAGAAAATGAAACTGCGGGATGACTAGGACGAGAAGGATGAGGATCGGCAAGCTGCACAGAGTGAATGTGCATTGTGCGCACGTGCAAATTGGTGTTTTGACATTAGGGCTGAATGTGAACGGCGGTTCCTCACCAGCTCGCTAAACTACCATGGAGAAGAGCACAAGGACTGCATTGTCAATGGGCCATCATAGAAATGAAAACACATTCTGGGACCCCTGATTAAAAGGACTGCCTTCGTCCTTATACAAGATGATAGGCCGCCCTGACGCCCCCATGGGCACCCTTCACGCACCAGTCTCTTGGCCCTATCCATCACGTTTCCTAAGCGCGACATGCTCTGCACCTCACTGCCCTCACCTTCACCTACTGCCTGACATCACGCCATTCACACCCAGGATTGCCTGGCCACAGAGCAGGGCCCAAGCAGTGCTGTGGCTCATGGGGGCCTGCAGGCTGTTCCATGTCCCTATTTATAACCAAGAAAATGGGTGCAAGACCCCAAGAACAGCAAAACATCTTCCCTAGAACACAGTCAAGTAGGTGTATTTGTTGTCATGGACGGCTGAGGATTAAGAGTGATGCACATCTCTGCTGAAAAGAGGCTCACCTGCTCATAGAACTCGTTGACGATGCCCTGGGTCCACTGCAGGTGCAGCTCCTTGCTCTTGAGCGGCCCATTGATGTCGGCCAGCTTGATGCACATCTGGCAGACCAGCAGCCGGTCGTTCTCATTGGACCAGTCGATGCTCGAGCTCACATCGTCGCTCACCTGTCACGGGAGACATAACTCCATGGGCTCCAGCAGGATGCAGGTTGGTTGTGCGCGTAAGCAAACCCTGTGTTTCAACGTGGAGCTGAGTCTAATCTGAATTCTTTCACAGTATGCTATTGCAAATGTCATTTTGACATTCAAGTCCATTTTTAATTAAAACATTTCTTTTTATTCCACAGTTTTGCTTCTAGACAAATATTCTGACAGACGCATTTTGACTATGAAAGTGTCATCCACGTCAAGCAACTTGATTAATCTTTTTCACAAATGCCTGGTTTGGGATGCAACAGAAAATTCCTGGATCGACACTGGAATCACAGATGTGGGGTAGAAGCTCAGATGTCAGAAACAGTCCCAGTTTGGAGGAGGGGGTTGGGCCAGGCCATTGTGTCATTAGCTTAAAGGAGCTTTACACTTCAATAGTATGATGATGGACTGTTGACGCCCAACTTCCACCAATAGTATACTAAATCAGAAATGACTCAATCAATGATGTCAGTGGCCTGTGAGACAGAGGCAGAGCGATCAGCGGGCAGCCACCAACACTACCTTAGTGTTGAACTCAGCCAGGAAGTCAAAGTGCTTCTTCAGATCGGTGGCGAGGATGGCCTCGATGACCAGGAAGCGAAAGCGCTTGAACTCCACATGGTCCAGGTTGACCAGGAAGTTATACTCTGGATGGGACATGAAGAGGCTCCAGGCTGAGGCGGCATGGTGGTTCTCCAGCACTGAGCGGTCATTATATAGAACCGCCTGCAGGGGGAGACACAGAGGCGAAAAAAAACACCTCACTTCCAGAAACTTCCAGAGTCCTACCACAGATTCTTTTTTTCTTTTTTTTTTAATTTTACGTGCTTATCACCCAGGCGTGCTTTGGATTCAGTGAATATTGCAGTACCTGGGGCTAGGCAGCATACCTAGATACATAACTAAAATATTGCCAAGTCAAATCTCAGAAAGGGCCTGAGTGTTGTAGCTTTTGGATATTAAGCACACCACCCACAGAGGAGGCACTTAGTAAAATCCCAGAGAGGCCCAATAAAGTCTGTGGGTGCTGAGCTAAGCTCTGCCCGATGATCTAAGTATCTTCCTTCGTCACGCACACCAGCCTGCTGCGACATGACGGCTACGTCTGCTGCAGGGTCACCTGAGGGGCACCAGTGGCCACCAGGAAGGCGTTGGTCCTCCCGGGGTGGTCGTAGTCGTGCATGGCAGCTGCCACGTACAGCGCCATGAGCTCCAGGGCTGGGATGAGGCCTGACAGGCAGCCGTAGCCATCTTCCGACGCCGTGTACGTCTTGGAAAACACAAAGCCAACGCGGTTGTGGGTGATACCGCTGTCCGAGTCTGTGATCGCCGGGGGAGAATAGACAATTAGCACATGATGATGCAATGCACCATGGACAGTGACCGTCTTGTGCAGGAAAACCGTGCTGACTTGCTGGAAACTGAGCTGTAAAAATACAGGCTAATGTCCTTCTCAGTGGTTTCCTGATCACTGCCGGATGGGAAAGAAGGGATTTCATTAACTGGACGTTAACTGCCTGATTTCAGTTATGTTTAACAGGCTTGCGAGCATGGACACAAAGAGTATGCTTACACTGTACAATAAACATAATCCAAAAATAAAAGTACTGAGCTGCTATGTAAAACAGACTTACAGGAATGGAGACTAATGATTTAATACAAGAGATTAGTGAAAACAAGATTCATGAACCTCACGGATGATCGGACATACAAGTACCGGTGAAGCAGCTACATTGGTTAAATTTAAACACTTTATATGTTTACCGGAGTCGCTGGCCGAGCCATGGTCACTGAGACTCGGCAGGCCAGGCACTGCCTGTGTGGTGAGGTACCAAACTGCGTGCAGCACGTCCGTGGCATGGACTCTGTTGTGATCTGCGAAATGGCATACCCGCCTGTAAAATCTATCACCGTCACTAGAGGGTAGCATTTTCTAACATGTCATTCCCAGTTGTAGTTAAAGTGTCTTTCGGCTATCAGCCCCAGCAACTTCATCTTCATCTTCATCTTTCACAGCACAGTTCATCTAGAGTTTATTGGCTAATGCAGTCATTAAAGGCAGGGAGTAACAGCTTCTATTTCACATCCCAGGAAAGGCCCTGTACTTACACCCTTAATCCCAGTATTTACCCTGAAATGCTTGTTATACTGTTAATTTATGTTTAATTAATACTGTTAATACTGGATACTCACATGGTATGTCTCTGTAGCCATTCTCTAGTGCATGAAAGTAGTTCATAAACTCCTGCACAGGGATCTTGAAAGTGTTGAAAAGTCCTGTGTCCTCAAAGAGCCGGAAGGAAACCTAAAGCAAACAGACTGGTCAAACATTGTGGTGGTAACACTCTCTGGGCACGACCTATAACCTCTGCTCAGACCACAAATAACACTCTTCCACTGCCAGCAAGAGCCGAGCCGTACCGCGAAGAGAAGGTCTTCCACTGTAAATTATGTGAGCCACACCAGAGCCGTACCCACCCACGCTAACATGGCCCTGCTTATTCGCGGGGCCAAAAGTGTGACCTAACCGACCTGGATACGTCAGCACCATCTGATTGGTTGGAATGCATGACGTTACCAGTGATCTATGATATGCATGGATTATCTGAAGGAAAAAACAGCATGTTCTATATATTATTCATTATTTGTAGGATCACACGTTGCGACGTATTGAAGCATTCCTGACAATTCGGAACTTGAAAATGACCAGCCTCCTACTTAAAAAAGTACTATAGAACAGCTGATCGGAATGGATTTGTAATACAAAATTACGCAAACAAATGCTAAATCGGCTTACGTTAGATGCTAACATAGCACGGCGATTCTCACTGACGTGCTAAAGGATATTAGCACACAGTTAAACATGCTGCACACCGTGTGAACGGGAAATAAGCGTCTCTTCGGTTTTGTGTCGCTGTCGCTCTACAAACCCAGCGACGCCTTTACCGAGGCGGCCCATCCGCAGCGGAAAGCTGACGCGAGCTGGTGCCTCTACACGGTACGTTTCGGGTGCAGCTAGGTTCCTATATGCCAGAGGAAAAGCACCAAAAGCCGTCCAAAGGTCTGCTTTCTGCTCTCAGTAATTATGGGTTAAGGATGCTCCCCGTGCAAACTGTAGGGGGGCGGGGGGGGGAGCACTTGTTTGACCATAAAATACAATATTACAGCCTGAACGTGTAAACATATACAGTTCATGTGTAGGACTCTGATGGTTGGTGGTTCTAGTCATAGGGACCTTGCTGTTTAACCTGAATTACCCAGTCAGGTATGCAAAAGCTTGCATTTGAAAAACAATAAGCCACTTTTCATAAACATGCCAGTTATGGAACCAAAGCAATGGCACCAATGATAATACATTTATTACAGCCCGGCCTGCAGCTCATTCTATTCTCTAAAGACTTAAGTTTGATACTGCTGATGTAGTCCAGTTTTTTATGGTTTATCAGGGAGGGTGAGAAAAATAACATGCAGTTCCATCTTCTACAGATAGATGGTGCCGCATCGAACCATGCAGCTGAGCGTAACTCCCACTGGGGTCCTCTTGAAGTGTTCAGGCCATGTCTGAGCACCGAGTGACCGGCCACCCGCCGCGCCCACCTGACTGAGGATGCAGCCACACTTGCCATGGGTCTTCTCCACCAGATGGAAGATGGGAAAGTTCCAGTTGTTCAACTGACTCATCAGTGGGTCCAGCTCCTTCATCACCAAGGGTTCCGGTGCCAGAATGGCTTTGTCCTGCAGACAGAGAGCTGCTAAGCCGTGTGCACCAGCCATTACATTTAATGTGATCCTTGGCTGCGGTCAGCCTGGTTCCTGTCCCAGGAAGCATGAGGCACGCAGTAGGGGACACCCTGGATGGGATGTCAGTCCATCACAGGGCACATGGTGGGGGACACCCTGGATGGGATTCCGGTCCATCACAGGGCACAAGGCGGGGGACACCCTGGATGGGATGCCGGTCCATCACAGGGCACAAGGCGGGGGACACCCTGGATGGGATGCAGGTCCATCACAGGGCACATTGTGGGGGACACCCTGGATGGGATTCCGGTCCATCACAGGGCACAAGGCGGGGGACACCCTGGATGGGATGCCGGTCC
>JAAGVU020000001.1:1975312-1985858 GCA_011763525.2 Mormyrus iriodes
TCCATCACAGGGCACAAGGCGGAGGACACCCTGGATGGGATGCCGGTCCATCACAGGGCACAAGGCGGGGGACACCCTGGATGGGATGCCGGTCCATCACAGGGATCACACACACACACACACACACACACACACACACACACAAAACTACACACTATGGACAATTTGGTGACACCGATTCATGGGAACCGACCGATGGAAGAGTAATTGAAGCCACAGCCCTTGAGATGTGAGGACCCATTGCCAGCCATCAAAAGAGCACACTGCTCCAGCTGATGCCAATGACCCCATGAACGAGTCTCCGTCTCACTAAGGTTTCCTGTAGACCACTACGGAGGTGCCTTACACTAGCTAGGAATGCATTTGGCTTTTCCTGAAGTACCTCTGCAGGTAGTAAGGAATGCAGCAGGATGCTTTCTGGCCGATACAGTGAGTGGCCCTCTCTCGATCCATCTGGCTTTTTGGCATGCCCTCCGTCCTCCTCATTCTGGGTGAAGTCACTGCAGTCGCTGTTGTTGGTCTCATGCGTGCTGTCGTAGTCTGATGATGTCGTGGCTGGATCTGAGAAGAGAGACCACACCTCATGCTGGTGCTGAAACCTCCACGTAGCATGAATACCAGAAAATGATGATATTGCTTGTGGCTTACCTGTCCTGTGTGCCCTGTCGCCCCTGTCGATGGAGGCCTGTACATGGCTTAGTATACTGTAAGGTCTTCCACAGCTGCAGTTATCACAGGGTTAGTTGAAGGTTAGGATGCCAGAGGAACAGCACAGAAGCTCACGGCTGTATTCGGTCCATATTACCCTCCAGACACACATAGCTGATGCAAATGCTCATTCAGTACCTCTAGCATCACACTGTCATCTGGAACAACCAACTAAGACATCATTAGCATAGATAATACCTTATTAACATCCATAAATTCTCCTTCATATCTCTAACACTTAGCTAACCCCTATGTGATAAAATGATTTTAATCAATGGCAATTAACTCCAGGGTTGAGCTGATACTGACAGCTGGACCCATAGACAAATAAGCAGGTGTGTTAGAAAGCAAAGTACTCTGGCCTTCAGAGGACACACAGAAAAGAATTATTGGCCTTAATTAATACAGTGAGAATAACAGGCAGCGATATCATACACTTCCAAAGGTAGACCTGCACGGCAACACTGGTGAGTTTCAGAGCGAACGGGGCAGTGACTAAGTACTCTAAGTCAGTGATTCTCAACCTTTATTTAATCCAAGGACCCCATGTCTCCAGGAAAACATGTTTGGGTCCCCCTACACAGGTTATGATATCGTTTCTGTTGTATGCAGGCTGCAATGATGACCAAAATTCCCAGTGTTAATATAATAATATTTATATAAACATATATTAATTCGATTACACTGCCGAACAATGTATTTTCTTTTGAACGCAACCCAGCAAGGCTTCACTCCACTATCTGCACCAACACTTGTTTCTTTCCTCAATTTATGATATTGCTCTCAGAACAGAAGGTGAATGTTTATGAACAAAAAGAACAAAAAATCTAAATATAATACCGATTTGGCAAAATGACACTAAAAATAACAGCCCGACAGCCATTAAACATGCATTTAACAACTGAAAAGACCCTCGATTTAAGGTATCAGCCTTCAACAAAATAAAACAAATATTGCAGATTACGATATTTGTAACAATGTTTTAAAACTAAACAAAGTAACAATGATTGCTCGCTTTCCCCTCCGTCAGCTTCCCTGTGAAACGCTACTACCGGAATGCTCCGATTTTAGCTGTGAATTCCGTGATTCTCTGTAACGTCACGACTGAAGCTCTCATGCTGTTTATAACCAGGAAGGAATACTATTGGTTTATATTAAAAATCTTTAATAAAACCCTAATTTCAATGCACAATAAAAGTATATCAATGAAGTTATATCGTCATCCTATACATGGTTTTGAAAAAATCTCAATATACCGTAAAAATTTGCCATAGGCTATTGCCAAGCCCTAGCTTTAGCAATATCATAATTTTTTCTACACTTTTCAAATAAACTGTGCCCCTCCCACCCTCGGCCCTTGCTGTGGCTCCTTGGTTGAGAATCACTGCTCTAAGTCATAGAAAACAGCACCTCCTAGTGGGTGGAGGTTCAGAAAGCGGCAGTTAACGCTACCTGCTGCAGAGCAGCCCCATGGCAGACCAGGATTCTGAGGAGGCTGGGGCGCTCTGGGTGTGGATTAAGGCTCTGTGGGTGTCCACCCTGGGAACACAGTCACCCAGAGAGTACACTGGGTCATCAAGGTCCACAGAGGAGACTTTGCTGGTGGGAGTGGTGGCAGGGCTGCCCTGGAGGGGGGACTGGCAAGGGGACATCAGAGGCGAGGTGAAGGAGGATGGGCAACCTAGCAGGAGAACAGCCTCGCGTCACCATACTGAAGGAGAGATCTGGGAAATTTAACATAAATACATTTCCCAAAAACGTATGTACACGCGCGCCCACATAGGCGCACACACACACAGATACACACAGACAAACCCACAAACACAGACACCCACACGCACGCACGCACGCACGCACACACACACACACACACACACAAGCAGACCCACGATTGTTTTCATATATTTGTGGAGACCATCGATTCATTTCTATGGCAAAAATCCTAAACTCAACTCTGATAACCTTAACCCCTACCCAGCCCTGACCTTAACCCTACCCAGCCCTAACCCTAACCCTACCCAGCCCTGACCTTAACCCCTACCCAGCCCTGACCTTAACCCTACCCAGCCCTGACCTTAACTCTAAGTAACTAAACAAAATTCAATACTTTTGGCATCTTTAGTTTTTTTGATTGCAGTCACTAATTTTTATAAAAAGGTTTCCCCTTGTGGTGACTGAAAAAAATAGTCCCCACAACACCAAAATAATAGATTGTGGGGACATTATACTAGGTGCACCATCAGATGCAAAAAATCTGACAAAATCAGAAGGAGCACAACGGCCATTCCCTAGCACCGCTTCGCTGGCCTTTAGATCTGCCCAATTCAAATACCTCACCAGAAATGTTCTAGAACCTGTCTTCTCAGGTTAGAAGATTCCTGCGGTCAATCTACAGAGTGGGCCGGAGCGTAGACGGCCATTGTGCCCCGGGACCCCCGGTGTCGCACACAACATGCAGCCCCAAGCCCTCATAGCTACGTCTTACAGATGTGACACAGATGTGACACAGATCTTATGTTTTCAGAGCTGTATGGACACAGAAATCTTTTCGAATCAGATCTGGGTCACTTTCATATGTGGTCGTAGATCATGCCATGGCCATGTGACATGAATGAGAATGGTCAGATTGGTATTCATGTGCTGAGTGCTGTCATCAACAGCAAGCACCAGAGGAGAGTGGCAGCTGTGACAGAATGTCTCGATGTGGGCATGCTAATCATTTCGGAGCACAGAGGCGTTCACATTACAGTAAGGTACTGGTCGCTTGTAATTATGAATGTGAACCATCAAGTTAGGCAAATCCAATCTGAGCAAAAAATGGGAATTGAACAATGAGGCTTGTAATGTGAAGGTAGCCAAAGAGATGTGTTTCAAACTGGACACTATACCCTTTTTGCTTTCAGCAAGTACTGTTATATTTGGCTGTAGTATAAGTTAAGCAGCTGCTTCGCAAAAAAAAAAACCTTTATTAAGTCATTAAATGATCACAGCTGGCACTAATACTGAGATGGTACTAATTATCTATATCACGTGTACTAATCAGGGCTGCACCTAATAGTGTCACCCAGGACCAGGGTTGGGCAGTCCTGGTCTATGCTATATTGTCTCCTAATATAAAATGTGTTAGCTGGTCAGGGTCATGAGTTTGGGTATAAAGCCTATCCCAGCTAGCACAGGACACACTGGATGGAATGCCAATCCATCACAGGGCACATACACACACACACTCACATACACTACGAATTATTCAGAGATGCTAACTAGTCTAAATGTGTGTCTGTGGACTTCAGGAGAAACCCCAAGGGACATGGCAGAAGTGTCAGGAGAAACCCCACAGGATATGGCGGAAGTGTCAGGAGAAACCCCATGGGACATGGCGGAAGAGTCAGGAGAAACCAAACAGGATATGGCAGAAGCGTCAGGAGAAACCCCAAGGAATGTGGTGAAAGTGTCAGGAGAAACCCCATTGGACATGGCGGAAGAGTCAGGAGAAACCCCACGGGATATGGCGGAAGAGTCAGGAAAAACCCCATGGGACATGGCGGAAGAGTCAGGAGAAACCCCAAGGAATGTGGTGAAAATGTCAGGAGAAACCCCAAGGAATGTGGTGAAAATGTCAGGAGAAACCCCATGGGACATGGCGGAAGTGTCAGGAGAAACCCCACAGGATATGGTGGAAGCGTCAGGAGAAACCCCAAGGAATGTGGTGAAAGTGTCAGGGGAAACCCTACGTGACATGGCAGAAGTGTCAGGGGAAACCCCACGTGACACGGCAGAAGTGTCAGTGGAAACCCCACGTGACATGGCAGAAGTGTCAGGGGAAACCCCACGTGACATGGCGGAAGTGTCAGGGGAAACCCCATGGGACATGGAGGAAGCGTCAGGAGAAACCCCAAGGAATGTGGTGAAAGTGTCAGGAGAAATTCCATGGGACATGGAGGAAGTGTCAGGGGAAACCCCAAGGAATGTGGTGAAAGTGTCAGGGGAAACCCCACGTGACATGGCAGAAGTGTCAGGGGAAACCCCACGTGACATGGCAGAAGTGTCAGGGAAAACCCCACGTGACATGGCGGAATTTTTGTTTGACAGATATGGGCACACCTATTAAACCTGGTAATTAGCTGGTGAGCTGAATAAGGTGTGTTTGAACAGGAAAATCTACAAACTGCATTGCAGACTGGCCCTCCCAGACTGGAACTGAGGAACCCTGTCCTAGGATACACTAATTTTATACTGCCTATACCTGTCAAACGAAAACAAATTATAAAGCAACGACAGAAACCAGTGGGCGGGATATCAAGCTTTTGACAGGTGATGTATCATAGCAGCAGAAATCCACATCATGCAAGCACATAATGACATAAACAAAAACACACAGACAAACACATCTCTCAGCTGCAGTGGGACTGAGAGGAGTCACCTGGTCTGTTTCGCCATTTGGAGGCGAGGTGGTTTGTGGCGCCCCCTGCAGCGTAGGAGGCAGACACAGTCCTGCTGGTCATGGTCAGGTTTGACGAGCTGTTCCACAGGTCACTGACCTGACTGGAAGAGACAGACATGCAGTTAAAGGATACACGTGCACACACATTACTCAGCTACACATACAGACCTCTGATACCCACATACAGTAGCCCCCCTGTATCCCCAGGTTCAGTAATCGCAATTTCAGTTATCCATGGTGCACCGCGATCCGAGAAGAAAAGCAAATGATATCATAATGTACAATGTACGTTTTATTCCCTTATTTGTTTCTTGGCAATGTATCATTGTGCGTAGTTTATCAGTTACCATAGGCAAATACACAAAAATCACCAGGGTACTACTGTACTGTAGTGCTGGCAGTAAAATCATAATTACTGAACAAATTTTGAGGAATACAAACTAAAAAGGCTTTCCACTAGGAATAAACTTACATTAAACCGCTAAGCTGAGGTTTTGTCCAAAGTAAAAATTGCCAAAAATGTGTGTTCAGTAGCGCAGTGCAGCTTCAGAGATGTTTAAGAGACCTACAGCAGGGCCTGTGTTGGGATTTCAAATTGCAAAGTCATGTTAAGGCCACATCCTAAACCAGGGGTTTATCCAGAAAGGGCCACTGTGTATGCAGGATTTCACTGCAACTCCCTAATTAGATTACTAATTAGAGGAGTGATTGGCTAAGGAGTCCTCACACCTGGGTTTGAACAGCTGACCTAAAGGTTCTCCCACAAACCTGCGTACACACTGGCCCTTTGCAGATAAGATTGCCCAGCCCCATCCTAAACCCTATTCCTACCTCTCTTTTAAAACTGCTCCACTCTCTGCACATCTGCATCCTCACACATGACCAAGGATTGTGGATCTTTCTTACTTGCACTCAGTGGAATGTACTGCTGAGTGGTTAGTGAAATTGCTTTAGCTGGAAAATGCCCCGATAATTGAGTCTTGATCAGCAGATCCATCCCAATAGCGTCTGCATGCTCTGGCCTTCAGAAAGCCAGAGAAATGTGAAGCGTTCCTTCAGCAGATGGTCACATGGGCAGCGGTTCCCAGTGGCGATTAACACTCAGAGCCATCACAGTGAAGCACAGCTCCCTACCCTTTCACACGCCAGTGCAGCATTTTCCCACAATGGGCCAGGGGTCTGTGTGGGTCCTGAGCAGAACGTGCATCACCCAAAGATGCTATGAATAACAGGAAGTGAAATTCCCAGCTTCCTGCAATCTACATTCATATAGGCAGCTACTGGATATTTTCTCCGGCCATGAACTCTTGCTACAGGCTACAGTGTATGTTTACTCCTGCCATGAATTTATACCACTGGCTGCACTGGACATTTACTCTGGCCATGACCTCACACCACTGGGTGCACTGGATATTTACTCCGGTCATGAACTCTCACCAGAGGCTGCACTGGAAATGTCCTCAGGCCAGACATGTCAGAGCACATTAAAAACCCGGCTCTCCAATAGACTATCTGCAGAACTGATACCTGTCGGCCTCTTCCTGTGTGCTGTTCTGCATATTAAATTGCGACAGCACTGAAGCCAGTCACTGAGTCAACGAGAAGACCCACAGAAATCCATGCACTACACAGGCATTCTCTTCGGGCACTTGACAAATTTCTCAGTGACATTTTTGCCTGAGTGGGAAGCTGACAGGGCTGCTGCTCTTCATAAAGGCAGAAAAAGCAACAATGTCTTACAGGTTTGCTAGAGTGGATGCCTCACCTAGGACAGGATAAAGCAAAGAGAGGCAGGCGTTACCTGCAGGCTGCCGCCTCATGGACGGCCTTGATGCTGGCACTGCGGTCTCGCCGCACAGGGCCCGGCTCCATGGTGGGCAGGCCTGTGGCCGAGGTGGTGGTGGTCCACGTGGAGGAGACCCTCCTCAGCAGCCCGCAGGGAATGCTGCGTCTTAGGCGCTGTAGTGGATCAGAGGGGCCACTGTTACTCAGCCTTACACGGCGCTTTGCGGTACACCTCCAAACACCACAAACACCTTCACAAGCAATTGAAAAAGGCACACACACCTTACAGCAAAGAACACACAGGACTCTGACATGACAGCAACGTGACAGTTATAAATGAAGCAAAAGGATGAACTTCACTCATCCCCCTTGAATCTTCATGAGCCGGGCCATGAGGACAGTAGTCAGGGCCACAGTGACCAATCAGCAGAATCCCAGCAGCCTGATAGACACGCCCACACCAAAAAAGGCTCACATTCATTGGGCATCAGTAACAGATGGTCTTCATTCATAGCAAGATGGTCTCCTGCTTTGCTAATAATGTGTCCGCCATCGATTCTGCCCCTACCCTGGCTGGGAAGGGGGGACCCCAAGGGGGGGACAGATGGCAGCGTCGAGGGAAGACAAATGGCAGAGATCCACTGGCTTGTGAGTTACCCTGGGCTGGCTGCGTGACGAAGGGGTGTGCTTACCTCATTCAAACAAGCTCATATCTATCGTTTCCTGCACTTTGTGTCCTGTTGTCAAACGTGTTGGCTTACCGGTGGGTGTGTGGTGTGCTGAGCTGGGCCATCTCCTCATTTCAAAGTAATCACAGCAGGACCCTTGTTAGACCTCAATTACACATTTTCCCGCCAAGCCCGGTCACCTCGCTCAGGAACGCGTGGCTCCGGCTGGCTCAGCCACTTCCTGCTCTCTGCTCTCCTGAGTCCCTGCTGCTTACAGCTCCCCTAAGCCCAGTGCGCGGCCTCCCGTGTTCCAACATTTAAACCTCAACAAATGAAAATCTCAGGTACACTATGCATCCTTCATGGCAGCTGGGAGTGTACCGACCTGCCCATCAGAATAACGTTAACAGGCTGGAATTCAGTCTCACTCTCCTTTTGGGACACAGGGACCTCCTCTGAATCACTCAGCTCAGTTCCTCCAGTGGTCCTGCACACTAAACCTCAATGTGGTTGCTGGATCGCCCACATCACTCAGGGCCTGTAGGGATAAACCAAACTTTCCTCTGTTATATCACCATATAAACCCTCAGCTCTAAACTCTCCATGTGAGACAAATACACTGAATTCAACAGTAGATATTTACACTCAGCAGCCCTAAAACTACACCAGCCAGCTACAGCCCTCTAAAAAATAGCATTACTGGCTTGTATTTATGCGCCTATACAGTTCTCATACACCAATCAAAAAGAAGGGAAATATACAAGGCTCACGCCTGCATGTTATATCAGAACTGTATCAAAAGGCCAAACCCCCTGTAACTCTTATACAGGGAAACTCATGCAGAGAGCCTTTATGCATCTTGGAAACTAGAGTCTTTCCGAACCTTTAACACGTGTTTTTTCCTGCATATTTTTGTTGGTGACACAACTGAGAGAGCGAAAGAGGATTGAATACGGATTGCTTTCCTTTCTCAAACTGGAAAAATATCCTCCCACATTTTCCTGGGACATTGCAAAGCATGTGAGTAAATGTACAGTACTGCACAGAGATTTCTGCAGGGGGAGACGGTGAACAGTGGGCATTAGTCCAATGCCAGTGGCTATTGCCTGGACAACCAGTGATAGCAGGCAAGGATAATTCTTTTATGCAAAATCAACAAATCCTTTTTTGCCCAGAAGTGTTTATACGGAAGTTATTCCTGCTTAAAACGTACAGCTTGCATCCAACAACAGCTGTACCTAAGAATGGTGAAAGGTGAAAGGTCATGCTGTGCAAACAGGAATCTCATTAAGTGAACAACTGTCAAGTTAGGAAGACCACATGCTTATCCACATTTTTACGTAACTAGCCTAAACTAGTACTGAGAATGTGGCAGTGTTTGAAATGTAACAGGACAGTCAGTCTGGTCAAGCTGCCAAGCTTGGTTAACACCAGTGACACCAGTACACACCAGTCAGAGTCACTTGCAAGCAGTGTCACAAGGTAACAGCAGTGTTCAGGTCACATGACTGTACTGCAGCGCCAATGATGCACTGCATAGGTTTATTTAATTGCACTTTACAGTTGAACCAGTAATCACACACTGAAAATCAGCAGCAAATGGAGGCGGTAGAAGACAGTGCCCTCTGTCTAAGAGTATCTATCACCCACTAACCTCGCTAAGCCTGAAATCCAGAGCACTCCTCCCACCACATACTACAGACACCACTACAGCTCCCCCGGGCTAATGGTGTGGTGCATGCACACCCTGAATACTACTCATCTATCCTTTCCAGCACATAGCCGGAAGTAGGAGACACACTGCATAATCCTGTGCCATGCATTCATTCAGTTCACCCTCAAATCTGTAAACTCCATATATAAACCAGATCGTATTCAAATCTGTAAACCCCATGTATAATCCAGACCATATTTAAACCCAGTTCATCTTCAAATCTCTGAACTCAATGCATATAATCCAGTTTACGTTCATATTTATTTCCCTCATGTACAATCCAGTGTGCATTCACATCTGTCTTTCCAATGCATAATCCTGCTTGTGTTTATGTTGGATAACCCTGTGCATAATCCTACTCAACTCCAAATTCACAGGCATAAGAGAATCATAAAACTGACATGAATGAGGTCTGCCAGGATATCCCCATCATGCAGTGAGAGCTACCTTTGGGGTGACCAGCTTCTCGCCCCTCTCGGATCCCTCCTCGGAGTCAGAGCAGGCGGAGGTGTCACTTGGAGGGACGGGCAGGTTGAGGCGGGGCCGGTGGAGGGGCTGGAAGGTGAGCTGGGCGCTCAGCAGTTTGCTTACGGCACGCAGGGAGCTGCAGGTGTGTGGCGGCAGAGAGGGGTCTGCCAGCAGGTCAGTGATGAGCCCGTGGGCCTCGCCCATCACCGCGATGTCCACCATCACGCTGGTTCCTGAGGACTGAGTGATGAAAAGAATGAAAGAGAGCGAGACAGAGAGAGAAACGAGATGAACAGAGAAGGGAGCTCAACCCTGGACTGCAGTCCCGTCTGTAGAAGGGCTGACACAAGGCAAAGCTGACGCAATGAATAAGCGAGTCCCTTGTGGGTGCCCAAGCGATGGGGCCAGGGCCCCGAGCCAGCGCACAGAGACGGGCAGTTGAAAAGGCTGGGTATGAGTCAAAATATTCCAACACAAAGGGAAAAAACTTGCACAGGAAATGAGCAGAGAAGGAATGACCAGTGAACAGGAAGGAGGAGGAAGTCAATCAATAGATCAAACAATCAACCAATCAATCAGTCAGTTAATTTCTATAGCACATTTTCAAAGTCAATCACGTTGACAGACCAAAGGGCTGCATAATGGAGGATAGATCAAGAGGGGAGAGTAAGATAACCGGAGCATCAACCTGACTGTAGGCTCAAAGCCCTCTCCTCATTCAGGCACCATGGAAGCCCACCTACAAGCACCCAAAACTTCTCC
>JAAGVU020000001.1:1985958-2000559 GCA_011763525.2 Mormyrus iriodes
ACGTATAACGATAGGGGGACACTGTCTGCTTAGGGGGTTCTATAGCTATACGTATAACGATAGGGGGACACTGCCTGGTTAGGGGGATCTATAGCTATACGTATAACGATAGGGGGACACTGTCTGCTTAGGGGGTTCTATAGCTATACGTATAACGATAGGGGGACACTGCCTGCTTAGGGGGTTCTATAGCTATACGTATAACGATAGGGGGACACTGCCTGGTTAGGGGGATCTATAGCTACACGTATAACGATAGGGGGACACTGTCTGCTTAGGGGGTTCTATAGCTATACGTATAAGGATAGGGGGACACTGCCTGGTTAGGGGGTGTAAAGAGCAGCTGGGAAGGGCATCGCACACCTTAACAGCTCATTCAGGTCCATTTCACAACATCCATATTACCTCCCACCCAAAGCTTCACATCCCCATCACATCATTTAAGACACTATTTTGTGGGCTCAGAGAGTACGATAACTAAAACAAAAAGCTCTGAAAGGAACCTTGTCCAAAATATCTTTCATATGAACATTTAGCCAGATGGCCATAGGAAGCACTTTCTGAAATGAACGGTCTGGGCATTCTTTCCATTGTAGAGTTATGATGATGGTGACATCATTACCACTTGCCAGCTATTGCAGTTAAAACAGTGACATCATCTATGCTCAGTATTTCTTTGTCAGACTAAAGAATGAACCTCACTGCTTCATTCAGACAGATTTGAATCTAAAAACAGCTGAAATCTGCTGCTCTGTGCTGATTCACCAAAGCACTTCTTCCTGAACTGCACAGCACGCACACACACACACACACACACACACACACACAGACTGGTCATGAGGAGAGACACTTTCTCTCTTCAATGAGTCACGCTGTGATGTTGCTAAGCATGATAGGAGAGCTAGATCTCAAAGGCACAGCCCCCATAACCATGACTCATTCCGGCCAAACCAATGACAACACGAGCAAAAATAACTGAGGTCAACTCTCAGAGCCCAATATTAGAAGCTCAGAATCCTAAAGCTTTAGTTCTGCTTCGTGTTGCTTTAAAGACATATTTTGGCTGGCACAATACAAAACACCTTGCTTCTAACAAGTAGACCCATTATTTTTCATTCATTCTCTGCCGCTTATCCGGGGTCAGACTGTGGGGGCAGCAGTCCGAGCAGAGATGCCCAGACCTCCCTCTCCCTAGCCCCCATCTCCAGCTTCTTCAGGGGAATACCAAGGCATTCCCAGGCCAGCCAAGAGATATAGTCTCTCTGCCCCGGGGCCTCCCCCCAGCTGGACATGCCCGAAACACCTCCCAAGGGAGCCATCCAGGAGGCATCCTAGATAGATCCCCGAACCACCTCAACTGGCTCCTTTCGATGCGGAGGAGCAGCGGCTCTACTTTGAGCCCCTCCCGAATGTCCGAGCTCCTCACCCTCTCTCTACGGCTGAGCCCAGACACCCTGTGGAGG
Source organism: Mormyrus iriodes (assembly GCA_011763525.2). Taxonomy (NCBI): domain Eukaryota; kingdom Metazoa; phylum Chordata; class Actinopteri; order Osteoglossiformes; family Mormyridae; genus Mormyrus; species Mormyrus iriodes. The sequence goes on from JAAGVU020000001.1 coordinate 1,987,422, forward strand.
AAGCCCATTTCGGCCGCTAGTATCCGCGGTCACTTCCCAGAGCTCAAGACCATAGGTGAGGCTAGGAACGTAGATCGAGTAGTCAATTGAAAGCTTTCCCTCCCGGCTCAGCTCTCCCTTTACCACCACAGAACGATGGTACTGCATCCGCATATCTTCGGCTTGAGGCAGTAACTCCTCCCCTACCAGGAGAGACTAATCCACCCTTTTCCAGTTGAGTACCATGATCTCAGACTTAGAGGTATTGATCCTCATCCCGGCCGCCTCACATTCAGCTGCAAACCGCCCCAGTCTGCCAATGCAAAGGCACTGTCCCCATCCTCCACGCAATGTCGAAGGGGCGTGTCAGCCAAGACAGAGCAACCATTTGAAGAGCTTTCAGGAACTCAGGGCGAATTTCATCCTCTCCCAGAGTCTTACCACAGAAGAATTTTTGAACCACATCAGTGACCTCAGCCCTAGTGAGTGGTGAGTCTTACAGCTCTACTTCCTCCAAGAAAGGCATACTAGTAGGATTCAGGATGTCCTCGAAATACTCCTTCCCCCGCTGGCTATATCCCCATTTCAGATCAACCGTGCTCCATCCCTGCTGTAAACAGTATGGGCAAAGCCCACCTTCCTGAGTCACCTGACAGTTTGCCAGAAATTATTCAAGGCCAACCAAAAGTCATTTTCCACAGCCTCACCGACTCCTCCCACAATCGAGTTTTCACTTCAGCAACTGCCAAAGCCACAATCCGCTTAGCCTATCAGTACCTGTCAGCTGTTTCAGGAGTCCCATAAGTTATACAAGCTTGGAAGGCCTCCTTCTTTAGCCGACAGCTTCCTTTACCATTGGTGTCCTCTACTGGTTTCGGGAATTGCCACCGCAACAGGTACCAACAACCTTACGGCCATAGCACTACACTCGTAACATCACCCATTCAAACTCAATGTCTCCAGCCTACCTTGGGATGCAAGAGAAGTTCTGCTGGAGGTGTGAGTTGAAGATCTCCCAGACAGGGGCCTCTGCTATTCTCTCACAGGGCACCCTCACTATACATTTGGGTCTACCAGGTCTATCCAGCATCTTCCCCCGCCATCTGATCTAACTCACCACCAGGTAGTGATCAGTTGACGGCACAGCTCCTCTCTTCACCCCAGTGTCAAAAACACGTGGTTGCAGATCCAACAATACAATTAAAAAATTGATCGTTAAACTATGGCCTAGGGTGCTCTGGTGCCAAGTCCATTAATGAACACCCTTTTGTTCAAACATGGTGTTCATTATGGACAAACTGTGGTTAGCACAGAAGTCCAATAACAGAGCTCTGCTCGTATTCCGATTGGACAGGCTGTTCCTTGCAGTCACACCCTTCCAGGTTTCACAGTTGTTACCCACATGAGCATTAAAGTCCCCCAGCAGAACAATAGAGTCTACAGAAGGGGTGCCTTCCAGCACCCCCTCCAAGGTCTCCAAGAAGACCAGATACTCTGGGCAATAGGAGGCGACCCTCTACTTCACCAGGGAGAACTCCAATGCACTGGTGCTGAACTGGTGGGCTATGCGTAGACCTACACCTGCCCGGTCTCTCTCATCATGGGCAACTCCAGTGTGGAATAGAGCCCAGCCCCCCCCCCCAGGAGTTTGATTCCAGGGCCCGAGCCATGCGTCGAGGTGAGCCCGACTATATCCAGTCGGTATCTCTCTACCTCCTGCCCCAGCTCAGGCTCCTCCCCATCAGAGAGACTACACTCCATGCTCCTACAGACAGCTGACCTATGACCCCCAGAGGCTTTTTTCTCCCTACTTTGGAGTTTCTGGTTCCTCTCCTCCGTTGTCATTGTGCATTTTTTCTTTCACTCTTCCTTTCTCTGTCTTCCCTTTCCCCTGTTTTTTGTGTTATTCTACATTAATGATGTAGTAATGTATTACAACACACTCATGTAAAGTGTCTTGGGGCTATATAAAAATACACTGAAATTAAAATTGAATCCAGGACACAGTGTAATGGCCTAAAAATCATTCATGACTTTGCATTATAAATCCCCTACATAGTAGCTGTGTGGCACAGCTGGATGATTTAAAGTCATTAAATGCAGTTAACCGACGTAGGTAGTTTCTTAACCGTTACTCCACCTGCTGGCCGTAGCTATTATAATTAGTGCTTTGAGAACCTGCCCCCATTTCATTTTTACCCCTGTGGCTTGACATGTACAGATCAGCCGACATGGCTGAGGGAGCTTTTCTTGCCCCGGGACTAAACACAGGCTCCACTGTTTCTGTAATACCGTAATGGGAACGGCGCAGAGACTGAGGGGTTGTGACAGATGGTCTGAAGTAGCCGAGAGCAGTCAACGCTAACCATATTATACGAACTTCATGCAGGCCAGGCCAGTATTACACAGCAGCCAGCAGCCAGAACACCATGCTATAAGAGTGGGGCTGACTTTTCTTCTGCTCGGATGAATGTTATCAGATTTCCATTCCCACCCACCAGGCCAGGTTGTGACACAAGCTGCTACTAGTTCAGAATTATCCTGTTTACACTGGCACCGAGCAAAAAGGGTTGACCTTCAGTTCTCTGCTGCGTGGATTCCACTGTGCGGGTTTTAGTTCAGTTGCTCTTCTGTAACTTTCCCAATGGTGACTTTTCCCAATAAGACAAATTAACAGCCCATTTTTGAGGCCTTCAGCATGGTCATGAATCTCTATCTTCCCCAGAGGCAAGTCACATCCAAAACAACGCACATACTAACTGGGACCAGAGCCTAAATCAACCTGTATGTCACAAGATAGCAAAATCAAGACTCTTTAGTCAGGACCGAAACAGAAGAGGGGAAGCAGATGTCTCTGCACATGAGTGGCCTTAGCTCTGGTTATTCTCAGGCCCCGATCACACGAATTATGGGAAAATACACAATGATGACATTTGCCTTTCAATTCTCCAAATCCTTCTTAGCTCCCTCTTTGCGGGTTCATTTTGCCTGAGTTATTGTATGCATGGGGCACGTTTCATTAGATACTCATATTACGCTCTCCTCAAAGCCCAGTCTGACTGATTCTGCGTGTAACCACTGACATTATTTAGACTTTGGATTGAGTACAAAAAGATAGCCCTTTTTATACCACGCGTAGACAAAATGACAGCAGCTTGGACGTAATTAACGACATTTTGACCATGTGACTGTCAGCTGCGCTTGAGAACACAATAGTCCAAAATATAGCTCCAGCCTTTTACGGGTGTACAGCTTCACCCGAATTGGCCTTCTCTGAACACCATCTTAAGAACAATGGTTCTTTGTTGTCTTAATCAGAAGGAACAGAAAGGAGATGTGTTCAGTGCCATCAGCAAACCACCACCACCTAAAACAGACTCATGGAAATTCACTGGTATTTAAACATGGCCGAGGCTGGGCATGAAATCAACATCAAACATGTCCATCAGTCAGACGTATAACACACACGCCCCTGTTCACTTCTACTCAACTTTTAAAAGAACTGGGAGAACAGATTTTCCTGCCAACGTGAAACCCTGCAGAACCCCCTGTTGATGGACAAGCCTAAGTTCTTGTAAGGAATGGACCGAGCAAAATATGCTGGAGGTTTGGCAGCCTTTACAGATTGTTCTTCACACACAGAGCTGGCTGAGGCCATAAGACTCGAGATTTTATCCTCACTGTTCTCCTGGTAGCTCCCCGCAGCGTGTTTCACTCAAAACGTCAACATTCCCGCACAGTATTGACAGTAAGGACATTCAAAGTGAAACAAAAGAACAATCATCAGAGTCAAATAAGATAAAAAGCTAGTTTTAAAAATGTTTACCATGAAAATGAAATAACTTTTTAATGCAGAGGCATATGGCCGTAAAGATTAAACATGAAATGTGAATTTCCCTTTAACAAAAAAAAAAGGCATTTAAACAAAAGTTATTGTTTTCCTCTAGTGTGTGAGCAGAAGTTCCCTACATGGAAGCAAAGCATATAGCAGTCTGCTCACAAGGTCCACGTCCAGGCGTCTAATCAGAGAACCCCAGGACATTTCAAGTTCCCGTCACACAGCAGCTGGAAGATGCCCCAGCTTGAACTATAATAACCTATGTAATTTAAAACTGCTGCATTAGCCTGTGGACTTTCATGTAAACATATCAAGGCTCAGAGCCGGAGGACGTTTCTGAAGCCGGACGCTGTACGGCGAGTCACATTTCAGCCGGAATGTCCGGGGACGTTCTCCTCATGCCTCAGACGAGAAGCCATTTTTCTTCCAGTGTCCTGAAAAATGGCTATGAGTGATCCTGTTTAACCTGCTACATTTCAAAGATTGACGCAGGCTGCCTAGAGTGAAAGAAGCTGCATATTTTGAAAAGTCCCAGTAATGGCCATCGATATTTTTAGATTTTCTTAAGTACAATATTCAAAGTATTTGTATTTCTGTAGTCCTGACCTTCCAAGCAGCCTGATTCTCAAGCATGAGATGAGGTGAATGTGGCAGTCAGGCTGCTTTAATCTGCTTTAATTAAGCAAGTAATTGCTTAAATTTACAGTGTTTTGCTATTGAGAAATTAAATATTATTCTTAAAACTCCCAAATTTCTAACAAGTACAAAGCTTATAAAGCAACAAGATCTGGATGCAATACCCAAGACCCAATGACTGGCCTGTCAGTCGAATATTGAATTATGAATCTCTAAGCGCGTTTTCGCTAATTTGGTTTAGCATGGAAGCACCTCAGTTACTGTAGCCTGGCGCCATTTTTTTCCATGGTTCTATGTTTTTTTATGTCAACAAAATATGCTTTGAGGGTACTTCTAAACACATCGCGCCCCTGAAGACAACTAATGCAGTATCAGAACCATAACACAGCCCACGCAATACATGTCATTGCTTTGCAGAAACTTCTCACATTTTCCAAAAGGGGTTCCTCATTAGAACACAACCTGTTGACTTCAGCCCACATGGCTGCCCACCTTTCACGATTCATTTTCACTTATAATTTTTCTCACTTACTAGCCTAAATGCCTCAAAAGCTGCTTTAATTTTGACTTTCAAATGCTTGTGCTGTCTCCAACAATGATGTCTGACGGGAGATGGACCCCCCTGAGGAGGGACGTGATCATGAAGTGTAAGAGCTGCCTAATGTATAAATGTATATGAACATCACTTATAATCATAAACTAAGTTGACAAAGCATAGCTTGATTTGGATGGTGCCTCTGAGTAAGCATAATAGCGTGATCTCCCTCCAAAGGTTATATTAGGTTATATTCCACACTAAATTTGACTTCAGTTAAAAGAGGACACAGCTGAAGTGTAGGCTAAACTTGATGTTCGGAGAAACATTACGACTCGGCAGCTGTAGAGAAGGTTGCTGGTGAGCTGGATCGGAAGCAGACGCGATTTTATGATGAAAGTCAGCTCTGGGGGACAGTAGCAGGGAGCAGTATGCTCACACTAACATAAACACGGCAGCCCACTAGGCCATATGTGCGATGAGAAAAAGGTTAAGTGAACTCAAGTGTCTCCGTTGTCTGCGTGGGAGTATTCAGTCCTAGTTTGGAGCTCTTCTTAAATCCCGCCAAGTCAAGTAAACAAGAGAAAAATGAAATGAACAGAATGTGAAGTAAATCGAAATCCAGAACTAACAGCTCTTATTAACATTTACAGCCATGTGAAAAACAAAATATACCCTCTTTCAATTCTAAGGTTTTATGCATCAGGACATCACAAAAAAAATCACCTGGTCCTTAGCAGGTCTTATAATTAGGTAAATACAACCTCAGATGAACAACAACACGACATATTACATCGTGTCATTATTAACTAAGACAAAATGCAGAAGCAGGGTGTGAAAAATTAAGTGCACCCTTACTGCTTCCATAGGAATTAAGAGGGTAAGTAGCAGTCAGGGGTTGCTAATCAAACGCACTTGATTTAACTGATGTTGAGCAAGTGTGCCCATCTCTATAAAAGCAAAGGTTTGGCAGTTTGCTGGTCTGGAGCATTCAGGTGTGTGTAACACAATGTCAGGAAAGAAAGACATCAGCTATGATCTTAGAGAGGCAACTATTGCTACTCATCAGTCAGGGAAGGGTTATAAGGCCATTTCCAAACAATCTGAAGTCATTCTACAATAAGAAAGATTATTCACAAGTGGAAAACATTCTAAACAGTTGCTGTGTTCCCAGGAGTGGACATCCCAGCAAATTCACCCCAAGGTCAGTCCATGCAAAAAACCCAAGAGCTACATCTCAGACTCTACAGGCCTCAGTTAGCATGTTAAATGTTAAAGTTCATGACCGTACAATTAGAAAAAGACTGAACAAGCATGGCTTGTTTGGAAGGGTTGCCAGGAGAGAGCCTCTTCTCTCTAAAACGAACATGGCAGCAGGACTTAGGTTTACAAAGTTGCGTCTGAACAAACCACAAGACCTTTTGTCCTTTGGACAGACGAGACCAAAGTGGAGATGTTTGGCCATACTGCACAGCGTCACGTTTAGTGAAAACCAAACAGAATGTCAGCACAAACCTCATACCAACTGTATTGAGACGGACTCGCAGACGACTGCCACGCCCACGTGGTGTGGAATTGAACGGGTTGTTTGTTGTCCTCCCATTGCCATGGGGTGCTGGGAGGTGACAATTGTACAACATTCTCCGGACCGGATGGTCACCTGAATAGACACATATGAATTGATGGAGGTCTTTAATGGTTCAGTATGTGTATGGTCTGACCATCCTGAGATTCAGATGTGTGAGCCCATTGTACGTCCACGATTCACCTCATTGCTGGCACACTATGTTAAAATCACAAAGTAGTATAGTTTCGGGGCGCTTGATCCCAGGTATTTTTATGGGGTCAGCAGAGGGCACTTAGGCCACTTTGTTTTAACACACTGAAGGGGAGGGAATTTAGACTAAAACAATGATTCAAGGCTGGGAAGCTAAAGGTGGTGGGGAGTTGGAGATTGCAGGCTGGGACACAAGGACGAACTAATTGGACGATAAGGGAAGAGGATTTGATTTGTGCCCGAGCGGGATGTGTTCCTGGCCAGCTCGCTCACCACTCCTGCACAATTGTAGTAAACAAGAAAAAGTATAGCATAAAGGAGGGGGAGAACTCAGTGCTTGTTGGAGTTCAGCTGTGGGATAGAGCGCGCGTCGCCCGGCATTTCTCGGGAACACGTGTTGGTCTCCTGCCAGGACTGAGAGGGCTCCCCGGTCCGCATGAAAGGTGGGTGATGATAGCATGTCTGAGTGTATATAGCTTTGCAATCTCATATTGGAAAAAGGCAGTAGTATTAGTGTGTGTGTTTTATAATTAACATTTACTATTATATACTGATTGTTATAATCATCTGATGTGACATATGTCTTCTCAAACTGTATAGAAGGGGAGTATATGTGTGCATCTTTTATTATGATGATAAAAGCGTATTATTATTAATAACTGTAATAAAAGGTATATTCGAACCTAAGCATGCTTGTTTGTTCCTTTGAAAACCCTGTGTTCCCCTCTCGTACTAAAACAAGCTCCCTTCCACAAGTTGTCAGTCCTTGGAGCCAATGCGGTGACAGTAGTGGAGACAAAGGCAGGTTTTAACAGACCCAGTCCTCCTTTGTCCTACATTACTTTTCAACCCTTCAAGAGCAGCAAGAATGGTGGGACTCCCCAGGGAACATGGCTGTTGGGACTGTGGTGATGACAGCTGACCCTCAATTGCTTCATTCACGATAGCCAATAGGCAAAGTCATCAAGGTGTTTCCTGCTCCAGATGGATGTATCAGGGCAGCAGAGATTAAAGTCAAGGATCGACCTTATACACGACCTATTATGTGCCTAATCATCCTCCCAGAGATTCCGGATATGGACTAAAATATCCCAGTGTAAACGTCAACTGTGTCTTGGAGGAGCAAATGTGACACACATTTGGGGTGGCGGTGTTAAGAAGATGGCTCAAGTGTGAGTTATGGCAGACTGCAGCAGCACCAATGCAGGATCAGTTACTGCAATTCCATGATGAACCTGAAGGTCATCATCGTGCTCCATAAGAAACCTACGTCTTCACATTGTATCCTCCTTTCCTAATGGTAATTTCCTCAATAGTGATTTCTGGCCACACAAAGCCAGGTTTTAAACCTTTTAATCACATCACAACAGTAGCAGTTCTCAATCTGGAGCAGAAAGAGGAGGTGGGAGGAGTAGTTCCTATCTAAACACTGACACTTAGGTTCAGATAGTTATGTCCAGCTCCCTATAATAATTTAAATATTTAAATACCAGGTGGAAAACTGATTCTTAAACGTTAGAATTTATGGTAACACTTAACTTAAGGCCATGTTTTTAGTAATTTATAAACACATTCATAATAGTTATAGCCATTTTATGAACACATTATAACATATCTATAAAATGGGATAAAACATTATAGCCGTGTGTATTATGCATTATGAATGTTTTGTGAATTTCATAAGATCTATAATGCACTATAGGTACCTTTTTATAATGCATTATAATGGTCAGTATTAGCATTACAGAAGCTTTGTACTGCATAATGAAAGTATCTATGGTGCATTATTGAGGAGAGCTTCATAAAGCATTCATAATGCATAATAAATATAGCTGTAATGTGTCATGCCATTTTATAAATATACTTATGTTTATAATACTTTATGAGTGCATTATAATGAATTATGAATGTGTATAAACAACATGGCCTTAAGTGTTACCAAATTTATTCTCAAAAATGAAATATTAAGATCGAATGAATTGATATTTCAGTATCGACCCACACATCCCTAATTTGGAATATGCAATACTTGGAAGCAAGTGAACCCGTTTCATAGTATACCCCATAGGTTGGGTTCAGAGAGTAAATTGCTATAATGATTGATTGCTCATTGTAATCCTGGTTTCTGCAATGAAAAATCCCGAGTTTGAGCTAACTCTGAATTAACATACTGTGGTTACTTCAGGTCAGGTCAAGTTAGGTTGGGGAGCATGCAATGGTACAGCACGTTGCCGTGACCACCACGTGATGAAACACTTCAGGGTCCGCCCCCCAGGTGCCAGTGCCTCCTGATGTCCTGTCAAGGCCTGCCTTGCCTGCTCCCCCCCCAATGGTTGCTCTCTCTGGAGCCCAACTCATCGACTGAGTCTCCTGCGCCAGATACCTCAGCAAGTCTGGGGGACGACAGTCCAGAGGAGAACCCACCTGAAGATCTGGAGTGAGACCCACTGGGAACGTGTCTCGGTCCTGACCCATGTTTGATTGGGCACCCCCATTGGTTCAGATTTAAGACAGTCGCAACTTTGATGTCATGTCTGTATTCCATACTCGGGCACGGTTAGCGATCACATCTGTACCATGCCTGAGTCTGATTAATTGTGCTCTGGCCCACCTCTCTAAGTGATACTCCTTTCTGACAATTTTGAAGTGGTTTAGAGGTGGGTATTTGTAGAGGTGGAAAAAAGTACACAACTCCTACTCCTGGTTAAATATTTCTCCAATACAAATGAAAGTTGTTCAGTCAAATTTTTGAGTTGGAGTACCTGCTTTTAAAAATACTTAAGTATTCAAAAGAATATTTTCTTTTTAATGTCAACACATTGTTGTATTGTTGCCGCAATGCATTTACAGAACTTCAACAAATGGATATGGGAACCAGTTAGCTTCAAAACCAGTTGAGAAATAACATCAGTCCCAGTACAACAACCTGGTGGGCAAATCCATAAAAATTAACTTGACCAACCATAGCATAAAAACTGCAACTATTACGAGCACAGACAGCTTAGTCTAAAATGTTTACTGGAATTAAATGTTTAAATACCTTGACATGCTTTCTCATGTTGGATGGCGAATTTTTGAAGACATTGTTGAAGTTCGTGCAGGGTAAATACAGCAGACATTTAAAATAATACAAATCTTTCAAAAATCTAAAAAATGGACTTCAGATATGGCTATGGGTGCTCTGGTGGGGAACCTTTATCATCTTTATCTGCTGTAGTAGCCAGCATTACAACTACCAAGTTCAAAGTGTGTGCTGTAGTTTTTGAACAGTTGAACTTGACATGCGTGAGTAGTTTATCGTGTGGTGTTTCTCCTTCAAAGTAATAAGTAACAAGGACCTTTCTAGAAATGTAGTGGAGTCAGAAGTACAGTATTTGTCTTTCAAATGTGGTGGAGTAAAAGTCATGTTTCGACAGATGAAAAATGTATTTAAGTCCAGGACTTAAGTAACTGTACTTTGCTACTGTCCACCTCTGGGTATATGCCATGTACTTGCGTGTACCCACCACTACACCGTTGTGCTGCTGGGGGCACAATTCTGCATTCCTGTCGTGTTGCCAATAGATTTTTCACAGACAGCTTCACATGTGGGAAATCATCAGAGGTGAGCCTCCCTATGGACATATATGCCAGGTGATGCCTGAGGAAAGCTGGGAAAATCATCAAGGATCTGTCTCTCAAGCCACAGACTGTTCACACTGCTGATGTCAGGCAGATGGTACCATAGCAGCCACCGGGTGGTGCTGCCACTTTGGTCACTCACCCTCCAAGACCCACACCTCAGGGCAAGGGTTGACAGGAAATTTACCTGGGGCTATAAAAGGCCAGAACACCTGTGCCCCACTTTTTTTTGTGCTCTTTTCTTTAGTCTTTACACTTTTGTCTCCTTTGCACGTGTCCTTTTACCTTCTTCGACTGACCTCGGCCCTCCAATAATTTGCTCTTTTCTTGTGTGGCTGTGGAACCGCGAAGTCTCTTGCTCAGGCCAGACCCGCATTACAATGGACTTTATTAAAGAACTAACCGCTCCGTCTCACAATGCTAGGACTGTGTAACTCGGCAGGTTAATTTTAGGCTAGGTTGTAAACATTTAATAATTAATTAAAATTAACTGTGAATCTTTTTCAAGAGCCATGAATTGGTGCAATTAATGTTTATTTCGATGCACATCTCTCTCTTCTCTTTTTTTCTTTTCCCCCTCTCTCTTCCTTATATTTCCTATGTCTGCCAAACCCATTGTTACACAAACATAAAACATTACACATGATGCGTGGTGGTGTTAGGGGGATTCAGGTTCTTTGTTCTGGTAATTCCAAAAATTAACACAATTCCTGCACGGATTTGAATCTCCAGCTGCATTCCATTCTGCGCTTATCAGCGCTGCCCTTCTACTGCACAAGTACTCTACCACTGACATGCGCACATGCACATGTACTCTATAATGGGCATGCACATACGTACGCCACATACAATCTCGTACACACACGTCACATACTTCACACACTCATACATCCGCCTTTTTCCTACCTGCTTCACAACCTTGTGAAGACTGTCCATTGTTGTATGTTCTATGTTGTTTTATGTAAATGTCTTTTTTTCTCAATTGTGGACTTGTGGTCATTCAGATAAGACAAAAGCCAGCACACTATACCAAGCACTCCCAAAGCCTTCAGATAGTTCCGATGAACTATTTTAGTTAAAATGATGGAATTTTGTGTAAAATGAGACTGATTAAATTACCTGATTATCACCCAGCCCCAACAGCCAAACCAGTAGGCCCAGAGACAGTGTCAGGCAGGCAGTACTGCAGTACGAGGGCCCGGACCAGCAGGATATGGGACAGTGTCAGGCAGGCGGTACTGCAGTATGTGGGCCCGAACCAGCAGGCTCTGGGACAGTGTCATGCAGAGAGTACTGCAGTATGAGCAATGTTGTATATTACCATTTTTTAAATATTTCCTTTTGGCACTGTTGTTTTATTTGCCGTAGTTTGCCTGTACTGTTGTGGGACTTTACACACAAGATTTGCACTCACCTGCACTTACCAAGTGACAAATAAAGTGATTTGAATTCTTCATAACATCTCATTCTTGATTGAGATCAAATGGACAAATGAAGCAAGAAAATAAGGGAACCTTCAGAATATTGACTATTTAATAAGCACAGTCGTTCACACCAGACAGAAAAGAAATAAGGGTTCATTGTTGATGTCTTTCACATAAACAAAACATTTGCTCATACATAGTATTACACAAATTTGAACTGTGACATCATGTTGTTGGGCCAACATTATTTAAAGTTTTGGTAAATGTAGAAATTATTATCCATTATATAAATTTTAGAGCAGCATAAGATATATCAGTTTGATTCCTCAACAGATTAACATGGATATCTCCCTTCTTTATTTATGCATGTGTCCAATGAGTAACTGTTAAGTTTTATTTTGTAATAAGGTACAGGCCAAATGAAATGTAAATGAACTGTAAGAAGAAAATGAAAATGTATCCAAGGGAAATTATACATTATTGATTGCCTATGAAAATAAATTGTTACATAATATAATCTGAAAAGTACGGGACAGTCAAATTATCTGGGGTTCCAGCCTCTGAGATATAGAAAAGAGGAAATAAAAAATATGTGAATTACATTTGATTGAAAGGTGGATAGAAAATGTGATTTGTAAAAATCCTAAAATTGTAATCACCTTTCAGGTGCAGGTAAATCAGGACCTTCAGGATGAAGCGAAGGACGGAACCCTCTGTAGTGGGCTCTAATCAAGAAAGACAAGCAACATCCCAATATTCACTTTCAAGAGAAACAAGCAAGAGCAAATATTCATCCATCCATCCATTTTCTGTTCACACACCATCCATCCAACCATTTTCTGTTCCCCTGCCCCAACCTACCTCCAAGATCCTAGTGTTATGTGATATCTAATATGTGAGCAATATTGAGGGACAGTGTCTCAGCTAGGATGCCCTCAGCTATCTCAGCACCTTCCACTGCCACTCAAAGCCCTAGTGTTACGTGGAATGTGGTGTCAGGGACAGGGGAGCAACAAGGGCATGCAAGGAGTGCCCCCCCCGCCCCCGCACCGGGGCCAGGTCCCTGACTGGTCCCATTTAGTCCCCATCCCTGCCCCACCCAGCCAGCAGGGTGCCCGACCGTGGGGGCATCACCCCCCAACAGGCGAAGACCGGAGGAGCCCCACCCCGCCACGCACGACAAGACCCTCGCCTGCGGCCCAGGGCGGGACATCCCCGGACCCCCCAGCAACCGGAGAGCCTGTCCGGTCAGGCAGGCTGACTGCCACCCTCTGGCCCCCCCCAGGTACTGCCCCCCCAATCAGGGCGGAGGCCCCCCATAAGCTCCC
>JAAGVU020000001.1:2007178-2021734 GCA_011763525.2 Mormyrus iriodes
ACCCATCATCCGCAGAAATCCGCGAACCAGCGAAAAATCCGCGATATATATTTAGATATGCTTGCATATAAAATCCGTGATACAGTGAAGCCGCGAAAGTCGAAGCGCGATATAGCGAGGGATCACTGTATAGAATATTCAGAACATCATCTTGCCCTCTACAGTTTTAGAATAAGAACATTATGTACAAATCAACGTATTTTAAACTTTTGGCTTTCACTTTTGCATACCAACAACAACTAATAATGGCAAACAAGTGACTTGACTGATAGCTGAACTCACATTTTGAATGGTTAAATGTAGCTAATCGCTTTCCATGTCAGACATATTCAGACACACACACATTATGTATTTGATATGCACATAGTTTATAGTGAAGCTTGGGGTCTGAGCAAAACCATTTATCCACGCCAACTGGCTACCGCACTGCTATCGATTAATGGTGTGACATTTGCAAATGATTCGTTTGGGTGTAACAAAAGTCCCTTACAGGACCTATATAGTCATGTTCACTTCCCTGCATAGATTCGTTCTTTTCGTTTTTCCACGTGTCCTCAGAAATGTGACTTGAAAGCTGCTTTCCTCCTCCACTATGGCCAGTTAGAGACAGTGAGGCATGGAAAGGCACACTGTAAGCGGGCATATGATTGGCTCGAAACTAAACCTTGGACTTAAGGTATACACCTACAGTGAACAACCAAACGAGAACTGTTAATGACAAATTCCCTCTCTTGATGACATGAGTCAGTGAGTGGGTGAATGAGAGACTCAGATAGGCTACCTCTTGCAGGGTTGCCAACCTTGATCATCTGGATGGAGTGGCATTTTAAATTTGAGACACACGCAGTTACGTGTATGTAACAGGTTTATTACATTGTAAATAGTCTGTAGGAGTTTGCAAATTACCCCAGTGCTTTTTATGTAGCTAATTTTAGGTTTATAATGGAATAACATAGATTTGTTGTAAGATTTCTTTCATGAGCGTGAGAGTCTAATAATGTGAGTGTCACATCAGATGCATGAGAATTCCTTCTTTGAGAGTGTTGGCAACCCTGCTCTTAGTCATGACTGAACAAGAAACATGAAGGAGTGACGAAGTTGGTAAGTGAGTGGATGAACGAGAGACTCGTTTACGTTAGTACATCTGCCCCCAAGTGTTTTCTACAGCTGTCGTTTCCTTCCTTTGCTGCCACACAATGCTTCTGTTTGATTTTGGGGGAAATTTGTCTGAAAATGAAACCAGGATTAGATTTTCATCGATTTAATGCTTTTATGAAGCAGTAATAATATCCACCAAATACTTCTTGACTTATTGCGTTCACAAGGTTACATGTCATCAGCTTTCCCTCTTCCCTTTGATACCACTAAGTGGCATTGCTTCAGTTTTGGGGTGATCAGGCTGAAAAAAACAATAGTGCCCATACAATGCCTCTGCAAAGTTAAAAAAAATATACATCAAAAACTTTTTGAGTTATCATTTTAATGGGATCGAGTGTCAAAACTGCCTTTTTTGGATATCAGTATGTGGTACTGTTTCAATTTTGGGGCGATTTGGCTCAAAACACAACAGGGCCCATACAATTCCTCTGCAAAGCTGGGGAAAGATCCACCAAATGGTGTTTGAATTATTGGCTCGCATACAAAAGTGCCTGTGGTGGCGGCAGAGACGGCGGACTGGTGCTAAAACCATATGTATTCCATGAAGGCCAGGGAATACAATTAGGATATCTCCTAAGTTGGATTTCCCTGAGAAAAAGTGCTGGCTATATTTTGATGTAAAATTTCTGTTGCTATGCCACTGTGCACTAGTTAGCAAGAAATGCATGCCGCAGACAAGTGTGGTCAAGCCATGTTTTCTATACAATTTTGTATGTTACTAATGGAACATCATTAATGGAAAATAGTTAATGTCTCTGACTTCTTTGCTGACTGATATGGCAGTACCATGTTATCCCTTAGAAGGAAATGGAGATGGGCAGGATGACATCACGATTGGGGCCATGTGTTGCAAGTACAAATTCAGAAAAAAAAAACCCAAGTACAACGAAATAGTTTGGCACAAATTCCGACCAACTGGCCAGACACTGCCAGAAGCTCACTGCAGAGGATGCAGGGCAAGGAAATTTACTACCGATTCAAGTTACCAAGTAACAGGAGGATATTTAGCAATGGGCAATATAATAAAAGTAGCATCATGTCTTCAATGCTTCAGCTTCTGCTCCAGACTCTTTCAGCCATTCAGTATTATGCGTATAAATCTGACTGCAGTTTAAAGTTTGACCAAGAACTCATAATTACATATACATACAGAATGGCCAAGTTCTCTTCAAAATGTTCACATGGTGGCGTTTACTGTTTATTAAAATAACAGGAGAGAGGGGTAGCGCAGCCTCAGATTATATACGGCGATATACCGTCTGGAGATGGACCGGGGCCGTGGCAGCCAGACACTGTGTAAACACTTGCCAGTTTTAAAAGGCCGCCTTATCTGGAGTGCAAATAAAAGGTGGACGCAGAAAAGCATGTCCTGTTAACATGCCTCATGTTTATTCTGTGCTGGATGGTTGCTGGGCTCGGGAACGGGACGGAACTCGGGCCGGCAAGCGCTGTCATTCCGTGATGTTCTGACCCGCGGCTAAACTCCTTAGAGTGAACCTCCACTGTTTACCTCCATTACATAGAAAAATACTGTATCTTTTAAAGCCTTATTGAAAAGAAGAAAGTTATTAAAAAGAAAGCTACCTATTATCGTGTGCCCTATTCTGTTCTTTTGATGGTGAATCAGGATTGTAAGTTATTTAAAAACTCCCAGGATGAAACAGCTTTGTAATCTCTCCTCCTCCAAATTAATGGGCAGCGTGAAAAAGGGGTTTGCATCACTGTCCAGTGAAGGAGTCTCCGGGATGCACGTCCCAAATCCCGGCCAAAATAACCAGTCCAGATCTGCTTCTGTCCGAGTCTGTTCTCCACCTCTTCCTCCTCCTCACAGAGTCCATCTCATGTGGGACTATCACCCAAGAGCAAGACTGTCATCGGCTCGGGCCGGCTAATGCTCTTCAATAACATGGTGAAATGGTCGAGGCTGTATCCTGCGCGAGATTAACAACCAAGTAACAGTAAGCCTTCATTCACAAGCTGTAATATTTAGCAGTTTCCCATCTGAGCCCTAGAATGTACATGAGCAAACACTAAAACAAGACAAACAAACAAACAAGCAAAAAGGCTTCAGGAAAATCGTAACGCTCTGGAAGCTGTTTTAATGAAGCTAGAATGTTTTAGTTTCTTAGCTTAATTCAGAAGAAGCCCAGGAAAACAGTAGAACAGAAATAATGGGACTGATCCCCAAAGGAGAGATTTGTTTCGCATCATTTAAAAAACTCAGAGACGGGGGAAAAAATTTAAATCCCATATGGTGGAACAATGACGTCAAATCGAGAGCGTTTGTGCAAAACAGCAGAAAGTGAAAGGTGCTGAGCCTTCGAAAAATGGTGCAGTGCTGCCTGTCACCTGCTGGTGGAGCTCTGATCAAGACCAGCGCAAGGGAAGCCAGGAAAGGAGCTCTCTAACAACAGGAGGAGACTGAAAATACACACTAACATACACACGTATCGCACACCTTCCTAGTTAATGCTGGTTTGGATTAGTACACTAGGACCAGATGAAGAAGCCTATACGCTTAACAAGCTCCGTTTCACTCATTTTGTGCACCCTTAAGTCAGAAAAAGTAAGTTGGTCAAATGCAGTTAATATCACCCCTAATCAAATGCTCAGTCTAATAAAGAAGGCCCTCCCACTGGATCACATCTCTATCGGTTAGCTTTGACGTATAAACCGAAGCCTCATAAACACCTGTTTCTTGGTGAAGTTCATACATCAGTAAAGTGTTTGATATTTGTTTACAAAAACAAAAGGTACAATATAAGTGCTGCTTGAATCGCAGCTCACCGTTAAACATTTCTGATCAAAGGTGATCCATATCAACCACAATGTTCTGATCTCTCCACCCAGTAAACAAAACAGACAAACCGGTACACCAGGAGGTGGACACTCCAAAGCGATACATATTGTTTTCATTTTCTTCACGTTTATAACTTTGGGGGAAAATTCCACGGGAAAACATGACTAATTCTGTTTCTGCAGAGGGAGCTTGTGTAGACCAGGCGAGCCAAAGTACAGCCCCTAGGTCCTGGGACTGAGTTTCAGGCATTTTCAGGCAATGCCTTTATTGTAAGAGCAGGGCCCAGCTGGAACACACTGCTGCCTTTCCATGTATGTGAGGGAGCCAGAGGTAGGTTTGAAGTCTCAGGTAACATCTGCATACTCTTGGTGTCGGACATGGCCTCTATTTTACACCATGTCACACTTGACGCATATCCCTCAGACTTTTTACAAGAAATTTAAAAGAAAACAAATTTGTTTAACTTCATGGAAAACACAGAGAGATAGTAGTTCAGAAGGTGTGTCCTTCTGTTCATAGATCCAAAGACCATGGATTATAATACTGAGGCTCCCCAATGTCATCATGCCTCAAACCTAAAAGCTATGACCCCTGAACCCATGTTTCCCTCATGTGATCACACGCCTATCACAGCAGCACATGAAGAGTGGGTGGGCACCAGCTACCGTTTCTTTGCCTGGGGAGCGCCCCCTCCCTGCAATCCCCCCTTGACCACCTACTCGTGTTTTGTCAGACCCCACCCCTAATTTTCATGCCTTGACTAATAAGGTCCCAGTGGGTTCAGGGGAAGGGGAGAAAGGGGATCCAATGTTTTTTTAATCTTTTCCTGAAGAAAGACGAATTCCTCTGCATGGAAAATCTTGCACAACTGGAACTGTTTAATGAGCTGATGTGTGGGGATTCACACATTTTGTTAAGGGTGTTGAATGAACAAACAGGTCATCTGCCAAAAGTTTACATCAAGTGTTCTTTGATAACGAAAACACTTATGCCAAATAAACGGACGCACGGTTACCTGTGTCTAGAAGCATGGGTAAAATGAGTTTCCGTTCTGGATAGACTACATGCTATTAAATGCCACTAGTAGACCATGACACATTTATTTATTTATTTTTAAAAATGCTTAATCATTCTACAAATAAACATCAAAATATATTACAGCAAAGCTGCAGAGAGCAGCTCGAATTACCATCACGCTGAGAGAGGCCTTCGCTCAGAACTCACGGCCCAAAAAGACAAGCGGTTGACCCAGGGAAACAAACAACAGCTTTGGGAGACGTCCACTATTCAAAAGCAAGACACCAGGTGCATCAATTAGGTACTCGTCTTACTGGGTGAAATTCAGTGCGGACGCGCTGTTTAGAGGCGCACATCAAGGCATAAACAAACCCCTTCCAACTCCATTGCCATTTTTTCCTCTTTGAAGCAATACCATTAAAAAGTTACACTCATCTACTAAGTGAAAGTCAATCTCTGTGCCTGCTGGGACCCAAAAGGCCTCACCCAGACCCTGGCTCTCATCAACTGTACAAGGCGTCCGAGGGAGACCGCAGGACGACACCAGCCACGCTCCTTCGCAGACCGAGAAGGGACTGCAATGCACACAGTTCACCAGCATGAAGACACGACCACATCTTCGGGAGCATCTAAGCCAAACTTAACACCTTCTGGAAAGAGAGCTGCACCTCTGTAACAGGGTGATGTAAAACCATAGCTCTCAGCATTTCTCACACTCCTTTTGAGAAACCATGGATGGAGGCGTGGCCTGTCTGTCAACAACAATCCGCATGGTCTATTGATATTGGCTGAAATGCTGAGTCGCTGTGGGTCACAGCAATGTGTGAAGGTAGCCTGTCGTGGGTTGCATTGGTGCTACATCTACCCTCACCAAGTACTGAACAATGTGCATTTCAGCTGCCGTAATGACACAGTGTGGAGCTCACACATCCCTAAACCTGCTGGAAGGTAAGGTTTTTGGCTGACATAAAAATCAAAACATGTTAAACATGAAAATATACATGCATACAGCTTCACACATACACAGAATTACATAACAATGGACTATTTAAAGAAAATGGATGCAAACAGGCATAAACAGATGATTCAAAAGAAATACTGCCCATACAGAAGAAAAACAATGTGCCACGTTGTGACAAGTGAGAACGTGCAGCACAGTGAGGCCAGCTGGCCCTTTCTGCTCCCAAGGCCCCTTGAGCGACAGCTCTCTGGGGCTGGATTTCGCATTGCCCTGGCAACCACAGGCAATACAGATAGCAGCTCATCAGACCCATCCAGCCAGGACCTATTCCTAGGTTCTGTAAACATCTAGAACATTTGAGGTGGAAAGAAATGCACTGTTCTTACATGACACACTTCCACACAGAGTACATAGTTGCTTTCACAGATATGTAGAACACTGATTCCCCAACAAATACACACTTGCATCTATGAAGCTGGCTCATGTTCACTCATAAATCCATCCAAAAGAGACACACAAGCTGGGGATGCTGGCTTACTCTGTTAGTCCATAGCTAGTAGCATGTTTTAGGGTAGTCAATCTGACTGTGGGCTGACATCGAAATAAAAGCGTTAAAAGCCAAGATATAACAGCACTGATCAGGCAAGCCAGAGTCCAAATCACACAGTGTGGCTACATAGGGGCTAGAAACTGGAAAAAACACCACAGTCAAAACAAGATTTCTCTGCTGGCAGACATTCAGCAGACTTTTGTATTCCACCGGCCGCGAATGATGGACCAAGGATTAGGGGGCTGCTCATAGCTTCCTAGTGGGGATCTCAGGCGATGAAGCGCTCTGTCCTGGATCCTGCCCCCTTCCCACTATTCACCCTTACATTACAATAAGCACTTGCCAAAAGGTACAACTGGGCTGACATAACCGTGAATAAACAAAACAAAGCCACTGCTTTGGCTTCACTGCCAAAGTGCCTCAGCATGTGAATATACAGGCTGAACTATGCACCAGCCTGGATAGGAAGTTGATGCAACGTCTCCTATGTGGACCTGGACGAACGAGACACTACCCCTAGCTTGGTGAAATTAAAATTCCTACTTTGAGAGATATAGAGAGAGAAAGAGCAAGGCAGTAGGACAGAGATGAAATAATCAGCAATAAAAGACTTTGAGAGACAGACCCCCCCTAAAAGAGGGACCAGAGAGTGGGCTGGGGGGGGGCTTTATTAACCTCCATCTGCAGGTAGGCATCTCTTGCAGGAACTGAGAGACCACCCAGTACAGTTTATCCACCAAATGCGGGGGGGGGCAGATAATAAAATCACAGTTTGTGACAGAGCATGTTGAAACTATGCAGAAACAGGCATACATTCTATGCATGTGTTTGTGTGGAAGGAAGGAACAGTTCTCTGGCCCTGCACTAATGCTCTCAGAAAAGGAAAGCAGTGATAAGAGACTATCAGGCTGTTGTATAAAAACATGCAATGCAACAAAAATATTCCATTTCTCTCACCACATGCAACACACCAACCTGCTATCTTTCATCTGCAAGTGAACAGCCATCCATCCATTTTCTGAAACCACTTGTCATATTCAGGATCACGGTGGTCCAGAGCCTATCCTAGAGGCTACAAGTACAAGGCAGGGAAGAACCCAGGAGGGGGCACTAACCCATCACAAGGCACACTCACACACACCATTCACACCTAGGGGCAATCTGGTAGCTCCAGTTAACCTCGGCATGTTTTTGAATTGTGGAAGAAAACCTGAGTATGCAGAGGAATCCACATGATGACACGGAGAGAACATGCAAACTCCACACACACAACATCATGGTAGAGATTCAAACCCTGGTCCCAGTGGTGTGAGGCAACAGTGCTCACCACACCACCATGCCGCCCCTGCAAGTGAACATTACAATTAAAAACCATATTATGTTCAGTTTTTTGCCTTTGCTCATAACATTTCTGTGGTAATTACTGACTGTTACACACTGAAACAACATTCTGGTACATCATGGTGACTTCTGGTCATAATTAATTCAAGTGATTAAATAATTCAATCTCCAAAATCACACTTGTACATCTCATCATCAACAAACAGGTCTAAGTCTCAGGAAACAAGGAAATCTTTGCAGGTAACAGTGCTTAGATGCTATTTATATAGCCAAAAACATACAAACATATATATTAGGGTCTCAAAAGGAGACATAATTAAATTGCACACTTACACCTACAATCATTCGTTTAGCCCATTAAATCCCCATAAAAGTCAAATCAATCAGCTTCCATAATAACCTTTCAGAATGATGTTCCTCCCAGCTAAGGCCCAGAATGAAGTGCCTGAGAAACTGGGTGTTGATCTGCTTCTTTGTAAGTAAATTTTACGAGGGTACGCCACGTGCAATGCAGCAGGCTGACAGAGCACAGGAGGAAATCTGACAGTCCCCTGCCCTGACCACTGCTGGTTCATCCAGCCCAGCTCTAGTGGGATTACAGCGCAGCGAGCAGAAACTTATGCCGTACTTGTGGACACGGGGGACCATTTACAGGTTCAGGGTAGTTAGCAGCACAGTGGAGCCGAAAGCCCCAACAAGCCCCTTGTTGAGAGACAGACCTCGCCTCACCGTGATGCAGCCGGCTGGGAGAACCTCGTATGCAGCTGCTGTTTTGGTAGCTCACAAGAAGCTCTGCCTCTCTGCCTTCCTTCTTTCCGCCAGAGCTACATTCTCACTGAAGTGAAGGAGATGTAACAGCTCAGTTTCTCTCATCCCGTACTTTAACCACACGGCAAGGTAAGCTCACAGCACTCATGCACCCCCTTAACAGGAATGCCACTTTCTGCATGCCTGCGAATTGGAACAAAGCTACACAAAAATGCATATCAGCAGAGGACAGAAGTGCTCACTGTTCTTAAAAACACGACAGGATTTTCTATTACCCAGTTTTTATCAACAATCAAAAGAATAGGCATAAACAAGCCATTCTTTGAATTTTCTCCTTTTAAATTTAAATAGTCCAGACCTGCACATGCATTCTCAATGAAGCCCTCCTATGTATTTAGATCTCTGCACAAATATCAGCTCTATGAGCCAAGCGGCCCTGGGCAGATGTTTATAAACTGACCCAATCTGGGCTTCACACGTGCCTGACAGCATCGGGCGCCAATCGCAAAGGTTGCCACGGCATTCGGTCGACGGGTGGGCCGCAGAGAATGGCTACCCTCCGTTTCACCCCACATTAACAGCTCGCTGGCCTTTAAATCTCCACCAGGGGAAAACAGTGGCATTGTGCTCCATGCGCCGGCTGTAGTGGGGAAGCGGGCAGGTTAACGACTACTGGGAAACAAGATCGAACTCGGGGCAAAATGTTCCATGAAAAGCAAAAAAACATGTGCTACTTCCGCAACCATTTCTGAGCAGAACTTAAGAGAACAGGAGGCAAAGTACAATGCCTTTCGAGGACCCTGTCTTTGATGGGCTGCCTGCACATGAAGGTCACCTCCCGCACTGCTGTGCTCTGTCTTTCCCCACTGGCAGGCCCTCAGAGAGACTCTTCAGCATCAAATCCCATCAGCTCATACAGACACAGCTATTTGGGTCCTGTTTAAAAGCCTTTGTTTATTTTGGTTGCTAATACATGCTTTTATCCCAAAGCGACTCAGAGTATGATTTGCTCAATTACACAACTGGATGGTGTTACAGAAACAGTTCAGGTTGGAGCAGCTTGTTCCTGGGTACCAGAGCTCACTCTATAACTACTACACTATCTACTAGTTTCTTAGGTGGAAAAAAAATTAAATGAAACACATAAAAAGAAAAATCACACCCAAGGAAAAGTGCCTGGGCTCATTTTTAAAAGGAGGCTGACTAGATGGCAAGTATGCCCCCCACCCCCTGAAGGAAAACCTGCAGGCAAAAAGGGAGGGGGATGTGAACAGAGCAGTGCTTCTTCTGGCTTTTCACTGGAACACTAAATCATTATTTCATCTGGTGCCACATGCGAGTCGTTCATCTGAGCGCTGACTAAATATTTGGCTTGGCGGAGTAACGGACAAGGCCCAGCCCAGCCTGGTGTCGCCACGTGCCATGAGTGGGGAGGCTGGGACCCCCCCTCCATTCTGCCGTACCCCGGGCCTCCTCTCAATGACCCACGGACATTGCGCCACTGGGGAATGTCGTTTCTGCGTGCCCTTTTGACCCCTGGGTGACGTCAGGTTCCAAAGTAAATGACCTGTCCTCTGCAATATGTCCATAGAACAAAGAGTTTGGGAAGGAGTGTGTTTGACTGCGTTTAAGCTTAATGTTTAAGCCAGTTCACAGTTAGCCGCTGAAAGCGTTTGGCAAGAATACATCACGCGAACTGTGCTGTAAACAAACTGTGACCCTTTGAACTTTGCTGAAATTAAGGAAGAAAATAAAAATTGCAGAGCTGTACATTTATACCCTTTCTGTAACCAAGCAAAGATAAAGTGAGCCAACAAAACCATTCTGGCTTTTCTTCGTTACGCGCTTGATGTTCAACATTCGTTTAATATCCCGATATTTAGTGTTCATTTTAGCTTGGTACACTGAATGATTGTCAGTCACCTGGACTTTCTGAGCAACATACTCCAGATCACGAGGGGGCACCACACATATTCCAAAACACCTGGGTTCCCGACAGCTTCCAAGTACATCAAAGTTGGATTTTCAGTGCACTGCGACAGGAAGGCTGGGTCAACAAGAGAAAGGGAAAGAAATGCCACGGCTGACAGGAATTACTGAACTGCATCCCAGTTTACGATTGATTATCGCATCCAGTGTGTGCTGTTGCCACGGAAGCAACTCTCTCACCCTCCCTGGTAAAGCTAAAGCGACAGAAGCCAGCGTTACACCAGCGTGTCTGCCACAAGCAACATCTGCTCATCATGCCACGTGTACACGGCTGCATCTGCGGTGGCAGAAGAATCAGACCTCCTGCGTTAGGGCCATGCATGCGGTGTGACCAAGATGCCATATGGGAACGAGACAGGGAGCATGAGGGACAGCCGCTCACTCATCCTGAATGAATGAATGTTACATTTATATAGTGCTTTTCAAGACACCCGACGTGTTTTACAGAACCAGTGAGGAACCACTGCACCCACCACCACTGTGTAGCCCCCACCTGGATGATGCGACGGCAGCCATTCTGCACCAGTACGCTCACCACACAGTAGCTAAGGTGGTGAAGGGGCAGGAGAGAATTCACCAGTTAGATACAGGAAAAGATTAGGAGGCCAGATTTTACAGGCCCACGGTGGTCAATTTTAGCCAGGACATCAGGGTACCACCCCTACTCTTTCAAAGATGCCCAAGGATCTTTTATGACCTCAAAGAGTCAGGATGTCAGTTTTAAATCTCATCCGAAGGACGGCACCATTTTTATAGCACAGTGTCCCCATCACTGCACTGGGGCTTTAGGATCCATACAGACCACAGGATAGCCTAACCTGCTTGTCACACCAACAGCTTCCAGCAGCAACCCAGCTTTCCTAATTTGTCTCCCATCCAAGTACCAGCCAGGCCCAAACCTACTTAGCTTCAGATGTACAATCAAATCTGAGCTGCAAGTGTTGTGGCTGTTGACAAATATAATTTTTCTAAATCCATTTAGTGATTTGTCGTGTATTTTTATCCACATCTGGTACCCCCCCACCACTCAGCAAATTTTATTGTGATCACCTGGGGTTGGGGGGGGGTGGGGGTTGGCGTCCCCTATTACTTCAGATTAAAAGTGGTGTCCCAACTAAGAGCCGAGCCTAGAATCGCCCTGTTGGGGGTGTCCATCCACCACAGGCAGGCTGTAACGCATCCATCGATATGTCACTGATGTAATGCACTGTCATCAATTTTTTGGCTGTGTGGCGCCTGTCAAGGAAGCAGCCACTGGAATGCTCCAGAACACCCTCTCAGTTGTTTCGTAAGCTCTCTTGCAATCGTACATGGCCTTATATTGAAACAGGCCCAGCTTCCCCTCTCCCTTACCCATCCGGCTGGGATGGTGCTGGCAAACGGCACCAATTTCAGGAAGACAAACCTGATTACCCGCCGCCCGGCAGCGCACCAGCAAGACGTATAAACAGACGTAAGCGCAAGGAAGGACTGTAATGGTCAAGTGGGCTGTTTTACATTAAGGCTGAAATAATCCATAAAAATAAATTCTCCCAGAGTTATTAGCAGTTGCTACCACGCCAAGTACAATCTGCAGTTCCGGTCCGTCAAGTTAGGGGGCAGCCAAACGATTGCGGCTAGGCCCATAATTAATTAGTCTCTGCTCTCCTGGGTAAATGGTTTGCTGGGATGTTCTTGGAGAGACTCCCTTGCACACATTTCAGGCAAAATAGCCTTTGTTTCTCAGCCAGGGTAAAAAAATGCTTTTTTTTTATAAATTAATGAGGTGAATATCAAGAGCATTGTCCCTGGCATTTCCAAGGAGGTGCTGACAGTCTCACACGAGGGACATAACCCCCCCACACACACACCAGCACGCAAAGCCTCCCTCCCGCCCTCATCACTGTAATCGCTCCATGTTACTCACACGCACCGGGGTCACACCGTAATAAGGGCTGGGAACACGTGTAATGTGCTGGTGGTTGGCCACACGGTCAGTACCGAGTGGGAATCCCGCCTGTCGGTGAAAAACGGTCTTCATTACGACACCCCCCCACCCCGTCCGCCCAGTCCCTTACCACTTAAATTGAAGTTGGATCTCAGATCAGAAGACACAGAATGTGTTTCTTTTTTAAAGCCCAGATCCGTTTCCTTGGCTGATCTGTTAAACCCGCCCGACTGGGGGGCCCTCTGTGTGCTATATTTATTTTCCCTGGTAGTTACTAATTGACGGGGGCCTTCAGCGGCCAGGCGGACGGGGAGGCATGGTGCTCACATGTGGCCACAGCAACTGGGCGCCCACGGCGTGGGATCCCATTTGCTCCCGTGTGGTGGAGGGGCCCCTAAATGGGGCCTCTGCTTGGGGCCCCGGCCGTCTCCACTTACTGCTTCCGTTGAGCCACAGATACTCATTTTTATCACCGGAGAAACAGGCCCGTTGTTACTGTACTGCCACTGCAAGCCTAGTGCTGTCACATAGAACAATTTTTCTGCTTAACTGATACTTAAAATAACTATGGACTTATCCACTGATACAGCCGGGTGTTTTACTAAGCTAATTAAGGGTTCTAAAAAAAATAAATCAAACGGCCTTCAGGTTATATGTGTGATTAAGCCATCATACCCTCCCAAAAGGCAGAAGATAAACCCCCCTCCTGGACGACTCCATGGGCCTGCTCAACCCGCCCTGGGCCAAGGATTCCGTGAATTTCAGGATTCTGGTCCTTGCATCGAATCTGCTGGTTCATATTACGCAAACGATGCCTTTTGACCGGAGGCTACTGCAGAAAAACAGCTGACCTGGGGTTGCTGGGCTGCCCACGCAGTGCAGGTCAGCCTGCAGCTGACCTGGGGCCCTCAGGAACAGGCTGTATCTCTTTAAGAAGTGTGATTAGATGATGTCTTTTATAGATGCGTGTTTTATTGTAGGTTTGCGTTTATTGTCCACTAGGATCACCGGATCACAGGTGAGGTGCATCAGGGGGCAAAACCCCAAGTAACCCCACATTAAACGCCCAGTGATACCCCGCCCCCCCCCCGTATTCAGTTCAGTGTGTATTTCTGTCTGATTGCGGTCTGCTGGTCTGTGGCCACAGATTCCTGACTCGCGTGTTATTTCATCAGCCCTAATATTAGCTGCTGTGCCCCCCAACACTCAGAGGATGTGTACTGAGCACTCAGGTGTCAGCACTTTGGTAGGGCGGCCCATCAGTCGTGCCTGGGCGGCATGGAGGCAGCCGGTAACCCGGGCTTGAGTGTGGATGTGCAGCTGGCCCCCCAACCTGAGAAAACTTTGACCTCAGTGGGGAATTTCCAGCATGTCCTCACCCTAACCCCCACAAAAAACACAAAAAGTGTTTGTGGGTAGACAGAAGTTTGGAGGGGCAGGGGGGCAGGAGGACAAGGGGACAGGGGCAGTGGGAGGGGGACAAGGGGAGGGGGAACAGGAGGATGGGGGACAGTGGGAGAGACAGGGAGGATGGGGCATAAGAGGACAGGGGGGACAGGAGGACAGGGGGCAGTGGGAGGGATGGGGACAGGAGGATGAGAAAGCAGGGGGACGGGGCAGAGGATGGGGAACAGGGAGAGGGGGAGGCAAGGGGGAAAAGGGGATGGGGACAGTGGGAGGGACATGGAGGATGGAGGATGGAGGATAAGATGACAGGGGAGACAGGAGGCAGGGGCATAAGAGGACAGGGGGCAGTGGGAGGGACAGGGGGACAGGGAGAGGGGGAGGCATGGGGAAATGGGGATGGGACAGTGGGAGGGACAGGGAGGACGTGGGGATAAGAAGACAGGGGAGAAAGGAGGAAGGGGGCAGTGGGAGGGACAGGGAGGATGGCGGATAAGAGGACAGGGGTAACGGCGATAGGGGGCAGTGAGAGGGACGGGGAGGACGGGGGATAAGAGGACAGGGGTGACAGGAGGACAGGGGGCAGTGGGTGGGACGTGGGAGGATGGGAAAGCAGGGGGATGGGGGACAGGGAAGTAGAG
>JAAGVU020000001.1:2021834-2042121 GCA_011763525.2 Mormyrus iriodes
TGTTCTGTTGATGAGGTTGTAATATCTGCATTAGTTAAGGAAATATGCACAGCTAACCCAGTAAGTGAAGCCCTAAGAAAAGGTGGTCCACTTTCATCTTCTTTTAAAAGAAAAGCCTTTTTCAAAAAGAATTTTAAAACTGTTGAACCAGTGGAATGCTTCTTAGATTCCAGTCATAGCAGAAGCTTTCAGTATGTTCCAGTTTTGCAGTCCTTACAGTAGGTTTGTTGTAACAGAGAAATTGCAGTGAAGGCATTTTCAAGTGTAGAGAGGAAGAGTAGTGTTTACAAGTCCTTTCATGATGGAAATCATTACAATGAAAACTCATTTTTTTCTGAGAATGATTTTAGTGTCCCACTCATTCTTTATGTGGATGATTTTGAAATATGTAATCCACATGGGACTTCCAGAAAGAAACATAAAATAACTGCTGTTTACTTTGTTTTGGCAAATGTGCCTTCAGAGTTGCATTTACCCTGCAGTCTTCTGTAAGTCTGTTGATGTGAAGAAATCTGGATATGAAAAGGTTCTTGAACCACTTCTCAAAGACCTGGTTATTTTGGAACAGGGAGGAGTTATTTTTGCCCAAACTGGTAATATAATCAAAGGCACTGTCTATTGCATTGCAGCTGACAATCTTGGTACCCACTCATTAAGTGGACTTGTTGAGAGTTTTTCAGGGTCTTATGTTTGCAGATTTTGTTTTGGTCAACTTTCTGAAGTTAAGTCAATGGAAGTACGGTTTGGGGCATTCATTCCTCGGACAAAGGAAGCTCATGCACAGGACATCCAAACTTTACAAGAGAACCCTTCCTTGCTGCATTGCCATGGTGTCAAAAAGCAGTGCACACTGACTGCTAAACTGCAGCATTTCCATTTTGTGTCTGGCTACTCACCTGATGCTACTCATGACTTATTTAAAGGTATTGTTCCTTATGAATTAGCACTATGTTTTGATCTTTTTATTAAGAAAGAGTACATCGCATTGACTGAATTGAATGACTCAATCAAAAATTTTCCATTTAAATGTACAGATAAAATCAACAGTCCTCATTCAGTCCCACTTAATTTTGCTACCTGTAGGAATACAGGTGGAAATGCACATGAAAATTGGGCACTTTTAAGATTTTTTCCATTTATCATTGGATCAAAGATACCAGCATGTGAACCAGGATGGCTGGTTATAATGGATTTAAAAGACATTGTAGAACTTGTTGTATCTCCAGTTCATACAGATGAGTCCATCTGCTATCTGGACTGCAAAATATCTGAACAACGTCAAAGGTTTATAAAAGTTTTCTCACAGGACAGGTTGATTCCAAAGCACCATTTCTTGGAACTCTCTTTTGATGAAAGACTTTGGGCCCCTTGTTGCATTATGGACAATTCGTTTTGAATCCAAACACAGCTTTTTAAAAAGAGCTGTATGACATTTAAACAATTTTAAGAATGTCCTGTTGTCCCTGTCAGCGAAACACCAAAGGATGATCTATCATTTCCACAATGCAAGCATCCTTAAACCATCCTTGTGTGTCCCAAAGGTATCTTCAGTGCCACTGGATGCATTACATGAGGGTGTAAAGGAAGCAATATGTCAGAAAATACAAAGGCAGGCATTTGTACAGTTGTCAAATTACTTATACTGTCATGGAATGAAATATGCTGTCGGAATGATCTTGGCACATAGCTCCACAGGAGGTCTACCAGACTTTGTCGAAATTATTCAAATTGTACTCTATCAGAACAGCCTCAGCTATATAATGAATGTACAAGGTACTTGGTACATTGAACACCTCTGTTCATTTCAGTTGGAAGACACAGGAAATGTCCGAGCTTAGTGACACATACCCTTTGTTTGCATATATGGTTGAAGGAAAGCGCATGATTACCTTTAAGAGACACATTTGCCTTTTTGAGTAGGTGTGTTAATATGTGTCTAAAATATAAAGTATTTACATATGTTAAGCCTACAGTACATGAAATGTGATCAAATGTAGTCTACATGCAAACTAATTAATATTGTGGTGCGAGACCTAGCCGTGCCTACCCAGCAGTCCCTGGGACCACCCCTGTCACAGTGAGAACTGCACATAAGTGCAGAACTGTACATAGTTAAAAGAATAACCTGTATGTAATCAGATGTTCTTGTTATTACTAGTGTTGTACAAATGTGTCCTGTTGTGTGTGTGTTGTGTGCCCACCATGACTGGGTAGTGTTGGCTAAATGAATAGCATGGTGGGCTAATCGAAGGAGCTCTGTCTATCAGTTGGGTGTGCAGTGAAGCCATTGTTACCACACCACTGCATTGTCTTAATTGAGCTATGGATCGAGACTTCGTCACATTGGTGTCAGAAGTGGAGACCGGTCTCTCTGATCTGTCTCACCGCATGGAGGACCTACTCCGTGGTCAGCACGTGGCTAGCCTTCAGGGTGCTAGGGGAACCGCGCATTCTGCCTTCCCCGAACAACCCGATGGCTCAAGCGTGCCTCGCCTGCCAAAATTACCACACCAAACACCTTTCCCGGCGGCAATGCGACCAGCCCTGGTACGAGCCCCACTGAAGCTGCCTTGCTACAACGGCACTGCACCCCTTGAGCCTTACCTGGTGCAGCTTGAGATAGCAGCACAGCACAACGGCTGGACGCCCGATGAAACTGCAGTGCACCTGGCAATGGGGTTGGAGGAGAAAGCACTTCAGGCTTTGCTCAGTCTGTCCCCTGAAGAGCGGGGAGGCCTTGCAGCGCTCCAGCAGCAGTTTGGACGACGGGAGTCTGCTGGGCGGATGAGGGAAAAGCTGGTGGAGCGACGCTGACATGAGGACGAGAGCCTGGGAGCCTTTGCTGCTGATCTCTTCAGCCATGCCAAATGAGGCTACCCCACGTTCCCTCGCACTGCACAGACTCAGCTCGCCCTCCATGCTTTCCTGTGGTCCCTCGCACCAGAGCACCTTCGGCAGCACGTCTGCCTACAGAAGCCAGCTTCCCTAGCAGAGGCGGTGGAGCTGGCTGAAGAGGCCAAGGAAGTGCTGGCCATGTTGCGCCACCTGCTGCGGAGCCATGCCTGTGTCCCAGAGTGCGTGAGGGGTGAGGGGAGCGAGGCTGTGTGTGCAGCGGCACCTGTGAGCCAGCGACAGCCCCGTCCTCGCCACAGCACAGTCCTCTGCTATCGCTGTGGTGACCCTGGCCACATAGCCCGTAACTGCCCTGCTCCAGCTCCACGTCCACGCCCTGCACAGCACCGAGAGGGTGTCGCTGTAAGGGGGGCGTCACCCACACTGCACGTTAACTTGGCTCCTGTAACAACGCACCGGGTGGGTCGGCTCGGGGAGAACCACGGGCTATACGTGGACTGTGTGGTGGAGGGCACCCCCTGTCGAGCCCTAGTGGACATGGGATCGACCATCACCCAGATCCGCGTGAGTATCCTGCCAGGTACCGACACAGCTGCTCCACCAGGCTGGAAGGAGCAGAAGCCACGAAGGTTCGCCTCGCCTCAGTAATGGGATTCTGCAGCCTAATGAGGGGGAGAAGGCAGCTACATATCACGGTTGCTGGGCAGACTGTGAAGCAGGCAGTCTGGCTCGCAGACATTAGCAACCCCAGCATCATCGGGTTGGACTTACTGTTTCGCCTGAGGGTCTCCATCAACGTGCCAAGGGCAACCATCCACTTCGGAGCAGAGATGGTGACTCTCCAGTGCCACAACCCATCCACGCAGCCACAGCAGAAAAAGGGAGCAGTGCCAACAACAACATGGCAGGCTGTGACCCACGAAGGCAAGAGCAGCAGGGCTGTGCCAACCCCCTCCGCAGAATCCCTGCAGGCTATCCGTGAACCGTGGCAACGAAGCAGCGGACACCTGACAGCAGGACAGCAGGGTGAATTAAAAGCCCTCCTGGAGGAGTTCCAGGACATCTTCGTGGCCAGGGATGAGGACTACCGCCCCACGTCTCTAGTGCAGCACACGAGACAGGAGACGCCCAGCCCATTCGCCAGTGAGCACACAGACTGGCCCTGGCGAAAAGACAAGCCGCGGAGCAGAGGATTCACGAGATGGCAACTGCAGGGGTGATCGAGCTGTCTGACAGTCCGTGGGCAGTGCCTGCAGTCCTCGTCAGGAAGAAAGATGGCTCCTGGCGTTTCTGTGTGGACTACAGGAGGCTGAATGCCGTCACCCAGAAGGACTCTTATCCACTGCCGCGTTGGACTATATTTCTGAGTCAACGTGGTTCAGGTCCCTAGATCTCCGGAGTGGATACCGGCAGGTTGAGCTGGCTCCGGATGCCCGGCCCAAGACTGCTTTCACCATTGGGCAAGGGCTGTGGCACTTCTGGATAATGCCTTTCGGCCTCTGTAACACCCCTGCCACCTTCGAGAGATTGATGGAGCACATCCTAGGCCACATTTCTTGGACTCAGTGCGTGGTATACCTGGATGACCTGCTGGTTCACGCTGCAGGCTTTAACGGAGCCCTGCAGAACCTTTGCACCGTGTTCGAGGCGATTCACCGGGCAGGATTACGGCTGAACCCCCGGAAGTGCTCTCTGCTCCAGCGTGAAACGTGCTTCCTGGGTCACGTGGTCAGAGGGAGGGGCGTAGCGGCAGATCCCCAGAAACACAGCAGCGGTAAGAGAGTGGCTTATTCTGCGATCTGTCTCGGAGCTGTGTAGCTTCCTAGGGCTGGTGTCTTATTACCGCCGCTTTATCAAAGACTTTGCGGGGAAAGCAAAACCTCTCCACTACCTCACGGAAAAGGGGAAAGTGTTCGACTGGACTGCTGCGTGTACCTCAGCCTTTGACCAGCTCCGAGCAGCGCTTGCTAATCCTCTGGTGTTAGCGGACCCACAGCTCCCCTTTATTGTGGACATGGATGCTAGCAATGATGGGCTAGGGGCGGTGCTGTCACAGGCCGGGCCAGAGGGCGAACGCGTAGTTGCGTACTTCAGCAGAATGCTGAACAGGCCTGAATGCAACTACTGTGTGACGCAAAGAGAGCTGCTGGCTGTAATGGAGGCCTGCAAGCACTTTTGGCCCTATGTCTGCAGTCAGCGCTTTCGGTTAGAGACGGACCACGCGTCACTGACCTGGCTACTGGGGTTTCGCAACCCAGAGGGACAGTTGGCCCACTGGCTGGAGGTGCTGGCTGGATTCGACTTTGAGGTGCAGCATCGCCCCGGGAAACTGCATGGGAATGCAGACGCCCTCTCCCGCCACCCCTGCTCAGCTGTACACTGCCGCCATTGCTGGGGAGTTGAGGAACGTGACCAATGCCCCTTTGTCGCAGCAGCAAGCTGCACTGTGCCGGACCTGAGCCCCGGGCTGGACTTCGATCACCAGCAGCTCATCGCGGAGCAGTAGGCAGACCCTGTGCTGTTCAGGGTAGGACACTGGTTGAGGGCGGGCAGTTGACCTGGGTGGGGTGACGTGTGGGCTAAGGACCCCGAGACGAAAGCTTTGCACTCACAGTGGGAGACCCTGGAGGAGCACGAGGAGCTGCTGTTCAGGAGCTGGCGATCACCAGACAACACAGGCAGGCTGTTGCAGCTGCTGGTGCCCCGGAGCCTCCGCCCCACAGTGCTGCGAATGGTCCATGGAGCTGTTGGAGTGGGCCATTTCGGGGTGGCGAAGACGTTGGGGAAGCTGAGGCAGCGCTTCTACTGGCCTGGCTGCAGGCAGGACCTGCACCGAACTCTTTGTGCACTGCTGCGACACGTGCACTGCTCGGAAGGGCCCTAGCCAGCAGTCACGGGCTCCCCTGCAGCCGTACCTGGTAGGTGCCCCCATGGAGCGTGTAGGGGTGGACATCCTGGGCCCCTTTCCCCATAGCGACACAGGGAACCGCTACATCCTCGTGGCCACGGACTATTTTACAAAGTGGCCCGAGGCGTATGTGGTCCCTGACCAGAGTGCCACTACCATGGCTACGAAGCTCCTGGAGGAGTTCTTCAGCTGTTTTGGGGCCCCAGAGCAGCTGCACAGTGACCAGGGGCGTAACTTTGAGGTGCAGGTGTTCAGGGAGGTCTGTCAGTGGCTGGGGGTTGTGAAGACATGCACCACTCCCCTGCACCCCCAGAGTGATGGGCTAGTGGAACACTTTCACTGCACCCTAGCAGCTCAGCTGGCTGTCCTCGTGGACCACCATCAACAGGACTGGGATGTTCACCTCCCCCTGGTCCTGTGGGCATACCGTGCAGCAGTACAGGAGAGCACCGGTTGCACCCCTGCAGCCCTCATGTTTGGCCGTGAACTGCGCACCCCAGTTGAACTGGTGTTTGGCTCTCCACCAGAGCCGGAGTTGCCAGTCACACTGGGCCCAGAGTATCTGTGTCAGCTCAAAGAGCGCCTACGGACTGTGCACGAGCTGGCGAGGGAGCGACAGGGGGCAGCCACGGGCAAACAAAAGAGGGCATATGACATGCGCTGCTGAGGCCGGGCTTTCCAGGCAGAAGACCAGGTCTGGATCTACTGCCCCTGCCGGAAAAAGGGCCTGTCACCCAAGCTGGACAGTCACTGGAAGAGCTCAGGAGAGGTCCTGGAGCTCATCTCAGAGGTGGTGTACCGAGTACGGATGCCAGTGGGGCGGCAGACTGATGTCCTGCACCAAGACCGCCTAGCTCCATACCAGCCACGGCGGCCAGAGGAACCACCTTCATCAGCGCAAGGGGTGAGTACCCCAGTGGCTGCACCAGCTATGACACCTGCAGGGACTGCCCACCACATTTCCGTGACTTTGTGGGGTTGCCGGGATGGTAAACCCCTTGGGAGGGGGGTAGTGTGGCGCGAGACCCAGCCGTGCCTACCCAGCAGCCCCCGGGACCACCCCTGGCACAGTGCCAACTGCACATAAGTGCAGAACTGTACATAATTAAAAGAATAACCTGTATGTAATCAGATGTTCTCGTTATTACTAGTGTTGTACAAATGTGTCCTGTTGTGTGTGTGTTGTGTGCCCACCATGACTGGGTAGTGTTGGCTAAATGAATAGCACGGTGGGCTAATCGAAGGAGCTCTGTCTGTCAGTTGGGTGTGCAGTGAAGCCATTGTTACCACACCACTGCCTTGTCTTAATTGAGCTATGGATCGAGACTTTGTCACAATATTTACTCAGTACTCATGTTTTACTGATTGTCATTATTTTTAGGCTCATTGAAACTGCAACAGGAATGTCTCATCTTGCAAAACTTAGAGCAATTCTTCAAGAATATGACATTAGAAAGTTGATCCTTCCTTCAGGAATACCGTCTACGGTTGAGGACCTCAAGGCAGAGATCCAAGAGGCATTTGATGTGCAAGTAGAATTTACTCTTCAGTACATGGACACAGACTTTGGGGGGCAGTTCTTTACACTTCCAACGACTAACCTCATCCAAGACAAAGACACTGTTAAAGTTATACCCATCATGTCTAGTGCATGTCTGCCAGTTCACTCTGATAGTGATGCCTCTGAAACTGTTGTGCTGACCCTTTATGAAGATAATGGATCTACTTCATCTTTTGGTAGTTCTGCAGATACAGCTGTGCTGTCCCCTGACATAACTTCAGAGAGAGCAGTTCCTTGGCCTTCTGAGTTTCCTATCCCTCATTTTGCATACAATACAGAGCTTGTTCTTCAAAGGGCCAATGAAAATTACTCCTCAGTGCTCCAAGCATTAAAACCGACATCCTTGAAAAACTGACAGAAACTATATACCAGTATGTAGCATATCCATCCAGTGCACAGATTTGTGCTGTTGCAGAAGCACCTACCAAAAGGCATCCTTGTTCAAGAGAACCTGGTTCTGCATCAGGTTGCTATGGCTGGCAGACACACTTAAAATATAAAATGGGGAATTATAGGACAAAGCTCAGGAACCTTGGGTGTCCAGAGCTTACTGTCAATTCTCTCAAGCATAAGCACCCAGATAATACTTTACCTGCAAAAAATGTGGAAAAAAACAAAAAAAGCAGAAGTGAACTACTTACCTCCTTATCTGGCTGGAAGGACAAAGGAGTCACTAGAACAAGTAAGAATAGAATTGATTGAAGAAGTAAAAAAAAGAGACAATCTAAAAATCATAAGTGAGAAAATGGGCAAAACATTTTTACTGAAAAGACAAGAAGTTGTCATTAAGTGTCCACTGATTTCGGAGCTGAAAAACAAATGGCCGGCTCTATTTAACTTATCTCAGGTAAGTCCATGGCTTATAAAT
Organism: Mormyrus iriodes; assembly: GCA_011763525.2. Lineage (NCBI taxonomy): Eukaryota > Metazoa > Chordata > Actinopteri > Osteoglossiformes > Mormyridae > Mormyrus > Mormyrus iriodes. The sequence continues at coordinate 2,030,025 of JAAGVU020000001.1, forward strand.
CCTTGACAGTTCTTCATTCAGAAATGAACTAGCTATACTGACCTATACTGTATGTAGACAATATGAATAGGTCATACATACATTTTTTTTTGACTGTGTATTTTTCCTGCTTTATGATTTACAGATTAAAGAGGAGTTTCAGCATAATACTACATTGCATCTGGAGCCAAAATTCATGCTACTGCTTGACAAGTTTTCACCGAGACTGCTCACCATCTTCAGTGCCAAGGGAGGTGATACAGGGAGGAGGATACGGGCCATAATGGATCGCCTATACAAAGTATTCAATAGAAGAAACTGTTACCATAATGCAGAATCAATTCAAATACATCACAATTGTATATATTTCATCAGGGGAAAAGTTCCATTGAGAAACGAAGAGAAGTCGTCATTCGCTGTTTCATGGAGCATGTGGGAGAACATGGCCTTTTTGTAGAATATACTGTAAGTAAAATTTCCTGGTTTTGGTTATTATTTATTGATTAACATCAAAGAAGTGATGTTACAGTTGTTTCCTGAGCAATAGGAATTGTTTAGTAATTAACCACTCTTATTGATCGCCTCATTTTTGCTTATAATTTTCACAGGATGTGGAAGGAGTTGGGAAAGAACTTGACTTCTCCCAATATCTCATGAATATCTACATTTTCAAGAAAGAGGGTGCATCAGAGGGTAACTAATACCAAGACATTGGTATAATCCTTGAAGGTCAAGAGGTACTGTCTGGTATCACAAATGTCCCATAAGTGTGAGCTGCTATTCTAGGGTTGATGTATGCCCTTAATCTGCAGTACCCCAAAACATTGAAATATACATTTGAAGTTTTTCAAAAAATTTCCCTGGAAATTGATGGTTCGAAACTCTTCACAAAAGTAATGTCTCTAAAAAATCAGTTGTTGGCTTAAGAATTGTTGTGACTGCGGGCAAGTCGGAGAGGCATGTTGCTGATAGACAGAGTGCAGAGACACAAAGCGATGGTGAACCCCGTGAGGGGACTTTATTCATGCGGGTTGCAGCACATGTAGGGACAGGCAACAGGTGAACATGCCATGACAATAACATTTACAAAGACCAACAAGGGAGCACTGGACTGGGGAAGCTTATATACGGGAAAACAGGGAGGAGTAAACAAGAGGCACCTGTGGTTGATGAGCAAAGGGGAAAAACACAACGTAACAATCAACAAGCAGCAGGCGTGGCTGCTAATAAGCCCTGCTTGTGGGGAACATCGAGAAAACACCACCAGGGAAGGGCTGGACGTCACAGAACCCCCCCAGGGCACACACTCCGGGTGTGCCGGCTGGAACCAGGGGAAGTCCAGGGCCAAGGACTCGATGGGCACACAGGGGCAGGACACAGGGCGAGGGCCAGGATGGTAGACACCGGATGGAGGACCTGGGGAAAGACCGGAACAAAACCAGACAGGCACTAGAACAGGGACGGACACCAGGGGAGACCAGACAGGACGAGAAGGAACCAAGGGACCACAGAGACGGGACTATAGAAACAAACGCAGGGGCACAACCAGGAGGCTGGCAAAAGTCCGACAGGGACAAGAAAAGACACAAAAACAGACCGAGGGAACGTCAACGGGGACCAGCCAGGACACACAACAGAAGGGACAACAGGACACCGGACAGGATGGACAGGCACACGGACCACAGTGGACAAAAGGCCCTGGGGAATAAACCCCAGCCAAGGGAACGGGCCAAAGGAACCCAAGGGTAATGGAGGAGGGACCCCGGGAACCAAGGTAGGGACCGGAGGTGGAGCAGGGTGAGCCAAGGGAAGGACCAGAGACGTAATACAGGGAGCGAACAAAAGGGACTGGGGCCGGCACATGAGGAACAAAGGAAGGGATCAAAGGCAGAATACGGGGAAAGAAGGAAGACACCGGAGAGGGGACTGGGGGACCGAGGCCAGGACCTGGGGACAGACAATGGGGGCCGACCGCAAGGCCCCGAGACCCCCATGGAACCGGGTTAGGGATCCACAAAGTGGGGCCTAGAAGCGGTCCACAGGGCGAGATGGCTGGGACGCGGGAGGTGACCCATGGGGCAGAAGTACGGGTGTGTGGAAACGTAGGGGTCCGGCCCCGAAGGAAAGGGCCTGGAGCTGAGGAGAAGGATCCGAGAGCAGGAAGGAGGAGCTGGGCAGGACTTGTGCGGGGAGCCGAGGAGGTCGAAGGACAGGGACGTGAGGGAGACGAGGAGACCATGGGGACGGAGTTAAGTGGCGACACGGAGGCCACGGGCACGGACCTAGGGGGCAACGCGGAGTCCGCGGGCACGGAGCTGGAGCTGGGGGGGGCCACACGGAGGCCAGGCCCGGGCAAGCATGGAGCCGGGCATGCCCCCGTTTTCCCCTGGGGGAAACTGAACACCTGCCAGGGGCTCGGCAGGACCGCCCCTGGCGTCGCCTTTGGCAACCCCTAGGACCCATGGGCGCCAAGAACACGGTACACAGGTCCCAGGGGTCCCATTCCAACTCCTCCGGGGAGGTATCCTTTGGGTCCCCTCCCTCCTGGCAGGCGAGGTGCCCGGGGACCTGGACGGGCTCTGGGGCGGCGACGGCGGCGGAGTGCCGGCGGGCAGGAGCCGTCCCAACAACGGTGATGGAGAGTCGGCTAACGTGAGCCATCCCATCAGCGGTGGCGAGCTGGGCAGGAGCCGTCCGGGTGACGGCGGCGGAGTAGCCAATGGGGCCGAGCGTGGCTCTGCGAGACCTTCGTGGTCCGAGCCAGGCTTCACGGGATCCCCGGGGCCCAGGAGCGGCTGGGCAGGACCCTTGGGTGGCCAGCTGGCTGGCAGGAGTCCTCCCGCCGAAGGCAGCAAGCCGGCAGAAAAGAGCCGCCCAAGCGGCACCGGACTGGCAGGCGGGAGCCATCCAGGCGACGACGGCGGGCTGGCAGGCAGAAGCCGTTCAGGTGACAGCGACAGACAAGCAGGCGGGAGCCGTCCAGGCGACGGCGACGAACAGGCAGGCGGGAGCCGTCCGGTCAACGGCGGGAGGCAGGCGGGCGGGAGCCGTCCGGTCGACGGCGGGAGGCAGGCGGGCGGGAACAGTTCTGGCGACGGCGCGGAGCCAGCAAGGGTGAGCCATCTGATCAGCGGTGGCGAGCTGGGCTTGAGTTGTCCAAAAAATAGCGGTGGCGCGCCGGCGGGCGGACGCCTTCCGGGCGACGGTGAGCAGGGCAGGAGCCCTCCCAGTGACAACGAAGAACAGACCAGAAGGAGTGGTCCGGGGGACGGCATTGGAGGGCCAGCTGGCGGGCGCCGGCCAGGCGATGGCCGCGGAGAAGGAGAGCCGGCTGAAGCACTCCTTCCCGGTGAAGGCAGCACGCCGGCTGGAGTGTGCTGTCCGGGTAGCAGCGGTGGAGAGCTGGCTGAGGCGCGCCTTCCCAGCAAGGGTGGTGAGCCAGCTGGAGTGCGCCTTCTTGGCGGCTCAGGGGGCATAACAGCCCGCGAGACCGAGCCCAGCTCGGCAGGATCCCCGGGGGGTGAGTGCGGCTCAGGGGGCCCTCCGGGGAGCTGCTCGATGGGACCCTCGGGAGACTAGAGCTGTGCCGCAGCGGTAGCTGCCTTCTTTCGGGCAGTGATAACCCGGCGCAGCTTCTCCTGCAGACAGACCAGTTCCTGTGGCAGGGAGGCGGGGTTCACTGCCACGAAGTCCGGGTCCAGATCCCAAAACTGAGCCTGAAGGTCGGGGGTGTCCGGGACCTTGGGCCTACCCTACACCCTTCAAAACAGCCCCTGGAGGGTGAAGAGCTGCTGCACGAGGTCAGGGAGGAGCTGGAGCGAGCCGCTGGCAACATCCGCGGTGCCTGTCAAATCCCGCTCCTCCTGGTCCGCCACTGGGCTCTGCAGGAAGCCGCGGGCAGGCTCAGCATGACCATTAACAAGCAAGAGCGGCTGGACGAGCCCCTAAGCAGGTGGGCAGGCTGGCCAGATTCCTCCTGGCGAAGGCAGCGAGCCGGCTGGAGTGCGCCGTCCGAGTGACGGCGGCGGCGCAGCCAGCGGGAGTGAGCGCGGCTCGGCGGGACCCGGGGGCGTCTGGAGAGGTTCAACAAGACCCTTGGGTGACCGGCTGGCCGGTGGGAATCCTCCCAACAAAGGTGGTGCGCCAGCGGGAACGAGCTGCCCAAGCGACGGTGCCAGACTGGCAGGAGGGAGCCGTCCGGGAACAGGCAGCGGGGCGCCGGCTACGGTGCGCGTGTCGGGTAGCGGCGTCGGAGAGCCGACAAGAGAGCGCCTTTGGGGTGAAAGCGGTAGAGTCGCGGAGAGTTCTCCCCATAGATCCCCCTCCTGCTCCAGTTCTGAGGGATTACTCTCCTCCTCCAGGAGCTGCGGGGCTTCCTGGATCCGGTCCTCATCCTCCCGGGACAAGGGAGATGGCCACCAAAGAGGAACTCAAGAGGTTAGGGAAACCAACAGACCCCTTTTTCCTCGCAGCTCTGGGGAAATCCGGGGAATGACATCCTCTGGGACTCGGGAGCACTTGAGTGCTGCACGTGATCCGGACCAGGGGATTTGGCCCGGCGCCGGTGGTTGGACCCGAGCCCTGGATCCGCGTGCCGAAGGGAAGACACTCCAGAGAGAGGTATTCCTTGGCAGACGTGGGATGTGCGGATCCAGCTCCATCACGGAGCACACTTTTCGGTCGGTCTTTTTGTCGTCACTGCGGGCTAGTCAGCGAGGCCTGTTGCTGATAGACAGAGCGCAGAGACACAGAGCGATGGTGAACCCTGTGAGGGGACTTTATTCGTGCGGGTTGCAGCACATGTAGGGACAGGCAACAGGTGAGCATGCCATGACACTAACATTTACAAAGACCGACAAGGGAGCATTGGACCGGGGAAGCTTATATATGGGAAAACAGGGAGGAGTAAACAAGGGGCACCTGTGGTTGATGAACAAAGGGCAAAAACACATGGTAACAATCAACAAGCAGCAGGCGTGGCTGCTAATCAGCCCCGTCTGTGGGAAAACTCCACCAGGGAAGGGCTGGACGTCACAAGAATACTCTTCCTCATATGAGATGCATGGAGTGGTCTAGGAAGCATCTAATATACAGGATGTCCCGATACCTTGAATATGTCTTAAAATTGATAAAGAGCAGTGACCATCTTAGTTTTGAGTTTTCTGTTGGAATATTTGAAATAAATGTTGTATGCTGCATTTTAAGTTCTTTTCCAAATGTTTATAAATGTTTTATGCATTATTTGATTTAAGTGGTGTTGTGACTTTACTGAAGGGATGTTTCTAAGAACAGCTGCTGACGTAAGACTTTGCTTTTTGTTCTTATATCTGGGCATTAATCTTCATGTTTTTATTCTACTTTTTAAATTAAGTATGGTTTGAATATTGGCAAAAGAGGAACTGATTTATGTTAAGTAGGAACTGAATCGAAGTAAAATGTAACCATTAAAATTTAGAGTTTGGGTAAGATTTTTGTAAGAGACTAGCATGGATTTCTGAATTAAGTTTTAGTGTATTTTTTCCATATCCCTCAAAACGTCTATGTTCTGACAGCTGTACTTCATCGTTATTTAAATTTCCTTCACCTCCCATTTATCATTTTGATTTTTTTTTGGCTGAAGCTCTTGCGTTAGGTGTAATAGCAGAAAACATTGAGCTTTAAGTTTGAAGAGTGGTACAATGTAAATTAAACAGTGACTGTTTCTGTTAGTTGGCATTACTGAGGTATGACCTTGCATAGGCAGTATGCTTAAAATGTGTATTTTTTTTTGTTTTTTACTTTCAAATGTAGGCCTATGCATTGGGACATTGTGAGCTAAAATAACCCACTTTCTTGGAGATTGATGTACCTTCTGTCACGCCGGGGGTGCCGACAGTGTGGCATGACGCAGGTTGAAAGGATGGTCCGAGACAGGAATATACGGCACATGGATAACCCTATCGTGGGTACTTTATTCTTAACAGAAAACCACAAACAACCACAATGACCGACAAAGAACCACAGGACCCGGGAACTCTTATACAGAGAAACACAGAGGAGTAAACGAGGAGCACCTGTGATTGATTAACAAAGGGCAAAACACGAGGTAACGATCAACAAGCAGCAGCAGCGTGGCTGCTAATCAGCCCCACCTGTGGGGAACACCGGGAAAAGACGAGTCGGGAAGGGCTGGACATGACAGAACCCCCCCCCCCCCAAAGGCGCACACTCTGGGTGCGCCGGTTGGATCCGAGGGGAGCCCAGGGAGGCTAAGGACACGATGGGTACACGGGGTCAGGACAAGATGAAAGGATAGGGACGTCGGACTTGGGCAGGATGGGACTGGACACACCGCACAGGAGACCTGGAGAGACAACAGGAAGGAAACCAAAACAGAGCAAACACCTAGACAAGGACTGACACAAATAGGGACCATAACGGCACGAACTAACACAAGGAACCATACCAGGAGGGACAAGGACAGGACTGACAGACAACTAGGACCACCAATAAGACAGAACAGAGTCGGACCAGGGGAACATTAATGGGGACCTGCAAGGACACACAGTAGGTAGGACAACAGGACCACGGACAGGCAAACGGACAACAGCTGAACACAGACTGACAGGGGAGATAGGACGCACTGGGGAATGGGCCCCAACTGCAGGAACAGGCATAGGGAATCCAGGGGTAACGGAGACAGAGCCCCTGGAACTGAGATAGGGACCGGAGGCAGAGCATTGGGGGCAAAGGAAGGGACCGGAGGCGGGACATGGGGAGCGAAGGAAGGGACTGGAGGCCACCCAGGGATAGGACCTGGGACCCGTGGATCGGGGCCCAGAAGCAAAACACGGGGAGCAGTGGCCGGGACATGTGATGGGGCCTGAGGGAAGAAGGCAGGGACTAGCAGAGGGACACGGGGACCGGCCGTGGGACTCACGGAATGGGACCCGGAAGCGGGACACGTGATGTGGCTCGCAAAATGGAGGCAGGGATATATGGAGGCCCCTGGAGTGAAGCCCCTGGGGAATGGGCCCGGCCCCGAGGGAAAGGGCCAGGAGCAGAGGAGATCGGAGGACACGGCCTAGGGAGCGACAAAGGAACTGGTGGACATGGCCTAGGGGGTGACGAAGGTACCAGAGGACATGGCCAAGGAGGTGATGAGGAGACTGGAGGACAGGACGTAGGGGAAGATGAGGAGACCGAGGGACCGGAGGGAGAGGAGGAGACTGCAGGACGGGGACCGGAGTTATTTTGTTGTATTTAATTTAAAAAATGAGTTAACTCAGCTTAAAATTAAGTTGCTTAAACTCAATAATTGTAGTTTTCCTAGAGTAATTTATTTGCCTTAATTGTAAGTTAATTTTACTTAAAACAGCATGAAGTTATATCATCTTAGAAAGATCCATGCAAACTGTCTCCTTATTTTTTTTGAGTAAGTTTAACAGAAATATTTTTACACTGTGCTTCTCAGTGGCCACTGCAGTCATCGGGGTTTTTAACCCATCCACCAATCTGACAAAGCAGAAGTATTAAACTCAAAACATTCAGTCAGCCAAGCAAGATTCCATCTACCTGCACACATTCTGCCTTGTCTTAGACACATGAATGATGGGCAGACTATTGTCATCATTGGCTATATGCCTTATTTGTTCTGATTGGCTGGATGCTATAGGGATGTTTTTATCCCTACTATAAAGCTTTCACCACTCAGATATCGCACTTTTGTGTAATTTAATATATTGATTTATATAGTGCCATCGGCAAACTCACAGGAAAAGCTGGCAAGGAAAAACTAGGTAGTAACCTTGAGCAAAACCCAGATCAAGGGAGTCACCCACTTAATGTTAGGATTAGATTGGTCGCACAGCAACATAATCGGTGCATATTGTGTGCATAAGGATACTATTATAAGGATAAGTGTAGCTATGAAGCAGGGACGTTAGTGATGGCAATCGTTAGTATAAGTGGGAAAATGGCCTAGCCCTCAATATACAGTGCTCTCCATAACGTTTGGGACAAAAACACATTTTTCCTGGATTTACCCCTGTGCTCCTCAGTTTAAAGCTTTAAATCAAACAATTCAGACATGATTAAAGTACACATTCCAGACTATAATATAAAGTTATTTGCATACATTCCGGTTTCACCATGTAGAAATTACAACACTTTTTATACCCCGTCATTTCAGGGCAACGTAATGTTCTGGACAATTGGTTTCACAGGTGTTTGTCATTACTCAGGTGTGTTTCATTGCTTCATTAGTGCAGGGTTAAGATACCTAGGCTTGCTTCTACCATTTAGAGTCTGTAGTTGGCACTGGTCAACATGAGGAGAAAAGCTGTGCCAATGAAAGTCAAAGAAGCTATTATGAGGCTGAAAAACAAGGATAAAACCATTAGAGACATCCATCAAACCTTAGGATTACCAAAATCAACTGTCTGGAATATCTTTAAGAAGAAAGAATGCACTGGTGAGCTCAGTAGTCGCATAGGGAATAGTATACCAAGGAAGACCTCCATTGCTGATGAAAGAAGAATCCTCACTAGTCTTCAGGAGGTAGGTCTGTCTCTGTCAAAGACTACTATCAGCAACAGACTTCATGAACAGAAATACAGAGGCTACACTGCAAGACACAAACCACTAGTTAGCCACAAAAACAGGATGGCCGGATTACAAAAGTACTTAAGAGCCTGCAGAATTCTGGAAAAAGGTCTTTTGAATAGATGAGACAAAGATTAACCTGTATTAGAGTGATGGCAAGAGGAAAGTGTGGAGACAAAAAGGAACTGCCCAAGATCCAAAGCATACCAGCATGGTGGTGGGGATGTTACAGCTTAGGCATGTATGGCTGCCACATGCTCTGGCGCACATATCTTCAGTGATGATGTAACTGCTGACAGCAGTCGCACAATGAATTCTGAGGTTTATAGTAACATCTTATCCGCTCAAGTTAGTCAATGCTTTCAAAGTTACTGGATGGTGCTTCATCCTACAATAAGATAATGATCCCAAACACACTGCTAAGGCAACACCAAGAGTTTCTCAAAGCTAAAAAATGGAAAATTCTTGACTGGCTAAGCCAGTCACCTGATTTAAATCCAATTGAACATGCCTTCCATAAAGAAAGAGAACTTAAAGCGATAAGCCTCCAGAAGAAGCAGGAGCTGAAGATGGCTGCGGTAGAGGCTTGGCAGAGCATCGCTCAGCACCTTGTGATGTCTATGAATTTCAGATTTCAAGCAGTTGTTGCAAGCAAGGGAAATGCAACAAAGTACTGAACATGACTGCTTTAATATACCTACCATTGCTGTGTCCCAAACATTACGGTGTCCTGAAATAAGGGGGACTTTTATAAAAAGTGTTGTAATTTCTTCTACATAGTGAAACTGAAATGTATGCAGATTAATATAATGTCTGGAATGTGCACTTTAATCACATCTGAATTGTTTGATTTAAAAACGTAAATTCAAGAGCAGAGGGTTAAATCAAGGAAAAATGTCTTTGTCCCAATCACTATGGAGAGCACTGTACACGTTGTTCTGCCTCTGACCGACTCGGAGATATTAGCATAAATCCGAAATCGGGAATTAGCGTCCTCTGCTGTTGCAGCCTGGCCATTTTGTTATGCTAGTTAATAAAGTTAGTCAGTATCGAATGTTACGTGTCAGCCATTTTATAGAAGGCATTTTTGCAGTTCACTCTTCGAGTTTGTCTCAGTCCATCCTCACCGTGTCCCTTTCAGAGATTCATAATCTGTGAGTGTTTGAGTTATAATGCATGCGATGCATTATATTTGTTGTATTTGTATGTTCGATCGATTCTGGAATATCTTATGTAACTTTGTTTTAGTTGTGTGACATACACAAACTTGATTTAGAAGTTAATAATCTACCTGCAGAAGTGGAGTGTGTTCTTTTTATAATGTGTAATATGATGACATGCCATACGTATAGGCGAACGTATGATTAGCATTTGTTATTATTGTATATTATTATGTAGATGACGTTTTATATTATTTAATGCCAACATGCGTTTTCATATCTTAGTTTAAGTCTCTTGAGTTGTTACGAATGTGTGACGTAATGTATAATATATTTTATATAGTCCACGACTATTCTTCATTCTGTAAAGCTAGACTTAAAATAAGAACTGTCGTCCAACTAAATTACTGCCAGCTCGGTCACACACCTAAAAAACCCTGTTAAAGAAAAGGACATTAGTGCAGAGACAAGAAGAGTATGTGTTAATGGGTAAGCAGGGTTATTATTAATTTTTTCTTAAATATAAACATAAGTGTGAGGGCTGGTTAGCCCCCAAGGTGTTCCTTGAAGAGGTGAGTCTTCAGACGACATTTGAAGACAGCAAGGGACTCTGCCATTCTGATAGCGAGAGGAAGTTCGTTCCACCACTGGGGAGCCAACGCTGAGAAGAATCTTGATGCTCGAGTCGAGCAGTGCTTGAGGATGAGAAGTGACACATTGCTGGATCAGTACTGATAAGTAAGGAGGTGTAGTTCCTTTCTTGGCCTTGAAGGCAAGTGTTAAGTCTTTGAACCTGATGTGAGCGGCCACAGGGAGTCAGTGCAGGTTCCGTAGTAAAGGTGTGGTATGTGAGCTCTTAGGGACATTGTAGATAAGTCGTGCCACTGCATTCTGTGTCTGTTGAAGTGGTTTAACTGCCTTTAGTAGAAGTCCAGCCAGTAGGGAGTTTCAGTAGTCCAACTTGGAGATGATCAGTGATTGGACAAGTAACCGAGTGGCATCTGTGGTTGATTTAAGGGATGAATCCTTCTGATGTTGTACAGAAGATATCTACAGGATCTGGAAAGGTTGCTAATGTGTGAGGAAAATGACAGTTCATCAGCCAGAGTGACACCAAGACCTCAACATTTACCATCATCTGAAATGACAATCTGGGGTCTGCAAAAACAAAATAAAAATAAGTTTTTTAGTGGCTATTAGAGGTTGCATTTGTGTGTAATTTTACAACTTGAGTACTTGTTTTCTTAAAAACCCGAGTGATTAAGTACGGTTAAATTTGTTATCTGTTATTGTCTAGCCTTTCTAGCCCTTGAACTGAGCTATGCTGCTCTGCATTTGGCTAAAGTCATGTTTAGTCACACTGCTAATTCCTCATGTTTACCAAGAGGTCTAACTGTAAACTGAGTGTTAGACCTCATCACATGATTAATGAGTATTCAAATGTTAATAAAGAGACTCGTGAATTGATGTTACAGAAGTCATTAGAGCTACTAAGGTCAAGGGTGTACTTACTCTTCATCCTGGACAACCACAGAGCCATCAGATGGTACTTCCACTGGCTCAGAAAAGTTTAAGAGGGGAAAAAAAGACAACCTTAAAGACCCTGGCCATAATCTATAAGATTCGGTTAAGGTCAAGCCTATATACATATGTCTGCTATCAGTTTACAATTCTCCAGGACAAATAAGAATTATACTAAATATACTGCACATACCCATAATCTGCAAAAGGCTGTTGGGTCGTACTGTATGACAGCACATGGTGTAGAGAACCTGATATTAATACCAAAAATACCCATGCAGTTATGCTAGAAATCACAAACACCAATTTAACCATTGTAATTGACTTTGACAGCCCCTTCATACTTCCAGTCTGTGTGTACATGGTTAAGACAACAAAACCAACCTGATGTGACTGATAGATGGCCAACGCAAGATCTTCATCTTCATCACTACTGAAACCCAAAAAGCATATTAACTTATACTATGTGAAATACACTTTTGCAGGACTACATGAATTGCATGAATTCATCAGTTTGTTCCTAAAATGCAACATACCCCTCCTTTGAGCAATGTTTTGTCCTTTCTTCACATTCTTTATAACTTTTGGTGCTGAAAAGGAGCATACAAACGTAAGTCATATTAAAAACCAATTAGTAGTTAAAAAAGGTGTGCAACACCATTAACATGACAGAAGACTAATTACTGTGCATTATGCATAGTTTACAAGTGATGACAGTGATTTCAAGAAAAGGGATAAACTTAACATTAGGTAAAAATAAAAACGTATTTCATTAGCTTCTACACTCACCTAAAGGATTATTAGGAACACCATACTAATACGGTGTTTGACCCCCTTTCGCCTTCAGAACTGCC
>JAAGVU020000001.1:2043946-2065426 GCA_011763525.2 Mormyrus iriodes
CCCCCCCCCCCGCCCAACCCACCTTCCCCGGCTCCATCGCCTCCCCAGCTCTTCCAAGCAATGGAGACCGGCGGTCCCTAATCAGCAGGAGAGCCAGCCTCTCGGGGGCTATGGAAGGCACTCAAGTTGGGTGTATTCCGGATTTCTGGAATACGACTGACCCCCCCACCTGCAGCGTCAGCCTGAAGTACAGCTTTAGTGCACCTTGCCCTCACAGTTTGCTCCCTATTTTAATTCATTAAACATCAGCCTCCATAGTGCTGTCTGCTGGCCAATCAGCTCATTCCGCTAATCTCCATCTGACGTCCAGGCAACACAGCCTTCAGCAGACCCCTATAGTAACACATTCCATTCATTTTTATGTATAGTGCCTTTCACAACATAGTCACCCCAAGTCGCTGTTCTTGGGTGTGTTGTGCTACGACATCATTAAGACAAAGTAATACAGAGTCAGGAAAAAGGGAGGACACGAAAGAAAGAAAGAGAGAGACAGCCAGATGGCAACAGTGGAGAGGAACCAAAACCTCCCCCCAAAAATGAATCATTGTGCATCTAATCTGTAAAGACTTTTGGAGTCCTATATAGTGAGTTCCATGAAGATGGAGCTTATATAAAAATGGGGGCAGAGCGGGAGCTGTCACCCACACATGGCGCGGGGCAAGCCCCAAGCTGCCCGCTTGTCAGAAGGCCTCGGGGGTCCCAGGCCCGGAACATCCCCCATATACAATGAAACATTTCCCCCGACTGACCTTCACTTCCCTTCTGACAGCCCTTTATTTAACATTTGTTTGGGATAAAGGCTTTTAGGCCGAACGCTGTCCTGCCGAGTTGCCACCACAGAGCACAGTGCTGCCTTAGCTCACGGTTGCTAAGGGGGCGGGTGGCATGGGCTCCTGTCCACGTGAGGAGCTCGTTAATAAGCCCCCTCTTGCCGCTACATCAACAAAATTTCACGGGAAACACCTACGGTGAGGATATTTTAAACAATGACTTTTAAGGCAAGAACAGGAAAAAAGAATCCGCAGGCCTACGGACGGCCTCTCTCCGATCCCTCATGATCCCTGGCCAGCTTGAAAATATTTCATTGAGTGCAAGACAGTCTGCAGACTGCAGTCCCTACAAAAAGCTTTATTTAGTCTCCGCAAAAGCCGCCTGGCGTCAATTAATACAGGAAAAAGAAGAGCTTAAGTAAACCGGCAATACCTTAAAACTCACACTTGCCGTTTCCTCGAGCCCAGTAACTGTAAAATAAACATTTGATTAACCTTTCACAGCGTACCCCAGTACATCGCTGAGCAGGACGAGCCGCCAGAATGACTCACTTCGTATGCAGAGATGATTAGTTCACTCCCTAGCATACGGCCAGTGTCCACCTTGCGGTAGGGCATCCGAAGGACCCCGCTTCGTTTCCAGGTTATTCTTACTAATACTGTGTATTTTTTCTCCCCTTGTACATATATGAATGACAGTACAGGCAGTTCACAACTTACGTACAACCGACTTCCGTAAATCCTGACTTACGCAGAAAAAAAACAATGTTTAACATGTACTTTAGTATGTATTAGGGGTATATTCTTGGCTTATGTTATTTTTTTCTATAAGGTGTCTTGAACGGTAAATCGTAAAGTAGCGTAAAGTTTGACTTGAATAAGGGTTTGTGGAAGGGATTGCTTAGGTCAGTCAAGAGCCGATTTTACATATTACGAGTACAGAGATGTTTTAAAATCCCAAGATCACATTTTGCTTCCTTCTGGTCTATGGAATCACTCCACACACTGTTTATGCCCAATAAGCCAGGACACCATGCAGCCAAAGTGACCAGATGACTGCATTTCTTAATTACAAGTCAAATGGACTGTAACTCCGAGCGACTTCACTGGGGATTGTCTGCCTTGCACATTTCCCCCATGTTACACATCACTTGATTTTATAGCGCCCCCCGGAAATCCCAGGGTAGCAGGCTTTACTTTATAATGCTGAAATACCTGCCCTCGTCCCCATGGCTGAAAGGTATCACCTGTGCCTAGATGATGTCCGAAGAAAACTGGCCTTTCACCTCCTTCTTCCTGTCTTCCTTGGGTGGTGATGGGGGATACTCATAGCCCTCCATGGCTGGAGGCTCCAGCTGCCAAAGCTTCGATAGGCGACGCTGGCATCGTTCTGCTGGACTGGAGGAGAGCCCTGCTTCCGATATTACAGAAGGGGCGTAATTAGCAGGAAATCCTGCAGTGACTTCCCACACAAAAGGTGATAAGCAGAACAGACCCTAACAGCCCCCCGCCGCACAGGCATCAGGACTTCCCCATCTTTCACAGCTCTCAGTTCAGGCGCTTTCTGGGCAACAAGGGGCCTGGATGGGGGGGGAACCTCTGCCGTCACATGAGAACAAAAACAAATCAGTGTGAGGCGCCCTGACATGACGTCACTCGGCACTGCGATGTTCCCTAAATAAATCTCATTTCGGACAAATAATTAAAAACAGCCGTGGAAATGTGAATCGGGGCTTCAGGTTACACGCCACAGCAACATTTTACCAAAGTCGAATTACACAAGTCAGCTACTATTAAAGGCCGAAGCTGGAAGCAACATGTTCATATCACAGTGAGATAAACTGTAGCTGAGATCGAAGAGAGAATGAGAAAAGCTCCTGCTGTCCCACCCTCGCTGGCTAGCTGTCGCCCCCCTGTTACAGGCTGTCCCACCCTCGCTGGCTAGCTGTCGCCCCCCCTGTTACGGGCTGTCCCACCCTCGCTGGCTAGCTGTCGCCCCCCTGTTACAGGCTGTCCCACCCTCGCTGGCTACCTGTCGCCCCCCTGTTACAGGCTGTCCCACCCTCGCTAGCTAGCTGTCGCTCCCCTGTTGTAGACTGCCCAACCCTCGCTGGCTAGCTGTCGGCCCCTGTTACAGGCTGTCCCACCCTCGCTGGCTAGCTGTCGCCCCCCTGTTACAGGCTGATCTTTCCCTTGTAATAGCAGGCTAAGTGAATTTTTCGATCGTTCTTAGATCTATATATCGCTATGGAAATGGCACTGAAGACCCTATCACTTTATCACTTTAGCTCTGTTCAAGACTCCTCCCAATTGTTCGTACTGATGCACAAATGCCTCACGATCAATATTGTGTTTCATAAGAAGCCTGTAACCTATTTCGTTTGCTGACAGAGGTTGTCCAAACTTCAGCCAACACTTCAAATAACACTGATGCTATACAGAGCAGAATAAAAATTTGGCACTACACACATGAAAGAAGAAATCCCATAATTACAGTAAGGAGTATCTAGTGGATTGGGACAATGCAGACTTCAGTGTGTTAATTCCCAAACTGTGGGGACTCGCAATCTCCCAGTCCGCTGACGTATAATCCGTAGGATTTCTGGGCATTTTGGTGAATCCAAAACACTTAGTTTTTCACAGGTTCCTGCTTTGAGTCACAGGCTACAAATATTTGCTTCGGTGATGTAGCGGGCGCTCGCGGACATGTTGGAGTGTGAGAAATACTTACTATGTCACCAAGTCTGGTCTTCCAAAACTGTGGAATAATTTTCTACACAAGTATTTTGTGATAATTAGGCTTTTTCACATAGAAATGTGATTGAAACGTAAATCAGACTTGAAAACGCTGGTTAACTTGTCATAAAAGAGGAATCGGTAACGGAGCTTCTCAGTGAGCAGATAGATCACACCGTAGGGGGAGAGCAGAGGGCAGCTTGCTCATTGTTACTCTGATAGAAGCAGCCCAGCAAAGCAGAGCCAACATGGCCGCCCTGCACATGGATCCCCACCACGAGGACAGGCAACAACAGGAAGGCTACCCCAGGGCGTTCAGCTGCATTCATGTCCCCCAGGACAGAAACTTCTACTCCTAATCGTTTCCATAAGATGGCTGGACTTGTTTATGCCTTACTGGAGCAGAAGATTGACTATTTCCTGTTTTTTTTTTTTGCGTCCATCTTAAATGACATAAAGCTGCAGGGGTCAACGGGGCGAATGACATCCATCAAGGTTGCTATGAAGAGCCCCGGGGGGCTATACAGATGACAGCATCCACTGGGCAAAAGCCACAGCGAGTGTGCTAAGACCTGGCGCACTAGCGTTTATATCTGCGGCGTGGTCCAGCTCACCTTCCTAAACAATCCGCCGTTACTGCAGACGGGACAGCTGCCAGAAGATTCTCAGCACGCCGCACACCATGTGAAGTCATTAGCCATTCATGTCCGGTCCCAAAAAGCTCTGCGTAGCCTCTCCTCGTTTTAATTCAATTTCTAATTTCATGTTTCACCAGCACGTTCTTTCCAGAATGCTCTCACAAAGATCTTACCCTAAGTATTCATTCAGGAAGGAGGAGACAAACTGAAAAACAAACAAATGAGTCCCTTATCGGTCGAGTGATGCTCCTGTATCACTGACACCATGCAAAGCTTAAAAGTTTATATTTAAGATCGAAAATTATTGCAACTCAATTTAATGGGCCCACCTGCTCCAGTGCAAAGTTCAAAGTTCCCATTCGGCCTCCTTCAATAACACTAATCTATCGTAATCCCCAAATCAGTACTGTAATTTTGAAAAAGTTCTGCAAAAGGCACTGTCACACAGAGATGCGCATCGCGGTGTGGACTCCCTGCACCGAGGCCTCTGGCAGGATAAGCATTGTTAAAGTGCCCAAAGTCGCGGAATTCCAGGGATTATTGCGTGGATGAGGGAAGGCGAGCACGGAGCGTTTAGCGCGTCGCCACGGTGCGTAGGAGCCAGATTCCAACACGCTTGGGGGGAGGGCCTAATGGTCGCTCCTCTGCTCTCCACGTCCCGCCACTTAATCACTCCGTCAGTGCACTGGTGGGGTGACTCCCACTCAAGTAAGATAATGACCAGTGACGCCCCTGCTTCCCCCAGCTCTCACCTCCACCCTAAATTAAAGGGAATCCCCCTCCCAGCTCCTCACTGATTCTGGGTCTGGACCGCTCTGTGGATGTAGCATGTCAGAACCTTGACCTGTTGGATACATCATACACCCCACACTTGGTCTTCACATTCATACCTACATCCTCTCCATATGCAGTGCTGTCCTGACCTCATAACAAATCATTGATATCAATCCACTATAAATTAATCATCCTCTACAGGGGGTCCGAACAGGGCGGGGCTACAGAGGCACTTGCCCCAACTTAAAGCTGATTGGCCCCAGTAGTGCCCTTCCCCTGTCACTCACCAATTCAAAGCATATCATTGGCGAATGATAAGACCAACCCTTCTATATATTTTATGGCCCCACTTATGCTCCCACCTTAAAAAAATCCTACAATCACCTCTGATTCTATTTCTCTCATGCTAGACCTGATCTCCAAACAGGTGGTTCCTGCAGTCTTTGGGCAGCAGTATGTTATATGCACTGTGGGTTATTCTGTGTCTTTTGCATGACGTTTGGTAGCAGAGAAGCAGCTAAGTGGTTCTTGCTGGCCCTTCCGCTCGGCGGGGTTTTCATTATACAAACGTTATTCATGGCCTGACGACGGCTCTGAATAATTAAACCGCAAAAATGGAGAAGCTTTGAAATTTTAAAAACGACCCAAGACCGGAACGCTGGAGTTGAGCTCTCACTCGGTCAGTGAGAAGAAAGTGGAGGGATGTGAGGAGTTGGAGAGCGACGGCGAGGAAGGAAACAGAGTCAGAGAGGCGCTCAAAGAGCGGCATTCTGACTGCCAGAGGCTAATGCGGTATTAAGGCTTAATAGCATTTAGCGAAATTGCTGAAAATCAATGGATACAGTGGGCAGAAAGCTCTCATTTAATGGTTTTTAAATGATATTTAAAATTCTTGCGTTTATGCGTATAAACTAAACCTAATTATCATCAAAAGCTTGATGTTAAGCTTCAATGTGCCCAGTCATTTGCTGTCACGTCCATGTCCCAGGAGTGCCATAAGGGAGTAATGAAAGGGGGGGCATAGC
The DNA here is from genome assembly GCA_011763525.2 of Mormyrus iriodes. Taxonomy (NCBI): domain Eukaryota; kingdom Metazoa; phylum Chordata; class Actinopteri; order Osteoglossiformes; family Mormyridae; genus Mormyrus; species Mormyrus iriodes. Next base: position 2,049,890 of record JAAGVU020000001.1, read on the forward strand.
CTGTACTGGGGGTGGTGGTGCAAGCTTCTTATAATGGGCCCCATGTCCAGGCGGGCAGAGAAAGCCTCTGAGCCTGGTTGAATGTTTCAGTTGTATCTATGGGTTCTTTTCCACCACACCACGTACTTTTGGTGCTTTAAGGCGTCGGTTTTCCACAGCTGCAAAAACTGGTGCCGGCGCTGAATGACATTTTCTACTGAATTCAAAAAATGGCTGTAGTATATTACAGGGCTGGATGATGTGTGACATTAATACCAGCATCGCATGTTATGTACATGCAATTCTTACAGCGCTAGTCAGCTATAAAATAGGCTTTTTATTACCTTCGCTAAAACATTTCTACTCCGTCATAGGAAAAAAAAACGTAGCAAGTTTTGCAACTTTAATGATTATTCTTTTTCAAGATATTCTACCTTATGTTTCTAAATCAGTTTAAAGTTTCCCTCGTTTACCTGCGTTCTGCAAGTCAATCATAATCATTGTCGTCCTTGCTGCTTAAATCACTTCTAAACGGGTTTGTGAGAAAATTTTTCTGTATGCAGGGATGCAATATTTATTCAAACAAAATCACATTGCGATATTTGAAAATTTTGTAATACCGTGCTACCCTAGTATACTATACACTTTATTTCTTGTTACGCCGTCCAGATCTCGCTGTATCTGTTCTTCCAGCCAGATCGCAGTTAAAGCTCGGGTCTCTTCATTTCTCTACGCATCCAATATTATTACTTTTATTTATTTTTTTGCTTCGTTTATTGTTGTTTTCTGAGTTTGCAACTCTTTCTAGAGAGCGTTTGTACTGTGTTCCAGAGGCTGTTTGCATCACCAATAAACAAGGAAGGCATTTGAAGTCCCACCCCAAAGTACCAAAGAAGTACCAAAGAAGTTCCCAGGCTGGTTTGGCACTTTTGGTACTGGTACTGGACCGGAAGTCAGTGGCAAAGGGAAAGTACCAAAAATATCGTGCCAAAAGTACAGTACCTTGTGTGGTGGAAAAGTGCCCTACGTATCTTTGCGAAATTTCCTTAAGCTATACATTTTGGACCTTTACAGCCTTTTCATAAAGAAGAAAATCTAAAACTTGGACAGTGAGGGAGACGGATTTGCCAGCCAGCTAAAGGGTAGATACATCCTCTGGCTCCCGGCGGTTCATAATGCAATGCGACGTGCTTCAGTAAACGGGAAGAGGCCCGTCGACCCTCCATGGGGGCCCCCGTTTCTGTGTCTGCACCAGCTCACTGCCTACAGTTCTGCCAGTGCTGGGGGGGTCTGACCATGGGGATCGGTAACAATGCTAAAAGCTGTCGACCAGGGGAATGGGGACACAGTGGCGTTGATGACCACTAATTTAACTAGAGCGGCCCTGCAACCCCCCTGCACCATGTATATTTCTGCCTGTCATTAAACCTTCATCAGTCAGCTTTGTTGAGGCTGAAGAGATGAAATTTCGGAGGACGGAAGGCGATCCTCCTGGTGCCTCGCTGTTAGCGAATCGCCCCTCGCTCCATTTCCCCTAGCCATCGGGCCGGGCTGAGCCTTTCTCCTTAAAGGCCTTCCTAGCAGACAGGCCCCGGGCGGAGGTTTACACTCCCAAGGGAAAATGCTCCGTCTCACTCCGGCAGGAATGTCTAAAGGCCTCTCGGCTCCCAGACGCACCCGGCTGATCTAATCTGCGGCGCCGGGAATCCAGAAGACCCTGCTATTCCTCACGTCTAAATAGAAAACACTCTTACCTGTGTGTGGCCCGACTCCTGCGTCAGTGTGCAGATAAGGCCCCCCTAACCCTTCAAGAATCCGGGGATAAAAGCTGCTTTTTCTGGAGACGGCCACAGGCCTGGTCACCACCGTGCCCCCCCCCCCACTTAGTCAGGTGAGAGGGATACTGAGAATCAGGTCCAAGGCATGAGCTCACATGACGTGGGACCGTTACAGATGTAAAGTGGCTGTGTGCTGACGAGGAAGACCCACAGGCCTGGGGTGGGGGACATGCGAGAAAGAACAGTGTGGGGGGGTTGTGTGAGGGGGACAGATCTGAAGAGGACGTAATCACAGAGTGGATCTTGATGCGTACCGAAATATCACCCTCACACTACAGGGCTATTCTTACACTGTAACGCCCCCCCACCCCCCATAACCACACAACACCTCATTGTTGTAAATGATTCACTGTATTGTATTGCACTGTACATATGTCTACTCTTACATTCCTGCACTGCACCACTGGACATTTCACACACATGCATGTTGTGTATATCAACTGGACTGTATGTGACCATTGTCTTGTCCTAACTGTGCATGTGTCTACTGTGAGTTTAAGAGCCACTGCCAGCCAGAGACAAATTCCCTGTGTGTGTGACCATACTTAACCAATAAACCTGACTCCCATTAATATGTGATATATTTTCATACATCTGATGCCTGGTTGCACTTAAACAGTCAGACGTCTTGCTGCATCAGACGGGCTCACTGACAGCCATTTAGCTTGTACGTCTAAGTTTGGACGTGACTCCAGAGATGTCCATAATCCTGGGAAGATGGACACTATTTATGGCACAGTTCTGATCTCACATGTGACTCGCTGTCCACACTCCAATCCATGCTCAGTTCTTACCAGTTTTTAATACAGTTTCGAAGGGAATATAGAGCCAAAATGCATCCGGACATGAAAACACAAACCCCCCAGTAAAAACGTGAAATACCCTCATTTTAGGGCCAGAGTGGCTCGTCCCCCTCTAGAGTCCCTCATGTATTATTACGTGCAGAAGCTTAATTGAGGTTAATTACGGTGCTTGTACCTGTTAGTACGCCGTAAATCAGCCCCGACAGCTTCCTGTTTAGCCTGGGGAATGGCAAGGACGGGATGTCGACATACGTACGAGGCGGAGGGTTTAGCGAAGCAGACGGGGTTGCGGGTCATGCTGTGGGAGACCCCAGTGATTGGGGCGCTGAGAGGAGCCGCTGTATATGGGCAGCAAGTGACTCGCAAGGCCTGAATGCAGCCCCTGGCATCCAGGGCACAATGCAGCCTGTTTCATTACAGGCGCCTTGCTAAAAAGACAGAGGGAAGCAGCAATAGAGAGGGATGCCTGCCTTAGGGTGCCATTGTGGGAATGGCGTTCGTGAAGGGAAAGGCAAGTGACCGTCAGTGATTCTCATGCCTCCTTCCTGCGTCCCTGTGCAACACTGAGGGCACCAGCAGGGGGGGCTGTGTGGGGCAGTGCGGCTCAGGCGGTTAGGCTCGTGTGCCTGTGATTGGGAGGGCACCGGTTCGAATCCCATCCTTGGTAGAATAGTCACATCACTGCTGGGCCCTTGATCCTCCCACATCCTCCAGTGGTGCTGGGTAAATGGCTGACACTGCTCTCGGGCGTATGTGTGTGTCTCTCTTAAAGGAGAGCATGATGGGATACGTGTACAGAAGCATTCCAATGTACCTGTGCATTTCCTGTGCAAATGGCAAATAACGCAGCAATTCATGTCATCTGTATGCATGCAGGTTAAATAGCAGCAGTCATGTGGAAGAGGGACCCGTGGGGAAAATGGAGAGCTGGACCAGATCCCTGCTGGATCATCAAGCAAGATCATTGTAAACTAATAAATGCCCAATTAAGTTATAAACTCAGTAACTTAGAGACCTACCGGCCTTTTCCAGGCCTCTCAAATCCGGAGAGCCCTGCCTGTTCCAAGCATATTTACATTGGAGTGGCTGTAGGGGAAGCACACGTTCTTCAGAGCACAATCGAGCTGTGACATCACTGCGACATGATCTCACCGGAAGCGGCACTCTCTCCAGAGCAGCACGGGCTGTTTTTTCTGGGTGTAGAGCAATGTTTCCCAACCCGGTCCTCGGGGACTCCCAGACAGTCCACATTTTACCTGGAGCTGGGAGGGAGTAAAAATGTGGACCGCCTGTGGGGACCGCCCTCCGAGGACGCAGTTGGGAAACACTGGTATTGAGGAACTGAGCATTGCGTTCAGACTCTCTGCTATAACTATGCCCCTATCTGCCTGACACGGTACTGCAGCTGGCCTCCTGGCAGCCCAGCTCCCTTCTGCAGAGTTTCGTTGAGGGAAGTGAATAACAAATGGGGAATTTGAGTCCCCCCACCCCATTCATATAAGTGCGCCCCCCCCATCCCTAGTGTAGCGGCTCCACTTCTCACTCGCAGAGAGAGCCCCCTGGGCCTTTCCTCTTTGAACGTCATGCTAATTTAATTACCCGCGCGCGGGCGGCACGCTGTCCTCTGTTTACATCGGCTTGCACAATTTGCATAGTTGGGTTTCCCGTCCAACATCAACAACAAACAAACGGCGCTATCTCTGGGCTACCGATCCAAATGCCTGGTGGAAATCCAGCCCGGTCACATGGTTTAGCCTACCCGAATGCACTGAAGTTTCCCTGTTTAATAATGTCACCTTCTCACTAGAAACATGGCAGGTAAACTCAACTTTATGGTGCTGCGATGGTCCCTCAGAGAGCATCCTGGGGTCAGAAAGTCAAGACACCCTAATATGGAAGTATGTGCTGCCATCAGTCAGCCTCAGCACCAGCCTCACCTTCGGCGCTGCTCACAGGAAGTTGACCGTGTCCTTCACAGCCCTCCTGAATCCTGATGACGATCACACATGCAGACCTCATTTCCTGCTGAACACACGTTCTCTGCACTTGCGTATGGTGGGGGGAGGGTAATGAAGTGGGGGATTACAGCTGGTGGCAGGGGGATTATCGGAGGGGCGATGAATCCTCTGTACTGTACACACTCTACAGATGCACCCCTGTTTCTCAGCATCTTTCACCAAGTGGTGTAAGGGCAAAGAAGTTTGGCCACAGGCTCACATTCCCTGCTCGTGGTTCTTCCTGCGGGAGAGCTACACCCCCACAGGGCTTTGGCTCTGAGCACCTCCCTTGATGACCTTTGACGGCCAAGCAGGGAGAAGGCCAGCCCGAGCATGCTGTAGCCTCCTCAGCAGCCGGAGAAGGCAGGGTGGATGGCAACCAATCACGGAAACCCAACTGTGGCCAACGGCGAATCACAGAGCCCGGCCTGACTCTGGATGGACAAAAAAACAAAAACAAACACAGAAATTACCATGAACAAACAAGACTGAGTGTGTGGAAGAGACAGCCAATCCTTTTTTACTAAAAACAATGTCCATAATATTTCATTAAGGGGCCGCAGGCAGCTAGCTAAGCGGCCTTGTTTATCTGGAACATTCCTTTCCCTTGCACAGGTTCGCAGTAGAAACTTTCTAGTCACCTAAAGTTCTCACTATACTCTTCACAGGCGACCGCCCCTCCCCTCGGACAAACAGGACTGACACTGGACACATCTAGGCAGCACACAGTACACTTTAGGAATTGAAATATATTAAATGAATCAAAACAAGTCAGATGCTTCATTAAACAATTTCGAGAGAAAACATAGTTACACATAATGCATGCAGTAAGGCAGTAAGGCAGTGAGGCAGTGAGGCAGTAAGGCGGTAAGGCAGTGAGGCAGTGAGGCAGTAAGGCAGTAAGGCGGCAAGGCGGTAAGGCAGTAAGGCAGTAAGGCAGTTCAGGACACTATCGTAAGAGTTCGCTTTTGGATGAAGAGGCAGATTATCACAGCAATAGACTGAGCCATTGTAAAAAGCTTGTATTTGAATTTTAGATATTCTGTTCTGAGTTAAACACTTTCATCATCTAATTTCATAAAAAAACAAGAGATTTAAGTGCATAAATACTAGGATTATACACATTTTGCATGTGAAATACGCGCGATTTACTGTACATATAAGCAAAGACATATTTGATCTTTTTCATTATTTTCAGAAATGAAGAAACAGGCCCAGTCTTGAAAACTTATGACTTCAAAAGCCCGCTTGTTTTTTTCTGTGTCCCTCAGAAACACCATGACATCACAGCGCCCTGTGAAGTGGGAGCCTCGCACCCTGTCAGTGTCTGGCCTCCGTTGTCATCCTGAGGAAACTGGGACCCCCCCCCCACCGACCCACCCAAAAACACCATGGGTGATCCCAAAAATCTCAAGAGCTAAGAGAAAGCATGTGTTGCAATACATCAAGGCTGACTTCTACATTATCTAAAATAAAGAAATCAGAAACATGTGGGGTAACGTCCTACCCCAGCGCATTACAGAGGTATCGCAGTTATGTGACTGTGCTTAGATTTAAACTATATCTAGCACCGTTATTAGACGCCATTAAGCTGTCCGCTTTCACCAATGGACCTGACGACTGTCATTGCATCCTGCTGACCCATATGGGATTAATTTCGAGAATCTCTGATTGAGGCAGACCCTTGGACGCACGCGCTCACAGTGACTCCAACGCCGCTCTCCACAAGCGCGGATTCCAGACGTAGCTGGAGCTCCAGCGAACACGAGAACGTTAAGATCGATGGTGAATAATGAATGATCAGATCATCAAACATTAAATCTGGCATGTGGCTTGCCAGGATTCTTTATTCATCATTTGAGAAGGTGCCTGTTACCCAGTAAGTACAGTTTACCTCAAATGATCCCTCCTAAATATGCTGCGGAGAGCTGTGAACTCTTGCATCAATTATGCAAAACCATACCAACGGAGAAGACGCCCTCAGCACTTCTGCTGAAGAAAAAAAGGGGAAAGGACCTTGAAGGAGAGGCACGTGTCATTAAGCCGCTCGTCCTGCATCAGCAGATAACAACATGTTGTGTTTTAGCGGGGGTCATACCTGACCCCCTCCCCTCACTCGCAGTTGGGGGCGTCCATGGGGTCAGAGGCCACGCAGGAGACAGCCCTAGAGTCTGATTATGCTGACCGTCAGCTAGCATTCATTTCAAAGGTGTGACACCGTTTGCTTCATGGTGTTTTTACTGTGTGGTAAATAGACTCTTTTTTTGTACACTGCACTGGTCATGGCTGCTATCCTCTAAGAGTTAAGTCATGTGCCAAATACAGTGATTTGATTTGATTTGGCAGATCAACGTTCTGGGTGAGTAATGCTACACCTTTTTCTTACCGGACCTAAGGAGGATACCCAAGGGCATACTTTGGGTTGAGCATTGGGGGGGTCTCCTTCCCATTTAAGGGGATCCTGGTGGATTGTATTGTCTGGTTTTGATTATTGGGGTGGTTATAACTCCCCCCCACCTCATCCCCCATAATTTACACCCATGAGGATACCTATTGTTTCATCCATCCATCCATCCATCCATCCATCCTCCATCTGCTTATTCAAGACAAGATTCCAGTGAGCCTGAAATACAGGACATGAGGTAGGGGCACACCCTGTGTGGGATGCCAGTAAAAATCACAGGACACCCCCTCACACACTCTCACACACCATGTGCAGCTTTGAGACGCCATGCTTTTGGACGGCAGGGGAAAACCACAAAACCAGACGACAGTTGACCATGCGAACTCTACACCCTCAAGAATCAATCAAGACGCTCTGCTTGGACAGTCCCCTCCGCTTTTGCCTGAGCCCAGCTATCATGCCGTCAAGATACGTGTTGAAGGTGGCATCAATGGAATGGGTACAGCAAACGGGAGCAGTGTTTGTCAGTGTACGTCAGCGCCCCCTGAACCGATGACCCCCTCGCCCTCCCCATTCCAAGGCACTACGTAGACATATAAGGTCACAGAGTATGTCACACAGAGCAGTAGTGTGCATAGCGTTACCTTGAGTGAGCCCTGAATTTCTACTACTGGAAATAGGTAAAAATGATCTGATTATACGGAACAATGGATATTAGTAAATGATGGATAAAACAGTGAGGAACTGTGGGTGGACTTCTGCAAACACAGAACTCCAGCCTATCTTAGTCCTGCCATCCACGTGTGTTGCTGATAAGTTAGAAGATGCTGGGCCAGACACTGCTGAAGGTGGACACATCAACAATTACCCAACCACAGCATCCGACTGCAGTTAGAGAACTCAGCTGGTCAGCCATCTGAAATGTGTTTCCAGTAACTTGCTGGCAACAGCCCAAAAGACATCAGGCACCACAGTCAACATTTGAGAGACACCTGTTCTTCTCGTAGGTACTGATGTGTACCAAACCACTTCACCCCCCCTTATTGGGGGGCATGTGTCCTACTCATTACAGGCCAGTCATTCCACCTTTTCCAGCCAGAGAACAGAACCACTCTCCAGCTTGTCTTAAGGCCAGTTTTCCCACATAAAAGGTCTGATAAATCAGCGGCTCTCAGTAATAAATGCTTTAATGTGTCTTTCAAGTAAAATCACTAGCGTGCTACTGGGTGCTACTAGTATAGAAGCAGAGTAAAATAATAAAGTTGTACATTTTCACGTGTTTATTTGGCGTAGATTGAGATTCAGGGAAAGCTTTGGTTTTATTCTGAACGCTGATTTATTATATATTTGATTCAGGTTGAATTATCTACTGTAAGCATTAGAGCTCTTTGTAAACTTTGTATTACATGAATCACTGAGGTGCAGCTACCGTCGACCTTCCTGCTGCTTTTTGATTGGCTGCCCCCGAGTGAGTCATCACAGTGTGGTGCAAGCGAACCTGGTGTACTGTAAAACAAGCGCTTTGTACCATGGGGACAAAATCTCAGACTGCCCAGACAGGCCAGAACGTAACTCCAAAGGGATAAGGAGGCGAAAGAGATGCGCCATCAGAGGAGGGGTGGAGAAAGAAAGTGTGAGGTGATGTAGAGAGGTTCTCCAAGTGTTAATGTCACGCGGTCGGTGCTGACACACATCTGAATGCCAGCAGATAATCGTCAGCAGGCCCTCCTTAGCACACAGCTGAGGCTCGCAAGGGGAGCTACCAACAGAGCCAAAGAGAGCAGGCAGGGGGGGGGGGCGGTATGGACGACCTCAAAGCGGCCTGTGGCTAAAGCGAACCGCAACACAGCAAGTCCACGAAGGCAGAATGGAGTGACTGACGAGGAGTGAAGTATAGCAGGTGCCCAATGTGGAAAGGAGCCTGGTTCATTAGCACAGGTCCCTGAATCTGACGAGGACGCTTAACTTTTCACACACAAGCATGACATTTAGGCCAGTTCCTATTTTTTTGTTTGAAAATGTAGAATTTGAGTTGTCAAATGAGCTTAATGAGGATTATGTGCAAATCCCACAGATAAATAATAAAATATAAGGGATTGTGCTCTATTTAGAGCAATGTATGTATTCTGTCTGCCTTGCTTTTTATCTGTTGAGTGAAGAATTAGTCTTACAGAATCCTTAAACTGGTTTATCCCAAAAACATGGACAGTATTCCAATTTAACTGCAAATGTCCAACACACCACTTTAGTTTTGTGTTTGCCAGCATTTGCTGATCCTGGCCCTTGCAGCAAACCAAGAGCGCTGGATTCTGCTCCAGATGAGCTCTCAGTTTGATTTGACGGGGCTGTTTATTGACCTTTTAAATTCAGTAGTCAAATCATATTGAGTTCAATGCATTAGCTGAAAGCTAACTATAGTTTTCTTGGTTTAAACCAAATTCTTAGTAAGTAACTGCACTGGCAAACAGACAAACAAACAAACAAACTAACAGATAAACAATAAGTTGTTTTCAAATGTCTCTGCTATTGCCCATTAAAATTATTCATGTGTCCATTAACTAAACTTGACATATTAAATAAACTGGTTAAGTAAATTAATAGTTGTAGTCAGTCCTCAAGTAAAATTATATAATCTTAACTGTACAACTCAAATAATATTTCAATCTCTGATTCTAGTCTAATGAGGCCTAATTTGCTGATAATCAAAATACATGGACCAGGGTAACTGACATGACCTGTGTCTGTCGTTGATATAAGCCTAACGGCCAAACCGTCAAGCTGTTATTCAGAGACCCTGTTAGAGGTCTTACAGAAAGGCACACACACATACACACACACAAACACACACACACACACAAACCCACACACAAACACACACACACTCACACAAACACACACACACTCACACAAACACACACAAACACATGCGCACACACGGCATTTTTAATTTTTTTTTGGCAATCACAGATTTTTATAAAAGTGAGTTTCCCCTTGAAGGGACCAAATAAATGGTCCCCACAATGTAAAAAAAAAACAGGTTTTTACATTGTGAGGAAATCTGATCCCCCCCAGTGTAAAACTTACAATGAGCAGGAAAACAGAGCTGAGGTATGATCAGGATGTCAATATTAATACCGAGTGCCCTGCAGAAAAGCAGTCTCTCCATAGATCATGGCCCAGGATTAATACAACGCCCTGGCATTCAAACTGGCCGGCTCAAACCAGACACGGTGCTGGCTGTAAAGCCATAAAAGTCCAGTTCAGGACATGAGGGATTTTTTCCCATAAAAACAAACTGGTTACCTGGGCAGGTTATCGCTTCCCCAAAGAGAGAGCGGTATGTACTCTCTGGGTCATAAACAGCGCAGCTCTGTAAATCAAATCCTTTGAAGGACACACCAGTCGTGCCTTTAGATTTAATGCCTCTATCTCAGCTTCCTCTACTGATAACGTTTTTTTCCTCCGAAAGTCAGCCAAAACCTTTCTGGTTTGACAGACGGGGGGAGAGGACATGACACCTTTAAAATGAATAAATTACAGAGTGAAAATCAAGCTCCATCGCTCATCGTCTTGAAGGGGAAAGTTCTGGTTAGACTTTTCCACAGATTAACGGAGACAGGTTGAAATACCAGCTTCTGGAGGTTCTATAAGAACTGATAACTGTAGCTGGAACTATGTCTGGAGAGACCCAATCATTATGAAATCCAACATCTTCTCAAAGTGGTTTAAGGTCTTTCTAAGGGACACAACTTTGGATTCCATCTGACAGGACTCTGATATACCAGGAACCAGAACTGAAATGGCACTTCCAGGGAAGGCTGTGCAGCAGAAAGCAGAAAGATGAATGATGTGATGAGAAGCAGCCCAGAGGTCCATGACGCCACCATTCCCTTATGCTCTGTGGTTTGATCGAATCTTGAGCAGTCAGTGAAGAGAAGAGCTGCATTGCCAGTTAGTAATGACAGATGAGGACACTAAGCTTCAAATTTGGAAATTTTACAAACAGTTTCTATCTATTGTAATTCCAACAGCCACATGTGTTTAATAAGTCCCCAAAGGACACAGTGGAACTAAAGTTAAAGCACTCGATCACTGATCACACGAACGTCTCTGCAGCGTGTTTACACTTCTGACATACAATGTTTGTGGCATGGTGAGCGAGCGCACCACAGCACCGTCACCCAGTGATCCTGGACCTCCTGGCTACTGGCAGAATCCACAATAATCTTCTGTTCACAGAAATTATTCCAATAGCAAGGCAATGGGTGAAATCACCTGGAAGGTAATTAATGCCATAATTAACTGGGTCCATTTCATGTGGTCTAATTCACACATTATATTACAAGCCAGGGAATGGCTGTAAAACTGATCAGTGAGCAAATTAGCCGCAGGCCGTTAACCTTTGGTAGGGTCCATCGAGAGAGTGCACCCAAAAACCATCCTCGCTGGCATCCCAATGGTTAGCTTGGCAGGCAGATATTATTACAAGATGCATCAATCAACGATGATATCAAAAGAAGACATAACAAGTGCTACTGTACTAAAACTGGTTAATACCACCCATCCATCTTCTTTAACCACTTATCAGCTGCAGGCCAAACCCATAGACTGTCCCAAGAGACAGTGGGCACGAGGGCGTGGAAGAGTCCATTTCAGGCCACACAGTAACACTCTAGGGAAGGAACGCACATGTGTCTTAGATACTTAAAGAGCTTGCAAGGGAGTGGAATGGCTTCCTTCCTGTTTATCTGTTACTTTTAGATAAAAATATTTATTTGCATGCCTGACCAGGATTAATGGCTGCACGACGGATTGAAAGATAGATCGACGAATGCATGGATGGATGGATGCATGCGCAGGCAGGATTGGGATGGTAACGATAGGGGAGCGTAACCTGGCGACCGCGATGGGAAACGCAAGCTCGCCAAAGCGCCCCCAGCCACCTCACAAAGGCATCGTTAGGGTTGCATCCATTACTTCACTCCCTTCAGGCTACATTCTCCCACACTGATCCTCTGGAATAATCTACTAAACAACTGAGAATAACTGATATGTGATCATGCCCCCTCTGCTCCGTGCCCCCTCTGCTCTGCGCCCTCTCCGCTCCCTCTGCTCTGCGCCCTCTCCGCTCTGCGCCCCCTCTGCTCCGCGCCCCCTCTGCTCTGTGCTATATACCCTTATGGATCAATAAGAAAAGAAGTTCTAGCCTTATTTTTTATTCACCTTTTTAGTGTTACTTTTCATGGTGCACCTCAGCAAGACGTTCTTTGCACTGTTTCTGCAGAGCACTGGAGCACTGCTGCTGAATGAATCTGTCCGTTTGAGGTCGATACAAAATTACCTCACCATGCCCTTCCCTGGGCCCTGCCTAGATTATTGATTCAGAGTTTTCTGCCAATTAAAAGTAATTAAGGTGACTGAAAATGACTTCATTTGTCATTCATATTAGACCTTATTCATACATCTGGTCAGATCGGGCAGTAAGCTTATTTTGAAAGCATTCTTTCATTCACCTTTTATTGGTAAAATGTTGGCAAACAACAGCAAAGGTTTAAAATGTCTGAGAACCACATGTAATATATTATCCAGACTTAGGGGCAGAGAAATTTTTCATTTTAATTGTAAGTAGACCTCTTGAATCTGAAAAGTGTTGCCAATATTTGAAGAGAGAAAAAAATTTAATAACTTAGTTATGATATACTTTACTCAATTTATATTATAAAATGTATATATTATATTAGTACAAAAATATATCCATGACATCAGAAACTAATCAGCCAATCAGGTATTGTGTTACTAATGCTAGATGCAAGCTTCTAGAAAAAAATCTTCAGTGAAATTTCATCATATCAGTGTCACCAGTCATACCAGAACATCTCACCCTACTGTGGGTGTCATCTGGACTGACTGACTGTTGACTGTATTGGGTCCTTCAGGTTACAGGAATCCATCCCAGAATTACATCAAGTCAGTCCCATGGCAACATCACAAGTAACATGACAGCTTTTCCTGGAAGCCACATTGAAGAGTGAAGTCAAAAGACAAGAGGAAAGATACACATTTAGCGGAATGGAATGGAGAGTCTCTTGGAGATCCCCAGTGGGTCTGAGAAGGTAGAGTGTGGTGTATCTTGGAGATCCCCAGTAGGTCAGAGAAGGAAGAGTGCGGTGTCTCTTGGAGATCCCCAGTGGGTCTGAGAAGGTAGAGTGTGGTGTATCTTGGAGATCCCCAGTGGGTCTGAGAAGGAAGAGTGTGGTGTATCTTGGAGATCCCCAGTAGGTCAGAGAAGGTAGAGTGTGGTGTATCTTGGAGATCCCCAGTGGGTCTCAGAAGGTAGAGTGTGGTGTATCTTGGAGATCCCCAGTGGGTCTGAGAAGGAAGAGTGCGGGGTCTCTTGGAGATCCCCAGTAGGTCAGAGAAGGAAGAGTGCGGTGTCTCTTGGAGATCCCCAGTGGGTCTGAGAAGGAAGAGTGTGGTGTATCTTGGAGATCCCCAGTAGGTCAGAGAAGGTAGAGTGTGGTGTATCTTGGAGATCCCCAGTGGGTCTGAGAAGGAAGAGTGCGGTGTCTCTCAAAGATCCACACTGGGTCAAAGAAAGATGAGTACGGTGTTCTATCAAAGATCCCCACAGGGTCAAAGAAGGAAGAGTGTGGTGTGTCTCGGAGATCCCCAGTGGGTCAAAGAAAGAACAATGTGATGCCTCTTGGAGATCCCCAGTGGGTCAGAGAAGGAAGAGTGCGGTGTCTCTTGGAGATCCCCAGTGAGTCAAAGAAAGAAGAATGCGATGTCTCTTAGAGATCCCCATTGGGTCAAAGAAAGAAGAGCATGGCCTCTCTTGGAGATCCCTACTGGGTCCGAGAAGGGAGCATGCGCTGTCTCTCGGAGATCCCCTTGGCTCACAGAAGGGAGCATGCGCTGTCTCTCGGAGATACCCTTTGGCTCACAGAAGGGAGCATGCGCTGTCTCTCGGAGATCCCCTTTGGCTCACAGAAGGGAGCATGCGCTGTCTCTCGGAGATCCCCTTTGGCTCACAGAAGGGAGCATGCGCTGTCTCTCGGAGATCCCCATTAATCAGTGCTTCCCTTCAGGTGCCGGTTCTGGGGAACCTGGCAGGGGATGCAGTATTGTGTAGCTGACAATCATTATTCTGGAAAGAAAACATGTTGTGGGACCTCATGGAACTCCCCAGATTATCATATCCGAGGCAGCCATCGCCTGGGACTCTTTCGCTTGACCCCAGTCGAACCCCATCTCTGCCCCCCCCCCCAGGCCTGAATGCAGAACGGCTGAGCACTTGCCCATCTATTGCTGGCTGGCTCTGTTCTAACTGTTTACATCCCCCTGGTTCCTCCACAGCTGCCTGCCACAGAACTCCCTGGGGTACTATCAAAACCAGAACCCTGTGCCAAAGCAAAGCGCAAACCCAAAGCCACAAGGCGGCCTTTGACCCACTGTTCTCTTCAGCAGCAAATGGTTCTTATACTCCAGCGCTGTTTTCGGGGGCAGTAAGCCGAGCTGGTCTCCAGTGGTAAAACAGGGACAGACAGGGACACTTCTTCAGTAACTAAAATGAAACGGCAGCAGCTGACAACAATACATGCTGCTAAATGGTCTTCTTCTTTCACTGACACTCATAGTGCCACACTCACACTACTACGCTCATACTGCGACACTCATGCTGCTACAATCATACTGCTACACTCATACTGCTACAATCATACTGCTACACTCATACTGCGACACTCATACTGCGACACTCCCACTGCTACAATCATACTGCTACACTCATACTGCTACAATCATACTGCGACACTCATACTGCGACACTCCCACTGCTACAATCATACTGCTACACTCACACTGCTACACTCATACTGCTACACTCATACTGCGACACTCCCACTGCTACAATCATACTGCTACACTCATAGTGCTACACTCACACTACTACACTCATACTGCGACACTCCCACTGCTACACTCCTACTACTACACTCATACTGCGACACTCATACTGCAACACTCACACTGCTACACTCATACTGCTACACTCCCACTGCTACACTCCCACTGCTACACTCATACTGCTACACTCACACTGCTACACTCATACTGCGACACTTCCACTGCTGCACTCATACTGCTACACTCCCACTGCTACACTCATACTGTGACACTCCCACTGCTACACTCATATTGCAACACTCACACTGCTACACTCATACTGCTACACTCCCACTGCGACACTCACACTGCTACACTCATACTGCGACACTCCCACTGCTACACTCACACTGCTACACTCATACTGTGACACTCCCACTGCTACACTCATACTGCGACACTCACACTACTACACTCATACTGCTACACTCCCACTGCTACACTCATACTGCGACACTCCCACTGCTACAATCATACTGCTACACTCATAGTACTACACTCACACTACTACACTCATACTGCTACATTCCCACTGCTACACTCCCACTGCTACAATCATACTGCTACACTCA
>JAAGVU020000001.1:2133732-2145903 GCA_011763525.2 Mormyrus iriodes
AACATGACCAGTAGGGGGCAGCACACAGTCAGCCAACATGACCAGTAGGGGGCAGCACACAGTCAGCCAACATGACCGGTAGGGGGCAGCCTTACCGCTTTGGGGTCAGGCTTCTTGCTCTTCCTCAGAGTGACGTAGGAGGCGATGGTAGCCGACTCGGGAATGGGGGACTTCGTCCTGGGAGACACTATGCCGACGGGGTAGGGGGTTCCTGAGAGCGGGTAACAGGTGATCATATGGGGCCTTTATAGCCAGAGCACAGCTGTGCCCAGGCCACCTGTGTGCGGGCCCCAGGGGGCCTCACCTTTGGGGTTGGCCGGCTCCGCTTCCACCACCTGCTCAGCCTTCTCCTCCCCGTTGGTCTCATCCACCTCAGTCACGGTGGTCAGCTCTGGCTCGCTCTTGTACAGCCTGTAGTCTGGTCCCTGATGGGTGGGAAGTTGACTGAGTAAAGATGGACACCCCCTTCAGGGTGGAAAAAGTGGGGGTGTGTACAGCAGTGGGGCCACAAGGACACTGGCCCCAGCTGATTGGCCCCCGGAATGCCCCTCCCCTGTCACTCGGCGATTCAAAACAAGTCATTGGTTAATGCTAAAGCCGGGCCCTCTGCATGAATTATGGCCCCCAGAATCACTGGGTGAGAGACCTACGTAAGGTAAACGAGCTTCAAAACACAGGGAGACAGACTGGATCTAAGCAAGAGAACAACACAGGTCTCTCACTGCTGGTTCGTTCTAATACATTTTATGCAAATGTGCACAGTGACTCAAATATGGTCACAGCGTTTGCATCCAAGCACCACTTGAAAGGATGGCAGGCAAATGGTCAGGGGGAAAAAATGGAAGAAAAATGGAACATTAGCGTGAGCTTGAAGGAGGGCTGGAAATGATGATATGAGTTGTCGATTTCAGACGGACGGGCGGGGCGGCAGGGAGAGAGGAGGGCTGAGAGGAGGCAGTCGAGGACCCTGGGCAGTGGGGAGGGGTCCGCGTGAGCGCTTACGCCGTGCGCCCCGTTCCTCTGGCCCGCCTTGCGCTCCTCCGGTCGCTGCAGAGGCTGTCGTGTCACGTGCAGCTGGCCGCCGCCCGGGCTGGGGGCGGGCAGTGGCCTCTCGCTGATGTCATAGGACTGGGGGAGGGGCGGCCGCGGTGGCACACCGTCCTCTTCCTAAAGACGACAGAGAGGTTCTGCGTGACGGCTCCCCCTGCCTGACGAGGCCGGCACTGCGCCTCCACAATAAGGCCGCCTGGACCGATCCGGGTAGCGGCTCCCGTCACAGCGGCGAGATCGCGGGGGTCCTCACGTTAGCGTGAGTGAGCAATGGGAGGGCTGCCCCCACCTCCCCTCGTGCCTGCTTCGCCCCCCTATGCTTCGTGCATGCGGGGATGTAGCACTGACACTATTTCACCAGCAGAACTGAATAATGTCTCAGCATCGATCATCGTGAAGACACTCACCTCGCTCTTACATTTACTGGAGACGGGCTTCCAACCCAGGACACCTAAAATGAAAAAGGACGTTCCTGAACATGCTGAGATATGAATAATTCGTCATTACTGCTCAAGGGCATTGGAATTACAATACCAGAAAAAAACATATATTAAAAAGTTTACAGAATTTTATGAAAAGGTGTATTGAATGAATGCATGCCTGATAGACTCACCACATTAATAATACATAGCGCAGTTTGAAAGGTCACCGGAATTTGGAACTATCTGGGTAATTAAGATATTAAGGTTAATTTACACAAACTAAGTAAATCAAGAGCCACAATAGCATTCATACGGGGGGGGGGGGTGCTCAGCTGCGCCTCAATTCCGTGCTTTAAAACTCTGGGCAGGTGCGCCATTTCACTACTACAACAAAGCTGGAGATGACGCATCGCTGACTCGGAGACAGAGGTGACACGAGAAGAGAGGACGTGGATCACACCCACGTGACGATGACGAGATGCCTGCATGGAGCTATAGAGGTGCAAGAACGTGCGGCCTGTCATGTAGGATGTCAAGGAACGTGCAAGAAAACGTCAGGGAATTGACTGCACTCATCAGCCCAAGGCCTGAGCCAGCAGGGCCATCAACTAGAGTTTGTGAAGAACTTCAAAGAGGGCTACTGTGCTGAGACTGCTGTGCATGACCCCGTATTACATCTAACACTGCATCTTTGTGAATCGACACAAAGAGCACTCAAGCTGGTCTACTGAGCAATGGGGGGGGAGGCTTAGGATTCAATGAGTCACCGCATATCTTATTATCAACAGACGGACATGCAAGTCCTCCCTGCTGTGAGAAGCACCCGTCACTCTTTCACGGTGTGTACTGAATTGTTCTGATATGGTTTAGCCTCACGTAGCATTTTCCAAGGTAAAGTAATTGCCAATAAATATGAAGCTATTCTGAGTGATTCTGTTCATCCATGATGAATAAAGCTACATGTACATTTATTTACCAGATGTTTTTCCCAAAGCTACATGGAGGTTGGGGGCAGAGAGCAGAGTGAGCCAGCATCCTGGAGAAACTGGGATTAAGGGCCTTGCTCACGGGCCCAACGGTGATGTGATTAGAGTGCCAGCCATGGGATTTGAACCCATGAACTTCTGGGGCACAGACTCCAAGGCCAGAGTCACATGCCACCCACACATAGCAGGACCTCCAACCACAGGGCATCATCGAGCATCATAGCAATGTGCTACGGCCATCTCAGTCACCTGACCTCAACCCAACGCATACGGGAGCCTGGGGGGCGGAGTCAGACTGCCCTCAGGAACAGGATACCCACCAATCAGATTTGTGGAAGAATGCAGCCACTTCCCACCCATTCAGCTGTCGCTGTTGCAGTAAAGCTGTTACTGCAAACCTATTAAAACATTTTATGTTGGTCTTAACTTTATTTTCTATGTTTCGTTAGTTCCTTAAATGAAGTGCTATCCCGTGTCTCCCCTGACCTGTACATGCCTGCTTATCACAGCATATACATCCTACCCGCAGGGTAAGCAATTCCTAAACCTGAAACTACAGCTGGCTAAACTGCTTCTGCAAGGCCAAACACTGTAAGTGCGTTTTAGCAAAGCTGAGGTGTGGCTTGAGTCTCTTACTCTATTTTATCTTGGTGCAAAATCTCTATCATTTATGAAACTAATACCCAGATGGGACCCCTTTTTTTGGTTTCAGTGTCAGCGCAGTGACTGTGTTTTGCCTTTGTGGGGCAGTAGAGGTAACTGGGCAGGGAGTGTGTGTGTTTATGTATACGTGATAGGACTTCAAACAGATACCCCTACGGCACGCACCTGTACCATCTGCGGCCCTCTGAGGTTTGCTCTTGCTCAAGGCCTCCATCACATCCTGGATCCTCCATAACTCCTTCTGGATCTGCCCGTGCTGCTGGCTGGGGGTGTCTGTCTGTGAGCACGCGCACACACACACGCACACACACACACGCGCACGCACGCACGCACACATACACGCACACAAAGCAAGGTCACTTTCTAATACACAATGACTCGTCAAATTATTCCTTAGCAATGGGCTCTGAAAATCAACGAGGCTTAAAATAAACACTTAAGTGGCTTATATGTTCTTTTCCCTAAAACGCCTCTGCACGTCTCTCATGGCCTCGTCGTCATTTGCTGTACAAGCCAAAGATGTCCTGAGCCACATTTTTGGGACCCCGATCTGAACCTTTACATATTCATATCTGCCGATTCAGAGTCCTGAGCCGATCGTTTAATAAATATGTAAATATTCACACACATGCAGCAGGCATCGGGGCATCCCTCACCTGAGGGAGCCTCACGCTTTCACAGAATTCTTCCTTATGATGTTCCTGTAAGTGCCTGATTACATATGTTGTATTAAATGCTTGGTTGCTACCTTCTCTTGCAAGGACGGCTTTGCAAACATCACTGGTAGCTGTTGAGCTACTTTCAGTTTCCAGTTTTAAACATTTTCCACACGGCTGACATCTCGATGTTTTGTGCCATGTGCCTCAGGCTCACTGCACTGTGCGACAAGCTTACAGTCTGCACAGCGGATGGAAATCACGTGGCCGTGGAAAAAAATAAATAGATCATGCTTTGGGTCGGGCTTTGGTAGTTGATACCATCAATAGCAAAAATGCCCACATCGGCCCCGATTCCGAACTTTATCGGCTCAGGACATTACAGCTTGAAGCGTTATATGACGCACTTGCAGACATCTTCCAAATGCTGTATAAATTCCCCGATCACTGAGGCCACCCAGATCTCCAGCACTCTGTGATCTGCACTACAATGCATGCTATGAACGGCAGCTTACATCTGATCAACATTCTGCAGACCTCAGGAAGCTGCACGGCCTTCATTTCGGTTTCACTCACACCCATGCTGGTCTGCAGACTCTCCGCAAAGCCACGCCTCCGTAAGTCCGAATGAAATCCCCCCAGTTGACCTTCACTCTTACTTAACCTGTTAATTAATTTTACACGTCTGCGAGCACCTCTAATCCGGCAAGCGCAGACCATGCCGCGGCCGCTGTCTCAGAGTTCTGGGACCAAAACTTTTCCTCTTTTCATTATCAACTCTTGTGAAGAGAAAAATCCCCAAGAAACAGAAGAGGGGATGGGAGTGACTGACTCATTCAGTCCCTTTAAATGTGCGCATTACTGCTGCTAGGTATCCTAACTGAGGATGCATTCCTCGGGGTCTCGGGGATAATTACCCACCTCGTTTGCGAGACAGGCTCCTTTGTGAAGGACACAGAGGGATTCAGTGCCTTCATGCTTTAAGGCAGGAACCCGAGCTCCAGCTAAATGGCTGCATGAGGAACACCGTGGAGGTTTTTCCTCAAAGAAGATGCATCTACCCAAGACCGGTCTTCTCTTCTCACGATCGTCAATCACCATGATTTTGACATCCCACTTTCCCTTTTGATTTTAATTAGCATGACACATTATCTACGACACGTCCCCAAGTGTCACATGACGGCACAAACTCACAAGGGTACGCATGCTTGTAAAGGAAACTTCCTGAGCCGATTGGAAGATTCGGCTGAAATCAGCATTGAAATCCCGAGTGCTTATGGAGCTACTTATATGGCAAGACGCTTGCACTCCTGGGATCCACGATCGGCTAAGGCGCGGGGTGAGGAGACCCCGAATGTTCTCGTTCCCATTCCTACTCAGACTCCACACGAGGCGGGGGGGGGGGGGGGGACCTCTGATCAGGCTGGAATGTTTCGGCAGCGAGGGGGCAGAGTACCTGTGGGCTCCCCAGGGCTTCCAGCTGCTCCAGCAGGCGACTCTTCGCGAGCAAGACGTCCGCCTCCAGCCGGTCATACTCTCTCCACGAGCGTTCAAGCTCCTGAGGGACGTCACCACATCTAGTGAGCCACCGTCCCCAACTGACAGTAATAATGACACCGGGATGCATGCACACCACTGTGATGCGCTGGTGGGTCTTACTTAGACCAGTATAAATAAAATCAGTTTCAGTTATTCCCTGTTTGCACCATGATGCTTCAGTTGCTGCTCAGAATTGTTACAGAATGCTTGTGAGCTTCAAATAAACCACTGACAGAAATAAAATGTACCAGTAAATCTGTAAAAATGTTTTAGCTTCAGTATTTGCCATATGTGGGATAAATAAAACTTTTCCAGAACGGAAATCGTAAGATGGAGGAGAATTAAAAGTGGCGTGTAAGGAGTGTGCGGGTCAGGGCGTGGCGTGTAAGGAGTGTGTGGGTCAGGGCGTGGCGTGTAAGGAGTGTGTGGGTCAGGGCGTGGCGTGTAAGGAGTGTGCGGGTCAGGGCGTGGCGTGTAAGGAGTGTGCGGGTCAGAGCGTGGCGTGTAAGGAGTGTGCGGGTCAGAGCGTGGCGTGTAAGGAGTATGCGGGTCAGGGCGTAGCGTGTGTGGGGGTTACTGACGGCAGTGACGCGGGACAGCTCCCGGCAGGTGCTGAGCAGGCCGCTCTGCAGCACATCCCGCTGCTGTACCACGCCCTGCACCGCCGCCGGGTTCTCGGTGCTCATCTCGATCTCCTGGCTTGCGGACAGCAGCGCCGTTTCCAGGGTGTGCTGGGGATGACACGGAGGCACCGCCTTGTCAGGTGACACATGGATCCTCCCCAAAAGCACTTGGCGACGCCGAAGTGAGGCTAGTCTGTGATTACTGGGGCACTAAAATGGAAATTTTGACTAATACCGGTAACTGACATTTTTCGTATCATATCGCCAATATGATACACTGAACTCCACAAATCTGCAGAGAAACTGGTGGCGTGCCTGTGTTTTATGATGTGGTTGCTTCACACATCCATGGGATCTTTACAAGCAGTGAGACATCAGTGCAGTAGGGCCTTGGGAGACTGTACAGAGGATCTAAGTGCTGAAGGAGTTGACTAAACCCCCCCTCCTCCACTCCACAGAAAATGACTGATCACCATTATTTTAGTAGTTGACTTTAGCTCTTCCGCTAAAGTCTAAATATCTGCTGGCAATATAGGTTAAGACCGACATGATGCGGGTGTCCCTGTAATGAACATCGGCTGATGCCGATATCTTAGCAGATATATGGTGTATCTCTAACTGTAATCTTCAGTTGTGGTCTGACAGAGCCAGAAAGCCAAACACACACACACACACACACACACACACACACACACACACACACACAGACAGACAGACAGACAGACACGTACACACTTACTTGCTTGTATTCTTATCTTTGTGGGGACTCTCCATTCTTCTCTGGGCATAACCCTAATCCCAACAATGATAACCTTCACCCCTACCCAGCCCTAACCTTAACCATAAGTAACCAAACAAAACACAAGACTTTCGGCATTTTTGGCTTTTTGATTACAGTTACAGATTTTTATAAAACTGAGTTTACCCTTATGGGGACTGAAAAAATGTCCCCACAACGTCAGAACAACGGGTGTTTACCATGTTTTCGGGACATTTGGTCCCCATAATGTAATACATACATAACCCCCCTGACCCACACACACACACTGACAGACACACTGACAGACACACACAGATAGATACAATGACACACCGATAGACACACACACTAATAGACACACTGACACACAGACAGACACACTGACACACAGACAGACACACTGGCACACTGACACACAGATAGACAGACTCACTGGCACACTGACACACAGATAGACAGACTCACTGGCACACTGACACACAGACAGACACACTGGCACACAGACACACAGACAGACACACTGGCACACAGACAGACACACTGGCACACAGACAGACACACTGGCACACTGACACACAGATAGACACACAGATAGACACACAGACAGACACACTGACACACAGATAGACACACTGGCACACAGACAGACACACTGGCACACAGACAGACACACTGGCACACAGACACACAGATAGACACACTGGCACACTGACACACAGATAGACACACTGGCACACTGACAAACAGATAGACACACTGGCACACTGACACACAGACAGACACACTGGCACACTGACACACAGATAGACACACTGGCACATTGACACACACACAGACACACTGGCACACTGACACACAGATAGACACACTGGCACACAGATAGACACACTGGCACACTGGCACACTGACACACAGGCGCACAGACAGACACACTGACACACAGATAGACACACTGGCACACTGGCACACACACACACGAGGGAGAAACCACCCTCCAGCCCCAAAAGGAGCAGCTCTGCATATGCATAAGCACATGGCACCGGGCACTGCTGCCTGCAGGGGGCAGACGGGCACCTTCTCCCTGTGAAGCTGCCACAACTTCTCCGCCTGGGTCCTTAGCACCTTGTCCTGCTCACACAGTCTGCTCAGCTTTGCCTGGAAGCAGAGAGGTCGGAGGTCAGCATGAGACCGGGGGGCGAGGCACGCGGGGAGTGGGGGTGTCTGTTTTATGGATCCATCTCATTTCCCTGTTGCCTGTACTTATGAGTGGCACAGCATGTTTTATGGATCATAATTCATTGATGGAAATACACATATACAAATAGTCACACAGTACCATGAAGTCAGGAGATTCTGTACTGCTCCATTTCCCTTACGAATATAACCATGTGCAGATCAGACCAGAACAGACCCCTGACCGCAAGCCAGTACCTTATTTTAGTGACACAGGCCAAGGCGGCCATTCTCAGGAGAGCAGCAGAATAATAATAATAATAATAATAATAATAATAGGTGATACTTTATTGATCCCTGTGGGGAAATTCTCTTTTCGCCTGTCCCATCTTGCTCTCCATGACACATATGTAGGTGAGAGCAAGCTTGGCAGGGAAGGGCAGCCCCCCATAGCAGCCCCCAGGTTGCTGGGGGTTAAGGGCATTGCTCAAGGGCCCACAGACGTGCCGAGGTCGGGCCCAAACCGGCGACTTTCTGATCACAGGCAGAAAGGCTTAGTCCGCTTAGGACGAAGACGCCTGCCTGCCTGCCCTACACGGGCCCCGTGACTCTGAGCGGCACGGTGAATATATCACCTCTTCAGTTTCTCACCACAAATGCGCCTCGCAAGCTGAGCATCAAGAATCAGGACGCGCCGGAAGATAAACGCTGCGTTCGCAGGCGAGGAAGGAGCTGGGATGAGCTGTGCGCCCTAAACGATGAGCACATGAAGGCAGTGTGGCTTTTAAAAGAGCGATTTTCCTTTCTTCTTTGAAGGGCTTTAATTGCCTGGAACAGCTTATTAAAAAGGGGACGGGGAGAGCAAAGCTAGAAGTGTTTTCTCTCCTCCTCTTACTTTCCCAATTAACTTTAAATGTCAACAGCACTGTTCAATCATTAACGAGCTGGCCGTGCGCCACGGCCGACCACTTGAATAATGGTCTGCTTTGGCTTGTTCTTAGCATTTCAATGCGCTCTGTGGGCAAAGAATCATAAGCCAGATAAGGGGTTATACTCCAGCACAGATCCTCTGTGGCCATGACACTCTGTCACTATGTTTGAGACCGCCTTCTCCAGCCGCATTATACACAGCGGGAATCTCATCAGATTGCCACTGACCTTCACGGCAGACTTTTTCCTATAAGGTTTCCATACACCCCATAATACACAAGACCTGGAGTTCGGTATGATTTTCAGCCTTTAAATTCAGGGATGGATATTGAACAATCCTGAACACACTATAAAATGCTGATTCTGGCTTTGAACCACTTACATCGACGTCGAGCTCCTCGGGTCTGTAAATAAAAGCGTTTTCTCTGTAGGCCTCAGGGTTCATCTGCAAAAACACAAACCCAGTTAGAGATTTTCCCATGTATGAATTTACACAATTCTCACTGAAATTGGGTCCCAAATTCCCTCAGCTTTTGGCCAGAAGCCATCGTTCTGGATAATTTGGCCCGAATGGCCATGGAGGCTGACGGTGAAGTGGCTGGTGCTCAGACAGGATGGGAGCCAGGGGCCCTGCATGACTGCAGCATGTTATTGATT
This sequence comes from Mormyrus iriodes, assembly GCA_011763525.2. NCBI lineage: Eukaryota > Metazoa > Chordata > Actinopteri > Osteoglossiformes > Mormyridae > Mormyrus > Mormyrus iriodes. Next base: position 2,143,192 of record JAAGVU020000001.1, read on the forward strand.
AGTAACCTTTACTGCGGTAAACAGCGACTATCGTCCCAGACCGACTCAGGCGAAGGCTCACCTATGCAGCGCTAATGAGGAATGCACAGGGCCATGGGGCAGAACAATCACTTTACAGGCAGCAAAGGGAGCTGCGAGGGTGCGGGCAGATCCACCAACCCGGGTCGGCACGGGAAACGGAGCCATGTGACCAGGGGGTGGGGGAGGGGGTTGTAATGGCATTTTGTGAACAGCTTTACTGGTAGATGGGGCCCAAGCTATTTAAGTTGCGCGTACGACAGGGAACAATATAACATGTCACAGGAGTCGAGTCATAAAAGCCTGATTCAATTTACTGGGGCCAAGAAAGATTAGAGCACCAAATTATACCTTTAGCTACAAATGAGAGATGAAATGAGAGCCAATCAACATGCATAACCCAGATCACCTGACTCTCCCCCTTTAGATGGCCCTACCTTCTTTTGACGATCACCATCATTACACCAAGTAGCTGGAGTGTAAAACTAAACACATAAAAACCGAGTGAAAATCTCTGTTCCTGGAAGATTGCAGTTACGGCACATTAATTACTCAGCTCTGTGTCCACAACGGTTAACAGCATTTCCCCATTTAAGCCCTTAGACTCTTAAGCTGGAAGATCCATAAACCAAATGTTTTTGGTAGTGGGGGGTATTTCTGAATCATTTAATAATTCATACTGTTTAAAAGCAAGACTAACGGGGCAAAATCTTATACCACAAAAAGTTCGATTAAATATCTATGAGATTTTTCCTCGCCATGGAAACTGCAGCAGTCCTGGGGCAAACAGTAAACTGGCATCAGAGTAAACGTCCCTGACAGGGACGCGTCGCCTTCATAGCCCTGCTGTGCCTTTCAGGGCCAAAAAGACCTCCGGTCCCCCCCCCATCTCCCCATCTCCTCATTTACATTGCTTTAACCTGCAATTACAGAATCAGATTCTCTCTTCTCAGGAAACTGATTTCTTCATCAAAAACATTCCGGCAAAACTCACATAAATATGGGAACCCCAAATGTGCAGAAATGCATGTACACACACACGCGGGCACGCACGGGCACGCACGGGCACACTCACACAGACGCCCGCAGACATTTTATAACAGCGTAATACATTTGCACAGCACAAAGCACGTCAACATGCTGAAGAGGCATGTTGGAGGTGTCCCGCTGAGCATGCAGATGTCGTCTGGGTGGTGTGAGGGGGGGTGGGGGGAGTTTGGTTTTGTGGTGATCAGTGTGTCTGGTGAAGAAAGAAAGGGACGAGGCCAGACTTTTGGGCCCAATGGACGCAGATGGAGGCACGGGTGGTGTTGCATCGCATGTCACCGAGGTAAGCAGCAGCCGCATGGAAACCGTAGGTGGAAAAGAAGCAATGCCTGCGGCCTTCTCATTGGCTGTCGCCCACAGAGGGGGCGGATGGAGCCAATGAGCTGCCATTTCACAGGCAGATATCCTCTGCCCATTGGTGGAAATCTGCTGGCTGAGATCTCCCCTCCCCCTTTCTGCGAAAGGGCTCTGACAGCTCTGGACGGCACAGAAATGAAGGTCCCCATCCTGTTAAAGCCTCCAGGTGGGAGTTCCACGGCCACGATCGCTGGCATCTTACCGTCGCCCTTTCCTCTGGCCTCTTGTCCATCATCCAGGCCTTTTAGTGAAATCATTACGGCAGGTCCCTCATCATCTCCGTGGCTGAGTCAGACAGGGAGGGGCTCTGAGCCTCGCTGGGCTGACGGGGTTCAGCGGCATTTAAAGGGCAGGATAAACATTACTGGCATAACAGGGTCCCGCAGTGTCCGGTCTCTCAGCGTGGCGGGCTGCCTGGTAGGACTGCGAGGATCTGCTCTAGTAGGGTGGGGGGGGGGTACAGCCTTCTTAACACTGCTCATTTACCCTGCTTGTTTCATTTTCATTGTTTATGCTTGCTAATAATGTCTATATGCATACAATCACAGCTCTGGGGAGGTGGGGGCACCCACACTCCCATGTCACTGTGACTACAGCCACCCTGTAATGGCCGCAGCGGCTGATTAATGAAACCTACCACAGCCGACTGGGCAAATTTACAAGCGCGTGCCAGGGGGGGTCTGCCCCCATTACAGGCAGGATGTGACATCACAGTTGTGGCCGGCTGCCAGCCTGCGGGTACGAGAGACTGTCCATCTAATATGCACTCCAGGGAGCCTCTAAAGCTACAAGCTCATTTGCCAGCCGTATATCATTCCACCCTTCCCTCCATCCATCCATCCATCCTGTCCCCTACAGGCTCGAGCCGATAACACAAATGCTCCCCAGGAATCTGCATGTAATTCCATAATTCCTGTTCACCATGATTCACTCCTGCCTTCTGACAGGTGGCGTCTTCTGAGGCGTAATCATCAGAGCCGCAACACTGATCCTCGCTCACGTGAGTGAGATGCAGCCTTATAACCTACAGCGCCCCCCGGTGACCGCACGCGGCCCCAAACGGCAAAGCAGAGCTGGAGCGTGCAGCACACAGAGCAAGCCATGCCCACGTGGACGCAACCCCCCACACCGAGAAGCTGTGGAATGGGATGTCCTCCGACAAACACCATACAGCAGAAAGGATGCCATGGCAACGGCTGGTAGATTGAACCACTGATATAAAGGAGAGGGGGGTTCTGAGTTTGATGACAAGGACGGGGAAGCGGGGGGGGGGGGGGGCACTTGCCAGGC
>JAAGVU020000001.1:2145913-2158281 GCA_011763525.2 Mormyrus iriodes
GCGGAGGGGGGAAAGGGGGGGGGAGCGCGGGTGGTGGGGGTACCGCATGGTGAGAGGGGGGGGGGGGGTTTGGGGTGGGGGGCTAGGGGGGGGGAGGGGGGGGGGGGGGGGGTCACTTGCCAGGCCCTTACTTGCTGGTACAGTTGAGGTCGTGGCGCCGAGTTCTCGATCATAGTGTGAATAATGATGATTATTGGTTCGTTCTCTTTCATCTGGTTCAAATCGGGGGGAGCAATTGTCAGTTATATCAGTTAAAAGTTAAGAAGGACAAAAAAACAAGAACCATTACTCTAGATTCAGAAGGTAAGGCTGGAGAACATCTAAGCATTAAGCCAGAAGCAGATATGGTAAAAGGCCAAGCTGCCCTGCAGTGATGGCAGTCACTAAGGTAACCGCAAAGGTCAGGGGACATGAACAACCCCAAACACCTCCAGCAGCACAGAAATCACTATTCTGGAACACTTCACCACATGAGTGGTGGTTAAAGAACCCCAAAAGCAAGTAAAATAAGTGAGGAACTAGCTGGCACAGTCCACAAGCCCAACACGTACGGCAAAGGAGAAAGAGGGGAAAAGGGACTGACTTGTGTATCCAGTGACTCTGTGCGACAGAAGTTCAGAGAGGGACAGGAACCAGGGCGGAGGCGCTCTCCTCTAGATGCGCTTTTAAAACCCCGAAAAGGCCGCCGTGAATGGCAGACGCCTCATTCAGCGCAGCAGTACAATACAGGCATGATAAAAAGGCCTGTCCTGCTAAAGTGGGGGATCTCCAAGTCTGGACCGTGGTCTGGATACAGACCGAACGGCAAGTTAATCTGGACACAGCTGATAATGCACCTTATGAATCAATACGGTTAACGTAAAAAGGCTTAATGTGGTTTGAAATACAAAAATGCAATATGACCCACCAAACCTCACATACACATAACTCATCATAGTCCCCCCCCCCTCAATGACAGAGAGTCAAAAGGATCAGTGAGGGTTAAAAAGTTCCCCTTATTGTTACATATTAATGTCTGTATTAAAAGTTACTGTTAATTCATTAAAGCTCATGAAATGCTGTTTTGTTATTGAAAATTGTTGCGGACAACAATTTGACTTTGTTTGACTTTGGACAAAAATCTGATGTAGATCTCTATTCAAAAAGTTTGAGAAGCCCCGCCCTAAGGGAACATAATCCCACGCACAGTTTTTTATGAGCTGTGTTCGTTACTCAGTCCCTCACGGAATCACCTTTTTGTGGGTCTCACCCGACGTCAGATTTAAATGAGTTTTTGATGAAATGGAGGCATAGTGTCCTACTCCTCCAGGATCTCTGGGGGCACAGCCAAAACACTCACCCATCAATCACACATCCACCAAAATCCCCATATAACACAACACCGTCTGACCGGACAAGCAGGAGTGGAGGAAGGTCTGCAGATGGAGGATGGAGATCGTATCTTACAATGTGATCACATTGGCTTTGGTCAGGAAGAACGTCTTTACGCGCTACGCAGGTCAGTGGGAATGAGGATGAAATCTGAGAGACACGGGAATTAGAGGGAGCTGGTAAAGCTTTCACCACAATCTTCTCTGGTCCAGAAAGGGTAAAACAGACAATCAGCAGGTGGGGGGTGGGGTGAAAAATAAACCACAAAACGTATCTTCCACAGAGACAATATCAAACTGGACACTCAGAGCAGCCAATTAGGACTCAGAAGGAGCAGAGGCCAACAGAGAAGAATGTCCCCCACCTGGCTGTCCAGATACATGAGGCTCCTTTGAAGGTGACGGGAGAGAATCTCATTCTAGCAGAAGGAGCAGAGAGGAGAGGCGCAGAGGAGAGAAGCCAGGAAAGGGGAGCAAGGAGAAGCAGGAAAACAGAGTAGGAGCAAGAGAAGAAGCAGAGAATCAGTTCAGGCAGAGCCAGGAAGCTGCTTATCATTAAGGCCTTTACAACCAGCAGTGACTAATGCCCTGGGGTCACAGCAGATCTGTACAGCCAGCAGTGACTAATGCCCTGGGGTCACAGCAGATCTGTACAGCCAGCAGTGACTAATGCCCTGGGGTTAAAGCAGATCTGCCCAACCAGCGGTGACTAATGCCCTGGGGTCACAGCAGATCTGTACAGCCAGCAGTGACTAATGCCCTGGGGTCACAGCAGATCTGCCCAACCAGCAGTAACTAATGCCCTGGGGTCACAGCAGATCTGCACAGCCAGCAGTGACTAATGCCCTGGGGTGACAGCAGATCTGCACAGCCAGCAGTGACTAATGCCCTGGGGTCACAGCAGATCTGCCCAACCAGCGGTGACTAATGCCCTGGGGTCATAGCAGATCTGCACAGCCAGTGGCGGACAGTGCTCCAGGGTCACAGCAGATCAGCCCAACCAGCAGCGGCTAATGCCCCGGGGTCAAAGCAGATCTGCCACCAGCAGCGCAGCATCGGGACACACATGCCAGTGCGCTCACAAGCGCAGGCAGAATCAGTGGATATGATGCACAGCGGCAAAGGACCAAGGAGGGGACTGGCCAAACCAAAGTGGGGGTAAAGTGTCAGGGGCACATACAGGGAGCGGATTGTGGGGGGGTGCATGCAGTGGGACATCACAATGATGGGAATCGCCGTTAACCCCTGAACACCTGAGAACACCGGTGAGGGCAGACACAGCCAGCGATGTCTGGAGGCGCATGGCAGGCGGTCGCTCAGTGATCACCACAACCCCCCCCACCAAGAGTCATTGCACAAAAGGCATTTCTACAATTCCACAAATGACCAAATCCCAAATCCCATCCTGCACACTGGTGATCTTGCCTCATCATGGCCTCATGCTCCATGTCTCTGGGACACATGATTCAAGGGTTAATAGCAATTAGTCAAAGTAGTTATGAAGAAAGAAGCGAACAGCGTGGGATCTTACGTCACCAAAAAAGATAAACAAACAAGCAAACAGGAATACAAACGAAAAGCGAGAGAGAAGCCACCCAAACAGAATAGCAGCAAGCTCATCATCATCACCATCATCAGGGCAACAGCAGCATCCCAACAGGCTCCGGAGCACAGAGGGCCCCCAGGGGCCAGCGGCTGACCTTGGGCCTGGTGCCGTCGAGGCCGAGCTGCATGAACTGGGTCAGCGTGTGCTCCCGGAGGCTGCTCAGCTCCGCCTGCTGCCTCCGCAGCTTGATCAGAAGCAGCGTCAACTCCTCGGGCTGCGGGGGCGTGGCGGGGACACCGAGTTAGCCAGGGGCATGCTCCCCCCGCAGGCCTGGAGGACTCTCTGCGCTCAGGTGATGATATCCCTGTTATTATATAGCCTATAGCCTATATATAGTTCCTTTTTTTGGGATCCGTCCAGGAACTACAGAGCAGAGATCACCACGATCAAGTCTGACTACCTGCGTGTCTGTGGGCCTCATAACTACATCTCTGACATAGCTACACGGGGCCTCGCCAGTGCAGACGTCAATCTCCTGACAGTTCTTACACACGGTCAGCGTCAGAGTTAATTCTAGGCTATTTGCTTCATTCTCCTGTCTTCATGTCTCGACAAGGACGTAATGGATGTTTAATTACAGAACGAAAGGTCTCTTTCAGGTCAATCGCACTATTAAACACCCCTAACTAAATTTTCTTATTAGGAAAAAAGAAAGACCCATATAGATCATATATGGGTATATAGTGTTTGTCACCGGGACACACACCCCACACACACAGCCCTCCAAACCTAAAGGCATAAAGCACGTTAACATCACCAGCAGGATATCGGCAGGAACGGCACAGGCCGCAGCAGTGAGTGCAGGCTAGCAGTGTCCCCGTTTTCCTTAAAGAGACAGCAGCAGGTAATCTTCCAAATACACCCTGTAACAGCATCTTGAATCATTTACAATGGGGTTTGATTACATCACAGTGTTCAGCTTTTAACAGCATCACCCAGGGCTCCCTTAGAAAAACACTCGGTCAGACATTAGCCCAACTTGGACATGCAAATCCGATATTCCCACAGAGCACCGCTCCTTTCAGAAAGGCGAGGCTTTGATGGAATTCTCAGAGGTTTATATGGTGTCATCATTCGGTGCTGAACATTCTCACCGGGTCAGTATATAGATGCCACTTAGCAAAGGCTGTGCACATCATCCTTGGCAAAGGTTCTGTTTATACCACACAGATTCCGTTTGCTGGTTATTAAGAAATACACTTTTTTATTTTTTTTTAAACAGGTGAAATTCACACAAAAGGGCCAAGTGTATGCATCCTGCAGAAGAGTGGATTAGCCCAGAGCTGAACACGTTTCCTCTGTGGGATGCCGGGCAGCAAATGGCAAATACACAGAGAAAAGGGGGAAAAAATGACAACGTATATAAAAATAGAGCCCGCTAAGACATTGGGAGATTAATCGGTCAGATTACCCACAATGCACGTGGGGATGCCACAGCTCAACACTGACAAGTCATTAGAACTAAGCTTTATAAGAGGAAGGAGACAATCTGCTTATAGCATGGTGTGAAAGCCTGCGCCGTCTCCCAACAGCCCTCTCTAATCTCCTAACTGTACCTCTTATGGCTCATGGAATAGCCCCCCCCCATTAAGAGGCACGGGGCAAATTAGAAAGGAAACCTCTGGGTTTCTGGGTAGGAAGCGGATTTAGAAGATGGCATGAAATTCGTTTTTTGTAACTGTGGGGTGGTTATGTGGTGATAGAGGACTCCTCCCTTCTTGAAACAGGAAGAGGCGGCTGGGGGGGGGGGGGTTGACGACACCCACCGTTTTGCCCTGCAGAGACTGTGAAGTGATGGTCGGTATGTGGACACCAGCAGGTCCTGGTCTCCTGTCTGGGGGGTAGGCATACTGGGGGGGGGGTTAGAAAATTAGAGCCCTCCGACTGCAATAAAGGGAATGCTGAGAACATGGGGGGTTAGGCAACAAGAATTCAGAACAGGTTATAAATTACTCACAATTACTGAAGATCACTGCTGACCAAAGAACACTGGTAACCATAGAACTCCATTGTTAATGGCGAGTTTTATTACAGTAATTTAAAATGAAGTGGAATTTGTTACTACTTTCCTTACTATTATGTTCCTTTCTGCTCTGGACAGGGTGGAACAGAAACAAACAGGAACCGAATTATCAGAAAGGTCGTCAGGAATCAGCACATACAGCCCAGCAAATGACAACATATAATCCAGGCCAGCTGATTGGTGGGTCACTCAAAGAACACCCAGGGCCATTTCAGACGGTCTGCCGTCATCATGAGAAACATCTGCAAACCCCTGAACGCAAAGCAAGCCGCTAGTTTCCGCTGAAGCATGAAGCGAGGGTTTTCCGAGAGGACGCCCCGCTCAGCCGCCAGATACCCGCGAGACGGATGTAAGCACTTCAGCGTCTCTACTGTCTCCTGTTTTAGGCTGGGGGCTTTTAGCCAAGGCACGGCACAATCACACCGACAGAGAACAACGTTTGGCGAAACTCCCAAGCTCGTGTCATCCGCTGGTCTTCTGTCGTAAGACGACACGGGAGAAGATGCAGACACTAGCCTGCAGCTATGTACTGGCGCCATTTCAGCACCGCAAGCTGTAAGTGTACTTCTGTGTTGGTAAGAACAACCTGAACTGGGGATCTGCTCAGTGAATCCATAAAGAGTGAAAACATTTCATGCTGTCCAGGAGGTTTGGGCCATATCTAATTTTTCATATTTTGACAGTGTTCTCAAAAACAATGTTATTGTACTATCTTGAAATCTTAAGTTACCCCACAGTTTAATTTGCCTAAAACACCGCAGTACACGTAAAATACCGCAATGTAACGTATACCCATAATATACCATATTCACTTAATATACCATATTACTGCAAAATACTGTATTATTGTATTATACCACATTACCGTAATTCACCGTATCACCGTAATGTTTTGTATCTCAGGAAGAGAGGTCTGGCTCGACCCACCGGTACCTTGGTGAGGTGTGGCCAGTGGTGCCGCTCGATGGTCAGGTCCGCCCGGTAGCTGGGCGAGGACACCTCGGAGCAGGAGCCCACGTTGTAGGAGCGCAGCGGCGAGTAGCCCTGGTAGACAGCCAGCGAACCATGTGAGGGCGACGGCGGGATGGAGTGGCCGGCGTGCTCCGACAGGTTCACCATGGTGCGGGGGGAGGGCAGCGTGCCGTAGGGGGTCGCCGTGGGGGGGGGTGCCCTCCCATAGGCCTGCCGCTGCTGCCACTCGTACAGCTGCCACATGGTGTCGTCACGCATGGAGCGGCGTTTATCTGCCACCGGGGGGCGCTCATACAGCGACGCAGACATGCCGCACACGCTGTCGGGCCGCGCCATGCTGTTCCGGGGCAGCGTGCGGTAGCCCTCAGGGTAGCGGGGGGTTGCTGGGGCCCGGTGGCTGGGCATGTTGCGCGGAAGCGTCTGGTATGACGTGATACTGCGGGGAGGGGGGAGGCGTTATGACTTGACTGCGCGCTCAGGAAAGGCCACCGCTCATCAGGAAGCTCTCAGGCTAATGACAGGTATTATATTTCTCCTTTAAGAGACATGCTAATTTAATTAGTGAGAGATAATGAATGGAGCTTTAGTGGCCTTAACATGCTGCCCTTCCGGAGCACAGGTGCTGTAAACACATTACATTTTATTTATTTAACAGACGCTTTTATCCGAAGTGACGCACAATTTTAAGAGAGCAGGGTCAGACAGTCCCTGGAGCAACTGGCATTTAAGGGCCTCGCTCAGACACCGAAGGGTGACATCATTCTGCAGACCCTGGGATTTGAACCCGATGAGCCACATGCTGCCCCCCTTTTTCTGCAAAATGTGCTATTTTCAGAGGTACCAGCTTCAAATACTCGCACAGTATGAAGCTGAAACTCCTGGTTCCTTTGGAGGGGTGGGTTTGCGACAGGCTAAAGACACCCCAAGGACAGGACGTTGCGGAGTCTATCTCCAAGCCAGCGGCCCAGAAAATGGGGCCAAACTCCCTGATAACGATCGCGGGACAACGGTACCGGGCCGAGAATCCCAAACAGGTCATTTGACAACTGGATCAGCGGGAGGCAGGCAGAGGGGCGATGGGGATTCAGGCTGTTTATGTGCAGGCCTCACAGTTAATGTTTTTATACGCCTTCATTAATCCCTGGGGCAGGGGCAAGAAAAACAAGACAAATGTGGAGGAAGTGAAGGTATTAGGCTCTGAGAGGCAGGCAGCAGGCACAATGGGGGTTTGAGAGGGAAGGAAATCGAGAGTGCGCCAGTGCCAGCTAAAGTGCGCCCGCAGATGGGAGGCATACTGTGCCCGGCCAAGGACCCACCAGCTAACAGCGCAGTGCCCCAGAGACGGCTCCTAGGCCAATCTCGGCCAACACCCTGGCAAGGATGAGAGCACCATCCATGGCCTGGGGGGACGTGAGGGCTCCTCCTTTCATGAGAATGATGCTTTGATCCTGCAGTGCTTGGAACTGTTCTGTCCCCCCTGCCTTGGGTGCCCCCAATGGACATTCCCATTTCCCCTCACACGAGGACCAGGTATTCCAGAACAGGCTTCCAGACAAATCCCAGACAGGCTGCTCCCCCTAGTATGTGCGTGTGTCTGCGTGTGTCCGAGATCGTGAGCATGTCCCCCCCCCCCCAGTGAATGTTAGGCTCTCGAGTCTATCGGCACTAATGCTATGCTGGGGGCCGAACCCAAAGGCGCCGCAGCCAGGAGGAAGGAGGGAGGAGGCGGTGGTGTTGGGGGGGTGGTGGTGTGGGGGAGGCGGGGGTCGAGGCTGTCGTTAAGCATCATAACAGACGGCAAGTCTGCACTTATTCACAAGCTGGAAGAAGACAAAGGAACCTGCACCGCTCTGCATGCACTACATGGCAGCTCGGCCAGACGCGGCGATCCCGACAGACAGGCGTTTCTCACAGCGGGGCCCTGACTGCGGCTCGGGGCTGGGCAGGCGAGGAGCACAGGCTCACTTGCAGCGTGGGATCGCCTGCTCCAGGCCTGCTGCTCCTGGGCAGTTACCCAGGTTTATAATTCATCATGGATAACCATGACTCTCAGTCACGGTGCCACAAGACAGAACATGACACACAGACACACAAAGCAACAATGACAACCACATACACAGTGAGACGGGCGATTCTGGGATTTTTTAAGTTGGGGAGCATAAGAGGGGCCATAATTCATACCGAGGGACCAACCTTATCAGCTAACAAATCGTATTGAATCGATGAGTGACAGGGGAGGGGGCACTATGGCGGCCAATCAGCTTTAAGCTAAGGCCCCGCCCCTGTAATCGTCCCTGTGGGGATGAAACACAGGCACACACACACAGACACACACACAGACACACAGACACGTCCCACCTCCTTGTCTCCTCCTCTTGGCTCCTCCCCCTCTGGGTTCTGACCCACTGCTCCAGCTGCTGCATGGAGTTGGTCCTTTGCAGGGCTCGCTGAGGCTCGTGCTGGGGGTCCTGGCTGCACCCCCTTTGGGCTGGCCCATCGCCCGGCTCCCCCGTGCCACAGTCCACGGTTCTGTCCCCGGAGCCGTTCACCTGTGGCACCCTCTGCTGTCCACCGGCATCAGCTGGGAGGGGCTGCAGCCTGACGCTATTGATCTTGGTGAGAGCCCGCTCCACCCGCTCCTTCTGGAAGCCATAGCGCTCAGCGTCACGCCGCCGCCGCTCATCGGGTCGCTCTGCCTCGCGGTTCCGCTCGTTGTTGTGCGCCTCAGGTCGGGTCAGCAGCCGGTGGTTCAGCACATTATTTATCTCCTGCGGGTGGCGCTGCTCCAGCTTCAGCTTCTCCAGCCTGGAAAGTTGGGGGAGGGGCGTAGGAGTTATCACTTAACTGGCAGCACTACGTGAGTCCAACCCTGTCCAGTATCACACACGTGGGGAAGTTATCAGGCACTGCGTGAGTCTGACCCCGTCTGGTATCACACACGAGGGACACTCATCAGGCACTGTGCGAGTCTGACCCCATCTGGTATCACACACGAGGGACATTCATCAGGCACTGTGCGAGTCTGACCCCGTCTGGTATCACACACAAGGGACACTCAACAGGCACTGCGCGAGTCTGACCCCGTCTCGTATCACACACTGCTGTCACAGCAGCAGAACCAGAAACAAAACTGCACGCATTACCTCATCACCTTACAGGGAGCTACACCCCCACACTAAAACAAGTGGCAGAACACTGTGCTGCAGCAGAGATTTCTGGGGGAAAAGATAAGTTGCTTGGGGACCGCCACCAAGACGGCTATGAGTGTGGGATGTTTGCTACTTGTATCTGTTAGAGGCAGCGCCGTAAGATTCTGCAGTGTGCTAGGGATTTTTCTGGAAAGTGAGACGTCAGTGAGGACATGGACCCGGGATCCCTGGGCTGACTGACATTTCCAGAACATTCTCGACACACTCAGCAAGCAGACAGCCCGGGGCTATGGGAGGAAGGCCAGTGACCCCCAGAGGGAGAGAGAAGCGTGTACCTCCGGACCGGTTCCGTGTGCACCAGGGCAGCGTCCGTCATCACTTTCATCCACGACTCCATGTCTTTGGCTGTGTCCGTGCAGAAGTAATAGGTGCGCATGTTGGGGTGCGTAGCCTGGGAGGAGAGAGCAGGGTCAGCCCTGCGCAACCGGGGGGAGGGGGGGCAGGGATGGGGGGTGGAGTGAGGAGAGGAGAGGAGGCCTGTTAAATGCTATAAACGAACTCTCACACCCACCACAGACCCCATATGTTCACAACAGATGCTGGCCTTACAGCTGATTCCCTGGGAGGTCCATATGGTGAATTACATTTTGGATGGACAGGCCTACAGACAGACAAACTGAAGAGCAAATTTCTAAAACTCACTTGGTCCATTTCTGTTGTTAGTGAGATGAGACCTCAAGTCAGACCCTAGTCAAGAACCAGTCAAGACTTAAAGGCCTAAAGTCAGGCTTACTCTTCATATGTTACAGTGCTGGGAACCAAATCTCACTCAGCCCTCCAATGAAGACCTTTCGTTGAATTTCCAAAAGTCCACCAAAACTTTCTTGAAAAGGCATCACATCCAGTTTTGGAAAGCTGCATGTGTACTGATTATTCAGCATCAGCCTTTGGGGCCATTTTCTCTATGGTTGATAACCCCATTGTAATATATGTATGCACACACACACACACACAAACGCACGCACGCATACACACAAACACACATGCATGCACACATACACGCACACACACACATGCATATACACACACACGGAATGTTAAAAGGCTCAGGTATGTACCCAAAATCTTTTCAAAACTCATTTCCACATAAATATATACGAAAACTTATTCAACCATGAAACAGGAAACAAAACAATCAAAAGTTATTCACAGAAAGCTGCGAGAAGCCAGAGCATCTATATTCATGAGTGTGTCGTGGTCTGTAAGACAGAGGGATGAGATCCATCCTATCAGACTGGACTTACAATGACGATCGTCAGGGAGACGGGTCAAAGTCGGCCCGATTCGGCCTCGTGGAAGACAGATCCAAGCATGGCAGGTGGGGATGGGGGGAGAGAAAACAACAGTTGAATTCACAAATTATACAGTTGATCCAAGCTTGGCACAGCCGAGGGGCAGAGCTTCCTTTGGGGCCAGAGCTCCTCCAACTGTCAGTAATATATATCCGCCTGGACCCCGGGTCAGTGATGGGGTGATGGACCCTCGTGTGTCCCAGCAGTGCAGACTCTGCAGACTGCAGAGTGCAGTTCCATTCCATTCTCACTAGACCTGGAGCAGTCGCTGGAAGCTCCCCTGCACATTTCGACACTATCCTACCCCCAGGGCTGTTAAGGGGGGGCAGAACGCGGGAGCTATGGGGAGCGCCTGGATGCCTCCCCCCTCCCGGTGTCCCCACCGGAGCGAGCTGTCCAAAAATAGCCCATGCTGAGCACAGGGGATGATCAGCAAGAGGGGGCTGACCTTGAAGGCGTACTTCCTGCTGATGTGGTCGTCCACGGACAGCATGGATATGTGGAAACTGGGCAGTAGGATGCTTCCCAGGATTCCCTCTTCCTTGTCATCTATGGGAAAACCGACATGCTCATATGGACAGGCCTTATACACTGTAAACACCACCAAGACCTCGAGGCTGCGTGTGTGAACACCGTGTTCAGGAGCAGACAGCCACGTTAATGGCTGTTTCACTGCTAATTTCATTGGGGGGGGGGACACAGCCTTGGCTTATTTCTGACACCCATCTGTCTTTCAGCCTCTAATTGGTAAGACCGGCAGCACCACACAAACAGGAGAGTGTCTGTTTACCCAGGATGGCTGAGTCAGAAGGTTTACTCGGGAAATATCCGAATCCTCAGCTTTGACAGGAGCCATCTGTGCCATCCCATAATAACAGAGACACACACAGTGAAAAACACAAACAGCAGCACATCAGCTTCGGGGCAGCCGTCCACTTCCATACTCCGGGCCCGGCTGGCATGTTACTAAGTGACGGATGGGAGCCATCCGGGTGAACGAGTCAGGCTGCTGACCTGCGGCCGCCATTGGGATGGGGGGGCTCTGGCGCCAGGTGGAGCAGCTTGCTGGGAGCTGGAGCCCAGGCTGATCTGGGCCACTTGTTGGGTTTATCTCCAGGCCCTACAGTGATTTATTCATCTGGCGAGAGATGGCAGGCATCTCTGAGCAAGCTCCGGCCTTATGTGGGTAGTCACTCCGGCCTTATGGGGTTAGTCACTCTGGCCTTATGGGGGTAGTCACTCCGGCTTTATGTGGATAGTCACTCTGGCCTTATGTGGGTAGTCACTCCGGCCTTATGTGGGTAGTCACTCCGGCTTCATGTGGGTAGTCACTCCGGCTTCATGTGGGTAGTCACTCCGGCTTCATGTGGGTAGTCACTCTGGCCTTATGGGGGTAGTCACTCTGACCTTATGTGGGTAGTCACTCCGGCTTCATGTGGGTAGTCACTCCGGCTTTATGGGGGTAGTCACTCTGACCTTATGTGGGTAGTCACTCCGGCTTTATGTGGATAGTCACTCTGGCCTTATGTGGGTAGTCACTCCGGCCTTATGTGGGTAGTCACTCCGGCTTCATGTGGGTAGTCACTCCGGCTTCATGTGGGTAGTCACTCTGGCCTTATGTGGGTAGTCACTCTGGCCTTATGGGGGTAGTCACTCTGGCCTTATGTGGGTAGTCACTCTGACCTTATGTGGGTAGTCACTCTGGCCTTATGGGGGTAGTCACTCTGGCCTTATGGGGGTAGTCACTCTGGCTTCATGTGGATAGTCACTCTGGCCTTATGTGGGTAGTCACTCTGGCCTTATGTGGGTAGTCACTCCGGCTTCATGTGGGTAGTCACTCTGGCCTTATGGGGGTAGTCACTCTGGCCTTATGTGGGTAGTCACTCTGGCCTTATG
>JAAGVU020000001.1:2170687-2183584 GCA_011763525.2 Mormyrus iriodes
GGCGAAACGGAGCACCCACAGGAAGAGGGCGAAACGGAGCACCCACAGGAAGAGGGCGAAACGGAGCACCCACAGGATGGCGGCGAAACGGAGCACCCACAGGAAGACGGCGAAACCGAGCACCCACAGGATGTGTAATGGGGGTGGGAAAGGAGAGGAGAGGGGATCCCAGTGGATAAGGGGAGCACTCTCCCACCCCCCCAGCCGATGCAGCGAGGCGGGGTGGCCACACAATCTGTCGCAAACAAACTGCCGGCATGAATTTTACATAGTGAGTCAGTGGCGTGGAGTTGGGGGCCGGGGGCATGGTGCCAAGCGGAGACGATGCGTCCAGATTACGGAGAGTCAACAAAGGGACGGAACTGGACAGAATATTAGCCTGGCGCATTACAGCAGACATCACGCTGCTTCAAACAGTCCCCCCTGGCATTCGCCAGCATTCTCACAACCCAGGCCGGGGCCGACCCAACACACCATCCATCCTGATTCTCTAAGCAGCTTTCATATGTAAATAAGGACCTCTGGGCAGTGGGGTAAACACAGCCTGTAGGGGGCGCCCTCCATTTCCTGTGGGAGGTACCAACCATCCCAAAGCCAGATAATGAATGTGGGGTTTCTGGTGAGTCATACGGGCTTGTGCATGGAGCCTTGCCAACCAACTGGATACGCTGTGGGCAGAGATCTGAGGGGCAGGGCTCGGGGGCGGGGCTCGGTGGGCAGGTATCTGGGGGGAGGCTCAGGGGTAGGGCTCTGGGGGCGGGGCTCGGGGCTCCAGGGGCAGGGCTTGGGGGTCAGCGCTCCAGGGGCAATACTTGCACTGATGTGGCTTGCAGCTGATGTCATGTCAAACATGGGGACAGATGTCACTCGGACTGATTTACACAAGCCAGGGCGTAGCAGGGCCCAGCTACACCTGTGAAGTAACCCAGCCACCCGGGGAGGGGTCAAAACAACGATGGAAAAAAAACTATATAATAAAGCAAAACTTAGAAAAGACCTTTTCATCATCTGTGAATGTGTCCCTGTCTTAATATTCTGAAAACATCTTTGCTTGGGATTCCGAGCCCCTCCCCCTTCCAAAGTCATAAATGCGGGGTGGATTAGATGTGGTTTTGCAAGGGTGTTCCCATGGCAGCCACGGGGGGCAATGAGGGGGCAGACAAACAACTGAAACGGTCGTGGGGGAGCATAAGCCCTGCGGAGGGACAAGAGGGCTGGGGATGGGTACCACATGGCACCAATGGCGCAGAGGAGCTGCTCTTAGCCTCCGCTAATCTTCATCGATGTCATGGCAACGACTGGCCGCTCTGCTGTCGGTCTGTTTCGTAACACCTTTTCCCATTCCGCTGGGCGGCTCTTGCCTGCGGGCTGCACACAATGGCGTAGAAGCCCGTCTGGCAGCCAGCAGCGAGCTCTAATTCCATCCTGATACGAGGACCAAGGCCTGGGGACTGTGGTGGTCAGCTGCTCAGGCGGGGGGAGCGAAAAAGGGGAAAGTAAAGCTTTTATCTGGGGGGGGGGTGGGGAGAGTGAAGGTAGGCGGCATTTAGCAGTGACAGGGTGCGGATTCACGTCCGACAGCCCCCGCATCCCAAGACGGTCTCTCACCTCACGCGCGGCAACAGCCATGTCCATTTACACGCCTCCCCATTCCGGGTTCATGAACTTTCTGGCATGGAGGGGGCGGGGGGGGAGTACGGGTGTTGCTAGGGATTTTTTTTTCCTTAGCGATATCTTTCAAAGAGGATAATGCTAAATAGGCCGACGGTCTGGGTCCCTGGAAACATTCCGGTGTATCTCGTTTGAGGATAATCATCCTGGGTCAGGAAAAGTTCAAAACTGCATATACTGCATATATAGATATGTTACTCCTTAGGGACTGTAAAAAGGGCAGCTAAAGCTGTCTTGGCAGGAGCAAACATCTGTCAGCAATTGGCCATATGTATACACACGCCAATTGGTTCTACGTCCATCGGTTAAATAAACATCTTTAATAAACTCTAATAATAATAATAATAATAATTCTCATTTCTTCATCTGAGCGGAGAATGGCAGATGTGTGACAGCTGGTTTCTCTTCGTGACCATGAACATTTCCTGCTGGATGCCTGTTAGTGAAACACAGGACAGCATCCAGAGGAACCCAAGTACAGTTCCAGGTATTTTTGACAGATTTGAAGGTACAAAAATTTTTAATAAATACCCTCCATTGAATGTGACATAACGCCGGGGGGTGGGGGACAGACCTGCTGGGGTACAGGGGACACAGAAATGCCCCTCGAATTTGGGGTGGTCCCACCGAAGCGGCTGCCATCAGACCGT
Source organism: Mormyrus iriodes (assembly GCA_011763525.2). NCBI lineage: Eukaryota > Metazoa > Chordata > Actinopteri > Osteoglossiformes > Mormyridae > Mormyrus > Mormyrus iriodes. Next base: position 2,173,009 of record JAAGVU020000001.1, read on the forward strand.
GGTGACTGCGCCCTCTCACTCGCTCTCTCTCTCACACATGCTTTCGTGCTGTGGGCTATCTGGTCCTGTGGAAATCACGCGGCGGTCATGCTTCCCCAGCGTCCATCACACACACGACTTCAGACAACGGCGCATTTTCCCGGGCTGATGCCTTCACTGCGGCTGCCATCTCGCTTTCAGGCTCAGAGACGTGGCTGCCAACGCCCAGTCTCTGTATCAGCTGGCAAAGACGGAGAAATTCTCTTTGCGACCATCGCCGTGCCTCATCAGTCTCACTAGTGTTGTCATTTAAGGTTAATGGGGTGGGGGGGGGGTAACTGCACATTACCGCCGCACCAGAGCAGACACCGCAGGTGAAATAAAGGCACTTACTGATCGTTGACCACGAAGATGCAGTTGTCCTGTGAGGGAGAGCCAGAGACTGGGTGCTTGCAGGTCACCTTCCGCTCATTGTGGCTGGGGATAGAGAGAAACAGAGCAGGTGGGTCAGCACCTTCGGCAAGCAGAGTATTCGCTGAGATGAGAGTAGCCCAAACGGGACTTTCAAAGAGGGGAGGGGCTTATGGGCATGGCCCCGCCTCCCTGCTAGTACAGGCCACACCCACCAACAGGGACAGGAGCAGCTGGCTCTGAACGCCTTGGGTCTTTCAGTACCGTTGTGAAATCAGGCAAGTTTTGGTCTCCAGATACAGGGGAAAAAAACAAACGCACAAGCACAAAAACGGCACAAGCTTCCATTAGACAGGCCAGGGGAAGTACCAGAACTGGGCAAACCCGGCACACAAAGGCAAAGAAGTTAGAATTGGTGGTTCAGCACGCAGACCTACAGAGACACAGAGAGACAGAGACAGACAGACAGAGCGACAGAGACAAAGAGACACAGACACAGAGAGACAGACACAGAGAGACAGACACAGAGAGACAGACACAGAGAGACAGACACAGAGAGACAAAAAATAAAGCACAGTGAAATCCAACAGGGCTGAAATAAATCTCTGTGCAACAAATGAAAAATGAGGATGACGTCTGGTTCTCAAGTGGACAGGTGTACTCGGTGATACGGACAGAATCCAGTTGCATCTGATCAGCAAAGTGCAGCACAGTGCCACCTGTTCTCGACCCCAGAAATGGCAAATGGTGGCTCCACAAACCTGGAGCAGCGCGTTGTCCTGAACTTCAGCATCTCTGTCCCGCTGAGATTGCTGCCTGTCCGATGTGTCCCAGTTTAAGGCGAATCTGCTTGCTGCTATCGGCAGCCACACTCTGGCAACCATCACACCCCTGCCTCGAATAAGGCTTCTTTATGTCAAGATACAAAAATAGCTCCAGCATGATTGTCAGCAGTTCTGTGAGGCCAACGGCCAGGTTCAACTGTCTCCCGGCTGCCGGTGAGAGACAACAGACTCGCGTGTCTGACTGTACCGGTCCAGGGCCCGCAGACAGGTTCCACCGTCTCCCGGCTGCCGGCGAGGGAGAACAGACTCGCCTGTCTGACTGCATCAGTCCGGTGGAAGGCATCTCTACGCTCAATTAACCCAGACCAAACTCTGGGAGAGCAGTAATGAGAAAGCAGCAGGCCCGTTAAAAAGAGCAGAAAATGAAAGCATGGGGGATTACACTTCCTTCAAAGCTGATAGCGAACTAATTAAAGAAGCCAGTCGATTGATGCCTACCTGTCCCATCCTGACAGGAGACCCCAAAAAAGTGTTTAACTGCAGCCGGGCCTGGAGGGGAGCGGAAAGGGCCATGTAGAGGTTTTCTTTCAGCCCTTGGAAGGAGGCTTGAGACCAGGCTGAGTCTTAATTACTGCAGGCAGAGTGGTGCTCTGGCGGTCACTGGACAGACATGCGGCACCAGGCGGCTTTGGCTCGCGGCCAGGGTTGCGCTCGGACAGCCGCGTCGTGCTCAGCGGGAGAGGGCGCCAGCGCACGCCGTCGAGGCAGCCTGGGACCCCGCCCATGAGCGAAGGTGGCGTTACAGCCTTAATAAAACCTTTCAAAGCTGCTGCCATTCTTTATAAATAAACACGTTTACAATAACAACAATAACAGCAACAATAACAATTACAAGCATATAGGGGATGTAAACGCCTTAATCTGCCAGGCTGCCAACTGAGAGTAAACCGGGCTGTACAACAGCCCACAAAAGAGGCGCTGGGAATGATGGCTATACTGGAGCGTGTCCCGACTGGCTGGATGCAAACCCACAGAGACTCACCGTCAGAGGCAAAGCTGGGTGTGCTCAGGGTGAAAGCTGTGGGACCCTTCACACTGAACTTATTTAGGAGATGCTTTTACACACATATATTCATTTATTTATTTTTGGGAAAGCAGGGTCAGCCTGAAGCAAACGGAAGTTAAAGGATCAAGGGCCTTTAACACGGCGTCCTACCCGCCGAGCCACACACTGCTGCCTTCAAATCGGCAAGGTGAGCGGCTGAAAGTGTAGGCTCAGGGTGGACTTAACACCAGTGGCGTCTTGTAAGGAAGCAGCCGCTAACGACATTTACCGTGTGAACGCTCTCGGACACAAAATTGGGTCGGGAAAAAAAGCAATGACAAGGCAAGGAAACAAAAGTCACACTGAAGGTGACGAGGGAAGGAACGAATCGTCACAGAGAGCCGTTATTACACGAGCGCGGTGACGTCATTACGAGATCATCATGAAGACCTGCTACTCGGAGAATGGGGGGCCATGCAGGAGGGGCCCAGAGTCTGTTGGGGGGGGCGAGCTGCTATGGCAATACTGTTTCACTCATAATTAACGCCCTCTTTAGTATCAGCGTCATTAACCACTTTGCCACAGCACACGAGGGGACAGACAACAATGACAGGATCTTCGGGCAAAAAGTGACTTGGGGCGTGCAAGTTCCTGCCCCCCCGCAACACTAGGGGTGTTCTTTCACTGCACTACGTATCATACTTTTGGTTCTTGGGTCTCTTCCTATGTCCACACAACCATTATTGTCATTTTTTTTGTTTTGGACTTAGTTTATCACCGTTTTCTGAGTTCGTAACGACGCTTTTCAGGATGGACGACGTTGTTTTAGTGAGGTAGGTTGTTTCCATAGCCAAATCAACAAACAAAAACATTTACTAGTCTGCCCCAAAGTACCAATGTACCAAAAAAGTACCCCAGTTCAGAACTTTTGGAACCAGTATGTTGGTACTGAAACCTAACTGGAAGTCAAAGAAAAATGAAAACTACCAAATTTTTTGTACCAAAAGTACAGTACCTGGTGCAGTGGAAAAGTGCCTTAGAGCTCCCTGAATAGGGTACGTGCTCATCTCTGCAATATGAAGCATGTAATTACTATTTCATGCAAAGATCAAAACCAGCCAAGGATGGAAAAACCACAGAGCTGCGGTTCTGAATTTTTCCAGAAAGCAGAGCGGAACGTGGACTCCTTACTGGGCTGTCATCTCCTCGACGGTACTGATGCTCATACACTGCTCTATGCCCTCCACCAACGCACCGGGGCCAAAAAAAAGAACCAAAGAAAGTGGAAAGAAACGGATTAAAAAAGAGTCATTTGCAGCATTTCTAGAACACAAAGAGTGAAAGGAGTGCAGCTGTGAGGAAGGAGCGATGCGACCAGGGGCAGCCTGACCAGCCAGCCTGACCGGGAGAGACCCTCTCACCTCTGCGTCTACAAAGCAGGGGGCTGGGGGGCGGCCCCAACACATAACACTGAGTGCTTCAGAACCAAGGAGAAGCCTCCCGGATATCATCGCCACCCAAGACTCACAAACGGCATGCCTCTGCCTCCACGGCGTTCCTCGGGACCCGCCGTCAGGCCTTTTTCATTACAGCAGAGGATAAAAAGTGCTGTGTGATGCTTTATTTTTAAATGGCATCATGTGGGCCTCTTAGTTTGCAGTCTGCGGCCGGTTTGTGCATAGTGCCAAGCGGAAGGGCCGCCAGTGACTCATCGCCTCCCTCCTCCCCAATTTTTCATTCACTAATTATTCATAATAATAGTAAGAATAATCACCATAACAATGTGTTCCTTCTTCAGTCAGCAGGGGGCAGGCTGTCTGAGAGAATAGCCGCCCAGCACGATTAGCCAGATTAGCAGTAATTATAGCCTCCTTGGCCTGGGCCCGTATCCCCCTGTGCCCAGACGCTTTGCTGCTGCCACTCTGGGTGGTCTTCTGCTGTAATGAGACCAAGCAGCAAAAAGCATTCTGTAATTAATCACGTTTACCACCTACAGCTTCACCTGGGGGCTGAGAGAGACTGCTGCTAATGCGAGAGCCAGTGCAATTGCTACTACTACAGCTGCTGCCACTACACTGCCACTAATGCTACTGCTACACTGCCGCTAATGCTACTGCTGCTGCCACTACACTGCTACTAATGCTACTACACTGCTGCTAATGCTGCCGCTAATGCTACTGCTGCTGCCACTACACTGCTGCTAATGCTGCCGCTAATGCTACTGCTGCTGCCACTACACTGTTGCTAATGCTACTGCTGCTGTCATTAATGCTACTGCTACACTGCTGCTAAAGCTACTGCTGCTGCTACTACACTGCTGCTAATGCTGCCGCTAATGCTACTGCTGCTGCCACTACGCTGCCGCTAATGCTACTGCTACACTGCCTCGCAAATGCTACTGCTACACTGCCACTAATGCTACTGCTGCTGCCACCACACTGCCTCACAAATGCTACTGCTACACTGCCGCTAATGCTACCGCTACACTTCCGCTAATGCTACCGCTACACTGCCGCTAATGCTACTGCTGCTGCCACTACCCAACACACAATCAGAGTCGATTAAACATACTAAGATGTGCCCTTGGAGGTTTTCACGTGTACCATCCATTTACCGCAGCCCGTTGCCTTCAGATTACCCGTGAACATTAACACCAATATTATCAAGATAATTGAAAGTGTGTCGATTCAGTGTTTTGCAATTTCTGGAAACTGTAAGAAAGAACAAATTAAATGAGTTCTGGGCGAGGACACAACAGAGCAGCATATCAGACACAAATAAGCAACACGACACACTCTCCCGCACCCTGCTGACATCCAACGAGCTTCTAAAAACCCTGCATCAGCTGCAAAAACAATTTATAAAGCAAGAGTGGGGGAGGAGTAATCTGACTTGGGAGTGGCATCTCCGAGGGGTGGGGGCCAGTTATTAGTCCCCAGAGTAAGATACAGCTAAACCTTTAAATGCTTCAAAAACGACACCTGCCAGGCCTCATCGTTCAGTGCACATCGTGTATTTATGTTCATTGTTAAAGGTGACACAATTCCAAGGTCTTGTTTTGCTGTCAAGTGCAGAATATACGGCTTCTGCTGGCACTCCACGACTGACACCGTCACACGCTTCCTCTTTTAAGATGCTGTGCGAGACCAAGCCTGGAATTACGATGCGAAGTCAAACGCAGAGTGACTCAGTGATGCCGATTGCTTAAAAGTCAGCACTGGCTGCCAGCTCTCTGAAAGGTCCCGCTGGTCTGCCAAGCCCCGCCCGCACCCAAACTGGAGTCAGCGGGCGAGACAGTGTCTCTGTGGTGACATGTGGGGGGGGGGGTCCTCGGACACCATGGAGCCACTAAAGTGGCTTTGCATCATTGAGGTCACCCGTGGAGTAATGGAGCCTGCAAGCTATCAATTAAGTAAATAAAAAAACAGGCGACCAGAGAAATGGAAAAGCCTAGAACATTCCAGGCTGGAGTTTCCCTTGTTAGAAAGCCACCATGAGTTATTACATTTTAATAACAGGGTAAAACTGAACAGATTCATGTGACTTACAGATTCCTGCGATGGACAGCCTAGGGACTGCTGTTGTGCCCCCATAGCAGCCCTGTGTGACAGCCCATTGACCCCCTCGCCACCCCCCCGTTCTTAGGAAGTCACTGCGGTCACGCGGCAGACATGCCAGCCCACATGCTTTAAAATGCAGCCCGACTCCTGCTGCTGTCTGCCTGAGCTCTCACAGGGATAAACAAGAAAAACACCCCAAAAGAGTGAGCTGTATTTAAAACACCCCACCTCCCCAAAGCCAGAGTATCAGAGTACCTCCGTACTCCCACATGAGGAGGGTCACTACCGAGGGGATCGCTCACAAGGGCTACAGAATCAGATTCGGGGAATATTATTTAACAAAACTTCCAAAATATCAACCAAAAATAAGAATTTGAAAACTCAGCGACACCGACTGTGGGACCTGAGCAGGATGGGAAGAGACGTGTGCACAGCGGCCCCCATAGGCCTCAGACTTTTACACTGCTGGACACAGAGAACAGAACGACAGTTAAAATCGCAAAGGGACAGCTCTGCTTACTGGACTAAACATAAGGCGACACTGAGCTGTCACTCAAACTCACTAGCCAATGGGGAAGAAGCCCTGAAAAATCCCGCCCATGCGAGAGATTAGTGTCAAAATGCAAACAAAAAGTCAGGCAGCGCAAAGAAGAGCTGGCAGCATGACCACAGAGGCGGTGGTGAAGGCGGCTGTCTGCCCGGCGAGGCGGCAGAGGGAACCGCAAGCCAAAGCGCCTATCACCAGGAACATACACGAGCACCAGGTTACACAAATACAGTAATTGTTTGTGAGTTATAAATTTCACTTTTGAGATGACATTTTTTGTGTTTCACTGAGTCTCAAATAATTATTTCTGATTACTGCTGGGCGGTATGACCAGAAAAATTGTATCACGGTATTTTTTAAGATTCTACGTTTCGTATTATATCACGGTATTTTTTCACCCTTACCCTGGAAGCAATAATGTTAATAAAAAGCGTTTATGAATGTCTCTAAAAAGGTGTGCTTTATTAAATTATGAAAACTCGTTTACACTGAGCTTCACAGTATCCCCAACGTATTTTATTAGATTAATGCACATTTAGCTAGATAGTGGCGTTTTATTGATTATTACCGCATATTTCGCTTGGTAACAAAACGTCTGCTTTAACCGGCATGATTTTAACAATCATTACCATGATTAATTGATAATATTAGGGATTTTGCCTTACTGCTATACATTTAATTGCAGACCTAATTATATTATACGTAATTCAGATAGAGTAGCTATAGGTACTGTAATATGAACAGTTATATAAGGGGAATGGTTATGAAGTAATAACTGTTAGTAAGAAGGGCACTCACAGTTAACAGGGGTCCCCTCTATTACACTGCACACGGTGACCCGTGGTGCCTTTACCAGCTAATAATATAATATAATTTGCTGCCTAGTGAAGTGTTACAGCCGTTTGAGCTATGCTACGGTATGCGGGTATGTAAAAAATTCATACCATGCAGGAAATTAAAACCGGTATACCGGATGGACTGGAACTGTCCCCAGCACCTGTTTTGGTTGAATTTTAAGAAGCTGCTTGATAAGAGTCATAAATGTGATGCCTTAGAAGCAGTACCCTTGGTGCACCAACAGGGGGCGATGCGGAGCAGCGGCCTTCGGCATTCAGCCTTACAAAGAGCTTGATACACAACAGTCCAGAAAAGATGCCCTTTAAAACGTGCAAAGCCTCCCTGCCACTGCTCCCGGCGCCTCCCTGTAAGCCTATAAATAAACACTCCTTCCTGAATAAACTGCTTTGTATTATTTTTAGTTAAACGCTTTTCAAGCGGCTTTGGGGCCTAATGAGTCGCGCCCACGGAGGAGATTTCAGGCGGCGGGAATCAGGCGGGGCAGAATCGTCAGTCATTCGCAGGGGAGACAGGAGCCCCGTGTCCCTCTGCTGATGTGCTTAATGAAACAGCTCAGGGTAAGGGTGTTAAATCAAAGAGCATTCCTCATTTATTGACACGCCTGGTAATCCTCGGCCAAAGATCCTTCACGATTGGGGACCATTTCAAAACCACGGAAAGGTTTAAGATGCTCCAAAAATGTGCCCACAAGCACGATCCTACACCTTAAAAATTATGAATAAAAAAAACGCAACATGATCAAAGGGAAATGCGAAGCGAAGGGAGCGTTTATGCAAAAAAAGCAAAGCGATGAAAAGCAAAGTTCATGCAGCAGGTGACAGACCCCTTAACATCAGCGGCCTCAGCGGGCACCGCCGGGCACGTCAACGTCAGTACTGCACCTCTAGGGAAAATCAGGTCACCGAATGACCTTCAGTGTACTGGCGGTGGAGACTCCCCTCTCCTTCCAGTGCATGTTGTTACACGACCCACCGTGGCTAAAGGCAACACATCGACGTGGATAGGGATAGCCAAAAGAACAAAGCAGAGAGGAGAGAGGAGAAAATGACCGGAGGAGTCCCCAGTGAAATGTCAGACAGAAACATGTGCGTTTCCAGTGTTAAACTCTCATACTGGCCAATGAAGGGCTGAAAACAATGACCCCTGCTGGATGATCTGAGAATAACCTGTCACCTGGCACTTCATGGGAATCCCAGGATCAAGACTGATCAACCTGCTCTCAACACATTCCCACCAAAGCACTGCACCTGCGAGGTCCAGCTATGGGGACGCTGTCTGGTCTTGCCTTTTAGCTGGATTTAGGACAGTTCAGGGTAGGAAGCCAGAGCCCTAAGGAAGACCACACAGGTACATTTACTCATTCTTAATCATATGATCTATATGCCGGCGTTCAATGTGAAGATGCATGACATCTAGCAAGAAAACAGGAACACAGCGAATTGGCCTTCGTGCGTGATGTCATCACGTCCATCTCCATCTCTGTCATGCAGAGGCACATTTGTGGAAAAACAGCCTGATGTCGCCGAGCTGGAATGCTAAAGCTAAGGCACGCCGATTGCAATCTCATCCAGTCGGCAAGACAGTATATGGCTATGTACAGGCTATATCGTGCAGGCGATTTGGGGAGAAAGACCAGCCGGCAAAGGACCAGCCCACCGAAAACATTCCTGAGCGTTCCGATGGCCAGTCCACACCTGCATGCATTCTTTATTATAAAACAAATGGGGGGGGGGGGGTGTTTAACATACAGGACCACTAAATCCTCTTAAGCACTTTCAGTTCAATCCTATAGACCTGGGATTAAAAAGCAAATGATTGACTATATTACATTACTGTGCAATATCGTCATCTGGAATTTGATGCACCTGAAACGAGTCCTGAACTAGCGTCATGGTTACAGGCTTCCTCTCGTGTCCTCAAACGCACCACTGAACTGCCTATATGCCTTTCAACACGTCCACCTCTCAAGTTGGAGTCCATAATGGGTCCGATCAGTTATCAGTATGTCCAGCGATGGAGATGCGTGTGGAGAGGTCGCCATGTGCTGACCTGGTAACCTGAGCAAACCCGACACAATATCACATCAAACATAAACCCGGTGATGTCGGACATATTGCAACAATTTTCTCCTCTTGGCACCAGGAGGAGTCAAGGAGACCTGGGCCTTACTCTACCGTAAGAGAAGTGTAGAGGCAGTACAAACAGATGACAGTGAAAATAACTGATTATTTTCTGTGCTTTATTTTAATTGCCATCAAGTCTCTGTACTGTCAAATTGAAACAAGGCATGCATGCAAGAAGGCAGCCAAGGCTCCAGGCTAAGTTCCTCCATTTTCCACTGTTAAACCGAAGCTTCTCGCATGGAGGCTGTGTTTCTCTCACTAGCATCCCATCTAGGGTTCAGGCCAGCCTTGTACCCTGTGCTACCTGGGACAGGCTCCAGACCCCGTCCACAAAAGGCGGTTAGATGATGGATGGTGTATAACCAAGTCTGCATTTCAGACAGCAGTCAAGGTCTGCACTCCAGGGAGGCCATGGAGAAAAATAAAAGAGAAAAACAAATCAAACGTGGTTTTTAAGATCAGCTACGAAAGGCGATATCCCCCCGTGCTGTCAGAGCTTCACGCCGAGTGATTATTCACTGACCTGGTATTTTTGTTGGTAAGTAGGGGCAAACACAGCACCATCCTATCAAAACAGGGAACGGGACCTTGGCACAACAAAAGGCAGCAACACAGGAAGAGCTTATTCTCTTTCCAAGGCTCACAACAGAGATGCCAACTGCAATCCGGCATGACATTCTGTCATAAAAAGAGCAAGCAAACCGAGAGAATTACGCATATTTCACCAAGGTTACTGAGTGTATTTATAACTGTAAAAATTCATGACTGATTGCATATTTTTTCCCAGCACTTTGAACAGCTGCTGCCAGATTGCGGAAAATAGAAGGATGAAATTCACAAACAAACAAGAATGAATCTAAAAGGCAGAACAAACAAGCGAGCAGAACAAACTCCTGCCAGCAGACCCAGAAGCTATTTAAGATCGTCACGCGAACAGTTGGCCAGGGTACTAAACGCAGAACGGCCTTTAGCAGGAACATCCAAACATCACTTTCTCCAAAAGCATTATTAATTCCCTCTCCTGTGTAATCTTACGGCGCCAGTAAGCCACAGAGAGCTGCTTCCGAGTCCCTAGTTTCATTACTGAATCTTTGTCTAGATGCCACACAGCTGAATGCAAGCTGTATCGCCCCCCCCCCCCCAAAGCGGCCCAGGTGATGGTGGGACCCCTTGTCCACGACAAAAGGGGGCGGGCTCAAATATTCTGCGATTCTAATGGACAGCACAAATGATAAGGGAGACTGAAGCAAAAATACCCAGGGAGTAAA
>JAAGVU020000001.1:2183684-2201871 GCA_011763525.2 Mormyrus iriodes
CACCCGGCCGCAGACGCACGCATCCTCAGACACCCGGCCGCAGACGCACGCATCCTCAGACACCCGGCCGCAGACGCACGCATCCTCAGACACCCGGCCGCAGACGCACGCATCCTCAGACACCCGGCCACAGACGCACGCAGCACCACACACTCAGCCGCAGACGCACGCAGCCTCACGCAGCCGGCCGCAAACACACGCAGCCCCACGCAGCCGGCCGCAGAGCCTTTGCTAAGTGGCCCCAGATCTCCCCCCCAGGCAGCACAGCACAATACTAAGGGGGGGGGCTTGCATTGTCAGGGGGAAGATCAAAAGTTTGCGGCTCCCTGGTTTTCTCTCACAAGGACACCACCCCCCGCCTCCATGGCTACTGGACACTGCTCTGACTTAACAGATGACGAGACACACCATGAATTAACAGTTCCCCCCCATCCCTTCGGGCATATTAAATTACAATGGCTACATTTACCCGCTCGCTGAATCCCGTGAGGTTAAATAAATAAATAATGAGTTGGGGCAGGGATTTCACTCACTGCTGCCAGGGCACGTGGCGTGGCGCTTGTGGGGGAGGTGATCCTGTCATCCGTTTGCCCCCGGTCAGACAGGGAATATTTACACTCTTCCTGCTTCTCCTCCATTTTAAATAGATAAATAGAGTGAAATCAGGCAGCAGTCAGGAAAGCGTTAATAATGGAGGGAACAGGGCAACCCCCCCCCCCCACCAACAGGTACAGCGAGCTGTTATGGTCAGTGTCTGTCGGTCCCGACCAGATCAGCAGCAGCACTGAGAGCCAGCAGCATGGTCCCGATACACCCAGAGATCTCACTCAACACAGGCTCTCAGTCTGCTGCACAGAGCTACCGGGAGCCAGCAGCACGGCCCCGATACACCCGGAGATCTCACTCGACACAGGCTCTCAGTCTGCTGCACAGAGCTACCGGGAGCCAGCGGCACGGCCCCGATACACCCGGAGATCTCACTCGACACAGGCTCTCAGTCTGCTGCACAGAGCTACCGGGAGCCAGCAGCACAGCCCCGATACACCCAGAGATCTCACTCAACACAGGCTCTCAGTCTGCTGCAGAGAGTTACTGCAGAGCATTGAAGAGCAGCCGGGCACGTCTGGCAGTGATCTAACGGCAGCCTGGGCAGTCCACACACCACTAATCAGGTCCCCTGGGCAAGTGCGTAGACACACACACACACACACACACAGATACACACACACATACACACATACACAAACAGCCACACGCACTGCAGGCAGTTGCATACACAGACACACACTAACACACAGACAGGCACTAATGCACACACAGACACACACACAGACAGGCACTGATACACAGACACACACACAGACACAGACACAGACACACACACACACCAAATAACACACTGCTTTATCCAGCAGCCTTACTTGACTTTCCTAAACACAGCATAAACGACCCATAATGCCTCTGCCCAGCAAATCTAGTACAAACCGGTAATACAGTTTTATTGACTCTGCTTGAACCTATAATTGCCAAATGGAACAAGGTTTTGGAGCAGCACCAAACAGCCCATATTAAAATAAAAAGCAGTCACACTACACCAAGAATGCTGAAATTATTTTATAACATTAGCATCAAGCAAACATGTAAAAAAAATACGCAAACTAAATGCAGGCTGACCATTCGGGGCAGAGCAGGAAAACCTCTGCCTCATTTACTGGTTTCCACGAAGCCACTCGGAGCCAAAAATGGAAACCCACACGCTGGGGGTGAGAATGAAGGCGCGGATTTTTATGGTCCGCGGTCCAGGATTTAGAGGGATGGAAAGAATTCCTGTAAAATGAGCTCGGTGGCGCCCCCTACCAATCATACGTCAAGCCAAGCACAGAAACAGCAGCTAATATTCCCGTCAATAGCCTGCGCATCGCAAACAGAGAGCGGCAAGGCGGCGATTAACTGCAGCTACAGCACGGTGAATAGCAGGCGGGCCCCCAGTGTAATTACCGCCCCCATTAGGAGGGGAAATGAGACGAGCGGTAGACGCCGGCCGCAGGCCCACGTGCTCTAATCAACATACCGGCATTAACTGGCGTGAACAGAAGCACCAAGGCAAGGCTCACAATGTTACGTGTTACTGTGAATCAGGACATTTTCAGGAATGCGTAACGGCGCGATGATAAGCGGCCCAAACGAGAGTGTAACAGTGACTTAAAGCAATGGACTTCACAGAACTTTCCGGAGCTGCCTGCAGAGCGCGGCTGGGTCATATGCAAAGCATCAGCCCATTAAACACCCGGCTGCCTGGATTATACCCCGCATGGGTTCGGTTTGACAGAAAGACAGAGAACATCCGATCATCGGGTCCATGCATCCCGGTTCATGCCGCGACAAAGCGCTCAGGCGCACATGGAAAACAGTATTTCATGTGAAAGGCAGTGATGAAATGAGTACTCACACAAGTGGACAAAATAGCCCAGTTTCTTAATTACTTTCAATCGATTATAGAGTTCAAAGATAACAGATGGCCGGTCCCTTAATTGGAATCTTACGGCGTTTTAAATGCAACACGACTTTATCTCCTCCCTACACCGTGATCTGGCTCGGAGATGTACCCATTTTTCAATCAGGTAAAACCCCGTAAATAAATTCTTAAATACACGCGCAAATGAAACATCTATAGAGGAGTATATAAGTACGAATCGGTTACATTTCCAATAAATTATAATCAATAAACCACGCAGATACATCCATATTTACTTACAATGAAAGCCCTGGGTGAACCGGAGGACAGCGTGCGGGAGTCGCCTGTCCAGCTGCTCGGCATCGGAGCTCGGCAGATCCCCTCGGAAGCCGCCCCCGAAGTGCGTTCCGGCGGCAGCGGGGGGGAGGTAACGCCGCCCGGCAGTCAGTCCGCCGCCGGCCCCGGAACCCGAACCCGTAACCCGAAACCCGTCTTACGTCACCACCCCCGGGACGGAGAAGGAGTCTGTCCCCTAAGTGCATAAAATGTAATATCAGACAGAGGAGCAGCCGAGGTCAGCTTCCTGGAGGAAAACAGGAGGAGACTGAGCACGGTCGGGGCTGCACGCAGGGCGCCATGCGGCAACATAACGGTGACCGTCTCCCGCAACTTAGATCCACACCAGTAAGCAAACAATGATCCCAGCAAAAAGAAAGAATAACCGATGAGTCACTTTTAGGAGCGAAACTGCCCTCATTTTCCCACCCCAAAGCAACATAACCAGCTCCAAAGATTCATTAAAGTGTCACAAATACACAAAATGTCATTAAAAACAGGACTCCCTTGGTTTTTTTCTGTGTCAGTGTAAGCTGAACACGGCCCCGAGCTCTGGGGAGAAGACTTTTCCTTATCGGATTATCATTGTTACCAAGTGTAAATGGATGGCGGAGAGCCCGGGGCGCAGCAGTGCCGATCGGAATAAATAAAGCAACGCGGACTGCGAAGCTTGGCAGGCTCATCTCCCCCACCCGCGAGTCTCGGGAACAGGCGAGTGGCTCCAGCCCCGGCCCGGCACTTTTGGCCATCGGCGTGCCTCCAGCCAGCGGACCACTATGGAGGAGCCTCCGATCGCGGTGCTCCGAGCGCCGGCCCGGTAACGGACGCCGACGCCGTGACACAGAGTGTCCAAAAGAAATCCCGACATGACGGAGAAACTGCCCCAGGTTTGGGTCCTCCGCCCGTGTCTCCGTGACGAACCACGAGTCCATCGGCATGTGGCACGGACATGCGGCGGTTTCCGACGCTTATTACCCTTCGGAGAAACGTGTGTACAAAATTTAAAGCAGACACACACTGGGAGCACGGCGGCAGGAAGCGTGGAAGCAGGAATATATGCATAAAAGTGCCACTAATGAAATCACATTAATATCATGCTACATATCAATTCAACGTGTTACATAATGGCTGGTTAAAGTGCAACGTTGGAATACTTTAATTATGATGGTAAATAAACGGCCCTGGTGATTCAAGGAAACTACCTGGCAAATGAATACTGTTTTTTAAATGGGCCAACTCTTGCTTTGGAAACTGGATATTATGGGATGGGGGTTAAGTTGTGTAGGTGCTACATGTTGTCTCCTAAAGTAGTGGCGGCCTTTGAGAAAAGGAAATACATAATTCTTTATAAAAATACTCTAAAGCAGTTTGAACTAGTTTTACCTTTATTCTATGTGCGGTGCCGCACACTATAATCATTAATTAGAAACATCTGTAATAATGTGTAACAATGTGAGGGACATGCAGAGAGGCGTGAACGCACAGAGAAGCTTCCGGCGGGAGATGCGGTAATTCGCGGAGATTTACCTTACACTCCGCTTTGCCACCTTATCAGCACACTGACTCGTTACTGCAGCAGCACATTAAATCAGTACGCTTTGGTTAAACATAAAACTGAGATGAATATTTCTCTTAAAAAGGTATGCCGTGTGACGTGCGAGCGCGCGCCCACACACACAGTTTGTATTCACGTCTTTGTGGGGACTCTCCATACATTTCTATGGGAAAAACCCTAATCAATGACACCCTTAACCCCTACCCGGCCCTAACCTTAACTTTAACCATAACCCAACTAAATACAAAATACAAAACACAATCTTGTAACCCAACAAAATACAAGACATTTGACATTTTTCGTTTTTCGATCGCAGTTACAGATTTTTATGAAATGTAGTTTTCCCTTGTGGGAGATCGAAAAATGTGCTGCCAAGGTCAAAATTACAGGATTTTATCACACTGTGGTGATATTTGGTCCCCACAATGTAACATACACAGATCCAGACACCGACAGCCTGAATCGCTCTGGCCGGATGCCGATCACAGCACCATCGGCCGCCCCGAACAGCTTCTGGGTGACGGAGCAGGGAAACAGCGCCATCATCAGCCGCCCCTCCCCCAGACGCTGTGAATAACGCTGCCGACAGCCGCGCTCCCGAATCAGTCACAGGTTACAGCGCACGCTCCTCTCTCCTCGCGCCAGGCGACGGGTCGCGTCCGTGCGGGAGCGGCGGCCGCAGACCGACATTGCACGACGTCGGAGGGTCTGCAAAGGATGCTTCTCCTACAGTGCCTGTAAAGTGCCACTTCTGCTTTTCACATTTAATATGCTACAGCTGATTTTTCTGCCTCAATTAAGTATAAAAACAATTTAGCAGATTGTATTAAAACTTAACCCTATCAGCTCTGCCGGGCGCCAAAGCTGTGGGTCTCTTAGATACTTTCCCATCTTTGTAATTTTCAACTGTAGACTTTTCCATCAATTTTCTTTGTCACAAACTTGTCAGTGAAATGACGTCTACGCTGCTTCTAAAGTGGTTCCAGGTCTGGGATGCGAGCTGCTGTGTTTTCAAAGTCATTCCGATGTGCCTTTATGTGCTGCACACTTTATGTCACCAACCATCTGGAAAATCAATCCCTAAGCTCCAGGTCCTGTGCCGACTTCCTCCAAGATTCCTCTGTACTTATCACCAAACCATTTGCCCCCTATTTTAAAGTCCTGCTGCGGCTTGGCAGAAGAGGAACATCTTTGCAACTTGATAATTATTATATTATTAGGATGATGCATGGCAGAGCCCCTGAGCCAAAATGAACATTTGGCAGCAAGGCCGATAAGTTCGATTTTGGTCTCCGCAGACCATGAAATCCTCTCCTGCCTGGACTCTGCCTCTCCCACATGCCTGCTGGCAGACTCCAACTGAGAGCTGATGTTTGCTGCTTTTTTAACAAAGGCTTCCTTTTCACAGCCCTCTCATAAGCCCCAGAGACTCAGAGCACCCCCCCTCCATCTCAGGCACCAGCGCACAGTTGTTGCAGCCTTGGGGTCAAACATTTAGGCAATGACTTCATTTCTGTGTCTTGTTATATTCATTACGATTCATTTACCATTAACTACACAGAACTCAGAATCACAACAGACTGGCAACAATTGAAATCCAACATTAACTGGTGTGTCTCGTGCTAAATTTGGTGGTTATCAAGATGGCGATCCACAGCTCCAGCCGATTCATCTGACAATGTCTGCGATCTTCATGGCAACAAACCGGATGGTCTTAAGAGCAACGCCTATCACTGAACGAACACACCTCAACGTTTACCATCATACAGTGCTCAGTGGGGCACAGGCTGGCATTCCTGAAGCCTGTGACAAGGGTATATGGGCAGGGGCTATTCTTTTCTTATTTATTATTCTATTCATTATTTTTTAAGGTGGGGGGCATAAGAGGGGCCATAATTCATATCGAGGATCATTAGTCAATGATATGTTTTTAATCGGTGAGTAAGGGAGGGGGCACTCCAAGGGCCAAACAGCTTTTGGCTGTCCATGTGCCCCCATCCCCTCATATATGCCTGCTGTGACTTAAGTTAAGGGTCCGAGTAGAGCGGAGGTCACTGCGGCACTGCTACCACCAGAGGGGCGATACACACACACACACAGCACAACAGACCCCACTGCAGCTACAAGATGTTTGCTCAGGATTGGATGGCAAACACAAGCTTCACGTTGTCAGGGCAACAGGTAAGTGGGTCCAGCCATCCGCAGCGTTTACAGCGTCCTTCAGCTCCGAGGACGGAGGAAGATAATCAGGATGTGGGATGACGGTGAAGAGTCCAGCCGGCCGCTGTTGGATTCTGAGGGGCTGGGGCAGTGCCACTTAATCCTCATTACCGGAATGGTGGCGTTTCAGCTGTCAGTCAGACCAATTAAAATTGGTTTCGGGAACCTGGACTGGACTGCCCCCCCCCCCCAAATTTCAGCAAAAACAAAAACAGCAGGTATTCCTCTGCATTCATCTACTGCAGAACAGGATTCTGCAGAAAAGGAAGGGAGCTCATGGGGGCCGCACTATTAGTATTCTTCACAGTTAATCACCTGCAAAAAACAGGGTCACTGTATTAAAAAATGTATTAGCAACATTTAAAATCCGGTGCAGAGAAAAATGAAAGAGGTGTCAGGACAGAGAGAGCAGACAAAGCCTGAAAATGAGGTCTCCTGTTCATGCTCCATTAAATGAGTTTTTATTTGAATACAGACATTTAATAGGACAAATTGTTATATTTGTAACATAACATAAAAGTGGGCATTAGGGTTCAGTTGCGGTTTGGTGTTTCTTCGCCCCTTTGCCAGACAGGCGCCTGGGAAACTTCACTGCGAAAGAGCACTGATAAGAACGATGCTGACACAAATTCCCCCAAGAAAAGCAACATTAAATATTAATATTTAATTGTGCTCTGCACACAATCACAGGGGCGGCGGGCTGTCCTCATTTTCTGGTCCTGGCCAGTGAAGTGGGTGTCCTGTTTGTAGCCCCACCCGCCCTCAGAGCTGGTGCATCCTCTAAACCAAAAGGTCTTACACTGTAGCAACATTTTTTCTGACTTATTTTTATTTATTTTCACCACGCTTCACACCCATTTCTGCCCCAAATCCCCCCAGCTATGCTGATGGATGACAGAGGACACGGAGCCCCCGTTACCTTACATCCGTGCCATCCCACCGCAAGGCGTCCCGTGCCCTGACATGTTGGCGCAGCAGTTCATCCCTACGACGTGTGCGTGCACACTGACGCAGGTGGGGAGTGGGCGGCAGTCTGCCCGTCAGTCGGAGCCTGGGAGTCGGAGCTGACCGTTATGTAAGGCGCTTTGGAGAGTTGCTCTCAGGACGCCGCAGCCCACGTCCATGCGTGGGAGGACACCTGTGATGAGCGGCAGCTCCCCCCCATTACCCACAAGCCCGGCCGGCCGTTGGTCTGTCAGGGCCCAGCGTACGCCACAGCCACGGGATTGTGGAAGGCAACTATCCGGCAGGCTCTGACCACCATTTCCATGGCAACCTTCTACACCCTACATCACTGTGGATTTAAAAGTGCCGGACTCACACACGTCAGTGAGGTGAAGCCTGCAACCCCGGCCTGGTCCCGGGGGGGTCGACTAGGCTGAGGAAAGGCTGGGCTAACAGCTGCCCCCCAGCCCCCCCCCCCCCCATTTGCTGACGTTATTGCAAAGCTCCTGATCTGTTTAAAAAAAGCAACAGAAAGTACGACCCGACCCAGGTAGGTCCGGCTGGCGCGGCGGGGGGGTCGGGGGTCAGGAGGAGGCGTGATTCTGACAGGGGGGCTGACGGCTGACAGCAAGGATCCGCCCACGCCGAGGTGAGCACCGGGCCGGCCTGCTGCCAGGGGAAATGGGGCAGGCCTTTAAGAGCAGCAGAGGCGGGGTTGCATCCACACCGAGCGGACCCAACTGCCCAGTGGCCGCATGTTGACCTTCCTGGGGGGTTCAGCTTATCACTAGCCTAGGGAGAGCTCATTCTGGCGGCACATATTTTACTGGCACACAGTGAATGTCCCCCAGGACCCTACCACCCTTGCCACTGGGTGGAGGTGGTGCCATGTCCTCCCAAATCTTTGCCTGGGGCTTTAAGCAGAAGATAAAGGCCAGGAGCGGCACATCGTTGCGGTCAGGACACGACAAGGAGAGGGTGAGAGAGATTTAAGATCAAACAAGAAAAGCTCTGGACTCCGTATGCCTTCTAATGAAAAAGCAAAATAATCATACCGAGTGAAATCTGGCCCAAAACAGCTGACAGCGTCATTCAACTCACTTAGTCACATGAGAGTAAGGCAGGGATCTGATTGGTGGGCGTGACCCGGCAGAAGCCAGCAGGAATCCCGCACAGGGCCGCACTATTCGTACGGATGGGGGCGCGTGCAGGGGCCAGCGCTTATGCCGTTCAGAAGGAAGCCATCTCTGAGCTCTCCTGTAGTCTGACACAAAGGACGAGTCAAATGGTCAAGAAGCTGATGCATGAAATGATTAACCAGTACGATCAGACCAGTAACTAACCACAAGACGGCAGGCAGATACAGGCCAGCGGGCCGACAATCTCCCAGTATGATCAGACCAGTAACTAACCTCAGGACGGCAGGCAGTCACAGACCAGCACAGAGCAAACCGCCTCGCCTCACACAGGCTGCAGACACACACCCTGACACCAGCCCCCAGTCCCTGGGGGGGGGGGGGGTACAGTGAGGCACTCTCTGCTGAAATTATGCCTCCCACGCTTCATGTGGACGCCTAAGCTGTCCCTCTGGAACGCACATGCCACTAAGGGTCACGGCTGGAAGGAGCAGCGGACACCAATTACAGAGCATGAATATGAGCCTTTGTGAAGATTCCAACATTCTAATTTCACATTTAATCCACTTTAAATTTATCTAAAATTTGTTTGTATTACATGTTTGTCTTAACTTTATGTACCTTACTGTCGTACGCACAAGAATTTCCCATTGGGAGCAATAAAATTTATCGTAAATTCACAGTTTTTAAATGTATGATGATGATTATTATTATTATTATTATTATTATTATTATTAGGGAATGTAAAAAGGATGAATCATATTTCACTTCGTAAAATCTTGTACACGCTATCGGCAGTATTTCGGTAAGGCTGACTAACACCGAATTGAAAAGAGGAGAGACAATCATGGTCACTACAGGCCGTCTGCCTGTCACGGGGGGGTGATTCCCTTCAGGCTGAGCCGCGGACACAGTGTCTCTGTCGGTGTTAGGGGAGTGTACGCTCCCTGTGTGACATCACCTTACACGCATAACCAGGCCACTCCGCCCCAGCCATTCCTTCGTGTGTCCCGCCAGTATAGCGTCGCCGTGTCCCTGCGTGTGTCCCGCCAGTATAGCGTGTCGCCGTGTCCCTGCATGTGTCCTACAAGTACAGCATGTCGCCGAGTCCCTGCATGTGTCCCGCCAGTATAGCGTGTCGCCGTGTCCCTGCATGTGTCCCGCCAGTATAGCGTGTCGCCGTGTCCCTGCATGTGTCCCGCCAGTACAGCGTGTCACCGTGCCCCTGCATGTGTCCCGCCAGTAAAGCGTGTCGCCGTGCCCCTGCGTGTGTCCCGCCAGTATAGCGTGTCGCCGTGTCCCACCAGTAAAGCGTGTCGCTGTGTCCCTGCGTGTGTCCCACCAGTAAAGCGTATCACCGTGCCCCTGCGTGTGTCCCGCCAGTAAAGCGTGTCGCCGTGTCCCTGCATGTGTCCTGCCAGTATAGCGTGTCACCATGTCCCTGCGTATGTCCCGCCAGTAAAGCATGTCGCCGTGTCCCTGCGTGTGTCCCGCCAGGAAAGCGTGTCGCCATGTCCCTGCGTGTGACCCGCCAGGAAAGCGTGTCGCCATGTCAGCTCCACCCTAGATGAGAGACACGGGGGTGGGCAGGGGGGTGGGGTGCTGGGCCAGATCCGTCCCGGCAGGGTCGCTGTGACGGTGTCACACAGTCGAGCACTTGGGGGCGGGCAGAGTCGCGGCCCATCAATGCAGCCCCTTGTCTAGGCGTCTGAGCAGGATCCACCACCCCCCACAGACCTGGTCTCAGTGGGGCTGTGGGGACTCAACCATATGCTTTTGTTCCCCTGTAGGAAAGGAACAAAGTGACGGATTCTTAGAATACTGGGACCATGAGGCTGAGGGCAGGAGGAGGAGTGTGACTGTGTGTGTGTGTCTCAGTGTGACTGTGTGTGTGTGTGTCTCAGTGTGACTGTGTGTGTGTGTGTGTGTCTCAGTGTGACTGTGTGTGTGTCAGTGTGTGTGTGTCTCAGTGTGACTGTCTGTATATATCTCTGCGTGTATCTGTATGCGTGTGTGTCTGTGTGTACATGCATGTATGTGTGTGTGTGTTTCAGTGTCTCAATGTGACTGTGTGTATCTCTATGTGTATCTGTGTATATGTGTGTGTATGTGTGTGTGTATATATAATTTATTTATCCTGAGCCCAGATTGTGGAAAGCGGACATACAGAATTCAGTGAGACTTGCATGACTAGCTGGGATGTGAAAGCAACACAGAATTTCAATCCTGATGATAGTGAGAAACCTGAAATGCCGCTTAGTGGACATCTGCAACACGTGTGGAGCATGTGGACATCTGCAGCACACGTGAAGCTGGTGGACATGGGCATGTCAGAAGCCCGCTGCCACGGCGATGTCACAAACCCACACGGGACGCTGACTGGCTCTCTGCATTACTCCAAGCTTAGAAGCCCGACCCCCAGGCTTGGTGGGGCTGTACCTATCTGGCCCCACCCACTACAGCGATATTCAAAGGCTCGCAGCCCTCCCCAAAAGTATAAAACCCCACCGGAGCCTCCGTGGAGGTCAAAGTGGCAGCTGACCCATCAAAGTGCAGGTAGATCACAAGAAGATTTGAGGATTCAAACATTTTCAGCATAAGATCACACATTAAAAAGGGGCCTTCCCTGAAGCCCAGCCAAGGCAAAAGAGCAGAAGCAGATTCCATAGCCAGGCGAGGCTTCCACAGGGAAGTACCCACACCACAGCCAGGCAAGGTTTCCACAGGGCTGTACCCACACCACAGCCAGGCGAGGCTCCCACAGGGATGCACCCACACCACAGCCAGGCGAGACCATAACACCGTTGAGGCTGCGAACGACAGGAATGTGCTGCTGTTCGCCTGTTTTTCCTACAATCCTCCCACACATGACTGAAGCTCAATTAATCCTCTGCGCTAATGAGCTGCAGTGCGATTGAATCCAGTGGTGCTCCCAGCGGTCCCCATAACCAGGGAAGGGAAGGGACTGTGGGCAGGGCTTGTGGAGCATGTAGGCGTGACCCCCCCACCCAAAAGCCCACCTCCACAGTGCCAGGTCTGCTTGCACCTCACACCCTGGACCATGACCCTGCGCTCACAGGCATGATGGCCCCCTGCTGTCTATCTCCCGCATTTAATATTATCCACAGAGTGATCACACAGCCTGACTTTTTTCACAGTGGAAGCGGGAAGAGACAATGGTCCCTGCTCGTAAAATTTAATCAACGTGAGTATTCAGCTTTTACGGTCAGTAATCAGGCTGTTCACTCTCAGGAACAACCAGCAAGCACAGACACCACCTCGGCAGTATCTGCTGAGTGAGTGGACGGGCAGAGAGGCCCGGCAGGGATTGGGTTCATGACTCCGGGGCAGAGGATGTGGGAGACATGGTGGACACCTGATCGGAACGGTGGTGTGAAAGGAGACGGGCGCAGAGTCCAGTCTCTGTGGTGTCAGAGACTGGTTAATTTAAAACTGGGGGGTGGGGTGGTGTACGCAGCCACAGTCACCAAGACAAGCCTCTGCGGGGGCCGGTCCTGTTTCTGAGAAGGAGACAGTCGGCCCTGCTGGTTTAGCAAATCACGCAGATGCCTTGACAGTTCACAGCTGGGGGCCGGGGGTCGCCACGATGTTGGCAGATCAATCTCCGTCAGGGTCTGCACCGGCGGGAGACGTCAAGCTGACGGCAGTGCCACAAGAGGAGAACCGTAAGTGTACTTACACGTACCGGCCCTGCCACCCCCCAGTCATCACCCTCACTGGAGCTCCGTCATCGGTCATGCCCCTCTGATCGCCAGACGACCCAACCTTGACCGCGGTGCTGCCTCAGGTTAGCCAACGTGGTGACAGGCCAAGGATTTGTGAATGTGCTGATTACACACTGAAAATCCTCCATCCTCTGTGCTGCATGTTTGATTTATGCTGGGATTCATGGAATGGAGGCGGTGGCGGGCACCGCTGGGGGGATTAATCCAGCCTGCTCCGTGTGTGGGCGTGACAGGCGGATGTCCTGCACCGATCACGATCATCCTCGGGCTGAGGGATGATGAGACTGACCCGGGCTAAGTGCTGCTTCCTAAACCTGCCCGGTGCCTGGGTGCAGGACGGAGCTGAAACGACGTGAAGAACCCTCCCGGTTATCCAGGCTTGACCACTATACCCAGGCGACTGCCTCCCAGTAACCCAGGAATCTGGGGCTACAGTCACATGCACACTCTAGGACACTATTTCAGCGATTTACAAAGTCCCAGAGAACAAATTCCGAGATCTCAAGCCTTATAGGGAAGATGGCAGCTGACTGGGCCAGTAAATATCAGTAAGACTCCTTATTCTCCTGGCTGTACTACAGGAAAGATCATTCCTGTAATTCCAGAAGTTAATGAGCATCCCAAAGGAGCCTAGTGTGTCCAAAAAGCACAAGTACTTACACGATATATAAGCATCTGATACAACAGTGTTCCACAATTAAAAACGGCCAGACTATCAGAGACACACGTGCTGCCAAGACTACACAGGTGTCACGCGTACGCCCAGGCAGCAAAGAATCCCAACCAGGCGGACGACGCGCTTCTCACCACAGCTCACTGAACACCACGCTGTCATCTCAATGACGACACATCAGGCGTTTGAGAATGAATGGACGGAGATGGGAGCAGCGTAAGGAGGCGAGAAGCGCACGCCAGCAGATCCAGACCGGGGACGGCCTGGGCGGTGACGGGACCCCTGAGAGCCAAACGGCTGACATGCCCTGGCCGGCTTTCAGAACATGTGACACTAAAAGCAAGCGAGCACTATTCACTGTATGTAAGCGTCTGCCCCCTCAGAGCCACCTGCCACGCTCAAGGCTGACTGCCTCCTCACGTTCATAATCAGTCTCACAGCACAACAACGTACCTGCACGCTGCCTTCTCAAAAGAGGCGAAGACCATCCCTCTCCCTCTCAGTCTTTACCTAGATCCTGACATGTGCATCGGGGGCCCTAACCCCCTCATACACACACACACACACACACACACACACACACAGTGTTCAGATAACCTCAGCATCACTGGCCATGGAGAAAGGCTCAGATCCTTAAGGAAGTCTAAATAGTGTCTGTATGGGAGTCAGGGCCAGGGGTTGTAGCTAGAAATTCTGGGTCCCCGACAAAATGTCACCTTGGGCCCCATGCTAGGGTTGCCACTTTCAATCTGAACAAGTATAGATCTCCCACAGCTGAGCAGACGGGGGGGTCCCCAAAGTAATAAATTCATCGTGTAATGTACCCCAAGGGTCCCCCCAAAAACACCTGGATCATAGACTAATACGCCCCCATATGTCCCTGACGGCCGCTTTGGAATGTGGCCAGCGCTTACTCTGTCACAAACACATTCCAACCCTGAGCGTAAGCAGCCCTGTGTGCAGGGCGCCCCCAGAGGCCTGCTACCGCATGACGGCTTACAGAAGTACCTCGGATCGATCGGCTGCTCTGGCGGTTCAGAGAGAGGCTGGCATTCTGGAGCCAGCAGCGGAACAGAAAAGCGGACAGACCCTCACCAGACGCACGTATTAACGCACCTTGCAGCCTGAAGAGATAAAGGGAGTGCTGTTCAGCCCGTAAAAAGCAGCAGTGACACCGTCGATACATCCGTACATCCATGGAAGTGGGGTACGGCAACGGACCACGTAAGATCCGATGGGGGGGATGAAACTATTATATGGGAGGAGGGGGGTCTGAATCACAGCTCGTCTGGGAAATAGTCTCCACGGGGCTGGTAGAGATTCTGTTCAGGTGGGTGCGCTTTCTGGGTTAGAAAAGAGGCCAAAATGGTGCAGGTAAGTCCAAACATCTGGCTCACAGTGCGACTTCAAATGACAAGGACTCACAAAAGCTGGTTATGTAACATTTTTAAATCACCATCCCCCCCGCAGCCCCCCCAGCCCGCTCTGCCTGCTGGTCGCTCCGGATATTGCCTGTCTACTCCTGGGGGTGAGCAAAGGGTCTCTGTGTATATCCCCACCCTCCAGAATGTGTCAGTCCAAAGCCCACCGGGGCTGTTCTCTTGACTATAGGCATCAGCCGGACGCCGGGTCACGTCAGGAGAGTCTGACACCGACAGAACATTCGAGCTTTAATGTTTCAAATATGAACTAAGGTCTAGAGCCTGCAGAATCCCTGCCCCTGGACGCCAAAGTCTTAAATAAAAATCAAATAAAAGCAACAGAAGACCAACTTTCCCTGGTTGCTTTTCTGTTCTACAAAGCCAGTGAAACAAGCTGAAGTCTGTCTGACTGAATGCGTCTATGATCTGCACAGCACACGCACATGGCGGGTTATCGACTCAGCAAGTAAACACACAGACGCACTCAATCTCCCAGCTCACGTCGATCGCCTACACCCGCGAACCCCGTGGCTAGCGTGAGCATCGAGAGGGAGCCAGCGGCGTACCGGAGGAAGTCGCACGCAGAGCGCCGTAGCACCGCCTCGGAGTAGCTCCTCCGGACGGCCCGCTGAGGAGCAGAAGGAGGAGGAGTAGACCTCCCCGTTCACACGTCTCCAGGACGCCCTGCTCTCCAGTACACGCAGACAGCACAGGCTCTGCACATGCAGTCACACACGCATGCAGCTATGCAGATAAATATACAGGTAAATATGCAGATAAATATACAGAAACACGAGCATGTTCAAGTACCGGTACACATCTAGGGATGTACACACACACACACACACACACACACACACACACACACACACACGCACACACACACACACATGCAGGAGCGCTTCTTACCAGCAAAGGCTGCCCTGTGAATTTGGTGCCAATCAGCAGCTGAAGCTGAGGAAGTGAGCAGCACGCGCTCTCTCTCTCTCGCTCCCTTTCTATCTTCCTCTCCCACTCTCTCTCTCCCCTTTTTTATCTCTTTCCCACTCTCTCACTCTTCCTCTCTTTCTTCCTTTCTATCTCTCTCCTTCTCTCCCTGTTTCTTCATCTCTCCTTTTCCCTTTCTATCCCTCTCCCTCTCTCTCCCACTCTTTTCCTCTCTCTCTCCTTCTCTCCCTCTCCCTTTCTATCTCTCTCCCACTCTCTCTTCCTTTCTCCCTCTCCTTCTCTCCCTCTCTTTCTATCACTCTCTCCCACTCTTTCGCTCTCCCTCTTTCCCTGTCTCTCTCCAACTCTCTTCTTTTCTCTATCCTTCTCTCCCTCTCCCTTTCTATCTCTTTCCAACTCTCTCTCCTTTTCTCTCCCTCTCCCTTTCTATCTCTCCCCCAATCTCCCCCTCTCTCTCTCTCTATCCCTGTCCCTCCCCATGTGTGTGCCTAGATGCTGCCCTCCCCCAGGAATCACACGCCTCCTCTCCCAGGCAAAAATGACAGAAGGGCAGCGGCTCTGATGTGTCCTCACCCTCCGCCGGCGGCTCTGGCTCCACAATGTTGCGGGCTGTATGCCGGCAGGGCTGCCATGAACATGCGCAGTAGCTGTCGGGGCGGGTATTCAGTTTCACCACGTCTCCATCAGAGCTCCATCGGCTCCACGACCCCGTGGCCCACTTTGAAAAAACCCAGGCTATCCGAAGCGAGAACATGCAGCCGGCCGGGAGAAGGGTATCGATCAGCTGGTCCAGATTATACAGGCGGGGGACCGGGGGCCTGCTCAACATCCCGCTTAGTCCAGGCCCCTGGCAATGGCCGCCCTCCCAATCGCCACCGATGCCGGGACACTACAGCGCCAAACTTCCGACCGGCAGAGCAGTAACTGGGTCAGAGAGGCACGGCGTGGAGAGCGAGAGCAGAGCAGGGGAACAGGGGCAGAACGCGAGCTGAGTGCTAGGGGCAGAGAGCTGGGGAGAGCAGAGAACTGAGGGCAGAAGGCTGGGGGGGCAGAAAGCTGGGGCGGGCAGAGAGCTGGGGGCAGAAAGTTGGGGAGGGCAGAGAGCTGGGGGCAGAAAGCTGGGGAGGGCAGAGAGCTGAGGGGCGAAGGCTGGGGGAGCAGAGAGCTTGGGAGGGCAGAGGGCTAGGGGGGCAGACAACTGAGAGCAGAGGGCTGGGGGGTACAGAGAAATGGGTGGATCATGGCTCTGAACTGACACCTGTCACAGACAGAGTTCCACTCATGTCTCACTCGGTGTTTATAAAAGCGTAGATCTTCAGTTGAATGACTAAGACCCCCCATGATCTGAAAGTAGATCTGAAGCCTCTCTCTCTGGTCCAACGACAGCAGTGATCTCTGGGGGGGGCTGGCAGATGGGAGGTGAGGTCATTCACCAAGGACTTGGGACTGCAAAACACACTCACTGATTTGACCCTTGGACACATCACGTGTTCAAAATAAGAGAGCAGGCGCTCAGAGCGGCAGGCTTTGGCCTCAGAAAGCAGCACTGCTCCTCCCTAAACACTGTAAGTCTGCTATCGTTACACTGAGCAGCAGGGCCACTGCAGCTATACTCAGACCTGACAGAGAGGCGTGGCACTGATATACATGGGTATACCTGCACAGACACAGACACTTACTGCATAAAACCACATAGGCATGGCTGTGTGCTGCTCATAACTGTGCAGATAAGGACACTAACTGCTCATAACTGCAGGGACACGGGCCTTGACTGGTTATAACTGTACAAAAATGTTGCCTTGAAAACAACACAGCACCCGCTGGCCCTGCCACCCCTCCTCACAGCCCCTCTGTCTGTAACGGAAAGGCCTCCCCTTGGAAGATCACTTGGAAGAAATCGGGGTACCCACTGCAACACTCTACAAGGCAGGCTGGTGCATTGGGAGTGCTTAGATTCAAGATTCAAATCCCATAAGCAGCCGCACCTTAGGGCTCCCCCAGCGAGTCGGACAGGCCCTGCTGCTATTGCCATGGAAACAGGTCCCCCCCATAGAAAGTCTTACCACAGATGGAAAATGGACAAAAGTCTCTCGGGTGTACGGTGGAAACAGGCTGGTGGGCAGAGCCTCAATTTCCCTCGGTCAAGCAGAGCTGGTAGAATATGGCGATGATACACAGAGGGGCCGACCTGCTACTGCCCGTCGGGTCAGGAGTACCCCCCGCCACCCCCCTGAGCTGAGAGCTGATCAGCTACAGTGAGCGGAACCAGGGCCACGGGCTTCTCAATTATTCAGCTATTTTTAAAAGAACCGGATTATATTTTAAAATGCGCTCTTCACACGGAGAAACAGAGAAACCGGAAAGCATGTCAGAACAGTGATCGAGCAGAAGCTGATGCTGCTTGTCACCCCCCAAGGAAAGACCACACAAACATCACCACAAGGGCTCAAAGACAGTCAGCGCTGCAGTGAGAGAATGCAGAGGTGCAAGGGTACGTAACGCTATCATAACAGTGCGAGGGTGCGGAACACTGTCAGAACAGTGCGTAAAGCTGTCAGAACAGTGTGAGGGTACATAATGCTGTCAGAACAGTGCAAGGGTGTGGAACACTGTCAGAACAGTGCGAGGGTGCGGAACACTGTCAGAACAGTGCGTAAAGCTGTCAGAACAGTGTGAGGGTGTGGAACACTGTCAGAACAGTGCGAGGGTGCGGAACACTGTCAGAACAGTGCGTAAAGCTGTCAGAACAGTG
>JAAGVU020000001.1:2223668-2235696 GCA_011763525.2 Mormyrus iriodes
AGAGAGAGAGAGAGAGAGAGAGAGAGAGAGACCCTGCACTATGCTTGTCTCACCATCCCAATGTGCTTAAAAATAAGTGGTGATTAATTCAGCCATTTAAGCAGAGGCACCCCTTCATCTGAGCAATTTACAGCCATACTTGTTATAAGAATGGGGACAGACAGACACACAGGCAAACAGATGCGTCAGCTGGTCCAGCTGTCTTTCTCACTGATAAAACCTCATATCACAAAGCCAAACACCAGGCCCCCAAACTCCACAGATTATGGAGAGCATCAGTACCCCACTCTGTGGTTCCGGTAAACTCCTGGCCCTGCAGATCATAGTAAGCAACAGAACCGCTCTCAATTCAAGGGCGCAGGTTTGGTTATGGACAGTAGGCACGTGTCCCTACTAATATTGTGGGAGAACTGTGTGTGTATAGGGGGGTGGAGGGGCTTCCCTACCAGTGTTGAACCGTAAGCTATGCCCTTGCCTGAAACGTTTGCAGCTCCGCGGGAGTGAGGAGGGTGCTTACAGCATGTACGCCCCTTACAGCAACCGACACACATGTTGGGACCAGGCTAATCGCTTGCATTTCATAGAGGATTCCTTGCAGGAATCCAACACAGCTACAGTTTGAAGTGGAGCTCCAGGAAATGCCGAGTCTCCAGAGCACGCTTTACGGACGTGGCGGCGTGTCTGTGCTGGGTTCAGCCGGAGTATCAGTGGGATCCGTGGCACCGCGCCACTTTGGAGTGCATGTGAGGTGCTTGGGTCATTCGCAGCTTATGATTCCGAGACACGCTGAGCCACCGGTCCAGCCAGTCAGCCATCATGAGCGAGATATCCGCTCTAAAGCCTCGGAGCTACAAACCAACAAAACCGCCAACAGCATTAGACTGGTTTCTCCGGCATTCACCGAACCCAGTGCTTCTCAATCCAGTCCTCAGGGGCCCCCAGTCAGCCCACATTTTGCTCCCTTCCAGCTCCCAGCCAATCTAGAACACTGAATACCTGGTACAGATGTGCTGGGAGCTGGGAGGAAGCAAACATGCAGACTGTCTGGGGGGTCCCTGAGGACTGGGCTGAGAAATATGAACCTAACCTATCCCAGGACCAGTAGAGCAACAGTCTAAGTGTTATTAGCAAAAATACAGCCTTCTACAGTCATAACAGATTTTTATCCAACAGCCGTTTAAATGAATTTCAGCAGAGATCTATAACAGGCCTGATTAGTCATGGGGTGGTATGTCTGTATTCTCATGTGAACAAATTACCTTGTGTGAACCTTATTACCTGTAACATGAGGAAGACACTTCTCACCAGATCAGACAGCATGATTAATTATCCCAGTCGGCAAGCCAGACAGCACTGAGAGCACCACTACACAAGAAGGAAGTATTTCCTGAAGATACGTGTACAGCAGCAGCGAAGCACATTACAGCTACAACCAAAGAAGCAGGTTCGAGTCCCAGCATCAGCCCCTCTGTTCTACTTCTGAATAAGAATGAGCAACAAGCATCTAGAAGACTCACCAACTGAGCTGTGTGCTGGACAAGAAACTAGAACAGCACCTTAAAGGAACTCATAAAGATGCCTATTCCCAGAAGGAGGACCTCGTATAGCTGCGACCGGCATCTGTCCGCTGTGGGAGCCCCATGCACACATTCTCCTGCCCCAGCTCATCCTAATTCCCAGCAAGCTCTGCCTCATTAAGCCCACTGTTTACTTACACAACGGCCCGCCCCAAAAGCAAGGACGTGATTGCGAATCATAATTCAGGATGAAAGCGCTGGGGGAGGGGTGCTGCGGGCCGGACAATCAGGGAACATGACTGTTTCATTACCGCTCTCCCCAGAGAGCCACTTCTGAAACAGGCGGCCGGCCAGGCGAGGTACGGTTTGTCTGAGAAGTAGATCACATAGACACTGCTTAGCCCAATGGCCGAACGGGAAACGTAGCCAGCGGAACTGGGGTGTGAAATTCTGCTCTGCATTAGAACCTGAGTCTCTACTTAGAAACTCTCAGCCCCAATGGGAAAAAACAGACATTAGCCTCCTCAGAGACCCTGGGCAGTCCTACCTGTGACCAGCAATTGACCGACTCACCCCATGGTTACTAAAAAAAACTCAGTAAGCAAGACCCAATGCCATTAGCAGCAGCTGCTAACCTCCTTAGCAGGCATCCCAAAAAGATGAAAAGGGTAACGTGAACATATGAGATAAAAATATTGCGATCCAGAGTGAGAATAAATGGTAACCAAACAGGCCAGTCTGTAATTCAACTGACACTTCATTAACAGCACAATATGGTGGAAAGGGCATGGAAAGAGTGTCTGATAAACAAAGAAGCGGTTAGGCTCGGTAACGCTTTATCTGTGGTGATGTGAATACTGTAGTAGTACCTGCTTACTTAATGCATTAATTAACCATTAACTAAGTGTTAGGTAAGCATGTACTTCTACAATACTAGTGTCCCCTCCAGTGAAGTGTGACCTTAGGGTTCTATAGTGTAATAGACAGCGTGCCATACTGCATCAGCCACTTACACGTTATTAAGGGACCAAAGTTACATCAAAGTCATTTTTGCGCCACAGCTTAATTTCCCCATATTCATCTCCCAGAAATCGGAATATTGATAAATAAAAGCAAATGCAAAATATAAAGCACAACTCTCAGATTTTACACATATATTCATAGAATATGGTACAAAAATAAGGACGGCGATTCATTGCATCTATTGTGTAACGCATTACATTGCATTCATTCAATATTGCTTACAAGATTAAATCAGTGTGGCTCAGTGGGCTAAGCCTCTGTGCCTGTGATCGGAAGGTTGCCAGTTTGAACCCAGCCTTGGAATGTCTGTGGGTCCTTGAGCGAGTCCCTTAACCCCCAGCTCCCTGGGTGCTACTATGGGTGGCTGCCCTT
Organism: Mormyrus iriodes; assembly: GCA_011763525.2. Taxonomy (NCBI): domain Eukaryota; kingdom Metazoa; phylum Chordata; class Actinopteri; order Osteoglossiformes; family Mormyridae; genus Mormyrus; species Mormyrus iriodes. Next base: position 2,226,581 of record JAAGVU020000001.1, read on the forward strand.
CATGGTCAGCTTGCTCTCTCATATAGAGAGCCAGCTGGGGGATGCGTAAGAAGAACTTCCCCATGGGGAGCAATAAAGTATCAGTGCCAGGCACCAGGTAGGGCACAGCCTGGATGGGATGTGAGTCCATCACAGGGCACATGGTGGGGGAGACCCTGGATGGGATGTCAGCTCATCACAGAGCACATTCATGTGTTACAAAACATCCCCTATGGGACATTTAGAGATGCTGGCTAGCCTAAATGTATATCTTTGCACTACCGGAGGAGACCCACAGAACACTGTGAGAATGCACGCACACACACAAACTTCAGCTGCATACATATGTGCACACACAGACTCCACCCACTGATACAGTATCCTAATATATAGTAGGGTTTTGGGCAAAATTGACTCGGCTTATCAGTAACCAAAGTGGGAGTGACACAGGAATGCTCCAGGTAACCACAGTCATACAGCCTCACAGAGCAGGGCTCTCACAGGGGTCGGTAGAGTGTGCAAGTGTTACAGCGGGATGGCAACCAGGTTCCTCTGTTTAGGAGCACGTTGTCACACGCTGACGAACCAGCACCGGGGGGGGAGCACAAATACTCCCCCTCACCCTTCTCACATCAGCTGGTCATTCCTCCCAAATCATGGAGACCCCCCCCCCACCATCCCACGTCCACTCTTATACGCACACCTGAGGGCTTTCAAGGACAATCGTGCCCCCCCAAACCCCCACAATTGTTGACAGCTACCCCACCCTCCCATCAGCTCCAGGACACAGATGAGGCAGCAGAAATTTTAACTTCCCCATGGGGAAGACAGAGCAGAGCCTGACAGGTGACCTTTAGCGGCATTACGTTATACCACTTCCTGACACAAACATGCAAAGGCGTGAGCTCCCTGCACCATCCTTTAAGCTCACCCGGCTCCGGTGGAGATTTCCGTTAACGTCAGGATGGTGGTTATGCTGTGTAAATCGAGAATGGACCATGTCGTCCCTCCTCCTGGCATGGGGGGGCAGGTAAGAGGACATGCTAGTGTAGTGAGGGGCACACCTGGCAGAGAGACAACAGGCACTAGGAGCTGGTGAAGTTCCACAGTTTCCCAGACGACAGACGCCTCCAAGCTCTCCGGTTTCTGCAGGGGACTCAGCTCCAGCTCCTCTTCTCACCACAGGTTTTTCTTCCCTTCTCCGTTTTCCTTCATTCCCTCCTCAAATCCAAACTGTCACCTCGGGTTCCCCTCCAACCCGCATCATCAGACCCCACGTCCACGCCTGTTTATCAGCCTCCAGCCTCCATCGGATGTCCCTGGCTCTAGTGTTTTCTCCTTTAAGCGATGACACGGCGGCTCTCCCCCAGGGAACCACTGCTGATATTTGGCCTAATGCAGTCTGAAGCGCGCACACACACACCCTGACAGCGAGCGAAACGGCCGAATTCGCAAGCGGCTCTGCAAGCAGGTGCTTGGATACATGAGACTCATTCCCTCAGTGTCCTACTGTGAGTCCCCAGAATACCAAATGGCCCCTCTTCCCCCTAATCTCTGGGTCTCTGCCATCAGCAGCTGATGTAACATGAGTAACACAATTAGAGAAAAAATTAATTACCATTATATGCAAACTAATTATGCAAATAACCTAAAATAATCAATGCTATTACTATTATTATTATTACATACGTCAATAAACAGTATCAGCATGACCTGATCATCTGCAGTAACATGACTGGAAGCAGATACCCATTCAATTAAATGTTATTTATATAGCGCATTTTCACAACATTACATTGTCTTGAAGCGCTTTACATTATCCCCACCTAAAGCCCCCAGTGAGCAAGCCAAAATGGCAAGGAAAAACTCCCCAGAAGGAAGAACCAGACAAGTGTGTTTCCTAAGATGATTGATCGATTATCAATCAATCAATCATTCAATCAATCAATCAGATGGATAGATAGATAGATAGATAGATAGATAGATAGATAGATAGGCAGACAGACGAATAGCCAAACAGAGACAAACATCATTTTCTTTATCCCCGGAAACTACGTTTTTTTTTTTTAATAGATAAAATTCGGAGGGAACAGCAGGTTGAAAGGTGGGGGGAGGGCTTGTGCAGTTTTCCAGAAAGAACCTGGTGAGTCGTCCAACTATCTAACCAGTGGCTCTGAGGGTTGTCACAAAGCAACCAAGGTCTAAGTGATGAAAACAGCTGTGAGGGATGGATGGCCTGTCAGAACATTGGCGGATACCCTAAAACCCATCTGAAGGTGTGTGTACGGGGGGGTCAATATGACATTGAAGCCCAAGACAGCCGGCCACCTGTCCAAGCCAAGGCAGTGAGCTCAGAGCGACATCTGACAGAAGAGAAGGCCACACTAAGAGAGACACACCTGGTGAGTGACATAACCCTCTGGTTAACTGCACAGCTCAATAAGACGCCGTCATCCCCTACAGTCTGCAACATGATCTTCTAAAGCCTGCATGCAGGTTTCACAACCAGCATGGAGAGGGACACGCCCCCCCCTCCCCCCAGCAACCCATGTCTCCTCATCCAGGCCTCCGTTTACAGCTGCGACTCTCACGGTCATCAGATCATGAAAGAAAATACTCAGCGCTGTTTTCCAGGGCGTCAGAGATGCATAGAAAATTCCAGAGGGATGCCATGCTATAATTTCTCTTCAGTGGATTTCATGGCACGTACCGCCTCATCCCTTCATCAGGACGCTCGAGCTCTCAAACCACCTGAGTCTCTACCCCCGCACCTTCTCTCTTTATTAGCTGAACATCTAGAGACACACACTAAGGCTCCAATCGGCTCTCTGGGCACGGACCACCCTTGTGCCCGCTGTTGCTTGTTGTTCTTCTGGATGTCACAAGCAAACAGGGATGGTAACTTGGTCAGCAGTCAGACGTCCCGCTTGTTTAACGGCCGATTATTCCCTAGACTCTCTGCCAGAGGTGAAAGCCACTGTTTATTCACCTTCTTCAGCACATCCAAGTATAAAACAAATTAATGTAGGCAGACCTGATTCAGCTCAATGTAAAACGTAAAAACGACAGAATCAGCATACAAACTCAGCCATCTTTTACAGCAAAGACGAACCAGACTGTGGAATGAGACTAAACATTCAGCGGAACCTCAAAACACTGTAAGTGGCTCCGGGTTCAGAAGGTACGCAGCCCATTCAGAGACGGCAAAGGCAACCCTGCCATCAAAGCCAGAACACCCACAAAACACGAGGCAGCCATCAGGTAAGGACAAGTCCCTGGGCAGTGACCGAGAGCAGAAGGTACTGAGAAATCGTAAAACACTATGGGGAAGGGGGGGTGTCAATCTCCAGCAGGCAGTGGGCTGGAGTAGGGGCGATGGGGTGGAAATTGAGAGGCTTCAAGGCGTCTTGAGACTTTGTATTTCCCACTCACTTTATGAAGCACCTGGCCCCCTCGAAGGTGAATCCTTCCTCCCATCCAGTTGGTAAATCTATAAGGAAAGTAAATAAACAATGAGATGACAGATTAGATTAGATTAATACATTAGACAGATTAGATAGATAGATAGATAGATAGATATTTCATAAATGCGCAGCAGCAGCGAGAGATTGGCGGCGGCTTAGCGGACGGTGCCGCCTGAGGACACGTATCCGCCGCCCGCCGCGTCCCCGGTCCGCAGTGCCAGCACACGGAGCGCCGCGCTTTTCCGCGCAGGTGCCGCGCAGCGCCGTCACCTCCCCGGCCCCGTCCCCGGTCCAGTCTCCACCGGCCAGTATCCCTGCAGACGAGCGCTCCGGGTTTTTGGGGCTGCCTCGGCTGAAGCCGCCGTGTCCCCCCCCTCCGGTACTCCGATGCAGCGCCGATGCGCGGCGAACCGTCCGCCTCCGCTGCCCATCACGCCGCGGCGGGCTCCGCGGGATGCTACCCCGCCAGCGGGCTGCCGGCCGGTTCCCGGAGCCGGCATTACCGTAACCGCCTTACGAGCCGGACCCGACGTGAACCCAAACTTTGTGGCGACTCCGGTCCGTCGCCGGTACCGCCGGTGGGCAGCGCCGCGCTGCGGCTCACGCCGTTCCCAGCTGCCGCGTCCGGCGCCTCCAGCGCAGATAACGGGGCTGACAGCCGGTGGGGACGGAGCCGGGCAGGGGGCGGACTCGTCCGTAAGCCCGAACCTATAAGTGAACTTGGGGATATTTACCGGGAGTTTTCCGGTGGCCGGTGCTGACGGCCTCCACCGCGCTCGGATGGAGCCAGGTTGTGCTCTTTGCTTCTTCACTGTTGGCGAGACACGGGGAAAAAGGTGAGAAATGCGAGAGAGACTAAGTTAAACGTTTGGGCCAGAGACAGGCAACCGCGTCCGATTTTCGTATCCACTTCATATTTACTTGATGAAGAAGACGCGTCCGTCCCGCGTAACCCCATAACTCCACGAAGACGGCAGGCAGGACAGCCACTCCGGGTTCGGATCCGCCGCCATGTCTGGCAATCTACCGAGATTGAAGCGCGCGTCGCCGCGGCGCTCGCGCGTGCCCGGAAACCCTGGCAACCGTCCTTAGGAGCATGCAGGGGGGAAAGCGAGCCTCTGGGGGGCGGGAGCGCGCCTGCAGAGCGCGGCACGTTACCCTGGTGCTCGCCGCGGTCGGGGATGTGGGAATGCGGGGATGACGGGTCCGCGTGTGCATGCAGCTCGGGCGCGGAGGACCGGGCACCCTGACGGCATTGCACTGATATAAAAAAGTACACCGGGATTTGCTATATACGTATTAACGATACATTATGCGTTTTGCAAGTATGCGAAAAATACCACAATTTAATTTCGTTGTACGTTCATTTTACTCCCCGACAAAATTGCCAAAGGAGTATTTCTCATCCTCAATCTCGTACACCAGCTATGCGCCAATGTTTTTAAATCTGCTTATGGATTGCAGCTGATTATATGGTTATATTGTTCATGTCAAAGTCAATAAACCAGCAATGCCTAAGAGAGCGTGGAGCATTAGTGCTAACGTCTATGCAGAAATGCGTATGGATGGTGTATAAAACATTTCTTAAAACTGACGAAAAACAGGAGTGCTTTGATTTAAAATGAATCCGTTTATTCTTCATTGTAATCAAACGAAAATCCAACGGGAGCCACGCAGTCACTTATTAACGAACGTATTTCTGCATCTGAGGAGAAATTCTTCAAACCTTGCTGTATAACATATTTGTGCAATGATATTACAGCGTATGTATTACATTGATTTTCCAACCTTTTTGGTTTTAGTGGGTCAACAGGGAGAAATTCCAGACTTAATCACATAATATTGGGCTGCATCAGTGACAACAGTTGACAGCTTCATCACATTTAAATGAAATCCCAACATGCACATTCGTATGCTACGAATTACGTTGTTTTCCACAATCAAAAACGTTTTAAAATATTCACAGTTAGGTTGGTAAAGCGTGTTCTCGTTGCAGTGATATCCCTTGCAGTGTGGCACACTCATGCCCAATATCGCTGGCAGAGTGTGATGGGTCAATAGGTCTTAGACACTGATCCACTTTGGCATCTTATAAACTTTTTATGACACAGTATGAAATAGTTGTGAATTGCTGTTAAATTGTGACTGGTGTAATTTCCAGCAAAGAAAGGGAATCAGACCTCCCCAGGACTATTGATTTATTTTGTCACCCCAGCCCCCGCTGAGCAATTGTATATTTATGCTTTTAGAAACAGCCGTGACATCTTCTTCATCTCCTTCTTCAGACCACTTTTCCTGGTGATGGTCACGCTGGCAGCATGCTAAGCGGGTCGGACTGGATCTCCCTTAAGGAAGCCATGGACATCAGCACGCAGGAAGACGTACTCGCACCATCCAGTCAGTAGCATGTAAGAGAATCAGACAGCACAAATCAAAGGCACTCTCTCAAGACATCAGTCCAGCATCCATATGATAACTAATAAATGCAGAATATATGAAATAAATAAAAGAAATGGCTGAAATAAAAAGAAAATCTGGCTGAATTAAGTAAGACGTGAAGTTATTCTGTCCAGCAAAGCATTCTGGGGGATCTAGAGATATTCCCCAACCATCTGGGAGATATAGCCCCTCCAGCATGTCCTGGGTCTGCCCCAGGGTCTGTACCCAGTGGGACGTGCCCAGAACAGCTCCCGTGTTGTTTTTGTTTAACACTCATGACAGGGATGGAGATAAGACATCCATACTTACTAGTAAATAACTTAGGAGACTAACAAAGCAGAACGCTGCTTTTTCAAAGGTAGATCCAATAGTCAGAACAGAAAAGTGTTTCACAATTATTTTAAATGAATATTTCCATTACCTTGCACTGTTTGAACTGTTTCCATGGTGACGGGAAAAAAGGCTGTGTTGGTAGTGGCACATCGGAGAAATGCGATGCCATTCCGGAGGTGGCCTCTGTCCCGAGCGTCTCGCCATGAATTGCTCTATTACAAGAATTAAAGCAAACACAGGGAGTAAGGAGCCGTGCCGCGGAAAGCAGATTAGAACCATCCATCAAGCCACTTCAGTGCCACTCTGTAAGGGAAAGTTTCTCTGCAGAAAGGGAACATTCCTGTGTCCTCTTCCAGCAGCCATGATGGCCCCTGGCCGCCGACTTCAAACTCACTTACGTGCAGGAATCAAAACACATCATTGCCACTCCCTGTTCGAAATGGTATTTTCCTGTTGCTATTAACACCTAATTTACAGACACCATTGTGGATTATAAATTATGCACGACCCTGTTACACAGACAAATGCAGCACACAAAATGCAGGTTTGTATCAGATGACAAATTTCTCAACTCCAAGCAACTAACCCAGCCCCTTTACCCACATCCCTAACATAACCTAACCAGTTAGTGATCACAACCGGTTATCGACACTAAACATAGCCTTGTAGCCACATCATCTTGTACCTTGTACCAGGTGAGTAACACTTAAAAATGGCTGTAGCAAATCATGCTGCATGTACACAACTGCAAAACAAACCGTCTTAGATTTTGTTGTATTACTAGCTTGAAGAGCCCTGTAGTAATAAGGCTTTTTCTGTGCCAGTATTTTATTGAGTAACGGAGTTACTGCCATTGACAGAAATATAACATGATGATTTGCTTGGCATCACGCTCCTGTTTGCGTATCCACACCCCTGAGCCTTGCACTCCGCTTTTCAAGCTAAAATCAATCAGCATTCCTACTTAATATTTTATGTAATTTGCTGTTTCAAAACGGACACCTACAGTAAATGTTTAGTTGAGTAATTCTCAAGCACGGCTGTCTTCAAAAGCAAAGAACATTTCTCCGGGTGTTCAGAGTAGAGTAAAGTTTGTACGCATTATGACTGCTAATGAGATCTCAGTCTGGCTAGCTTTTGCAGTACTTTTTGAAGTGGAGCAGAGAGATTTTTGCTGATAGCATCGACTGGGACATCCTCAGAAGGCTGTTTGGAAGATGGATGGAGGACGAGACCACCTGTTACCTCTGCGGTGAATCCCACCCCTTCTCTCCCCAACAGCTCACTCCTTCTCCTTAATTAAGCAGGCACGCTCCTCTACCTCTGCTTTCCCGCCCTCTTATTTCCTCATTAGAAGTAGCACATTGAGATCCCCTATCCAGATGTAAGCTTTTAAGCAGAATGAGGTGAACATGTAGCACTTAGGAAAAGCAAAATCAGACACATAAAATTTGTTCTTGGGCCACGTCAAGCCAAAGGCCGAATTCGCTCACCTCAGGCTGACCCCATAATCTCCCACCCCCAAACCCCGCCAGCTATAACACCTACAGCAGTGTTTAAAGGTGTCAGCCTTAATTAAGCATGGTATTCATCAGATCAGTCTGCCCGCAGGGCTGTGGGAAATGAGCACCGCTCTGCCCTCGGACAGCATGGGAGTCCATCCTGTGCACTGACTGCGGACAAATGGCCACAGCTTGGCGGCATCAGCCTTCCGTATGCAACAGCTTCCTTCTTGTTAATCTCACATGGCTCCGAACGATCAGGGCCAATTAGGTAATGAATGGGCTGTGTTGGCCCCACAGGGCTGAGTTGGAATGCTAAAGCAGGCCCTCCTCCGGGCCCCAGGGCCAAAGTGGTGTCGTGTCCCCACAGAGACCCCAGAGGGCTGAGCGGGAATGCTAAAGCGGGCCCTCCTTCGGGCCCCAAGGCCAAAGTAGTGTCGTGTCCCCACAGAGACCCCAGAGGGCTGAGCGGGAATGCTAAAGCGGGCCCTCCTTCGGGCCCCAGGACCAAAGTAGTGTCGTGTCCTCACAGAGACCTCAGAGAGTTTATCAGGAATACTAAAGCGGGCTCTCCTCCGGGCTCTGGGGCCAAAGTGGTGTCCGCACAGAGACCCGAAGCCTCCCTCCTGGTCCCAATGAAACCTGTCTGCATCCTAACTGAACCGCACACTGACCTGCTGCTCCAGCAGAAACAGTGAACGATGGAGATCAGATTTCTCGGAGACTGAATTTCCCGAAAATGGGAGAGTGGCTGGGATATTGAGCCTTGACAGATGTGGAACAGCCGGTCAGTGCTGAAAGTGGGGGGGGGGGGGGGGCATGACACCACGTGAGTGACAGGCTTGAGGGAAATACAGATGAGGTGAGAATGGTGAGCCGGAAAGAGAGCAGGGCTCCCTGAGTACGACCAGCAGCAGCCTGCTTTAAAGCACACTATTAACACACTTCCTCAACAGCTAAATTAGTGTCTAAAAGGCAGAGGTAGTGAAATGTTTAAAGCTATTTATCTGGGCTGTAAGTGACCATTTGCACAGAAAAAAAACACAATTTTAATGCTAAATTAAAACACATGCAAATTAAGAGTTCCAAAAAATTCTGTTCCCCTAAAAAAATTTAAAAAATTATATCTTGTTGGATGTCTAGATAAACACCAATTCGGTCCCCAAACCTCTCCTCAGGGGCACCTCAGCCGTTCCATGCATTCATTAAAGTTCACCACCAGCTCTCAATTAATTTACTTAATTAGTTAAATAACTAAATGAGGTTTTGATTAGGCAAACATAATATGCTAAAGTCACACACACACACACAGACACACACACACATATATGCAGTATGTATATACAGTACATAGGCAGTATGTAGGCATACAGGATGTATCTGTATATATATATATATA
>JAAGVU020000001.1:2242372-2258607 GCA_011763525.2 Mormyrus iriodes
GTTTGTCCCTATACGGCATCCTTCCTGAGTTTGTCCCTATACGGCATCCATGCTGAGTTTGTCCCTATACGGCATCCATGCTGAGTTTGTCCTTATACGGCATCCCTACTGAGTTTGTCCCTATACGGCATCCATGCTGAGTTTGTCCTTATACGGCATCCCTACTAAGTTTGTCCCTATACGACATCCTTGCTGAGTTTGTCCCTATACAGCATCCATGCTGAGTTTGTCCCTATACGGCATCCCTACTGAGTTTGTCCCTATACGGCATCCATGCTGAGTTTGTCCTTATACAGCATCCATACTGAGTTTGTCCTTATACGGCATCCTTGCTGAGTTTGTCCCTATACAGCATCCATGCTGAGTTTGTCCTTATACGGCATCCCTACTGAGTTTGTCCCTATATGGCATCCTTCCTGAGTTTGTCCCTATACGGCATCCTTCCTGAGTTTGTCCCTATACGGCATCCTTCCTGAGTTTGTCCCTATACGGTATCCATGCTGAGTTTGACCCTATATGACATCCTTGCTGAGTTTGTCCCTATACAGCATCCATGCTGAGTTTGTCCTTATACGGCATCCTTACTGAGCTTGTCCCTATATAGCATCCTTGCTGAGTTTGTCCCTATACGGTATCCATGCTGAGTTTGACCCTATATGACATCCTTGCTGAGTTTGTCCCTATATAGCATCCTTGCTGAGTTTGTCCCTATACGGCATCCTTGCTGAATTTGTCCCTATATAGCATCCTTGCTGAGTTTGTCCCTATACGGCATCCATGCTGAGTTTGTCCCTATACGGTATCCATGCTGAGTTTGACCCTATACGGCATCCAAGCTGAGTTTGTCCCTATATAGCATCCTTGCTGAGTTTGTCCCTATACGGTATCCATGCTGAGTTTGTCCCTATATGACATCCAGTATGTGGAACGCCTGCTTTTAGCACATGGTGATTAGCACGGTGATCCCAGCCATGTCTGTTATCGGTAGTATTCCGGGTTTTCCTGCGGGCCGCGATCTGTTCAGAGCAGCGACTCGCCGTTTGAAGCGAATATGAGCTTTAGGCTGAAAGCAGAAGCAAACCCGGCTCCTTGTACAAGACAGCCCTCACCTAACACCTTCTTCTCCATGGAATTATGCTGCACATTGTTCTCTGCCTGCTCATTACCTATTTGCTGGAAATATGGATTTAAAGCCTAATTTTTTGTTTTTTTTTCATTATGCTATACATTGACGTTCGTTGTTTTATAATAGTAATATTTTCAACTTATTCCCACTGATGCTGAATTTAGCGAAACATATTTTCTCGGCAGTATGATGAAATATGCCCATGTAGTTTAAACGACCGCTGTACCGTTTCGGATATTTCAAAGCCAGTGAGTCTCTGTAATGCTGCTGTAAAGAAATCAACATGTTCATTCTGGGCTCACAGCTCATTGCATTAGAAGCACAAAGCAGGCCGTTTCACAAAAGCAGCTGATTTTTTTGGTGCTGTCTTCCATGTGCCTGTCCAGCTCAGGGATTCAAACGCTTTCCCTGATCAGTGAGGGCGCACTAGGAACAGGCAAGGTGAGGAGCCTCACAGCTGGAGTCTCCAGGGGACAGTGACCACAGGGCAAGTCCACCAGAGAGCAGCAGCCACTCCACACTCCAGCGTTAGTTTGAAATGGATTCCACCACTTTCCACAAGCAGTGACCATATGGGGATGGTATATGGGAATACTTCTTCTTGCATATCCCATCATGCTCCCCTTAGAGACAGAGACAAACACACACACACAGTGAGGAGAGTGAAGCTTGGAGTCTGAGCATAGGGTCAGCCATTTATGCTGCACCCCTGGAGCTTTAACCTTTGGGGGGTTAAAGACCTTGTTCAAAGGCCCAGCAGCAATGTGATTTCTTCTCCTTCTTTCATTTTATTCTGCCAAGCACAGGATTTTAACCAGCAACCTTCTGGACAGAGGCGCAAAGGCTGAGCCTCTCACCACCCCTACTGGTTTTTGGGGTCTTTGTGGAGGGAGCATAAAATACGGCAAAATCAAGCAGAGAATAATCAGTTCATGCAAGAACAAAACCCGTGGTTTTTATATTTGCCCAAATTCTGGGATCTGCCAGGTCTGCCCCCAGCATCTGTGTCGAGGTGCTAAACTTTAAGCTAGCAGCCTCTCCCACCTCATTGCATCCTCATTCCCTCCCCCGATTTGACAAAACACAAACACAAGCAAATGAGCAAACAAGCCCGCAGTCATTGTGCCACACACATTACCGCATTACCCCTCACCTTCTACAGGCTGCCAAGCTTCTGAGGAAGGCTAGAATAACAGCCCAAATTGCATCTTTAACTTCCAGTTTAGTAAACGTTCAAAGATGGACTCAAGAGGGTTCGACCTCTAAAGGTACATTTAAACTGGATTGCTATGGACCTATGGACCTCCTGCACAGCTCTGAGCTTCTAACCATGTCCTCAGCTCTCAGCAGGGTCGAAGGTCACCCCTAACAGGTCTTTTTTTTTTTTTCTTTATATTGCTCAACCTCATGTGCGTCCATTCTTGTATGTGCAAGTGTAGGTGTGAACTGATTTGTCATTGGATGTGCTGGCATTTGATGCCAGCAGGGGACATGACAGCGCCCCCCCCCCACCCCCACCCCGGGCCCACGGCGAAGGCAGGGGGAACCAGGTAACCAAGGCCACCCCGCCGCCCCCACGGCACAAGGACCCACGGCCACCCGTCCCCGAGACAACCACCCGCCCAACCCGAGAGGGAGCCTGCGAGGGACTAAGGGGGCGCCCACCCCCGTACAAGGAGGCCCGCAGAGGGGGGGGACGGGCGGCAAGCCCCCCAGTCCCGCCCGCAACCCCCCACCGAGGAAAACGGGTCCAGGGCCGAAGGGCCCCATCAACCGGGAATCCACGCCCCCCCGACGGATGGCCCCCCACACACCCGTAACAGGTCTGAACCCAGCTGCACGTCTAAAATTATACGGCGATGTATTCCAAACATTCAGGCTGCTACTACTTGTTTTCCCCCTCATCATTTCACTCGCTAATTCTCTATGTAACATCTATTATCCTCCATCTGTTATGAGCCATTAGGTATGATGCAAACAAAGAGATGCAGTGATCACCCAAGTGGGACAAAGAGGCAGGGATAAGGCCATGCCCTTACTGAAGGGGCACGTCCCCCCCAGTGAGTGTGATGCCCACCTGAAGACTGGCCCCCTTTCTGCCCGCTGTGATTGCCACTGAGATCCCCCTGCTCCCTGCCCTCAGCTAGGCATCATCCTAACTCACCCTTACTGGCAGGGTTGTGTCCAGGGGCGGGGCCAGAGGGGCACTGAAAGCTGATTGGCCCTCAGAGTGCCCCTTAACCTGTCATTCAAAGATTCAAAACATATCATTGGCTAATGATAAGGTTAGCTCCTCTGTATGAATTATACTCCATTTTTCAAGAACCCCCCCTGCTTACCAGCGTCACCTGGGAACGCCTGCCACAGTGACCCCACGGCTGCATGGCTGCTGACGGCGGCTAGATTCATTAGCTCTCAGCGACTCCGCATGCTCGGGTTCAGGGAAAAGCTAACAGTACTTAGCGGCCATGGAACCCGCCAAGGAAAGGCTTAAAACCGCCAGCGCATCCACTGCAAAGGATAGCATGCGCTGCAGCAGGACTCATCAGTTAGACAATTTCCCTAAATGTTAACAATTTTTTATTTTAATGCTTACTGAAAATGAATGGATGGATGGATGAATGGATGGAGATACCAACATAATAACTTGATCTGTTCTGTCCTGCAGGGATTTTCTGGGTTTACATAACAAAAAAATTGCTTTTATTTGTATCATAATAACGTTTTATTCAGCCAACACTTTTATCCAAAGTGGGTCAGACGGCAAACAGGGTCAGACGGTCCCTGGAGTGATGGGGGGGGAGGATTAAGGGCCTCGCCCAGGGACCCAACAGTGACATCACTCTCCCCACGGTGTGATTCAAGCCAGTGACCATCCAATCACAGTCACAGTGTCCTAACCCACTGAGCCACATGACACCCCCATATAATGTAATATTATTGACTAATACAATATTATTAATTAACTAATACGTGATTTCTCATGAATATTACTTTAAAATTTCATTAAGACCTTGCAATGGGCTGGCATCCTGTCCGGAGGGCCCAGCACTCAGAGCCAGCATCTCTTCCTGGGATAGGCTCGAGATTAACCCAGTAAACCTGTACTCACTGGAAGATGGGTGGATGAAATTCATTAAGAATTAGGAAAATAAATTTGTACTAATTCATCAGCAAAAAGTGAAAATATTCATGGCTTACCTTCAACCATAACTGAGCCCTTAGAATTTGTCCCTCTGTCCAACACTGTCAATCCCTCTTACAACTTTACACCCATTTCATAAACATTCCCTACATTCACTGGTACACTGTACTCCACAAGTGAGTCAAATTCTTTGTTTAATTTCAAGTCAGTCCTTCCTAATAGTTTTCATCACAAAACTCCATGATGTGCTGCTCCAGGAAAATGAATTCACACCCTGCAAGTCTGAGGAGTCGCTTAGCTGGCCATTCGCAGCCCGTGCAGGTGTTTTATGGGGAGAATTAAACGGAATAAGCAGCCTTCCGTCTTTCGGGTTTTATGGGGATGTAAAGACTTTCAGCTCTCACACTGACTCGTCACGGCCATCATACATTCAGTCTTTCCATTTGCATCCCTACTTCAGTGAAAAAAGTTATTGTGATTTGAATGAGACGGAATTGGATTGAATCCACTGAAAAATGGCATTAACATTAAACATGAGCCAAATGCAAAACATGGTACGCTCAGGTCATTGTTTCCGGTTTTAAGGAATGAATCAACAGAGTGTCATTTATTCAAGTTTGACTTTCTAATGACTGACAAAAAAACACATTTCCTGGAATATTATTTTCTGATTATTATTTAAATCAAAGATATTCAAATCATATGACTTTCCTTTGACCAAGGCTACAGTTTTCATGAAATATACATATCCCATCGTACCTGAATAAAGATACCTTTGAATGTCCTGCTATGAATATGGATGAGGTGCCCTATCTACCTGATGTTGCTCTCTGACTGGAGCAGGTGTTAGAAACTTTTTAACCAGGATTCAGATTTTCTGCGGTCCCACAGGCCACGGTAGGGCGTGTTTGGATCACGTCCAACCAAACTGCAGGAAGGATGATGTTGATATCCTGGCTAGCACCACCTGCGGTGGCCTGAGACCCAGTCACACGTACCGCCGGTTATCATTTGCTCTGCTCCCTGTGCAGCTTTCAGGTTATGAAGAATGTCATTTATCAAAGGGGTCGTCTGTAAAACACCGAAACTGTGAAAATGTGAATTTTTAACATTGCATGAGAAATAAAACCCTGAATGCGGTACATCGATCAGATACTCGTCCAAAAACGTCCTGCCGAACTGCTGCAGTTGAATTTGCATTCGTAGTAGATAACCCAGACGACGCTTGCTCTGAAACAGTGCACTCTGCCTCTTTTAAATGCATCTACTGTACGCCTGTGTCACAATTCTGCTTATCATCTCCTTTGAGAAAATGAATGTGAAAAGTCAACAGACCCAAAGCACGAGTCTGCAGGTTAATTGATGTTTGAATACTACAGCATTCACATATTACAGTGATTCTCAAGCCAGTCCTTGTGGGGCAAACTCCTATGAACCCTCCAGTGTCCTTGTGAGGGTGAAGAGATGGTCCAGTGTTCTGCGACCAGGACAGAATCCACCTTGTTCCTCCTGGATCTGAGGTTTGACCAATGGATGGACCCTCCTGTCCAGTACCCCGGCATAGACCTTCCCAGGGAGGCTGAGGAGTGTGATCCCCCTAAAGTATGAACACATCCTCCGGTCCCCTTTCTTAAAGATTGGGCCCCCCACCCCAGTCTGCCAATCCAAAGGCACTGTCCCCGACATCCACGCAATGCTGAAGAGGCGTGTCAGCTAGGACAGCCCCACAACATCAAGAGCTTTCAAGAACTCAGGGTGAATCTCATCCACCCCTGGAGCCCTGCTACTGAATAATTGTTTGACTACTTCAGTGACCTCAGCCCCAGAGATGGGAAGATCCCCCTCCAAGCCTTTCAGCTCTACTTCCTCCACGGAAGGCATATCAGTGGGATTTAGGAGATCCTCGAAGTATTCCTTCCACCGCCTGACTATATCCCCAGTTGCTATATCCCTGCTATAGATAGCATTGGTGAAGCTCTGCTTCCCCCTCCTGAGTCACCTGACGGTTTGCCAGAACCTTTTCGAGGCCGACCGAAAGTCCTTCTACATGGCCTCTCCAAACTCCTCCCACACCGAGTTTTTGCCTCAGCAACCGCCCGAGTCGCTTCCCGCTTGGCCTGTCGGTACCTGTCTGCTGCTTCCGGAGTTCCACAGGCTAACCAAGCCCTGAAGGCCTCCTTCTTCAGCCTGAGAGCTCCCTTTACCGCTGGCATGCACCATCGGGTCTGGGGATTGCCATCACGACTGGCATCAACAACCTTATGGCCACAGCTCCGCGCCACCGCCTCAGCAATGGAGTCCCGGAACATGGCCTATTCAGGCTCCATGCCCCCAGACTCCCCCGGGAGGGAAAAGAAGCTCTGCTGGAGGAGTGAGTGGAAGATCTCCTGGACAGGGGCCTCCGCCAGGCTTTCCCAGCCCACCCTCACTATACGTTTGGGTCTGCCAGGTCTATCCGGCATCCTCCCCCGCCATTGGACACAACTCACCACCAGGTGGTGATCAGTTGACATCTCAGCTCCTCTCTTCACCCAAGTGTCCAAAACATATGGACGCAGATCTGATGACACGATTACAAAATTGATCATCGACCTACGGCCTTGGGTGCTCTAATGCCAGGTGCACTTATGAACACCCTTATGCTCGAACGTGGTGTTCGTTATGGACAAGCTGTGGTTAACACAGAAGTCCAATAACAGATCACCGCTCGGATTACGATCAGGTAGGCCGTTCCTCCCAATCACATCCTTCCAGGTTACACTGTCATTACCCACGTGAGCATTAAAGTCCCCCAGCAGAATGATGGAGTCCCCAGATGGGGCACCTTCCAGCACCCCCTCTAAGGCCTCCAGGAAGGCCGGATACTCTGAACTGGTGTTTGGCGCATACGCATAAACAATCATTAGGATAATGGCATAAACTCCAACACACCGGCACCGTGCCGGGGGGCTATTAGTAGCCCCATCCCTGCCCGGCGCCACTCCCCATGGGCAACTCCAGAGTGGAATAGAGTCCAGCCCCTCTCCAGGAGTTTGGTTCCAGAGCCCGAGCAATGCGTTGAGGTGAGTCCAGTTATATCCAGTCGGTATCTCTCTACCTCCCACACCAGCTCAGGCTCCATCCCCATCAGAGAGGGTACATATCATGTACCAAGAGCCAGTTTCAGTAGTCGACAATCGGTCTATCGAGGTCCCTGCCTTCGACTGCTACCTGATCTACATTGCACCCGACCCCCACGGCTCCCCCTGCAGGTGGTGAGCCCAGATGAGGGCGGACCCACGTTATTTTTTTCGGGCTTTGCCCGGCCGATTCCCATGGGTGGAGGCCCGACCACCAGGCGCTCTCCCTCGAGCTCCTGCCCCAAGCCTGACTCCAGGGCAAGGCCCCGGTCTCCCCAGTCCGGGCGGGGTAACATGCTCCTTTATGTGTTTTCTCATGGAGGTCTATTTGAACTGCACTTAGTCTGACCGCTCACCTAGGACCAATTTGCCTTGGGAGGCCCTACCGGGGGCAAGTGCCCCTGACAACATAGCTCCTAGGATCATGGAGGCACACAAACCCCTCCACCACGATAAGGTGGCGATTCATGGAGGGGGCTGTCATACGTATGCAGGATAAAATTATGGCTGCTGTGTTTAGCACATGTTGCAGGTCTCTAACAATGCCCTTAGCTCACATTTTTGCTCCCTCCCAGAACTGTCTGGGGCTGAGAAACACTGGCATTTCAGATTTGTCCTCTTCTGAGCTGAACACCGGCAGTGGCTTCTGAAATCTGAAATCTTTCCCACGTGCCCTTTCTCACAGACACAAGTGCATAGATAACAGACAGCGAATGCTAAACCAGCATCAGTGCCCCTGGGACCTGGGCAAGGAAATGCCTCTTCAACATCTCAGTATAACAAGGTAAACAAAAGACTAAATGATTTCTTCACTTCTAAAGAAACTCTCATTGTAAAAATAAAAAAACGGAGTACAATCCATTGAATATCCAAGGCCAGGCCATAACACCCACATTACATATTAATTAAATTTGCTATTGCTTAAAATGCCCTTAATCCCAGCCCAGTTACAGCATCAACATTACTTAAGCTGTTATATTTCTCTGAAATTATTTTATTAAATATACTTATTAGGAGTAATGATGGAGGGAATGATAGAGTCCTGGTTATTGTGACATACAGTTTCACATGAAGACTTACTTCTCATTGACTTTTTAGCTCACATTTAATAGCCACCAAACCACCAAACCTCCCACCAAACCCACCACCAAATCTCCCACCAAACGTCCCACCAAACCCACCACCAAAGCCACCATCAACCTACCACCAAACTTCCCAACAAACCTACCGCCAAACCCACCACCAAATCTCCAACCAAACGTCCCGCCAAACCCACCACCAAATCTCCCAACAAACGTCCCGCCAAACCCACCACCAAACTTCCCAACAAACCTACCACCAAACCCACCACCAAATCTCCCACCAAACGTCCCGCCAAACCCAACACCAAACGTCCCACCAAACCTACCGCCAAACCCACCACCAAAGCCACCATCAAAGCCACTCAGCAAATTACAGTGTAATTTACAACACTGTTTCCTAACCTGGTCTTTGGGGACCCACAGTGGTCCATGTTTTTGCTCCCTCCTTGGACCCTGCTAGACAATCCACATTTTCGCTCCCGGTAGGGATCTGGGAGGGAGCAAAAACGTGGACTGTCTGCAGGTCCCCAATGACTGGACTGCGAAACACTGGGTTACAGTGTGGGGGTCTGCAGAAGGATTTACATTTTCGGCATGAGAATGTAGCATGGTTTCCAGGCCTGTCATGAGAGTCAGATTCCAACATGCTGATTGTTCCATGCAGCAAAGCTTTAGAACGGCAGATGTTCTACACGATTATCTGATGAAGTAAGTTGCGCAGAGGCTGTTCATGAGACACAGGGGAAATGATGTTGGTGAATAGCCGGCCCAAAAGCGTACGACATTAAGCCCAAAGTGAACGTGCCGCAGGGAGAGAAGCATCGCAGACTTATTGACAGACTGAGGAGGGGGTGTCACACCTCACTTTATTGTAAAGGATTCCGACAGAATCATAGGGGTCCGCTGACAAGATGAGGGCACCAGCGGGCTCCGGATGGAGTTGTTCTCTGTCATTACCGAAATATATTTTCATAGGTCTGGAGAGACAGCCACCAGGCCTCGTGATTCTGACTCAGCTATCGGGAAAGCACGCTGGGATTTGAGTAGAGCAAATGAATCGTGGTAGATTTTGATGCAAAGCGGCAGGGCTCATGACAAGAGGTCATAATCCTGCACCCCCCCTGACATCTATCCCATCTGCACTCAGGTGGAGGTGGGGGGGACCCCTAGAGGCAGAGTGAATGGAACCCTCGAAATTAACCTCTCCAATCTGAGCAGAGCAGCCCTTAGACTGTAGACAGAGGGGCAGGGAGGCTGACAATGGGGAACAGGCACTGAACCACAGTGAGAGGGACGGAGAGGAGTGGGGAACGGAGAACAAGGCCATCTCTCCGGCCTTCAAACATGGCCGAACATGGCTGAACCACAGCGAGAGGGTTAGGGTTAGGGTTACATACACAGATACACATATATATACATACACAGACATACATACACACACTCACACACACACACACACACACACACACAGACATACATACATACACACACTCACATACACACATACACACACACAGACATACATACATACACACACTCACACAAACACACACACACACACAAACACACACACACACACACAAACACACACATACACACACACACACACACACAGACACACACACACACACACACACAGACATACACACACACATAGGTTTGTAATTATATCTTTGTGGGGACTCTCCATTCATTTCTATGGGGAAAACTCTAATCACAACATGATGACCTTAACCCTACCCAGCCCTAACCTTAACCATAAGTAACCAAACAAAATATGAGACTTTGGCCATTTTTACTTTTTTGATTGCAGTCACAGATCTTCGTGGGGACCTGGAAAATGGTCCCCCACAACATCAAAAAAACAGGTTTTAATTACATTGTGGGGGACATTTGGTCCCCACAATGTAATATAAACCCAATCCACACAGACACACAGACACACACACACACACATACACACACACACACACACACAGACACACACACACGCACACACATACACACACACTGGGTGTCAGAATTATAAGTGCCCCAGCTTCTACAACTCCCCCAGGAAAACATTAATTCTCAGAGCCTCTCCCCTCCATTCCTCACGATATGGGACTGCAAAGCACAATCGACACATGAAAAGGGGGCAGCTCGTTGCTCTGTGCTGACGCTCGCCCGGCAAATCAGCCACAACCAGAACACTCGCGATGCGCCATCAGAACAAACACGAACAAAAACTCCACCCATTTGATTGCTATTTGAACGCAGCTCCACCCAAGTTAAGTTTGACCAGGAAACCAAATGCCAGGATGATAAACTGCTCATTCACTGGTTTTGGCTGCGTATAATCTTCCCGTCGACTTTACACTTAGGCCATAATCAGGTCATTAGGAGAAATGGCCCAATTAGCTTAATTAGCCTATGATCATCCTGGTACGGTGCAGTAGAGGAGAGTGTCAGCATGTCGATGGCTAATCGATGTCCCTCCACCGAAACTTGGGAGGAACACCAGGCCGGCCCAAGTGCAGAAACGAGACTCAAGACACCTGATACATGGAGATGTGATGACCGCTCTGCGCCAGGGCTCATTTTTGCTCTGGATATATGCTACACTGGCGTGCTGCCACCAACACACTCTGCTCCTAAACCCACAGAGTCATCACAATGCATGAAAGATGGGCCCCCAAACATCTCACCTTGGATAAACACAAAACCAGCATTCTCTGCTTCTGAGAAGG
The DNA here is from genome assembly GCA_011763525.2 of Mormyrus iriodes. NCBI lineage: Eukaryota > Metazoa > Chordata > Actinopteri > Osteoglossiformes > Mormyridae > Mormyrus > Mormyrus iriodes. Next base: position 2,253,574 of record JAAGVU020000001.1, read on the forward strand.
AGCTGGCAGGAGTCTGGGGCCATTTCTGTTCAGCCTGGATTCATTTAGCAGCCATTTTATGACCATGTAGTGGGTGACTTAAAGATATACATCTACCAGAAAGGGAAAATGGTTGTCATGCCGTATGTCGGCTAAAGGAGAGGGAAGGAAGAGCTGAGAAGGAACAGGAATGATTCCCGGTCAGGCGTAGGGACTTCTGCACAAAACAGTCATACAAATAAAATAACAGAAGTGAATGTGAATGTCCCTCAGGGGGCTGCGGAAGGTGTCACCAGGTAATTTGTTCACTGTTAACAGGCATCGCTTTGTCTGTGCTATCAGGGTACAGGGTGACTGGGGAGCTTCTGTGAGCACATTCCTCTCCGTCTTTGTGCAGTAGCTTGGACAGCGCCCTGCACGACCCCTCCTGCATGTCTAAGATCGGTGTCGTCTTGAGTTCCGCCCTCAGTTACACCCCCGAGCCCAGGAGGCGGAGCCACCCCAAGCAGGAAAAACATGACCAGATGATGAGATTTTCCACAGTAAGACTTTATACAGCTTATGGAGCGCTATACAAGAATGTTTCAGTCTGTAAGCTTAGTCATCTTACATTATGTGAAGTTATGTGGCAATCATAAGTATCAGGAATTTTCAGCCTGGGGTAGCAGAAGCAAGGGGTCTAGAGACCAGCAGAGGATGGATGGATGATGAATGGATGGGTGGATAGATGGATGGATGGATGGGTGGATGGATGGCTTATCCCCCCAAGCCAGAATGACAGCTTTTCAAGGGAGACCTCGCCCCACAAATGTAAGAAATATTAAAGCCCCGTCCTTCTGCCAGGTTCTTAGTTACTTATGTGATCACACAACTGGGGGTCCCGTGCTCAGGATTATTTTCATCAGGCGTCCATGAGTTAAGAACAGCTGATGTATGTGAACAGCCCCATGGCCCTGGCCAGGGTGAGCAGCTAGATGGGTCTATATGAGCTTGTGGGTTCAGATGGTCCTAGAGTTTGCGTGGAATATTCCCCCACATGCTCCGTTAAGCCACCCATGTTCCAAATACACGTCAGGTAGGTGAATTGTTTGGTCTAAGTTCCCTTAATCCAAAGGCACTCGAATAAATGGTTATTGATATTAGGTGGAGATGTGTAACTGTACGCTTTTTTGGTCTGCAGCCTATAATTTTCTTAGTCTTTAGAATTTCCTTGATAAGATCCCTGAAGACGATCAGCACAGTGACGGACAAGCAGAATGGGAAGTTAAGGGTTTGATGATGTGCCTGCACTGTGCTCCAAAATCAACAGGTAATTGGGATCAGATTGAGCTGTCAGGTCACCTGGAGCATTAAAAGGACTGAGAAGGTCCAAGGCAGGGAATGACACTGCAGTTACCCGTGAGCGGGGGAGAGCAACGACGACAGTCAAGCAGCCAGAATACAGGCTTGTCCATTAGTTTTTGTTTTGATAGAAGCACTTAATCAATGATACACAAATCGACTCTATTGCGTACTCGAGGAAGACAGGCAGTCTCCTTAATACTTTTCCCACATGAAGCTGACAGGGATGCACTCATGCCCAGGCACATTCATTTATCACTGTTATTTTCCCATGCAGTGATCTCTAAAGACCCACACAGTGTGGGAAGATGCACTCATGACTTGACCCCAAGTCCAGACAAAATTCCAGAGGCGGATGGAGATTTCCATCTGCAGCGAGACCCTCGTCTTGCTTTTTCATACTGCAAGGAAGCCGTCTCATCGTCGTGTTGGTTTTTGCTGACCTCACATCCAGTCAAATCGTCGGACATGACAAAGTGCCACGCTTCACACGGACACCCTCTCTCAGTGGCGGATCTTGGCAAGGGCAAGACATCGTCCAGAGCGGCATCTTCTGAGTGGGCACTGACTTAGCAAGTTGCCAGCCCCCCCGGTCGACACCTTTTTTAAGCTCGGCCTCAGCCACTGCTGCATATCCTTCTCAAGGAGTCCTGTGAAGACTTAGAAGTTTTTAGCCAGAGAATTATGTGCTTTGCTCAGTAGATTCAAGACCTTTCAAGATGTCATACTGAGAGAAAATAATTTGCTCTGATTGTTGGTGTCAGCAGTTTGGATGTCTTAGGGCCATTTTTGTGTTCAAAGCCTCACATCAAAAGAAACTCATGGGAACAGAGTGTAGAATAATGGTGCTGATATCCAGCTTGTGCATTTATGATATTGTCTAGGAAAGGGAACCCGGGCTAGGGAACATCGACAGGCCTTCAAATGGGAGTTAAGGCAGTATACATCCAGCGTCCGGTCATGGACTGTGGGGACTGGAAATCCCAGAATGCTAATCAATGCAGTGCCAGATGTGGCCCAGTTACAGAAGCCATGACGATGGGAGATCATGGTGGAGTGCTGCTAGAGATGGAAGCCGGCTTGCCCAGCATTAGTGAAGACCCTGCAGGGCATTTTACAGCTATACGAACAGTAGTTGGATGGGTCTTTAAATAAATAAAGGGCATTAAAACTCCCAGCTGCTACCTAAACAATTTAAAGGGAATCACACCGTTATTATCTGGGTCAGCGCCTGTCTGGTGCAGTCTTTCGTTTCTCTTCCCTGTTTGGTCAGCAGGTGTCGCTGGCCACCCCGTCTTGTCACTCCTATGTCAAACCCTTGTGTGTTCCTCCTGTACCCCCAAGCTCCGTGTAGCTCAGTGGGCTGAGCATGTGACTCAGTCTATGAGTCCTGGGGTCCGGGTTCGAGGTTAGCAAATCGGGACATCACCTACTCTGGATTTTGTTTAACTCTTGTTATCCTCAGTGTGTATTTTGGGGTTTTGGTTTCCCTGATGTATTTTCTGTCTTAGTTCTCTCTACTGTGGTCCACCCTCCTTATGATAGCTTCTGGTTTGTTTTGTAACTTTTGAATTCTGTAATTAGTCTTGTAGTCTGAGTGTTAGATTAATTAGTTAGATTAGTTTTCTAGTTTGTATGTATCTTTGTATTCTGTGATTAGTTTTGCTTTGTGTTTTTAGTGTCTGATCAAGGTCATCTAGTTGTCGGTTAAATTTCTTAGTCCTGTGATTACCTCTGTTCATTAGTTCCACCTGTTGCCTGTAACCTTGCGTCTTCTCAGATTGGTTGATTAGTTAATGTTGCACCCCTGCATCTTCAGTAGCCCCAGTCAGTTTGGTGCATTTAAATGCCTGCCCCGGTTCAGTTCTCTACTCAGTCATTGTGCAATCATCCTCTCTTTGAACAAATCGAGGTTTTGGGTTGGAGGCTGCCAGTGGCATGCTTCAGTGGGCAATTATTGTAAGAGCCTGATTTAATTTTTGCCACTTGTGGCCTATATTAGCATTAGCGCCTACAGCAAGCTGTGAGCTGTGCCCCAGGAGGGGGCAACTACCTGTGTGAAATGCCTCTATCCTACTGGAATTCCCTCTGGGAAGAAGCAGTGGCTGCTGACTAGCCTGTGTGCAGCCGCCGCCAGACCGAGGCCTGAATCCCTCTGCAGGCATCAGCCATAAACATCCGCCAAAGAGTTCCCTTTGATAGTCCTCTTCCTTAGAGGAGCCCCTTCTCACTTTACTGGCTCTTCAGGCTAACATGCAGCTAGGAGGCATGTGCGCAAAGCCCTTCCTGTTGTGTTGAGAGCCATATTTACAGGCATTAAACTGACTGCAGGAGTATTTATGCTTTAAGGCTTTGAAGGCCTTAGTCTGAGTCTGGCTTGGGACACGCCCACGTGCCGGCTGCTAGTCCAAAACAAACTGACAGTCATAAACGTCGTCAATCATCAGGGGTGTAGCTAGGAACTGTGAGGTCCACTGACAAAATATCACACTGGCTCCCTTGGTACATTTTGCTGACTGGACCCCCAATCTTATATTTATAAAATGTGCTGGGCCCCCCAGTATACCCATGTCCCTCCAGTGGCCCTGTCAGTCATTGTTAGCGTTTTGTATAGATCCATCACATACTAGTTCAGCATTAGCCAGTTTTATATGCCCTTCTTCCTGAAATTTGACTTCCCTCCCGGCCCCCGCCATTACCATACACCTCTATCCAAAGCGTGTCTGGGGTCTTCAATTACTGGCCTTGTGCCTCTGATTTTACAAAGGAGCAGAGCTTCTGCAGAATTGAAAATGATTCTCTCAAAGCTAACTGAGAAACTTGGTCCCAGTCCTAGAGTTGCTTTTGCTGAAGCTGTACACCTCTTTCCTGTTGGCACTTTGAGGGGTCTAAATGTCTTTCCCGGTCCTGACCTTTCAGCATGCGATAGTAAGATAGACAAATACTGAATTATCTTTTTGGCATCTTGGTTATCAATGTTTGGTCAATTAGGAAGCCATTTCCTAAATAAACGATATCTATCGTTTGGGGAAGGTCACACGTGGATCGCGAGAAAACATTTATAAAGTGCCAATTAACTTTGAGTACACAACATCGAGGTAAATGATGTTAGCATCAGTTTTTACGGAACTGAAATGATCATGCCGTATGAAAAATGGTCAATGGCAACATTCTTTAGCTACCATAGTGAAACACCTCTCCAGTTTATGCTATTCATTTAATATTGAAATTAAACTGAAAAATCACTTGGAAATGCACATTCTCCTATTTAAGACTAGCAGGCAAATGAGAGGCTATGAAATGTCATGTGCAGTGAGCAACTCCCCAAACAAAGCCCGTGCTCTCTGTTATGAGTGCTGCTCTGCTGTTTATCACATTGCAGATGGCAAGACAAGCCACTTGCATAGCGGCAGAGTAGCTTCAGCACGCAGCTACAGATATGTGTAGCAAGCTGCTTGGTGCGGAAGCTAATCTGGTACCTGCACAAGCCAAAAGCAGGGCGAGTGTGTGGCATGGTGACCTGGGGATGCAGTGTAATGTACCGTGTGTGTGCAGTGTATGGTGCAGTGTGTATGCAGTGTAATGTGCCATGTGTGTGCAGTGTATGGTGCAGTGTGTATGCAGTGTAATGTGCCGTGTGTGTGTGTGTGCAGTGTATGGTGCAGCGTGTGTGCAGTGTGATGTGCCGTGTGTGTGCAGTGTATGGTACAGTGT
>JAAGVU020000001.1:2334716-2348542 GCA_011763525.2 Mormyrus iriodes
TCTTTAAAGGTAAAAACAATGGTCTGCTTTTGTTCCTTTGGCTTAGCTGTAAATGTTAAACATAATGGTAAAAATATCTAAGCCTAAACCAATAAAACTGTCAATCACTTTAGATAAAAGCATTGACTGAGGATTCCGTTTTATGAGGAAGTCAATGACATATGACCTAGTCACCGATCTCTCGATCCTAAGCTCCCCTCCAATTGTCCACCAGTACCTTACAGATGACGGAGATGTTTCTGCCCAGACCCTCGCCGTTTATAAAGGCGACTCCCAGAGGGGCTGCATTCGAGCTGTAAAACATGCAGGCCTGAACGAGACAATGAAGAGGTTGAGAGTCGTGCAGAACACAACCCGGCTCGGTCCCGCGAAGGACAGTAGTGTGGGGGGATCTACCTCCATGTCCACACCCTGCACAAGGAGGGCGGGGTCCAGTGGCAGGCGGCACATCACCCCTCCCTTGAAGTAGTCACTGATTTTGACTTTTTCCTGTTTTAAGATATCCTGTACGGACCAAAAGCAAGATTTACAAATGCTGTATACTGCTCATAAGTGGCAGCTGTCACACGAAGGTGAGGCATACACGACATGATGAAGCTTCTAAGCGGGCTTCTCATACGACCCCTGACCTTCCTCTTGGCCTTGTCCGCCATGCGGATCCGCTCTGCCGCTGCTGTGAGCAGCTTGACCAAGTGGTGCTCGTTCTCCAGCTCCTGCCGCAGGTTCCGCCCACAGCAGTGCCTGAGTGCCGCCTGCACCTTGCTGTACCAGCTCTGATAGTGCTTATTTTTCTCTCGGGCATCCTCCAGTAGCCTGCGGAGTACAGAGGAGCCGCCAGACACTATACCATCGATTCCTCCAGTACCATTCTATCTGAGGTGGCCTTCATACAGTGCGTCCTAGCTTTGAGACAGATTTGGTCTTTATGGGTTTTTGCCAAGCCTGCACCATGACCTTTGATCCTGTCACACCTAATCCTGCACTCACCAGTAGAGCTGATGGGCCATGCGGACGCTCTGCAGAGATCGGGACAGCAGGAGAAGAACCAGAGGCCCGTCCAGATTCCATTCCAGCTTCAGAGCCTGTGGATGGTCGGGGGGGGGGTTAATCCACTTCTGCTGTTGGTGCCAAGTAATAAACACAGAGGTCACAAGGACATAGAGCTAGACCCCTCACCTGGACAAGCTGAGGGAGATAGTCCTCCAGCTCCACATCCGGGAGCTGCTCCAGATGTTGGACTGCCACTCTGCGTATATTCTGGTCCTGGAAGCTGGACACAACAGCATGACAACACAGCATATGACAATAGCACCAGTGGGAACTGGTTGGCCACTTCATAGCGGGCATGCTTTATTTCATGTTAAAAAATCTATAAAGTTCTGCAGGTGAATGTGGTGAAATCCCACCAATCGCTGAGCAGAAAAAGGGCCTCCTCTGGGTTACGCAGTGGCCAGTGTTCCAGAATGGCGTAGATCTCAGACAGGTTTTCTGGTGTCCACTGTGGGGCACTGCAGAGGAGGAGGTGCAGGTAGGTGTTGTCTTTGTTGCACGAGTGCCGTTTGCTCCAGAGGAAGGCCTTCTCATTTTCTGTCAAGCTGGGACACAAATTCGAGGATGGGATTTCAGGTAGGGATGCTCGCCAAACACGCAGGGTGGCCAAAATGGCCTAGTCATCTCATGTTAGCCCCCGAGAGCGAAGAAGACTCACAAGGACATGCTGTGCTTCAGGGACAGGTCCAAGAGCTTCTGGTGTAGCTCCTCATAGGGAGGAGTGACAAATAAGGAGCAGGGGAGTGATTGTGGTCTCCTATACACCCACCTGCGTGCGTCAGGGAACTCCACCTGGCAGGGGGAACGTAAATAAACAGGCTGACTCTGTTCGGGACTGGAGTGCTGATTTGGCTTAAGTACAAGGTACAAGGAAAACACATCTTAAAGACCAGTAACCGGCTGATGTAATCTTGGGGGGGGGGCGGGGGTGATAAGAGGAACATAAAGTTTCATGCCATAATAGTGTTGGCATTATACACAATAAGTGACTGAAATGAGGTGTATGTGCAATATCCATGGTCTGCCACTAGGGGGCAACAACTTATATTGCTCACCTGTAGAATGACTCCTGTGGCTTGCCTGTGGCTGTCTGACACTGCCGGTGTTGGTGGTTCAGTCAGAACTTCGAGTGCAGACATGCTCAGCAAGACAGTGCCAGTCACAAGCTCGCTGAGAGAGACAGCGAGGCATCATTAAGGTCCAGGGCCCGTCCGTTACCTTCCACACAGGCTATAAGACACCTCAACTTAAACTCATCATGAGCAGGAAGAGCAGAGTCAGGACCAAAAATAGCAGCACGTCACTGTCATGCTATGGTGATGAGTCACGGTGCTCAGCATTGCCGGCTCGACAGCCGGAGCGCCCTGCACACGCAGCGCAAATGTCACCTACCCATCAGCGAAGAGGGGCAGGACAGCCCAACGCAGCAGCTCCGGGGTCTTCCCCTGCTTCGAGCCCAGTAGACGGAAGGTCAGCATGGACTCGTAAGGCAGGCTGTTGATCTGAATTGGGAAGGCTATCCTGAGGTTCAGGGCAGGAGAAAGACAGAGCTGTCAGGAGCGCCAGGCCAAGCAACGAGCCAGCCCCAGAGCTATAGCTTACAAGCAGAAGAGCCAGCCTTACTTCCTGTTGCACTGTAGCTTGTTTCCCATAGACAGGACTTTGCTGATGTTCTCTGAGAGTGCGGCCTCACACAGCTGCCTCGAGCCGTAGGTCAGCGTACACGAGATACAGAAGTAGTCAAGGCTGGATAAGACCAAAGGTACAAGTGAAGGATGGAGGAAGAGGAAGGGCTCACGCTTAATGCGCATCACAAGAGGAGACACAAAGCAATATAAATATTTCATGTCGATATTTCAAAAGAATCTGTACACAGACAGAACAAAAGAATGGTTAAAAAGGGTTTTAGACTGCATTACCCTTTTTCAAAGAAGGAGGTCGAGGCAGACAGAGAAAAGCCAACTTTTAACACAGACCGGACCTGTTTATTTATTCATGACTTATGAAATCCACAGCGCAGACTTGCGACAGATGGTACACCTTGCTATGATTTTGGCTTTATTGTGATAAATTATACATGTCAGGCTCCCTTTAATCGCTTAGCTTCCTCTATGGTGATATTCACACAGGAGCATGTCTCCACAGATTGCTCTCGTTACATTTCTGCACTATGTCTCTGTTACCGGGCCAGTCTGCTATCTATCCTGGAGAGCACTGTCACCTCACAGTTGATGGGTTCAGGGGTCAAATGTAGCCCCTGGTTTTGTGTGTGGAGCTATTGTACTGCCTAATCTTAAATTAGGGGTGGGTGGGTAATCCATCCATAAATATAGTATCACAATTTTTTTCAGCAGAATCATGCTCCCTGATCTTATTATTCTTTGTCATGTCTGTTTTTAAGACTATTTTGTAAATGACTGCATGCCTGTAAGCAGCTGATAGCCTCACAATGCTCCCCTCGCTGTCTGACGGCCAGCATACTCTTCTGTGTGTTTTCTTTTGAGGTGCCGTCCAACACACAAACCTCATCCGTGCAAATTTTGTTAACTGTTGTTTGCGCTGTGTTGGTTTTGGAAAATCCAAGCAAGTTCCATATTACTGATGTCGAATTCTTTTAAGAGACCGACTCCTCCATGACACCCATGCCGCTACGTAGCCAAAAAGGGAATGTGATGCGTGTTGGGATGAGAGCGCGAGAGGGAGAGAGAAAGAAATCTAAAGCGCTCCCTGCGGTTTCCTTCTTGCTGGTGTGTAGAAACCGATTTGGCTGAGAGAACAACTTTAGATGCGTGTATGCGCTGTAGAGATGCAAATGATAGACTGTGCACTGTAGTGCGATACTAACAATCTCTCCGTAAAGGCAGAGGGTGGCGACATTTTAATCATCCCCGATCTAATATTGTCAGATCACACACCCCATCTTAATGAGTTACCGAAGTAGAGTGGAATCTCACCTGGAGATGTTCTGTCTCACTCTCTGTGTCAGTGGTTATTGAAGAGGCAGGGATAATATTCTAACTCCGCTGCTCAAAGACGAAAAGACCAGCAAACTGGACACATACCTGGCTATCCAGCTGGGCTCCAGCCTGTAGAGAGCAGCCAGGTCGAGCTGGAGTATCTCATTGTTGTTGGCCACGTCAGCACTGAGGGGCTGCGCACCGCAGAACGGCCGCTCGCTTTGGAAGTCGGAGTCAAAGTTGCTGAAGAATACATGCAGCAGCTGGCTGAGGGCTTGGTCGAGCTGGTGGACCACTGGGCCGCAAAAGGAGGAAAGCAGCCACTGCAGTGACTCTCAGCACTGTTCCTGCCCCCCCCCCCCAGCCACCTGACACCCTCTCCATAAGAATCACAAATAGACCCGTCATTCATAAATCATTTCACCATCTGATGTCATCACAAGGAATTTCTGTTCCAATGTGTTCTATAAGCCTGTGTGATTAGATTTTAGCCTGGAAATGATCCGTTTCACTGATGTAAATGTGTAACACCGACCGACACATTTTGCACTTTGGTTAATGTAGTCAGCATATAAAACCTCATTCCCGTTTGATTTCAGCGTGAAAGCCGGAGAGCTGTCCCCCCCCCCCCACATGTGGTTTCTAGTCCTTAGTTTCCCATGAATCCTTGGTGCTACCAAAAGGCCAAGAATAGTCTAGAACATGGCAAAACAGGAAGGACATGAAAGCAGTGCTGCTGGATCATACCCAACACAGACGCACATGTGGGGCAGTGAGGTGTCGGTCAGATCGCAGGCTTACCCAGCTCACACTCCACATGAATCTAAGAGCAGGTGGCACAAAACACACATTGTGTCAGCACAAGACGTTTGTTTACTCTGATATATCAACAGCCAAGCGCCAAAGAGGCATACATGTTGTTTACTCTTTGCATGAACAAATAATGTTAGGTAATGCTGTGGTTCTGACTTTATATAGGGCATTAATTCACTCTGAGGAATACTGTATATTTGTTTTGATAAAATACATAACCGAAGTGAGGGAAGGAGTATTCTACCAGTCTGAGTGTCTTGGTCCTCTGCAGTTCCCCGACGGCTTCCTCTAGCTCTCTCGTGGAAACTCCACACAGCAAGCTGCTAATCGTCTGGACCTCCTCTGCTATCTGATCCACGTTGTTTCCACACTGCAGGGTGCAGTACATCACTTCAAATTCAGTGCCAGTTCAATTTTGAAATTGTAGTGACTGGTTCAGCCAGTCCTGAGGGAGCACCGACATCGTCATCCAGCAGGACGTTATGAAAATACTGCACCTGGCTTCGGAGCAGGTCCTGAACCTCTTTGTTGTAGTATTTCAGGTGGGTCTCCAGAACAGTCCTGTGGGGAACAAATTAAATGGGAATATTCTTTACTTTTCATTTATTTATCAGACACTTTCATCCAAAGCAACGTACCTCATACACTGTTTCATGAAAGCAGGGTCAGTCAGTCCCTGGAGCGATTGACGATTTAGGGCCTCGCTCAGGGGCCCAAAAGTGACATCAGCTTGCCAACCTTGGAATATGGACCAGAAGCCTTCTGATCACAGGCTCAGTGTCCTAACCCACTGAGCAGCACATCGCCCCCATATGGGATTATCGGTGGTTTACAATTCGTTTGCAATAGAAGCTGGTATCTTGGACAAATGCAAGAGCAGTAAAATTCTTTCAATGGTACTTCTGTCTAATATCTAATGTGCAAAACACTGGGGAAGGCATTTACTTACACTGGTAACAGCTATAAACCGTATTTAATATAAAATAAAAACGTTCCTTGGGAAATACAAAGGTGTATCATGTGTTTTCCGTCACTGTTCATCCCATCACACATAAGGTAAACAGTAACGTACAGAAAGGCAGATTTACCTCGATGTGTTGAAGACACGAGCGGATCCCAAAAGGCGGGTTGTGTCAAAGGGGAGGCTGTCGTCTTCACGCTGGAGAATAAGTTGTTTCACTTTGTCAATTTTGACAAAGACACAAAACCTGAAATGTCCTCAGTGAGAACAATGATATTTATACAGCTGCCTCGACAGACCAGGCCTCGTGACTGCACTCACATCTCGGGCCAGAGTCTCCTTCACGTGGTCCTGATGTAGGAGCCTTAGTGAAAGTTGCAAGTGTAACCTCTGGCACATCACAATGCTCTCATGCATCCCTAGGATTTGATCACTGAGGAGAGAGCACAGGGAGACCAGGACAAGACAAGGACTAATGAAAGTCAGGGAATGTAGGAGAGAAATAACCTCCACAGATTAACAATGACATGCACTGTTATGTTTAATGCCAAAAGAATTATATGATTGCACCACTGCACTTTGATTCAACTTTCAGCTTTAAACTGTACATCTATATTGTATATATTATTAATTTTTATTTTATTTTATTTTATTTTCATCTTATTTTTAGTTTTTAATAATATATAGCATTGGTGGAAAGTAGACAGAGTTTTGTTGTACACATACAATAACAGGAATCTACAAGACATTCCCCAGAAACTACATCTACGAAAGAGTAGGGCTGGATTTCTGGGATCCAAATGCAAAGCCAGAGGCTTGGGCGATGCTCCTCACTTTCTGAGGAACTCCTCAGAGTCACAGAACTTCAGGAGGTGCTGGCTTGCATCAGCATTGGGGGCCTTCAGCACGAAGCAGAGTGCCTCTATCAGGTTCTCCACAGTCCTGTTGACTGTGACAAAGGACACATGGCTGACACCTTTAGCAAGACACATTCTCACTACATTCCAGAGGCATGTAAGCACCTAAGACGCAAACACAATTCAATACTCATATTCCATCATTCTGCCACCTGCTTATGCAATACAGGCTAACCGGGGGAGGGGAATGTTGGATGGATTGTTCATTACAGGGCAGGCATTCACACACATGAGCACCAATGGCCCCAACCGTTTGCATTTGGGCTGTGGGAAGAGATCATGTGACCTAAAGGAGCCCCAGGAAGAACATGGGAAGAACATGGGAAGAACACACAGACTTCATACACACAGTGAAAGAGCAGGATTTGAACCTCCAGCGCTGGAGGTCTGAGGCGACAGGACTACCCACTGCTTGGCCCAAAACTCAACATATAAATAGAAACACACATGACATAATAATTTTGATTATTTCCTCCATGGCAACTCTGCTGCAACGACGCAGTGACTCACGGGGAGTTGTGAACGCAACTGGATGCGGCAGCCATTCAGTGGTCATGTTGATGTTGACCATATTGTCCCCCTGCAACCTGGGATGGAGGCATGAGACACGACCCCACACCAGCCCGGAGTTGACCGTCCTGTTACTGTGCGGGTAGCACTGTATCAGCCTAGAAGGACAAAGAACGCAGCTAAACGCATCACTGAACATCGGGAGACATTCACCCTCGTCTCCACTGGAGTAAATCCGAGTGCAGAATGAAGTCGACACAAAAGGCAATATTTGGGGATGGGACTTCTCTGTCCTGGCTGACAGGGACGGACAGCGACAGGCATAATCACATAGGATAGGGGGGAAAAAGCACAACAATCTTAGGGCCATATTCTACCATCAGGTATGTAAGAGTTTGAGAAAGAGTTTTTTTGATTTACCAATCAAACTAATATAATTTACTAATATAATTCATGGGACGACTTCTACACCCATATGGGTCATTCTTACAAAACTGAGAATTTTCAAAAACAAAATGGGACAATTTTTTGTAGAGAAGCTGACATCACCTTATCTTTTTAGGGTATATTAAAATTATGTCATTTCTTGCTGTGATTTAATTGTTTTTCAACCATTTTTTGCCTAAAAGTAGCCAAAAATCTCATTACTGAAACAGTAATATCAAATATCACAAAACTAGATTGTTTATTATTTACAATTGAAAGATTTAAAAACATATCGTACATTATACAGTTTTTTGTATTCAACAGCCTCTGTAAAGTGCCAGGGTATCTGGGTCCCTGAATCTGCCAGGGTATCCATACCCCTACTGCGCCCCTGGGTAGGGCCGCTGTAAAGTGCTGGGCCCCCTGAATCTGCCAGGGTATCTGTGCCCCTACTGCACCCCTGGGTAGGGCTGCTGTAAAGTGCTGGGCCCCCTGAATCTGCCAGGGTTTCTATCCCCCTCCGACGCCCCTGGACAGCGGTGTAGCTAGAATGCGGACCTCAGTCACCTGAATCGCTCACCAAGATGGTCACCGCCTCAGGGAATAAAACACCAATCAGGAAGGGACACCAACCCATTCCAGATATAAATTTGCATACAGATGTTCCTCAGCCTAATGGTGGGGTTAGCTTCCCATCGACAGCTGGAAATATCTTTGAATATGAAATGATGTGGTAGATAAATGAGTAATAGGTACATTGTACATAATACATTGTAAAACACCATATGAGATGTTTGCGCGCGCGATCGCTACACAGAGCAGAAGCGCGGCTGTGCGACGCTGCCTCTGCCCTGTACCAGTAGAAAGTATCGTGCAGTATATCGCTAAAGCTGCGACCGTGCCGTCAGAAAGTCAAAATATCATATGTATGTATTCTTAGTCACGTCAAAATTTGCGTTCAAAGACAGCTATTATTTACACCACCGTTCAAAAGCTTGGGGTCACTTACAAATTTCCCATTGAACAGCCTACATTTCTCAGAACAACAATAGACTGATGAGTTCCAGAAGAAAGTTCTTTGTTTCTGGCCATTTTGAGTCTTCAGTCGAACCCACAACTGCTGATGTTCCAGACACTTAGCTAATCCAAAGATTTATTGTCTCTGAAATCAGCACACCGGTGTTCAGCTGTGCTAACATAATTCCAGAAGGGATTTCTAATGATCAAGTTTGCCTTATAAAATGATAGACTTGGATTAGCAAACACGACGTGCCTTTGGAACACAGGACTGATGGTTGCTGATAATGGGCCTCTGTATGCCAGTGTAGATATTACATTAAAAACCAGCCGTTTCCAGCTACAATACTCCTTTCCCACATTAATAATGTCTACACTGTATTTCTGATTAACTTGATAACTTTTTAAATGGACAAAAAAATGCCTTTATTTTGGAAACAAGGAAATTTCTGCTTGACCACAAGCTTTTGAACAGCAGTGTATAGTAAATCTATAAGATGCTCTGCACTTTTTTCCACAAACCGACACCGTGGTCCTTACCTGGATATGGACCTACGAAATGGAGAAAGCCTGTCATTACTGTGCTTTGGTGTGTCAATCAGTTTTAGGGTCCAGTTACCCTGAGCAAGACAAAAAGTAATTCACACGCCGGTCAAACAAAACAGAAAATGGCTCCCCAGTGTGTGGCAGGAACCGCCTTCTTCCCCTCATTCATTCCAAACTCACTTCCTCAATGTTTCAGATTCCGTGGCTCTCCTTCAGTCAATCAGACTCTTGAAAATGTGGCCAGTGGTACTTACAGTGTCATCTGCAGTATTGGCTCGGCCGTGTCGACTCGCAGGATTACCGGTGGGTTCCAGAATACAAGAGAGAGGTCTGTGGGGCTTCACCGGCTGATCGCTGATGGCCCGAGACCGAGGAGGCAAGGGCGACTTTCGGCCCCTATCCTCCTGGTGAGTGGACTCAGCTGAAAATCCATCCCCATGGAGCATGGGGGCTTCAGCCGGGCATGCTGCAGCAGGAACATTTTTCGGGGGTCGGGGAGGTACGGGTGGAGGCTTACGCTGGCAATCAAACACCAGTGGGACTGGGGGAGGGGGCTGAACCCGAGGCAGGACATCTGGCCCGACCATCACAGGATGCTGTAATGGGACAGAGCTGTATATGTCTAGCTCATCGTCATTTAAGGATATATCCAGCTGCTTAAAAGCCGAAGCCATTTCCAAGTGATCCATCAGCGGCAATGGAGTGTCACTGTGCCTGCTCTGCCCCCAGGGCATGTCTTCCTGATAAGGATCCATTACTGGGGGAAAGGTTTAGACTGGAACTGACAGAAGTTCAAAAGAGTCACTCATCTTCTGTCATCACGCTGTCTGGAGCTTCAGGGACACAGAACAACAGAATTACCACTGACTCAGAGGTCAAACTGCTTAATAAATCCCAGCACCTGATTCGCGGTATTTTCGTTAGCTAGCTATGCCAGAATAAATGATAGCATTTTGTAGTGACAGACGTAATTACAGTGATGCCCAGATGAAATGTGAAGCAGAGCTTGTTGGGCTTTAAGAAATCACACTGTCAGGCCTCTGAGAACGAGACGGCAGTCAGCCCCGGCTCCGACATGGTGGCCCCATAACCGCGTAATGATTAACAGCGAGAGACCAGCACGTGGCCTGTCTCTAACTGGCAGAGAGGTTTGAATGTAAGCCCGCACATTTTCCCGGCTATTTTCTGATTCACCCTCTGCCCGTTTCATGATTATCTCAGCAGTGCCCTGGAGCCCTTTCTGTCAGGCACGCCAAGTCATTCCTTCGCTGCCTTTGTTGACACTAATTACGTTGTACTTAGCAGAGTGACCTATGCTCGCTGCACTTAGACCTTTTCTTCTGTTGTTCACGTCTTATTGTTATAAAAAACGATGATATTAGTCTATGCATTGGCATTCCTCTATTTAAATTTCGGAAGTTAAAACAGACCTTAACGCCACACTTTGTTCTGTGTCACCAATGTCTTAAGGCTAGTGAACATTAATACCTTATATAAAGGAAAGAATCAGGTCTTACCGTTATCCGCTCTCTGTTTTATATGTCTGAGGTGGCTTCTATGCAAAGTCCATCAGATCCAGCAGACTGCTTTCCGGAGCAGACCATGCGCTTACCTCACTGCCCTTAGGCATCGATGCACTTATTAAGCCTTTAGAGGGTAAAAATTTAACGCCCAACTGAAAGGGAAAAAACAGCTTCGTCCAGAGAGCATGTTCATAAACTCCACCCCCTTAATCTGATTGGTTATCTGCCAAGCTAGCTGCTTACAAGAATACCTTTCACAATACAACACGCAACGTCACCGCATGGTGTAACCGCAATCCTCCGGTGACATTCCAGACAAGTGACAAACTTTTTTTTTGAAAAAGAGGGGTCAGTTAGTCCTTAGAGTAACCTGGAGTTAAGGGCCTTGCTCACAGGCCCAATATTCACATCAATCTGCTGATCCTGGGATTAGAACCAGTAACTGACTGATCATAGGCACAGCATCCTACCCCACTGAGTCACACACAAGTACACACCTGTTATTAAGTATGTTACTAAAAATGACAACACACACAACAGGACATTATGCTATAATATGTCAAACATCTGCCAGCTGTGTGACGAAGGCTGTCAGGTGTGTTCGCTCTATACCTTTACTGGAAGAATTACCACCAAGAAGCTCAGGTCCTTTTCATAAAGGTTTTCACAGGAACATTACTGGAACTCATGTAGAGTTTAATAATAATTATTATCATTATCTTCCTATTGATTATACAGTAATAAAAATCAATTTCTAAAGAATTTCAGCTGATACAAATATACATGTTGTTGTCTGACAGGCAGACTATATCGTTTTCATTAATCTAATGAACCCAACATAAGTAGCTTTCAAGGCAGTACGTTCAAATGGCATTCAGTAAGAAGATTCTTTTTAAGACTAAACAAAAACGAGGAACAATACAGGCATGAAATGAGAACAAAACACTGTAAAATAATATAATAATGTAGAGTGAAAAGAAAATCAGAGGAGCCTCAAGATGAGAGAGACGCAGAACTGAGAGGTGAAAGAGACACAGGAGCATTATCTGCAAAGGCAGACTCCCCGTTCGCAGCATGGCAGCGAGGAACAGGAGCGCTTCCTTCAGGCTGCGGCGGACAGCGCCTTTTCTTAGCGTGAGGAGAACTCGTCAGAACAATTCTTACTAGTAAAAATACAATTCTCATTAGTAAAAATGCAATTTTTACTAGTAAGAATGTCAATTCAAGAAATCTACAATGCAATTCTTACTAGTAAGAATTGTATTTTTACCAGTAAGAATTCATATTATAAAGCTCTATAATTCAGTTGTTACTAGTCATATATTCCCATTGACTTCCATTGTACTTTCACCTCACATTTCCTAAATACAATTTTCACTAGTAACAAGTCATATTGTAGAGCTCTGCAATTCAGTTCTTACTAGTAAGAACTTCTGTTGTAGATATCAGTAAATACATTTTGACTAGTAAGAATTCCAGGCCCACATATTCATATTACACTTTTTAATTATACTACTTATAAAAGTACTTATACTACATTATAAAGATCTGAAATTCAGATTTTGGATGTGATTGGTACTAGTGCAAATAGAACTATAGATAGCAGAATTTCACATTCTAACTAGTAAAAGTTAAATTATTACTAGTTAGAATGTTATTTCTAGTAGAAATCAAGTTACGCCACCTAAACCTTATACTATTAAAAGACGATGTGGCTTGCCATACACCAGCCATAAAGTCCATATAAACTTCACGCAAATCCTCGGCTCAGTCGAGTCAGTGCTCCCTGCCTGTTAATGCTGCGCCATGTGTGCTTAGGATAAATGTAACACTATGGACGTGTGTAGTACCCTGGGTACCACCAGAACTTGATTTTTTTTACCTGTATCCGAGGTATTTTAATCAAAGAAATGTTTGAAATTGTGTCCATTATTCTAACCTGCTTAAAAATGGAACACACCTCATCACAAAATGGTAACTGATAATCGAATAAAATTGCGCCATTGTATATACCGAATTACTGATACACTGATATGTGAGAAGGGGTTTTGATGCCTACATGTGAAAACAGCTATGAATTTGCCATGTAAATTGTTGTAACTGTGAGCTTTAAATTACTCGGTCAAAATGAAACGTTACATTGGCAGTGTGGTGTTATGTTATATCCAACATGGCAGTGCAGGAGCAGACAGGCCTCTGCAGACGCCGGTAACGTACAGCAGGCAGGGGAATCCCCCTTCGCTACGCGCCGCGCGGCCCCACGTCCCCCCTCCCGCACACATTCAGAAGTTCCCGCACACATTCCTCGTGCTGAAAGCTTATTGTTCCTGTGCAGGAATGTCATCCAACAGGATGGTATTAGCTGACGAGAAGGCGAGATTATCAGGTTCTCAGAAATGGTTTAGAAATAAGTCAAGCCTCATGCAACCCTCAGAGCAAAGATATTACAACGTATTAAAGACAGACAACTATGAACATACAAAAATTACACAAACATATCACAAATTAGCTAGTCTGCCTATTGTGTAGCCGACACAGACTTAATGTGTCATTGTGATCATGTGAATCGGTCATGATACTATTACTGACAGAAATCTTGTTGAGCTGTGATTAAAAAAAAGAATCTATCAAGAGGAATTTTACCACTGGTTTGCACATCCCCCCCCAAAGTTACATAATATTACTGAGCCTTCATAAGTTTAAAATAAATGTATAAATTTAATTATCTTTTTACCAGAATCAGGAAAGTTACAGTTGCATAGTTACAGTTACACAGTGAAGCAATAGTAAAGCTAATCTTTCTGAATCATAAAATCAGGGAGCTGCAGTGGTTACTGACAGAGGATTTGCCTTTTCAATAAGTTCCTTACTATTAGATGGCTATTTCACCTAATAAGCAATAAGCAATACAGACACCTCATGCAAGCCAATCATCTTCAAAGTGCTTTCATAAATCAACCAATCCCAGGGTGGCATTTGGCATGTGAGGGTGGGACTCCACTGGAACTAAACAAACAAATGGGCGGAGTCAGGTACAGCTGCGGGTGCAGGACAGAAAACTATCTGGGGAGATTTCCGAAAGTAGGGGGAGGAAGAGGAGGGAGGT
>JAAGVU020000001.1:2371026-2384399 GCA_011763525.2 Mormyrus iriodes
GCAGGCCCCGCCCTTGGAGGGATGCAGCCTTCGCAGGCGCCGCCCTTGGAGGGATGCAGCCTTCACAGGCCCCGCCCTTGGAGGGATGCAGCCTTCGCAGGCGCCGCCCTTGGAGGGATGCAGCCTTCGCGGGCCCCGCCCTTGGAGGGATGCAGCCTTCGCAGGCGCCGCCCTTGGAGGGATGCAGCCTTCGCAGGCGCCGCCCTTGGAGGGATGCAGCCTTCGCAGGCCCCGCCCTTGGAAGGTTCGTTCAATGAATCTTGGGATCTTGGCAAAAGAATAAAACATTTTCTAGGCTGTATTTGAAGGAGCCTTTGAAATGGGACAGCCTTGTTGTGCCGCTGGAGACACATTCAGTCTGCAAATGTAGTTTTAGAAGGATGCAGCCCCAGAATTCGGACACAGTTACTGTGTTGTATACTGCGCTGCCTGGGTCAGGTCACCGAATCCTCCAATCAGATGCTAGTTTCGTTGGCGAATCGGCATTCCTCAATCGCCTGGTCAAATGCCACAGTTCTGTTTATTGTAAAAACAGTGTTTCACACGGGAAGAGCGCGAACGCAGGTGAATGATTACAAATGGTTACTTCTATTAGTAGCAATTCGCAGTCATCTTCAAAACACTATGCAGTTTTTCAGGAGACGCTGTAATCCGGCGTTTGGGGGTGGGTACATCGTTGTAGTCAGTCTGCCATTTTGGATTTAGCAGATTAGCTGTTGATAATGTACTGGGAACCACCAGGCAGGCTGTAAGAGTGAGCTGATCCAGGCACTGGGCTCATGCAGAACCTGCTCCCCCGTAGCGTGTAAGTCTCAGTGTGGCCATCAGCACCCTGCTGTGTGATTATTGCCCCCCACAGCTGCTTGAGACTCCCATTCGGATGCAGACTGAAGTCCACCCACAGTCTGTATTTCTCCAGTTAAGAAAAAACTACAGAGAGAAAAACACAAAATACGACATTGTGATGTGAAAGCTGATCTTTAGGAATTAGTGACCAAAAGGAGCTTGTGGACACGCCCATCTCTGACTCGCCATCAGCACCATTGTTAGCTGCCGCTCCCAGATCGCAGCTGTGCCTGATCTGACCTTAGCAGGCTTACCACAGAGGCCTGAACATCAGTCTGAGTCTTTTCTTTAGGTCCATCGTAGACTAGAAACTACAAGATAAGATATTAATATGTACAGGTGAGGTTTTTGTTTCCAGTATCTGCTGAATTGTATTATATAAATGCCTTTATTAGAATATGCACCCATCTCAGGTGACTTTTGCAGCATGTTCCACACAGTGTAGGACACATTTGCGTAGTTTTCATTAGGTCTGGGGCTTCAGCCTGTCTGCAACCTTTTCAGCCTTTTAATCTCAAGTGCTAAAGTATGTTGTCACACACCTGCTGTGGGAGAACTGTGGCTGACTCATGTATCATGCCCCCTGTAATTGGCCAGCCACACCGCCGAAGACATTAAACAAATGCAATCAAATGGGCCAATTAGCAAATTGCTATCAAGTGCAAATGGGCCATTTGATTGGTTGGTATGTGTCCATGCTTGGCATGGATGAGGCAGTTGGCTAGTTCTTTAGTGACTGCTTGATAAGTCTATCACTAATGTCAGCTGCAAAGGTTACTCATTCAAGATGTGTGCTAAGTAGAGTCAGCCTTCCCCCCCAACTTCTGCTGAAAGATGGAGTTTTGTGGCGTTATGCTTCCTCTCTGCAGGTGCCTGGCTGTGCTGCTGTGTGCCTACATGCTGCTGCCAGGCCTGCTCTGTAAGAACCTGCGCTGCCTCTTCTGCCCCCTGCAGCCAGCAGATAAGACCTGTAAGCCCATGTATTCGGAGTGCCTGCCCCAGGAGGTCTGCCACAAGGCGACAGGGCGCTATGGAGGCTACGTGGTGCTGGCCAGCCGCGGCTGCGTCGCGGAGAAGCAGTGTTCCACGGGGAGCCGAGTCGTCTACATGGGCGTTGGCTACAACCTCAGCTACAGCTGCTGCAGCTTGGATTTCTGCAACTCCAGCCCCGCAGCGGCTCCCACGCTCCTCCTCGCGCTGCTGCCCGTCGGCGTGGCCTTTCTCCTAGCCGGTGGGACTAGCTAGAACTCTGAGACTCACCACCTGTGCGTCTCCGAGCGCATTTTTTGGTGATGCCTGACTGCCTCGTTCTGCATCATGCTCCGTTACAAATGTGGGGACCCTTTTACTCCGTTTGATCGACCGAGCCGCCATGACTAAGGGCATTTCAGGTCCTGTCTGCACAGCAGACATGATTATGGGCCCCTAGTATGTCCTCCCACTCAGTCCATGCAGACTGCTGTGTGTTAAAGCCCAACCAATTCCCTATAATGCGTAATGATGCTGTTTAGAATATGAACTGTCATCTATGGTGAGTTTTGATGTATGTCCTGATTTTTATTAAAAGTAATTTTAATACCTTTTTGGGGGGGAAAAAATGAAAGCTTTTCCAACTCCCTTAAATAATAATAAATGTAACCCTTCTGCACTTTTAAACATGCCTGTGTCTCTTTCTGGGGGGGGTCTTCATACTGTAAAGCTGCTGGCTGTATGCTGAGGTGGGGGCTTGAATACATATGGAATTCTCCAAAGTTAATGTCAGAATGATCGCTTCCCAGGCATGTTGGATTCCTGTGAAGCAGCATGTAAGCATCAATTCCAAAATATGTTATGGCAAGTCTGAAGAATGTCTTGAAATACATTCCTACATTTTCCCCCAAAGCAGACTATAGTCACACAGGGAATCTGCATTATTTCATTTAATCACATTTCATCGCTGACGCTCTCAACCAAAACAGCAGATTTTTATAGGGCTGGGTTGGGATTCACTGGAACAGTGGGTGTTAAGACCCTTTTCTAAATGGGCCCTGTTGCTGTGCTCCCTCCTCTGCATCTCCCCCTGCTGGTAATCAAATGGCAGTGCAACATCTGGGCCATTTAAATGTTTACACTTGCATGTGATGTATGTTGTGTGTTTATATATTTGCCCAAACTGCTGTATTTCTCAAGTACCTTGCTCACCCCTTCTTTTATTCTGTTAGCTGTGGGCTGCCATGGTGTCTCTCACAGCAGCGAAGCTGTGCCAGCAGACATACCCAGTGCCTTGGTCATGTGACAAAGAGAGTGATCCCAATATTAACTAGCAGGGTTACTAGTCTCTTTCTTTAACCACCATATCGTTTGATGCCACACACATACATACACACCAGGCAAGGCAGTGAGGTTTGGACTGGACTTTAATTTCCCTTTTATAAGGCTGCTGGGGGCCTCCATAGTGGATATACACACACATATATATATATATATATATTTATATACAGGAGACTGCAATGCTGGAGTTACACTGGGGGAGGGGGACTCCATAATACACAGACTGCAAAACAACACAGACGGGGGGGGACGGCACCTGTGGGAAACTGAAATAAATGGAGAACATGGGGTGCGGGGGGTGGGAGGAGGTAACGACAGAAATGAACCAGGGAGAATCATCACAGCCGGCGTGTGGCTCAACTGCCTAATAACTTAACACTAAAAAATAATATGTCATACACAGTGCATCTTAAATATGAAAAATGGAGAATTTTTTGCCATAAATATCTGCATTTTGGGAACCAACATATATAAAAAATATTTTTAAAAAAACCTAAATGACTTTTTTTCTTTCCTTTTGTTTTTTCGTTCATCTTCCTCCAAGGCTCAACTATCCTTTTATCAACCGTCCGGTAATAAATGAGGGGGGAGAAAAACGAAAACTAATCAGCAACAAAGAAAGACAAACGAGAAAACGGAAGAGCACAATCAACTCGTCACGAACTGAAGTCACAGACGCACGGGACAGCAAGAACACAATACTCATTATCGCATCATATTATCGTAGCTGTGGTGATGCTTCTGGGCCCCTGCTATGAAGGGAGCCCCCAGTTTCACTCAGATGCCGCTCTGTACAGATGCCTTTATGCTTCACAGTGTGGTTGAGGAGGAGTAAAAGGTGAAGGCCAGGCGTGTATCGCGATCATGGCAGTGAGAATACTAACAGCAACAATAACGAATCAATCAAACCCGGAAGTCGACAGGAAGTAAACAAAACGGCTGGCTTGTCGCGCGTCCTTCCCACTGGCGTTTCTCGGGAAGGCCTCCAGCGGCTGGCGCTCTCCGAGCTGTCACTGGATGGCCCATGTGTCAGTCAGAGAGTGGTGAGGAGCGGGTGGGGGGGGGGGGTCTAAGGCTGGTTAGAATCCTCTGGTTGGTGGAGCTCTTCAGGGCGTTGACGCCATCAGCACAAGGTGGTGGAGGAGGGTTATGTGTCAGCTGGCGGGTCACAGTGCGAGCGAGGCCACCGGCGCATCTCAGGCGCGCTGCCGCAGGGCCCGCCTCTTCCTGCTGTAATAGGGCCGCAGGCCGCTCTGCCGCGAAAAGTTCACCATGTAGTTTTGTTTGCGGGTGCTAAGCGAGAGAGGGGGGGAGGGACGGGAGGAAGAGGGGCAAGGAGGGATTGATTAATGCCCCGGGCTCAGGAGGAGCTGGTAGAGACGAGGCCCTCTGGAAGGTTCCCCATAACCCCAAACACTCCCAGCACTCAGAGGTCTCCTTGCCATCACCATCAGCAGATGTTCAGAATCAGCCCAGATCTCTATCCTCCTTAGTGGATCTGTCTGGACAACCGCATGGTGGGTTAGAGCACCATCTGTTTCACTGCTTGCCCGCATTAACGACCAGCACAATCGCTTGGCATCTCTTGCCTTTTATAATGAGGTAGAACAGGGCAGGCTCGGAAAACGTCCCGTTACCCTTGACTGTTTACCTCTCCCTCACCCCAATGTAGACCTGCCCTTCCATGAATAAGTTCCCATCTTTTTCTACACTGAAATACCGGCTGACTCAAAATGCTCAATGACAACGAACAACGGACGAAGTTTGTACATTCCTGTGTGAGTGTTTGAGGTCATGGTCGAAATCAACTTAAAAGAAAAAAAATCAAGACAGAAGGAGGAAAGAGAAATGAAAAAAATGCCATGAAAATTGATCTTGCTTAGCCTGTCATTGTCTCTTCCTTCCAGCAGGGCGGTGCCAGTGAGCCAAGTGTAGCCAGGGCAGGTGGAGGGCTCTGCAAAGCGGTTTGTGCAACGGAGTGGGGAGGTGGTTGGTGGCAGAGGGGCTTAGAAATGGTCGTACGGGTGGAATGAGCAGTGTGACACATTCCCTGTGTCCTCGAACTTCAGAATCAAGTTGGGGACTCCAGGAATCTCCTTGACCAAAGAAGACTGCATAAACGGAGCGTGAGAAGCAAAAGCTACAGATTGTGAAAGCCATGCAAGATATAAGGAGGGGTGGAAAAGACCGGTGATGATGTCAGAGCTGTGAGCAGTCATGAGAGGATTTGTGCATCTGGTCTGTAAGATGGCTTAGCGGACCATCACATTGCACAAATATATGTTTGAGATCAATATGACCAATTAACTGTTGGAATGAAAAGGAAGGAGAGGACTGACTCTGATCAGACCTGCCTCATTTCACTGTGAAGCAGGTCCGGGTACTGTGGGGTGGGCCACAGCAGTACGGTCTCCCCCTGGAAACCATGGTAAGGCACATCACCATAAACTAAGACCCAACACCAATGGCGTAACTTTGGGTTGAGCACTGGGGGGTTGAGGTCTTCTCCCATTTAAGGGGATCCAGGGTTTGTATTAGCTAGTTTTGATTATTGAGAGGGGAGTGGGGTCACAATCTCCTCATCCTGCCCAAAATGTATGCCCATGACCAACACCCAGCACTCAACATTCAACACCCAGCACTCAATATTCAACACTCCACACTCAACATTCAACACCCAGCACTCAACATTCAACACCCAGCACTCAACATTCAACACTCCATACTCAACATTCAACACCCAGCACTCAATATTCAACACTCCACACTCAACATTCAACACTCCACACTCAACCACACCTAAACAAGCACAGCGAAAGCTGAAAGCTCACAAACATCCAACTGGCTAAAACTGACTACACAAATACTTAGGTGGTATACACGCAAACAAAATGAAATGTATGTAAACGGGCTAATACCATCTATTCATGACAATACAGGTCTGTCAAATGTCAGTCCCCATTTCACAAGACCTGACCTGTCGTCCCTTCAAAGTCACATGCTGGAACACCCTCAGAGATACTACTGAAATGTTTTAGAACACAAGTCATTACGTGTGCTGTCCAGCCATCCTGGCCCTGCTGTAGAGCTCCGCAGCCATGGGTCAGCTCAGTGTTTCCTCAGAGGAACTGAAGATGCGTGGGTGGAGAAAAAGCTGTGGGTGGGACATTGCTGGCCTTTGTCTTTCAGCAAAACTTACGGAAGGTCCCAGAATGATGACAGTGTGTCCCATGTGACTCTGGTTGGGGTGGGGGGGGTCATGTCGGCATGATAGGTGGAATGGGCACATTCCGGAAGGGGCGAGCAACTTACCTGACTCTATAGCCATAGGACAGGGAGCAGAATGCAGAAGAGAGCAGAGGTTAGAGTGCGAGAGGGGAGGGGCGGGAGGGGGCAGCTGCCTTGCAGGAAGGTCTTGTTGGGCAGAAGACCCGGCCTGGGGGGGCAGTGCAGGGAAGGAGGGGCTGAACTGATAATGAGGAGCCAGAGAAAATGAGGAAGGGAAGAAAACAGGGACAGAGAGCAAGAGAATCAAAGAGAAAGAGAGGGTCCATCCAGAAAGAGAGACAGAGCAATGGTGGAGAATGAGAAGGACTGGAAGGTCAAGGAGACCAGAACATGCAGATCAAATTATGGGCACCAGGAGTAAGAGAAAAGAGGGTGAAAGGCAATGGGAAATCAGCCAGGCAAGTGGAGCTGAAGAGCAGTATAAGGCAGAGATGAGGAGTGATGAGAAGTGATAAGAAGGATGACAAGGATGAGGAGTGATGGGGGGATGAGGAGTGAAAAGGAGGATGACGAGGATGAGGAGTGATGAGGGGGATGAGGAGGATGACAAGGATGAGGAGTGATGAGGAGGATGAGGGGATGAGGAGTAATAAGGATGAGGGGATAAGGAGGATGAGGAGTGATGAGGGGATGAGGAGTGATGAAGATGACAAGGATGGGGAGTGATGAGGGGATGAGGAGGATGAGGAGTAATAAGAAGGATGAGGAGTGATGAGAAGGATGAGGAGTAATAAGAAGGATGAGGAGTGATGAGGGGATGAGGAGTGATAAGGAGGATGACAAGGATGAGGAGTGATGAGGGGATGAGGAGTGATAAGGAGGATGACAAGGATGAGGAGTGATGAGGGGATGAGGAGGATGAGGAGACTGAGGAGGATGAGGGGATGAGGAGTGATGAGGAGGATGACTAGGATGAGAAGTGATGAGGGGATAAGGAGTGATAAGGAGGATGAAGGGGGATGAGGAGTGATGAGTGATGAAGAGATGAGGAGTGATGAGGAGTGATAAGGAGGATGAGGGGATGAGGAGACTGAGGAGGATGAGGAGTGATGAGGAGGATGAGGAGATGAGCCTGGACAGGGATTTAGGAGAAAGAGAAATGTAAATCATGGGCGGCACTGCCTGGAGGAGAGCTGTGTAAACAGGAAATGAGGTAACAGCAGGCTCTGGCCTGCTCAGAACCATGTGTTGTACCTCTGTAGGATTCCTCTCACTGTCTTGGTGACAACTAGAGTGATCTAGAGGAGACACTCACAGGCAGAAGTGAGCCTCTGTCAGCCTGTGCACACCCTACACTGTACCCTGTAAGTGGGTACAGTGCAGAGGTGTCTGTGGACCTATCTGTGTTTAAACATCAGCTGACAGAAAGAGAAGCAGGGAGGCTACAAAGCTGAACCATTCCCCATTTCCTGGAGGAAGTCTTCAAACTCCTCTCTTGTTGCAGCCTTAAGTGCAGAGAGCTGCTGAAGAAACAGCTGATGTCAGGAGCCACACTGTGCCTTGTGCACATTGGGATGTCAAGATTCTTCATGCCCCTAGATGAAGACTTTCACTCCCCACATTGGAAAGACCAGCTTGTAGCACAATGTCCAGCAGATACAGGTACTGTTTGAGATGAGAAGGTATCTGGTGACTATGAGGCACTGTAAGGAGCAGCAGAGACCTTAAGGCAAGTCATCCTGGTCAAGTAGGCGTCCCAAGATTCAAAGCGAACATCAGATGATTTCAGGGCTAACATGGAATAATCTGGAAACTCAAAGTGAGTACAAAGTTGAGAATGTGAGATGTGTTGTTTGAGAGCCTGGGCGGTGGCTGACACACGGAGGGAGTTGGTGCATATGGAGCAAGTGGGGACCGTCATGATGAGAATGAGGAAATGTACTCACAGGACGACCTCGACGTGGTCCAGAGCCCACTGGTCGTGGCCGGCACCGCCATGACGAGGCTGCCACCATCGGAGCTCCACTCCTGTCACTCTCGCCTCGCTGAGGGACAGAGGAGAAGCAGTCGGCAAGTGAAAAGTCATAGTTACACATGGAACCATCATGTCTCCATGTGGGTATAAAGCTATACACGTCAACACATGTGGCAGAGCAGAAGTATATAATCCAATGTGTGCATCAGGATTTCAGACTCTAATTTGACTGAACTGTGATTAACATCTACTGACCAGTCAATGTTAATGTGAGAATGAACATAGCTTATGCTATGCTACATGCTAGGCCTGCTCTAGCCTACATGTGACATTTTAACAACTAGCTCAACTATAGCTTGTTGTGGTGCTTCACAGATAGGTCTGCCTGCACGCACAGTGGGATGTTGTAGGAGACCCTCTGGGCTCGGATGAAGTCCTTGGGCTGATGTTGGGCGATGACATGCCAGCTGACCCCATGGTTGATACTGTACTGCAGCAGGACGGCCCGGTCCACCGTGTCGGGCTGGTCCAGGGCCACATTGCAGCTGTCTGTCTGGGACATGCTGCCGATCTGCAGCACGAACATGATCTTGCTGCATGGAAGAGAAGGTACTGAGTCAGAGAACCATTATGACCTGTAGCCAGGCTCATGTAGACAACATCATTCATGACACCACTCAACATATGAGCACCATCACAGCTTTATTGTGTATCTCAGCAGCTTATGAACCACTGCCTGTCTCCGGAAGGTTGTGGGGTCAAATCCCAATGGCCGGCAGAGTATTCTTCTGACCAGTAGGCCCTTGAGAAAGGCCCTACACCCCAAACTATCCAGGGATGCTGCATTCTGACCCCAGAAAACTGCCTCACTTGTATATCACTTTTAGCAAATAGCATGTGCTGAATATACATTGCTGCTTGAACCCTCCAGAATTTTCTATATTCCTGCATAAATATGACTTGAAACATCATCAGATCTTCACACAAGTCCTAAAAGTAGGTGAAGAGAACACAATTAAACAAATGAGACAAACATATCAAACCTGGTCATTTATTTATTGAGGAAAATGATCCAGTGTCACAAATCAATTGGCAATAGGATGTGGAATTTTAGCCCATTCTGGTAGGTCATATTTATGCAGGAATATAGGAAATTCTGAAGGGTTCACTAACTTTCAAGCAGCACTGTATAAAGGATTCAAGCATTTCATGATGTACCTAAGCTTTGCAAAGGTTCCTCAAGTTAAAGAGGCAAGAAGCTTAAATGTGGGACCAGCACCTTGCTGGTTTGTGTTAATTCTTGCCATTAATCTTCAGGTTTATAGCATATCAGGTGATGAATCGAGCTCAAAGTCAAGGCAGTTAGAATCCTTACCTCCAACAAGTTTTCAAAAACAATTTCATGCCTCACCATTAACCACAAATATCGAATGACAGCCTACGAAATAGCAAGACATTCTGCAGGAATAATTCTCATTCATGAAGCTTTCTCCGCACCTTGCCCGGGTGAGGTCCAGAGGCTTGGTGATGGCCTGCCTCATCTTACAGCCATTGAAGTAGAGCGAATCGCCATGGGCATGGGGAGAGAGTTGGCCACACCCGCTGCCAACACCCCCTCCGTGTATCAGCTGCCAGCTCTCCTTGGACACAGCGCCAGACTCGAAGTTGTCCTTGATGGAGCTGGAGAGGTCGGTGTTGGACAGGGAGCAGTCATCACCTTGAGGAAAAAGGAAAAGAACGTCCAGAATGGTGAAGAGAGAAGCCTGATTGAGACACAAACAAAGCCAGTCTCAGCACCCGTGTGGCGGGCCGAGAGAAGCGCAACAGAGGCACCAACAAGGCCGGTCTTGGCACCAGCGTGGCGGGCCGAGAGAAACGCAACAGAGACACCAACAAGGCCAGTTTTGGCACCTGTGTGGCGGCCCGAGAAAAGCACGATGGAAACACCAACAGGGATGGTCTTGGCACCCGCATGGCGGGCCGAAAGAAGCTCGGCAGAGATACCGACAAGTCCAGCCCCAGGCTTTTCTGTTGGACAGTTTCATTTCACAGATTTCTAACTTCACTGCAAATACAGATTTCTATCTTGCAAATTTGCATCAAAATTCCTTTATCTATTTGCACAGCCCTTCACTAGGAGCTTCCCCAGCAACCCCCCTCACCATTCTCATCTCCCTCACTGCTCAGCAACTTCTGTGTAACCTCAGGATCCTTGAAGGCTTTTCCCAAAAGATCCCACGACAGCCCTGGGCTCTCCGTAATGTGGGTGGTAGGTTTGAATTTTTAATACATAGTACAGGAATGCCGTTTCTTTGTGAAGCTTATATGATACTTTCAGACAGATATGAAACCGGGCAGATTTCCTTAGCTGGTCTGTAGTAAATCTGACACTGCAAACCGGACCTCTGCTACTTCATTTAATCGGAACATTGAAACGGACAGCAGGACATTGTTCCCACCTTCATGTCCCTCATCACAGATGCAGACAGCCCCACTGGTACAATAGCCACGGCCGCTGCAGAGGCCAGGACACGCCTCGCCAATGTAAACGTGGTCCACTCCCCAGCCCTGCCGCTCACCGGTGCCCTCTTTCTGGATCCACCGGAACTGCGTCGCACTACAGGAGATGAAAAGTGGGAAAACAATAACAGCCAAAGAGGGTGAATTCAGTCCAGATGTATTTCACATCTTCACAAGCTTTATGAAAAAATACCTTTAATATCTAAATGGAACCAGTAGGTGGTACCAAGTTCTACTAGAGACCGATAGAGACCCAACCGATAGTGAAAAAAGCTAGACAGGTCCAGCACAGAGCGAGAACTGCATGAGGTAGTGACTTCCTAATGGGTCTGGCACAGACGTGGCCCTCGTACCCAGAGGAGACATAGTCTGGCAGCTGGACGGTGACCCTGGTCCACACTGAGCTGTTAACGGGACTGTAGATAGTCGACTCATGGAACTGGAAAGGGGAGCAGCCCACGTTGTTCACAGAGGAGGGGAGACACTCGGACTGTACCAAGTGCCAGGAATCAGACCTAAGGTTGGGGGGGAGCAGTGAGAGAAGGCGTGAGAAGGCAGTTAAATCAGTCCGATGCACTGGGTCACTGAGTATTTAATGGTATGACCCTCTATCACCTGGCATCCTTCCTGTACTCGAGCTTCACAGCATGGTGGTCCTCACAGCTGTCCGCCTCGCAGCCCACCACAATCTGCAGCAGACCAAACACTCAGATACAGGGCCAGCCCCTGGCTGCTTAGGGCCCAGCGGCCACGAGGGAGCCCCCCATCTCATCAGCCTGTGGTGTGTGTTAGGACAAGGGGCCCCAGTTAAAATTTTGCTTAGGGCTCCGAAAACGGTTGGGGCAGCCCTGCTTCCATCATGCAGTAATATACTGGCTGCACAATGTCTGTTTATGTATCGGGGCTGGACTGGCATTCAGGGCGCCCTTCGCTGGCAATGCCGCTCTGTACGCAATAAGTGGCTGGTGCCTTGGTGATTAGTGATACATGGGGATTAGCGTGATGATAAAGGGACATTGGTGGGGGAGCAGGGTACATGACAGCGAGAGCTGCAGGGGTCCTGACCTTAAACTGCAGGATGTAGCCAGGCTGGACGATAAGCTCACGCGTGACCAAGATGTTGTGAGTGCTGTCACCATTCTTGTTGGGCCAGTACAGATGAAAGGACGGGTTTCCACAGAAGCCGGCCGTGCGCACGGCGTTGGGGTAGAAACTCCAGGACTGCTCGTGAGACACACCCCCTGGGAGGGGACAGGGGGGCAGGGAAAGTAGGGGAGGACAATATAGCAAATGAGGTTAGCATTGAGGTCTTTCCCAACAAGCTAACCCAGCTAACGGCAAATAGCACCAACCTTCGTCAAAAGTGTCCAGCAGGGTGCTTGGGTTGATGTCAGACCCGCCCACCAGGATGTTGTCCAGGGCCCACTGAGCACGCTCCAGGCTGGGTATGGCCAGGCCCGAGGAGACAGTGAAAGGCTGCCACCAGCGGAGGCGGGTAGAGTTGGACAGCGCCCCCTCTGGCAGCATGATGTAATCTCTCCGCACGGACACGTACTTCAGGTAGTCCATCTCGTGCAGCAGAGTCCAGGACACACCTATGACAAGATGGGAAGGAGCGAGACACCAAAGCTAAGGTGAGACACTAGATGGCGCTTTAGAGCAACGTACATAAATGCGTCTCTGCTTTACTTAATGCAGTTGTGCATAATGTGTGATGGTGAGCCTTGGTGTCTGTGGCTGGCACCAGGTCAGCACCTCCGTCCGTGGAGTAGTCCAGCAGCACTCCCTCCTTGCGGCACGTTGGCCGGTGACACATGGTCATGTTGTCCTCGCTCCCGATCCTCGCCCAGTACTCCACAAACCTGCCGTGTGAGGCTCACCGTTAGCATTGTTAGCACTGTTAGCATTGTTTAGCATTTTGTTTTAGCATTTCTGCTAAACCAGAGGACTATCCACGCAAGTCCCATCCTAGTCGGTACACATGTACTACACGAGGAAGCCGGAGTACTGACTTGGCTCCGCGCAGGTCCAGGTCCTGGGTGACGGCCTGCCGGGCGTTGGCACCACTGAAGTAAAGGGCCGTCCCCTCCACAAGCACCCCGCAGTCAGTACAGGGGCGGCCTCCCTCCAGGACCTGCCACTGGGGATCAGGGGAGCCCTCCCAGTCAAAGCGCTCCTTCAGGGAGGTCTGCAGAGGAGTTACAGGGGAGGCGCAGACCCCACCAATACAGACGTCACGATCCAGAGTCAGGAAACTGAACAGTGTGAGCGGAGACATATATAAGTCTCACATTACTGTAACGGTCAGGTTTGAGCCTTGATTGTTTAGCAAGTAACTCCTTATTACAAGGGTGGCACCCTTATCTAAAAAGGCCCATTTTGCGTGGGTTTTCACTGCAGCTCCCTAATTAGATTACTAATTAGAGGAGTGATTGGCTGAGGAGTCCTCACACCTGGGTTTGAGCAGCTGACCCAAAGGTTCTCCCACAAACCT
>JAAGVU020000001.1:2393965-2406537 GCA_011763525.2 Mormyrus iriodes
CGGGTCGCAGGGGGGAAGTGGGGCGCACACGCGGGGCCCCCCGCAACCCCGGTCCCCCGTGGGGGGGGGGGGGGGGGGGTAGGTCAGAGGGCAGCATCTTCAGAGCACTGTGCTCTGGCGGGGGAGGGCACTCACACACAGCGGCCGCCATCACACAGGCCGTGGCCAGAGCACATCCAGGGGCACCCCGGAGTGAGCAGCACGTTGTCCAGGGCCCAGCCATCTGCCCCAGGGCTGAAGCTAGTCTGGATCCAGCGGAACCGCGTCCTGGGGGAGCTGTGAAGTGAGGCAGGAGGTCCGGGTTCAATTACATGCTGCGTGTATGGAACCCCAAGAGACAGCAGTGGGCGGAGCTTACTTGGCCGCGCTGGGCAGATAAACGGTGACCCTTTTCCAGCGAGTGTACTGGGGGGCACTGTAGACGGAGCTCTGGGTGTAGCTAGAACAGCCGATGGCAGGCGGCACGCACTCTGGGGTGAGCAGGGCCCAGCGACGTCCCCCATCTGTGGAGTACTCAAGGCGCACACCGTGGGATGCCGAGGCGGCCTTGCTGCAGCCCATGCTGAGATCGAACTGGAGGAAGGAAGAGCCAGACACCTCGAAGTCCCAGGTCTCTGCGTACCGTGGCTTCTCTGTGGGGTGAGGAGAGACACAGACACACGACAAACACACGACAGACAGACAGAGGCACAGACACATGACAGACAGGCAGAGGCACAGACACATGACAGACAGACAGAGGCACAGACACACGACAGACAGAGAGGCAGAGGCACGGACACATGACAGACAGACAGAGGCACAGACAAGACAGACAGGCAGAGGCACAGACACATGACGGACAGACAGACAGGCAGAGGCACAGACACATGACGGACAGACAGAGGCACAGACACAGGACAGACAGGCAGAGGCACAGACACAGGACAGACAGGCAGGGAGTAAGAGTTGGTGAACATATCCCATAACCCTTATGCATAGCTAGACTGTTCCTTAAACACAACAGTATTTAAAATAAGATATGATTTACTTCATTGATCCCAGGTGGAAACAGTAAAATGTGAGTAAACGTTAATCTGTCAGCAAGCAGCAGGATGTGTGGACGAGTCTATGACCGCCCTTCACCGTGGTTCAGGGTACGAGCAGAGCCACAGCAGCAGAGTGGCACTCACTGTCTGTGACCTCGCTGTTGAAGGTGAGCGCTGTGTCCAAGGACAGGCAGTCCACAGTCACTCGGCCACCCTGCACGCGGTACCAGGTGTGACGAACCGGTGCGGGCCCATCGAACTTGTCATGAAAGCCCGTCCTGGAGCTATCATTCATCCCGATCAGAATGTCGTCCAGAGCCCACTGGGCCGAATGCTTGCCTGTGGAGAGCAGGAGGGAGAAGGTAGCGTGTTGGATGTCACTGTCCCCCCACTGCCCGGCACTGGTATCCAGGGGCCAGAGAGATCGGGGTCCCTCACCCTGCTGAGGCTGCCACCAGCGGAACACCGTATGGGCGGTTTTGGCTGGAGGTGGAAGCTCGATCGTCACAACCTGCGGCTCCAGGAAGGAATTGTAATCCAGCTCTCTGAGAAAGTGCCACCTCACGCCATTGTTGGTAGAGAACTGGACGATCACACCTGAGGGCAGGGGACACCAGCAATGAACAAAATCCATGCTAGCTGACAGCTGGTTGAAAAATAACCGAGGGATGTTATTAAATTGACCTGAGGTCATGTTTGACTTTAACGTGAAGAAATGTGCAGTTCCGCATAACCACCACATGATGGCAGCAGAGGGCCTCAGCAATACGCAGTAACCGGTAGACAGGTTTTGTGTTTTTTTTGCACGGGATGTGATTGTTACCTTCATTTCGGGAGCGGGGCCTGGTGCACACGGGGCCCATGCTCTTTCCACCAATACGTATGTAGAACTGAACCAATCTGTCGGAGACACAAAGACCCGGACTCAGGAGGGAAGCTGTGCATCGGGTGGGCTCCTGGGCGGGAAAGGGGAGCTTACTAACCGGCTGTTCGTGGTGTCCAGGGGGGCGGTGCGAGCTTCTCTTCTCCCAGCGGCGCCGAAGTAGAGGGCCTTTCCGTCTGCGATGGTCCCACAGCCGGCGCCGACCTGGGTGCCGAACAGGCTCTGCCAGAGGGGGCTGAGTTTGCCCTCAAAGTCCTCCATAAGCTCTGTGGGGCTGGGCTGGGCGGGTACACAGCTGTCCTGCTCCACTGGGAGGCGCAGCGTGAACACACACACACACACACACACACACACACACAGGCACACACACACACGCACACACACACACGCACACACACACACACACAAACACACAGGCGCACACACACACACACACAAACACACAGGCACGCACACACACACAAACATACACACACACACACGCACACACACACAAACACACAGGCGCACACACACACAAACACACAAACATACACACACACACACGCACACACACACACAGAAGGCACAATCACATCAGAGCTCTTAAAATCCCCCCCCACAGTGTGAAGAGTATAGCTGCTGAGACTGAAATGTTTTCGCCTTTAATATTAAATATTAAGCACCCTTCCTCTCTTTTTTCCCTCCAATCCCCTTTCATTCAGCAGATTCTCTCTCTTTTTTTTCTCAGCCCGCTCGGGACTTGTTTTGCAGACAATTGGCACATACCATACAGCACTCAGGGTCCTTGGGGGCCCCCAGACAGTCCAAATTTTTGCTCCCTCCCAGCTCCCAGCCAATCACAAACACTGAATGCCTGGTACAGGTGTGCTGTGATCCTGGAGGGAGCAAAAATGTGGACTGTCTGGAAGGTCTCTGAGGGCTGAGTTGAGAAACACTGCCATCAAAGGCATGGCATGTACCATTGAGGACCACGGAGAGCATGGCATGTACCACAGAGGGCCAAGGGGGCATGGCATGTATCCACAAAGGGGCAATACATACCCGTGTAGCCCATGTCACAAAAGCAGACCCCTGAGATGCAGTCCCCATGGCCCCCACAATGGTTGGGACACGGCTCCGAAATGTACACCCCATCCAGGGCGAAGGGGGGGGCATCGCGGTGCACGCTGCTCTCCTGGAACCAGCGGAACCGCGTCTTACTGAGGGAGAGGAGAGGAAGACAGAGGAGTCAGCCGAAGGTTAACGAATCACATACATGTGTGCACGTGCGTGCGTGTGTGCGTGCATTGGTGTGTGCGTGTGTGTGTGTGAGTGCATCCCTACCACCCCACCTGGCGGCCACGCCACGTGGTATCACCACGGTGACCCTGCTCCAGCGCTCGTAGTCACCCGTGTTGTAGACACTGGGCTCCTGAAACTCACGGCCGCTGCCCTCACAGGCGCCCCCTGCTGGCGAGCCTGGGTAGCAGCTCTCCTGGACCAGAGCCCAGGTGCGGCCGGCATCGTGGGAATACTGCAGCAGCACCGGGGCCGACGGGTTGAATTGGGTCTCGCAGCCAACGTTCAGCTTCAAGGAGCGAGAGACGGCAAACATGATTGGCTGCGGTGTCATTCTCACAAAATCACTACCGTCATTTCTCAAATTTTGAAAATTAATACGACGTCATTGTCTAAACTGTCGATTTTTCCTCTGAGCTGATTAATCTGTTTTATTATATAGCCATTTATTTCTGTAAGCCTTTAATGAAATCCAGCGCAAAAGTCACAGAGATGAGAAACAAAATTACAAAACTAACAAAAAACTGAGCAAAAAATATCATTGAACACCCCCGAATACCTTGAACTGCAGTGTGTATCCTGGTCGCAGGGACAGGTCCCGGGTAACAGCCACCCGGTCCCCGTCGGACCGGCCGAACACCATGGCGGAGGGGGTGGGGGCACAGAAGCTGCTGTTGCCCTCCTTGTCCATTCCCTCATTGCCCAGACGAAGCCAGACGCTCATCTGGTTTAGCGGGTAATCAAATGCTGGCTTCTCGTAGAAGTTCTGGGGGTGGGGGCAGTGGGTGTCATACTCAGGCAGGGGACACATAGCTTTGGGGAGATTTCGATTCCCCCAGGTCAGTGATTGCCCTTCCGAGGCCCGGAATATCCTCCAGGCAGTTACCAAATACATAACCATCTAAATGCAAAGTAGGACCGGGGCATGAACAGGGGCAGGGCCCACCACTGAAAGCTGATAGGCCCTCGGAGTGCCCCCTCCCCTGTCACTCACCGATTCAAAACATGTCATTGGCTAATGATAAGGTCGGGCCCTCTGTATGAGTTATGGCCCATCTTTCGCCTGAAGTCCGCTGACCTGGGGAAGGGTAGGGCTGGCCACCGGGATGATCTGTTTCTCCCGCTCGGACAGGATGATGATGTCATCGATGGCCCACTGGTCATAGCCCTCGCCGGAGTGGAGAGGCTGCCACCAGCGGAAGCGCGTGTTGGGTGTCTTGGCGGCCTGGGGCAGCTCGTAGTGGACAAAGCTACGGGGGAAAGAGGAAGAGGACGGTGTCATACTAACGACTGGGCGGCTTCTGCAGACACGCTGCCTTTCAGCACGATATAATGTATGATGTTAATGTGTAACGGAGGATGTAAATCGCAGCTGTTTCCAACTGCAGCTTGTTATTAACTTCAACTGTTCTATACATGCGGGCGGGGCCTGCGATGGACTGGCACCCTACCCAGGGTGTGCCCCACCTCATGCCCAGTACAGTCTGGCATAAACTTCAGGCCTGACAACCCAGACCAGGATATGTGGTTGGAAGACGGATGGATGGATGGATGGAGTGATGGATGGATTGATGGATTGATGAATGTTACTTGCGGCTGTTACTAAATACGATGAATTTAGGCTGTTTCTAGATCTTTCTAGATCATCGCCATTAGGAAGGAGCACTGTGAAATTAAACTGTAAATGAGTCATTATAATAATGGTCTGTTTACAGGAGAGATTCAGGTAGTTTGAACACAAAGGAGCTGTTCAGGGTCATTATTATGTGCTGATGGCTTCATCACTCTCTCTCTGTATTAGCGTCCAATAAGCCACGCCCCCTCCACAGCACTGCCCTCCCTCACCGGGGCTTGGTGAAGTCCGTGAAGTACATCTCAGCAATGAGGCCCCAGCTGATTCCTCCGTCGTTGCTGTACTGCAGCAGCACGCCCTCCTCCCTGCTGTCGGCATGGTTACACTCCGCCCAGTCCCCGCCTACGCGCAGGTAGAACTGCACGTACTCCGCCCACTCAGTGTCCAGGTCCCAGCTCACCAGCTGCCTCAGCCCGTCCTGTCAGCAAGAATGATACAAACACGCCAAGAGAGAACTCTCATCACTTCAAAGGTCACCTTTACTATGAGAGTGACACTCAGCGTAAGTCACAGGTGCTCATACCTTGCTGAAGTAGAGTGAGGATCCGGACGAGATGACCCCACAGCCCTGGTCGGGGGTCACCACCTCTCCACCAATCACCTCCTG
Source organism: Mormyrus iriodes (assembly GCA_011763525.2). Taxonomy (NCBI): domain Eukaryota; kingdom Metazoa; phylum Chordata; class Actinopteri; order Osteoglossiformes; family Mormyridae; genus Mormyrus; species Mormyrus iriodes. The sequence goes on from JAAGVU020000001.1 coordinate 2,399,398, forward strand.
CCACGACGTGAGAAGTGCACCCTGGGATTCGAAGTCCGAGAGGATACTGGAGGCAAGTGGAGACGAGGGATGACAGTCTGGGCCTGAGAATCCATCATCACACCTGAGAGAATGAGAAAGAAGGAGGAGCAAGTGGCTGTTATGGGTGTCCTACGTCAGGGATACTGTGCCGTGCCGGTTCGTATGTCTGCGAGCTGGCGAGCCGCCACCCACCTGCAGTGCGCGTGGTCGCACCAGCCGTGCCCACGGCACATGTACGGACACTGCTGCCCAATATAGATGTCATCCAGGGCCCAGGTGTCCTGCTCACCATAATAGTTCTGGATCCACCGGAAACGCGTGGCGCTTGACCTGAAGCCGGCAGTAAAAACACGCAAACAGCCCTTAGCAGGAGGATTAAGCGGCCGGCTGAGGGAACGGCCTCGGGGGAGTCGCAGGCGGCGTGTAAATCGCGGCAGGATGATCACATATCTCTGAGCGCTGATCCCTCTGCTCCTCTGCGACTGTCAGTGAGGATTCCTGTGACAGCTGCCGTGCATCTGTAATGCTGCGCGATCATCACAGCGCTACCTCGCGAGACTGATTTATGGACGCTGTCTTCACGGTGCCTATCCCAACACGCCTGACAGCCATGTGCCGATGGGACGGGGTCTGGGGAGTGGGGGGGGTGGGCCCGCATGCTTCCCGCTTTGTTGACTGCCTGAGCTATTGCACAGCGACCCCTGACCCCAATCTGTGCTCAGCAAGCTGGAGCGGTCTCCTTAATCTCCATTTACTTGGTGGAGCCCCGCAAAGGCACTAAATCAGGATACTGTCATTTAAAAGTCTGGGAGGGGGCAGATGTGGGTGAAGCTTGGAAAATACATCCCTTGAAAAACTAGGTGAGGCGGTGTGGCGGTGAGACTTTCCTGCTGGGAGTGTGCACCTTAGTGGACAGAGAGTTCACAGCACCCATCTGGTACCTGAACCTCCCTTACGAATTTGTTCCATCTTCCTCTAACCTCGTAGAATTAACCCAGTAACTATTCCAGCAGCTGGATATTTTACTAGATTTCTCAGAGGTACAACATCAGAAGCCCACTCTGGGAGCTACAATTCTTAGTCGCTATGCCACCTGCAGGTCCTGGTCATGTGACTAATGGAGCTCTGTCATAGGTTCCCAGTGCATGCAGTGGGCTTGGCTTGTGCCCACGTGTGTCTGTGCAGGCGCCTCACCCACCACGTCTTGTGTGGCAGTGGCATGGTGACCCTCCTCCAGTCGTTGAACTCGGAGGGGTGGTACACACTGGGGGCCGTAAACTCGGGGCAGCTCGGCATCCCGGGTAGGCAGGCCTGGAGGTGCGAAACGACATGGCCAGGTCACACAAGGTCGCCAAGCGTCCGCTGTGTGTGGCACACTGAAGCCCCAAACATCTGCTCCAACCCAGAGCACAGGGACACTGCCTGCTTCAGAAATATATGCAGCTACATTAACCGTAATCACATACTGATCTTATTGGCCACTTCTGGCCGGTGTGGGCGGGGCCTCACCTCTTTGACCAGGTGCCAGGTGAGGCCATGGTTGGTGGAGAACTCCAGGCGGATCTGGGTGTCGATGTTGGGGGACGGCTCTCGGCCGCACCCCATCACCAGGGAGAACTGCAGGCTGTAGGAGGCACCGATCTGCATGGACTGCGTCTCCACATAGCGGATGCTGGAGCCGGGATTCGGCAGGCCAGAGAAGCTGGGGGAGGTGCAAAAGAGGATCCAATGAGCAGCTGGATGAAGCTCCCACAAGCTGTTTTGGTGGCTTCTTATTGGCTGATCAATAGCTATGTCACCTGCGAGGTCTGAGTCTTTGTGATGAGATTTACACTGCCGTGTGCTTTACGAAGGATCAGGGCCAGCCAGGGCTTTGATATGCATTTTAATTTTAATTGCATTTACTAATGCAGATGCTTTTATCCAAAGTGACATACATTTTTGAGAAAGCAGGGTCAGCCAGTCCCTGGAGCAATTCGGGGTTAAGGGCCTCACTCAGGGACCCAACGGTGACATCACTCTGCCGACCCTGGGATTTAAACTGGCAACCTTATGACACAGAATCCTAACCCACTGAGCCACACACTGACATCAGAGCATCCAGCTATACTACATTACCCAGTCCTGAAGGATATCAGTGACCTTTGACCTCATCCACTGTGGAGCTTAGAATCAGGCTGTGACCAGGCATAGGTAGCCAGCGGTAGGTACCTCAGAGTCCAGTCGTGGTCACAGTAGGGCTGCACGTGTCCCAGGTAGAAGCCCAAGCTCTGGGTAACATCTAGAACATTGCTGAAGTCCAGGCTGATGGTGTTGAAGAGCACCGAGGTCATGGAGATCTCGTCCAGCGCCCACACGTCCTGCCCACGGCCCGAGTGGTACGGCTGCCACCAGCGGAACTGCACCCCAAACTTACGGGCGCTGGGCGGCAGCTCCACAGAGATGATCCTTGGGGGGGGGAAGGTTAGCCTCAACAGTAGGTCAGAGGGCGTGAGCCGACATCACTCAGTGTAGGATCAGGTAGGCTCTTCCATCACACTCCCCCCGAAGCGTCGCCCTAGAGATACCACACCCCCTCCCCCACCCAATCTTGCTATGTGCTTAAGCCCCGTTTGTCTTCATTAAGGCCAGACATGGTACTGAGTGACTCAGTGAGTCCCAGCCAGCACTGTCTCTCTACTGGAGTGGAACTGTCCTTATCAGACACACAGAGACACACACAGAGTCACACAGACATACACAGATACACGCAGATACATGCGTGCACACACATACAACCACAAAGGTACACACACACACAGGTACACACACACACACATAGGTACACACAGGTATACACACACACAGACACACAAACACACACACACATACACGCACACACACACACAGACACACACACACACACACACACACACATGCACACACACACACACAGACACACACAGATACACAAACACAGACACTGACAAACACAGACACATACAAACATAGACACACACACACACACAGACACACACAGACACAGACACACACACAGGCTACCGCCGCAGACAGGTGGTACCAACCATGTCCAGAGGAATCTGATCCAGTTGCTGCTGTTTGATGCAGAGCTGACAGACACGCGATAGCAGGTCGTGGGGAGGGATGAAGAGGCGTGAGCTCAGGAGGAAGGTAAACACGTATGCTTTCTGTGAGAGATAGAGAGGGACAGGGGGAGAGAGGGAGGAACACAATCAGCCACTAACAGCACTAGGGAACCATTTCTGCTGTGACAGCTACAGTCACATGACCCTCCCTCTGGGCCCGCCTGACCCGGCCCGAGTGACTCACCTCTGGGTAATAGTCGGCAGTGGGCACCAGGTGTTGAATTAGGGTGTCCAGGGAGGCGGAGGTGAGCTGCGGCCCCTCCGGGATTCCAGGGCCCGGCCCAGGGCCATCTTGCGGGGGCTCCTCGCCGGGGACCAGGTGAGGGCTGAATCCACTAGGAGTGAACATACTGCTGGAGCACAGAGTCTGGGGCATTCCTACCTGGGGGGGAGATACATCAGGGCATCAGAGCACAGCACACACACACACACACACACACACACACACACACACACACACAGGCAATCAACAGACCAGTATAACCCCAGTGCGCAGGAGGAGGGAAATCCATTAACTTCTCATCCCTAGTTTAACACTGTTACCAACAAGCAATGAGGTCAAATCCTTGACTAAGCACTCTGTGATCCGATAGCTTAGGATTTTGCCGTTGACAGCTCCCAACAACCATGCTTTCTGGGTACGACACAGAAACCAGCAATGAACTTCCGGAATCCCAGCTCATACTCAGATCATCCTTGGTAATTATCCGCCAGTCCGCATCGCATGCTCTGGGACAGCCTGCTTACTGCATAGGGGAGTCACTCAGGTCTTAGCGGACGCAGCTATCTGCAGCAAGCTCCCCCCGATAGCAGCTAATGTGAGACTGGCCGTTTCTCGGAAACAGTTTCAGGGAATTCCCATGGCTGGACCTGTTCTGCGACACGAGGATTGATGGATCCATCCCGAAGGCAAGAGATGCTCCACCCAGAGACTGCAAGCTCTCGGTCTGGCCTGTAGCGCTGTTCTATCTCCACACGCTGTGACACACTGCAGATAAGACCGAAATGGGGACTTTGGACTGTAAAATCTGTGGGGCTCTCTATGGCCCCACAGGCACAAACACATGCCACACACACACACACACACACCTACACACACAAACTTTCTAAGACACACACACAAACTTTCTAAGATAAATTGTAGGAAGATATTTGACTAGTCTGGAGAGCCTGGAGACGTATCCATGGTAACGGGGTTTTAAAGGGACACACGCAACTGAAATTCCCCACTGAAAAAAAAAACTGGTTTAGTTGGGAAATGCCACACACCCGTGTCTAAGCCAGAGGTAGGGAACAGTGACGTTGTGTAATAATGTCTCAAGATTTCCCCATTTCGACAGCGGCTCAGCAATGGACTGTTTCCAATAACAAAGCAGCAAATGAGTTATTTTGTTGCGTTAAGATAAAAGGTTTCTGAGTTAATCCTGCAGTCCCTCATGAGTTAGTGGTTAACGTGTTAGCCTCTGCAGCAGTGCCACTGTCATTAGATAAAATATACTCTGTTGCCATAACAGCCTGTGGCATGGTCACATGACCGGCAAAATGAGGAAGTTCTGCTCTAACAGTGACGTGTGGGTGACAAGCCGGTGCTGCTCTCTCCGGGGCTTGGGGGAAGAGGGTGTGACCGTGGCTGGGGCCTTCTAGGAACCCGGCATCTGTTCCATAATTCCTGGTCCGCAAATGGGAAGCCGGAGCCTCTGCTGGGCCCTGATGGACAAATCTGTAAGATGAGGATGGCAAGGATTTGCCGTAAACTGGGTTAATCCTGGGACAGCCCAGGCCTCCCCAGTCCTCTGAGATGGAGGGCCTTGTGATGTGACCCGTGCTTCACGCTTTGCTGATGGGATCCCTCTTTACCCCGTGGGCCATGGAGAGCCTGCCGTGAGCAAACATCCTCCCTGACTCCCCGTGCCAGCAAAGGCCGGCGTTTGTGTTGCAGACTCCGCCTTCCTCATCATCTTCACTTCCTTCTTCCTAGCAATATTATTTTATTGAACTTTGTGTTTTTTTAACTGGACCAAAGACTGGAATCAAGATGGAAGACACAGGCTATGGATGCGTCAGCATTTTATAAAACAAAGGCCCCTGTTGACACAAACACCAGCTTACAGGCATAGCTCACATTCTCGCCTCAAATGCCATCGCAGTGACTGAAACTCATAAACGCACCGTCTTTGATCTTTAAAACAAGCCCGTTCTTCACTTTTGAAAACTTGATAAGAAGCTGTTTTTTTGGGGTAAAAGTGTTCAGACAATTTCACTGAAAAACTTTTCACTTAAAGGATGTGAGAGATGCCTGGTTTGCTATAGCAGGGATGTCCAATCTTAGCCAGAAAGGGCCGCTGTGTATGTTGATTTTGCTGCAGCTCCCTCATTAGATTACTAATTAGAGGACTGATTGGTTGAAGAGTCCTCACACCTGGGTTTGAACAACTGACCTAGAGGTTATCCCAAAAACCTGCATACACACTGTCCCTTTGCGGGTAAGATTGCCCACCCCTCTGTTATACTGATTTTTAGGGTTAAAGGATAGAGGGCTGAGAATGCATCTGTCACCTGCTTTTAATCATCTAAAAATAGCTATAGGTGTCAACTGATTATTTACCTTCCCAGAAAAGTTATGCATGTCAGCCAACATCAAAGCACTGGACGGCCCCCACGTCAGAGTGCTAAAAGGCCACCAGGTAAACTCCTTCCTACGCTTCAGTCATAGCCGCCAGCTCACGTCTGAGGGGCCGCTGTCATTCACGCTACGGCGTGTTGCTGTGCCGACACACCCGCCCTGCAGAAGTGCCAATCGGGTGTGACGACAGTGGGGCCTTGTGAAACACGGGGGAAACTACGTCCAAAGTAAACAATTGTTAGGACCTGCGCAAACCGAAAACGCGGTACGGGGAGGAAACCGGAGACGGCGAGCGACCTGCTGCTCAATGGCGTCCAGGACTGCGCTGCCTGCGTTATCATAGTTCACAGATGGAATAAAATAATATTGGCCAGCAGGGGTGGGGACTGCGAATGGGAAATAAGAACATAAGAAAGAGAGAGAGAACTGTGCATCAGGGTGTTGGGACAGTCCCAGGGGGGCATTTTACACCTACAAGTGTGGATTTTTGGTGAAAGTCCTCCTTTCCTGTGTGACTTCATGGCGAGTATTTCGACCACAGGCGTGGCAGTTATGGGGGAGTGTTCAAAGTACACAGGGGTGCTGCCAGACGGAGTCGGCCAATGAACACAATTATCAGACGGTGAGAAACCATTCCATTCAGAACCGGAAACTTGAAGGGAAGGTGGTAAATTGCAGACTGAGAAAACGCCAGGGTGGATAGCTGGAAATGAAGGAGAACAGGATGGGGGGGGTCACACACATCTTTCTGTGACCAGAGGCCTCTGGTGACCCACTGGGCCACAGGGGAGGCCCCGGACATGACACGTGTCTCACATTTCTTTGTAATTCTTCAGCATGTCTTTGAACTCCTCCTCCTCACATTTCACCCTAAAGTCATTCTCCTGTGGAGGCTGGGGAGAGGGCAAGACTGGCCCCTCCACAGAAATCCAGTGCTCGGTGACTCCTGCCGCGGAATAGCGACGCCAAGTCCCCCGTGATCCATGATCAGTTGCGGTGGTGTGTCGGGGTGCTGCAGCAGGGGGCGCTGTGGCAGTGACTGGCTGGGGTGGCATTCAACACAAATGTCAACTCGCTGGCAATAATCTGCAGTTCCTGAAATCCTCCCGTCGAGGGCCAAATTTAGGGGGGTGGAGGCCTTTCTCACAGCTCAGCCTGGGACTGCGTAGCCATGTCTAGCAGCTTGGCCAGGGTCTGCACAGCGCTCTCTCCTCAGTGCAGATAACTTGCTCCCATCTGTGCAGAGATCCACGGCTCATGGATGGCAACTGGCGGCTGCTTTCACGGCAGCTCCCCCCACTCTCGATGCCCATTATGAATCCTGGGACGTCTCTGGGCTGAGACATTCCT
>JAAGVU020000001.1:2435315-2446469 GCA_011763525.2 Mormyrus iriodes
GTCAGCACACACACACAGCACACACACAGACTCACACAGCACACACACACAGCACACACACAGACTCACACAGCACACACACAGACTCACACAGGACACACAGTCAGCACACACACACAGCACACACACAGACTCACACAGCATGCACAAACACTCATGCACACAGTATGCATGAGCAGAACACAGCGAACATACGCACACACACGTGCACGCACAACATTTATGCACGCACACACTGTTATATACAAAGCATGCATGCACACATATTCATGCCTGTGCAGCAGGCATGCGCACACACACAAATGCACGCATACACAGCACACACAGTCCACACACAAAAAGGGGCCAAGGTCAGGCCGATTCAAACAAATAAGGAGCCAGTAAAATGTCCCTCCTGCATGGTGGAAAGTGGCCCTCATGTATATTAATATCTGTGTGGTCGTCACAGGGCCAATTCAGCTGCCGCCATCCCGCTATGCAATTACGGCACATTCATGGCAAAGGCCCAGCAGCAGGCCTCCGCCGCTAAGCCCTGCCACTAAAGCATGCCGAACCCGTTCCTGTGTAATCTGTAGAAGCTCACGTTCCTCAATCGGCACCGGAGCTGCCGATCCACTCGGATCTATAAAGCAGACATCAAGGCCACGGCAGAGCAGACAACGCGAACGGCAGCATGCGGCAAAGGAGAGCCCCGTATGGCTGGCAGATTGAAAGAGCATTACACGTGTTTGAGCCATCCCAGGCCGCTGCCAGGCCGCTGCCAGACCCCTGTCGTCAAGGAAACTCGTCTGCACGGAGGGAGTGGCACCTGTGCGAGCAGCAGAGAACCACCAGGGTATTCCAAAAGCACAAGTCAGTCCCGACTGGGACAGGGAGACAAAGAGAACGAGAGCCAGCAGTGGGGGCGCATCGAGAGAGCCGCTGTTCACACAGAAGAGAGTCTCTCTCTTGGACCTCCTGAGGTTTCAGTCAAGCTTTCAGGCCCCCAACGTTCCTCTCATATTCAAGACAACAAAATTAACTTCAATCTGATTCACATCCTAAGAGACTAGCTATTTCATCAAGCGACATTACAGGCTGGAGGATGAACAGACAGACAGAGAACACTGACGCCCGGTTGGGGGAGGGGGGTCACTAAATCATCATCCAATCAGGGGCGGCTGCTTCTCCCCTCAGCAATCCACCATTGCTAATGTTTGCAGGCTCACCCATAGGCCGCATGGCGTCGGCCATGTTTATCTCAGATGCAGGCATCTTCAGCGAGCCAAAGAAACGCCAGCAAACACTAATCAGCCAGTCCGCTTCTTTACAGGTGGCAGACGCCAGAGATGTCGGCCGGCCGGTCCTGCCCCAATGGGGGTACCTGAAACGTACCCCTGCTGGACGTTTCCTAACCCTGCACCCTCCATTTCATATGGAGATCGGCCACTTGTCAGCTGTCCCATGTGATTAATGACATGCGATGAAGATCTCAGGGCTCTCAGGGCCGATCCCGTCAATCTCCCCCCCCCCGTCAATTGCAGGCGGGAAGAAGAGGGTGAAGAAAGAAGCAAGGGATGGTGGGGAGAGAGGGGCAGGGGTGGGGAGGGGAGGGCCCCCCGGGTGATTCACACGGAGACCAAGGTGTCGGCAACGAGCTGGTTTTCTATTAGCCGTGATTATGGTCTGGCCGAGCGTGTAAGTGGTTGTAACCTACGGGTGAGTGCATGATGGGATGACAAATAATGGCGGTGCCTGGGGGAGGCTGGGGGTGGCAGGTAGCAAAGAAGGGCTCAATAACGTCCCCATGTGAGGGGCCGCTCAGTCTCACTGCCATGGCTCATCTCACCACCCTTCATTCTCCACACATCCACCCGGTCTTGCCCCCCACCTCTTGTTACCGCCCTCACTGACGGTGGTCAGGTGGCCAGGTGGTCAACTGCCAGGAGTCCAGGCAGACAGACCACCCCCTGGCCCCTCATTCCGTAAACACCTCTATGCATTTCGGCCATCCCACTATTGCCCCGGGCAAATCTTCCAGGGGAAGCATCCCAGGCCTGGGGTCTGCTCTCCTCAACATGACAGATGGGCCTGGGGTCACGCCCGCTCATACCAGCACAGACCATCTCCATCTCCACCACCCGGCCCCACACCATACGGCGTTAGATCATCCAGTGAGCTAAACCTTCAGGGGAGGCTCACTGCATCCAACGGCAGGCACGTCCAGCCCTCTACCCCAGCGTTATGTACCGCACACGTGCAATAGGGCTTTTAGGATACCGCCATCTACGCCATGGTTATGTGCCGCGCACATGCTATAGGGCATTTAGGATACCGCCATCTACGTCAGCGTTATGTACCGCACACGTGCTATAGGGCTTTTAGGATACCGCCATCTACGCCAGCGTTATATACCGCACACGTGCTATAGGGCCTTTAGGATACCGCCATCTACGTCAGCGTTATGTACCACACACGTGCTATAGGGCATTTAGAATACTGACAGCTCTACGATTCCACAAACCCTTATGGAAGTAACATTCTACACTAATCGCATTTACCATTCAAGATATGTTATAGCGGCGGCACAGTGGTGGTGGTGCAGTGGTTAGCACTGTTGCCTCACACCTCTGGGATCAGGGTTCACGTCTCCGCCCCGGTTCCATGTGTGTGGAGTTTGCATGTTCTCCCCGTGTCATTGTGGGGTTTCCTCTGGGTACTCTCGTTTCCCCCCACGGTCCAAAAACATGCTGAGGCTGATTGGAGTCGCCAAATTGCCCGTAGGTATGCATGTGTGTGTGAATAGTGTGTGAGTGTGCCCAGCGATGGGTTGGCGCCCCATCCTGGGTTGTTCCCTGCCTTGCGCCCGCAGCCTCCGGGATAGGCTCTGGACCCCCCGCGACCCGAAATGGAATAAGTGGTTCTGGAAAATGGATGGATGGATGGATGGACATACTAAATAAATGAAAAGGTGTAATGTAAATTGCCATAGAGACAAACATCTTGCCGTTTCGCATTAGCAATTACGTAACCCTGTGTACCTCAGACAGATTTAGCGAGTCCGGAAGGCGGTCTTACATAAGTTGAGAGCTACCTGTAGTTCATTAGTGACACTAACTGGACTGCCGAGGCCGTTCACGTATCTGGGCCGAGCACCCTAACTCACGGCCTGTGTGTAGAGGACGACACCTGCTTGCTCGCTGTAGGGGGTGGAGTTTGAGCCACAGATGGACAAGCGGGGTCGTGCGTAACGACACCACTGTACCCTTGACCCCCTGCCCCTACAAGAACCTTCTGGAAATGATGGGATCTGACTGCTCCTGGTGTGAACTGGGAACCGAACCAAACTGGCCAGTGGGGCCTGAAATGAGCAGCGGGGGTGGGGGGGGTCACGCTGGTGGGGGCTGGGGGTTGTCCGTCACACCCCAATGCTCAGATGGGGCCCTCGTCAGGAGGATGTGGCATGCATGTTAATCACCCCCGAACTCCATAGCGCACCGGGGGTGACCCATATTGGGGGGGGGTGAATAATACCAGCGCCTGTAGATTTTATTGAGCAGTGAGCAAGAAAAACAGCAAAACAAGGGACAACAGTAAACCCCCCCCTTTTAATTCCACAAACCGGAACCCACTGTACAAAAGCACCAGAAATGCTGTTGTACCTTTGAACAAGGTTCATAACCTTCATTACTCTGGTGGAATATGATCTATGCACCTCCTCAACGGCTACGCAGTACCGGGTCTCCAGACAGGGGACACCCTACACAGTCCAGTGCAGTGCACACGCAAAAACACAATCACACACAGTGGGAAATAAAAGCACCCATCAACCTAAGCACCTGTTTGACAGGAGGACACTGAAGCACCAACAGGAACCTGCACAAACACAGGGAGGACATGCAACGTCAGCCTGAGTAAACAAAGAACTGAAAACCTTAGAAGTTTCCAGAAGGGAAGCGAGGTGTCAGAAGCAAGACTGACCCGTCTGCCCCGGAGCGGGTGCCTGCCCGTCTCCCGGCCACCTCGTTTTGAGAGACCCGCTGCCCAAGGAGCGGGCGCAGCACCTGTCAATCACTTCGCCATGGCGATGGAGAGGCACGGCCATGGCGACGCCGGGAGACCTCTGTTGCCGTGCCAGGAGGAATCTGAGGGGTGATGCTCATGGAGAGGGCTGGCAGTGCCTGCGTGGTGTGACCGGGGACCAGGGCAACCAGCGCTGTGGGAATCATCCCGGGAAGCGGGGCGAGAGCAGGGGGCAGGACGGCCGACTTAAAAGGCACCTGTTGTTATTGTCTGCGTGCGTGTGCATGTGCGTGTGTGTGCTTCCTGCGGACAGGGAAACCAGCACCCCAAACCAAGAATGCCCTTATTCATCTATGACATCCATCATCCATGACCCCGCAGGCCAGAGCGCTGGGAAATCAGAGAGGAGGCACCAAGGCCGAGGCCATTCCAGGATTCTTTTATGGTAGGGGGGCATAGAGGGGACATAATTCATTCAGGGGGGCCGACCTTATTATCAGCCAATGATATGGTTTAAATCAGCGAGTGACAGGAGTCAGCCGGTCAATCAACTTTCATCTGGGATCAGTGCTCCACCCCCTGTATACACACCTGCACTAAGCTATAGGGTACCATTTACTCTGGGCCACAGCAAGCCTGTAGCTATTTGGGGGGGGGCAGAAACAGCAACATGATCACCTGATGGGTCCTGACTGAGGATTCAGGAGACCAAAAATCCAGCCAATGGCACAGAATGCTTCTCAGAACGTACCATCAGCCGTGAATAAGGAGGTCCAGAGGTCATCAAAACAAGCTGGATCTGCCGGATATCAGCATCCTGCCTGTGACTCCGCAAACCACAGGCAGCTAGACGGCGAACAAGTGACTCAGAGCATAGAGGGAACTGGAAGGGATGGAGCCTCAAGAGCCAGGGCCACATTCCTCTCGCATAACAAAAAACACGGTCATCTCATTCTCAGCAATGACAGGCAGAGTGGTGGGGCTACAGAGTAGAAAAATAAGCCGCCCCTCTCGGGACAGATCTTGCCACCATAAAACCCATCAGCTAGTCTCCTGCAAGTAGGCAGAGGGGCACGCTACCGCCAGCAACGCTGTGCTAATTTGACTTTTAATCTGCCGCGACTCCCAGCTAATTGTGAGGCTATTTAATTTATGGATGCAGTTTGACTTCTTCCCGTTTTGCCTCCCCAATCAAAGAGGGGCCCGGGGCCTTCTGGGGCCAGGCGTGGGGAGACTGACCCGAGGGCTCTCCCGGGTCACAGCGGCAGGGACGCGAGGAGACCAAACGGGAGGAAAGTCAAGCCGAAGGCACAGAAATAACCGGCGTGGCAGCTGGGATGGCGGCGGGTGGGGGGGGTTAATCGCCACGCTCGCTGCCCTTGCCCTAGAGAACACAGCCAACGCCGCGGTGCGCCGTCAAAGCCGCAGATCGGAGCGGCGGTTTCCGCCTGCGAGGCGAAGTCACAGGAGCAGAACGCACTGGCACCCCAGGGATTCCACTGGACCGCGCAGTACAGCACAGCACACTCTTTCCTCAAATAACTCCTTCCCCCCTCCCTCTCTCCCCCCTCCTTCTTTCAGCAACCCTCCCTTTCTCTCCCTCTCTGTCATCCTCTCCATATTTTTTTCCCCTCTCTCCCTCTTCCCCATTCTCTGATTCTCTTCCTTCCCCTCTATCTTTCTCATTATCCCTCCCTCTCTCTCCCTCTCCCCCTTTCCTCCTCTCTCTACTCCATCTCTTGCTATCCCTCCTCGACTCTCTCTTCCTCTCACTCCATCTCCCTCTCTTTCTCCTCCCTATTCAGGCCACCTCCTCTCCTTACACCCCTGGTCTGGCTGGCCGCACTCCCCCGGAAGGTGTCTCCTGTCTCCCCGTGGATCTGAACATGCACCCACATGTGCCGAGATGCCAAGCGAAAGGACGGGGCGATGCCGGGCAGGGCGAGGGTGAGCGAGGGGCCAGCATGTTGAAGAGGGGCGGCACAGCACGTCGGAACCAGCCTTAAGGGAGGCGCGTGCCCAGGGGCTGGTGAAACGCGCCCCGGCTGGCCTGCTGGACCATGAGAGCAGACAAATGCCCAGCCACCTGTTTGGGTCCTGGGGCTTTGGGGGGGGAGGGGGGGGCAAGCTGCCGTGTGCCGAAGCCTGAGTCAACACTCGACAATCTGTGCTGGCCGTTTGGCGCCAACGCGGGGTGACACGGTGGCGATCAGAGAGGAAGAGGCGTTTAATCTAGAGGCTGCCAGCCGGGGCCCGATAAACCCCGTTTCTGTAGGGCTGCCTGCATGCGTGTGAGCTGAGCTGGCTGTGATCATGTGTGCATGTGTGCAGATGGGTGTGTGTGTGTGTGTGTGTGTGTGTGTAGACGTGAGTGTGTGCAAGTGTATGTGTGGGTGTGGCTGTGGGCATGTGTACGTGGGCGTGTGCAGGCCTGTGCATGTTTGTGAGTGGGGGGGTGTGTGTACGTGTGCAGGCGTGTATGCGAGCGGGTGTACGTGTGCAGACGTGTGTGGCCGTGTGTACATCTGCAGGCGTGTATGCGAGCGTGTGTACGTGTGCAGACGTGTGTGTGGGCGTGTATACGTGTGCAGGCGTGTATGCAAGTGTGTGTACGTGTGCAAGCGTGTGTGCGGGCATGTGTACGTGTGCAAGCATGTGTGTGATCGTGTGTATGTGTGCAAGCGTGTGTACGTGTACATGTGCAGGTATGTGTGTGGGCGTGTGTATGTGTGCAGGCATGTATGGAAGAGTGCAGGCATGTGTGCATATGTAGGCCTGTGTGTAGGTGTGTGTATGTGTACAGGCATGCATGCGAGCGTGTGTACATGTGCAGGTGTGTGTGCGGGCTTGTGTACGTGTGCAGGCATGTATGCGAGCGTGCAGGCATGTGTGTGTATGTAGGCCTGTGTGTGGGCGTGTGCAGGCATGTGTGCGTATGTAGGCCTGTGTGTAGGTGTGTGCAGGCATGTGTGCGTATGTAGGCCTGTGTGTGGGCGTGTGCAGGTGAGCCATTGGAAGGCTGTGCCACACAGAGGAGCCACACAGATCACAGCTGCAATGTGCATGAAGTCTGCCTGGCAGGCAGAGGATACAATGCCTCTTCATCTCGACCCACGCACAAACACACACATGCACACACATACACACACATCTCTCCATGTCTCTCTCGACCTGTCATTCACCCCCTTATTTATCTCCTGAAGTCGCTCATCTACCCATCTCTCTTCCTCCTCTCAGTCTCCTCTCCCAGGAAAAATCCCCTGTCCCCTCTAGTCCTTACACTCCTTATTTATGTTTACAGAAATATTTATGAGAAGATTTACCATGTTTCCTCATTTAAACAGCTGTTTCACTGAAGCAACTCACACACCCAGCTTACAGCAAAGCCCTAAACCAATGACGATACAGGCAACTTTAACCACCACGCCACCTGCTGTGAGTACCTGGCACTTCAATCAGAAACACATCCTGCACATTCATTTAGAGTTTCACCTGACTTTGGAGAGAAAAGGGGTCAATTACTAAGTTAACAGGAAGCCCCCCCCCCAGTCCATAAAAAGCAAAGGCATGGGTGTGAGTAAATTCGAGCATGGGTACACACACTGCTGGATAGAATTACCGATGGCTGTGATGTTAATGGCACCACAGGAACGCGCTGAGGCGGCATTAGGACCCAGCAGCCGGCGTGATGAGGGAGAGCCTGGCATTTAGCAGCTCTGTCCCTAATGAAGCTAATTTATGATACTTATAGAAAGACGGGCCACTGGGTGGAAGATTGCGGAGTGTGACCGGAAGGGGCGACTCGTCACCGACACACACCCATCCCGTCCCTCCCTGTCCCAGCAAAGGCCTCCATAACATTATATTTACTTAGCAGCTGCTTTTATCCAAACCTAAGTGCAATTTAGAGAAAGCAGGTCAGCTAGCCCCTAGAATAATTAGGGGTTAGGGGCCTCGCTCAGGGGCTGAATGGATCACTGCTGACCCCGGGATTTACCCCAGCAAACTCCTGGTCACAGGTACTGTGTCTTAACCTGTGCAGCCACATCACCCCGCAAGACTCTTGCATGTTTTCCTTCCTCCCCCCCTCCCTCCCCTGTAAAGACCCCCCATTAATTCGAAAAGCCACCCTCACCCCTCCATCTGTGGAAACGCTCTCCCACATCCCCACCCTCAGACGCCAGGCCTGAGCCACATGTGAATGCGGTGGAGGTCTCCCTGTCCAATCCCACCTCCATCAGGCTCACAGCCAGGGCGACGTGTTCGTATATGACATGACGTTCCTGGTGATCCATGTCGACAGATGTTGGCTGCCGTGGTAACGGTGCCACTGACACGTGTGACACATATACTCCACAAACCTGCCCCCCCGACTCCGTGGCGTCCGTGTCTCCAGACATAAAGCAGCATCGATGACTGCCTGTCAGCTGAGAGACATCAGCTGGGTCCACATTCTTACCGTCCCATCTAAGGGAGCGAGCAGACGATCCGAAAGAAAACAGGGATGGAGGAGCTATAACGGGGGCAAGTTCCTGGGGGAGTAGCCCCCGGGTATCAGCCCCTGGAAAACAGAACCTGAGCATCGCTGCCTCCTTTCCCAGGATTCCCACTCTCCTGCTGCTTTTGGGTAAGAGGTTCAGGTCGATCCCCAACAGCCCGGCCCTCAGTGACCCACCTCCACCCCCCTGCCCCCCAGCTTACACACAAACAGACACAGACACAGACATACAGACACACACACACACAGACACACTCACACATAAACAAAAAGATACACTCATACACAAACTGACAGACACACTTACACACTGAGACACACACACACACTCACATACAGACACACACACTCACACAGACAGACACACACACTCACACACACTCACATTAACAGACACACAGACAGACACACACAAACACACTGACAGACACACAGACAGACATGCACACTCACATTGACAGACACACAGACAGACACACACACTCACACACACTCACATTAACAGACACACAGACAGACACACACAAACACACTGACAGACACACAGACAGACACGCACACTCACATTGACAGACACACAGACAGACATGCACACTCACACACACTCACGTTGACAGACAGACAAACACACTCCTTCTACACATTCCCGGCTGGCTCTTGCTCCCAAACTCGCATCTCCTTGTTCTCCCTGTCTCCCAGGGCCAGCTCTCTCTCATTTACCCCACCCGTTTAATATCGTTTTGTAGCCCCCATATGCCGACACCATGAGACACGCCTATGCTCCGTAAACTGCGCGTGCCCGACGCAGGCAGCTACTTGGACGCCCGTCTCCCGCTGCATTAATTACAGCGGCACTCTTATCCGCCGCCCTGGCCGGCGCCCAGTTAAAGCACTCCTCTGTTCTTTTTCAGCAAGTTGGGGTGTGTGCCGGTCTGTGCCCCCCCCCAGAGGAGTCATGAATACCGTGTTTTGAGGGGGAGAACCATGAGAAACGCCGTGAAAATACCGTTTATTGAAATAAAGTGCAAGAGAGCAGTCAGTCTCCCCGAGGAGGCGTCTGAGTTTACACAGCAGCTCGTCCTTCTAAACCAAAGGCCCCCAAAGCCGTTAACGTTAACAGGGGCATAGGAACTAGGCAAGGGGGCAAGGTGAACGTGTCTCCCCAAATGCTTAATTTGGCTTCATTCATCCCCACAATAAATAGAACTTTGTATTTAAATTAAGAAAATCCAACTCTCTCCTATGCCGTTGAACGTCAAACCTGAATGTCTCTTGGTTCTGTGTGCCGAGTCCCAAGGGCCTTCTGACATATTTTAAATAATCGACGGAGGGAAAGGTCAGTAGTGATTTACTCCTCCCTGGCAGAGGATCTGGCAAAGCAAGGCGCTCTGCGGCAGTCGTACAGCAGCGACAGGCTCATCAACGCACAGGAAAATGGGGGCCACACGCTCCCCCCCAGGCCCCCGGTCCCCTTCTCCCTGTCGGCTTGGTGTGGGGGGTGCTGGGAGGCCTCATGGAAAGCTTCTGAGAACCACCAACACAGAGATATGTCGTGTCATTCCGAAAATCCAGAAAAACTCTGAGCACAAGTCTCAACAGAAGATGTTCCCCACAGATGCAGAGTAGATGCCTAGGAACTATTTCAGGAGGTCCTTGAGCTGACAGCCAGGCCTGTTTCTGGAGTGAAATGGCATAACAAGGGCCAGGAAACAGAGAAATGAACTAAGTATACTGCATGTCTTACTTGGCAAAGAAAAAAACAATGTTTCGATTGTAATTAAATTTCAGTGATTTCCGAGACACAAGAGAATCATGGGTAATTAGGGTAGAGTCTCAAATAACATAGAGGGACCCTGAATATCAGAACATTGCCCGGACGGAGGTGTCTGGGGGGGTCCGGAAGTGGAAGTCACCTGGGGGGGTCACACCTAGGCGCTGAAGATCCCAGTCAGGGTGGTCAGTGGGGAATAGACGTGAGCTCGGCGCAAACGGGCCACTCCAGGCGCCCGAGCGAAGGCGGCAATGACGGAATTCCACGCGCCGTGGCTCTGAAAAAGCTGGAGGTCTTCCCGGGCCGCGGAGTCTGCCAGCTATAAACAGGAGCGGTTTTCCGTCTAACTGCGCTGGCGCGGAATATGCGGAATGGGACACCGACACCGCCCGCGCCCCCAGCGAGAGCGGGCACTGCGTGCCGCGTTCAGGCAGGCCGTGCGCCCGTGAGGGACCCCCCGGGGACCATCGGATGCGCCAGACTCTCTGCTGAGTCACTAGGTAGTGCGTCATGTGGGGAATGCCCCCGCAGAGGGAAACGGAGGGGGGGAGGTCCTGGGGCCCAGAATGACGCGGGCAGGTGAGGTCACAGAATCAGGCTGCCACCTGCACTGCTGTCTGCAATGCCCCGCCCATTTCACACTATCCCCGTCCTCCGGGATGACTGAGACTCGTCCGCCACAGGCTGGGAGGTAGGCCAACATGCTGGATAGTTCTAGGAGTCATTGGCTAATCGCAGTGCCTGTTTCCACTTTGAGGGCAGGGCCCAGACTGGAGTTTGTGGTGTCTATGCAAGCCATAAACGGCTTGCTGTCCCGGTTGTATATGCTTGTGTATGTGTACAGCGGTTGTAGGGATTCACTGCCCCTCTACTGTGGTGTTAG
>JAAGVU020000001.1:2466582-2480223 GCA_011763525.2 Mormyrus iriodes
CAACACACACACACTGGGCTCAGAGACGGCCCCCTCCCATCACACTGCCTCTCTCTCTCTCGCTTTCTCCTCCCTCTCCTCTGGAGGTCTGTCACTCGGCAGCGTCTCTCTCCCGCTCCGGCCCGGCTGCCTGCCTCCCTCTCCTCTGGAGGTCTGTCACTCGGCAGCGTCTCTCTCCCGCTCCGGCCCGGCTGCCTGCCCTTCTCTCCGGATCTGCCGCGGTCTTTAGCTGTTGCCTCCGCTCCAGTTTCCCACTGTGCCTTTTCCCCCACTTTTGTCTCCCCCCAGGGTCATACCTCCTCGCTCTTCTTCCTGCCCTGCCCCCCCCATGCTCCCATATATGTAGCTGAGTGTGTTCTGTCCCCCGCCCACACCCCCGCTCCTTATTCCAACTTCTCATTCAATCAGAGGCACTTCCTCTTCTCTCCACCCTTCCCCTCTGTTCCAGACGAGCTCACCATGCTGTTCTTGGAGGTGATAATAACTATTCTCTTCCTTTCTTCGCCCTCCCCCCCTCCTCTGGGGTACGCCTGGTGTGAGACGACATCTCCCCGAATTCTCTACCCCCACCCTCAGTCTCTCACTGTCCCTCCCAAACTCCTCCTGATCCCATTTCTCTGCGCCAAAGCGCCTGCTACCACAGGGCGATTTCTCTGAGCCTCACACTCACCTTCCGGAAAACAGACCACGACCCTAAACCCGACCGCAAGCTGCTCCAGGGAATCAGCTGTTGTTCACAGCACTGTTGCTCCAAAAACATTCTATGATTTGGGAAAATTTGTGCCCGAGCTACACTTCAGACACCTCACGTTGAACCAAAAGCACCTAAAATCTAACTTTTATATTTTAGAAATAATATAAACAGGCAACATGGATCTTTTATTGTCTGGGTATTTCCAGAGACATCACTTCGATGCAACCCTTTCCAAAATGGCCTAAACACATTTTCGTCGTGTTTAACATCATGTTTTCTTCAAATATGGAAGCCCCCCCCCCCACAAAAAAAAACACGAGACAAAAAGAATAAGCAAAATCGTTTCCCCGTGATCCCTGACGCAGGAGCGGTTGGGGGAAACAGCCCATTGGTAGGGACGTTAATGCTGCGTTTGATTTGCCGTTCAGAGCTTAATCTGTTTGAAAGGGATGCATTAATTTGATGGTTTTAAGAGAGCGGGGAATTGGTTTAAAGTGGCCTCTCGCATGCCATTGCTGTGGCTTACAGCAGCACAGAGGCGCATTAACTGGAGCTCATTCCTACTTAGGGCATTCGTTTGAGGTGGCGACAGGCAGCCCACCACGCAGTGCTCGTAACTCTGGCGGGATAACGAATCGGCCTCTTTTTTGACAGGGTTCTGCCGTGGGTCTTAAATGCACCGCCCCAATCCCCTTGTGAAATTTAATTTAAATTTAAGTATTTCCATGGCAATTCCTCGCTGCCCTCAGCGCCTGCCTGCCTGCCAGGGAGATTTATGAACCGACGAAACAGCATCTTATCATATTTCCTCCTGGTGAACCACTTGACAGACTATTTATTTCTGTCATGCTCCGTGTGTGAATTTCACCATGATCAAGCAGCTGAACGCCATCCCATATCGATCCCCCCACCATCTCCCACCCCACCCAAATTAACTGCCTGTCTCACAAGGCCAGAGAACATCTTAAGCACTGCTCCGTTTCCAGGCCATCAAAGCCTCTTTGGGGGAGGAGACCCGAGCCCCCACAGGAGGGAGGTGTGGAAGTTGAGGACCTGCAGTATCCTCAGGGGATCGACGCCACCTTCAGGTCGGGTTAACTGTTCACCAAGCAGGAGAACTACCTCCTGCAGATCTTACTGCTACAAGGTTGCACCAGGCTCTGAGAGAGCAACCCCTCCAGTACCCTCAAATGCAAAGCTCACCAACTGGCAAATTCCAAACTACAACTGAATCCCCATTGCAGAGGACCATGGCTATGCAACGGATGGAATTTGGCCCTTGTGGAAAAAATGAGCTGGGGCCTCTGCCATAGGCTATCACAAAGGACACAGACAAGGTTTGACAAAAACGTTTATTTACATGTGAGAACCAGCTTAGGGAAACACAGAGCCACATGTGTGAGAAGGGCTTCCCTGGCAAGGCACAGGCAGAGTAAAACATTGCTTAGAGTCAGGGAGGCCCCCACCTTTAAGGGTGCACGTCAACAAGATGGGGGGGGGGATTGTCCCCTGCTACGCTCCCCCACTGCCATAACTCTGGGGAAAGCCCCGGGCTGCTGGCACAGCACACATCCATCAGAACTCGCAGGCAGCAGTCGGCTCTAAGCAGGATCCTCCCTGGGGTTGGATCACAGGAAGTCATACAGGTAGGGCAAGATGTCGAAGCCCACCGTCCTGGCAGAAAGTGGGGAGAAACTGAAGTAGGACCTGTGATGGAAGCCCATTAATTACTGCGCAGTGCATACTAACTGCCACACTGCTCTCTTTATGTGAATGGACTACGGAATTTTCCCCCCCACCCAAAGATCCAAAATAATGGGGGACAACTTCTCAAAATCAGCTAAATGTGTACACACACACACACGTACACACACACACGTACACACACGCACACGTACACACACGCACACGTACACACGCACACGTACACACGCACACGCACACACGCACACAGCTAAGCAGAAGCTCCAACTGAATCCCCCTTTACACACGGAAGGTGACTCTTCAGAACAGTCCTTTTAAAGCCTCGTGCTGTTGGCTTCAGCACCTGCCACCTACAGCTCTTCTCTCTCGCTTCTTACGTGCCTCCGTCCCCCACCCTATCCATAACGTCCATTCGGTGGGTGGCACCGAACCCATGTCACAGGAGAGAAGTGGGAAAACGACGAGTCACGTGATGAGGGGCGGGGCCAGTGTCCCACATTCCATGACGGGAAGGATCTTCACCTGGCTGGCTGTCCCAGAGCTGGCGGGTGATGTTCTGAGCCTCCCCCCCAACCTCCTCCCCGCAGGTACATTTCTCAGCTTGTTATTTGCTCAATTAAACTTCTTTAATTAAATACGGCGCTAAAATTCATGGGAGCCATGACTGGGGCAGGGGGTTTGAGGCCCTGATGTCTTAATGTTGCCGTTGCTGTTAACCCAGGCAGTCCTGAGGGGGGCTCGCCCTGTGGGGGATGGGGTCCCGTGTGTGGGGGGTGGGGGGGAAAGGACGCCAAATTCAGTCACTTCATTAGCAAGCACGTTATACAGAGGTAGACAGGATGTGTGTGCCTGGCAGTAGAACTGGGGGCGGTGACTGCATTTCCCACAGACACTTGTATTCACGTCTTTGTGGGGACCGTCCATTCATTTATGTGGGCATAGCCCTAATCTCAACAATGACAACCTTAACCCCTACACAGCCCTAACCTTAACTATAAGTAACCAAACAAAATACAAGACTTTTGTGACATTTTTTCCAGTCCCCACAACGGGAAACTCAATTTTATAAAAATCTGTGGATGCAAATCAAAAACCCAAAAATTACACGCAACACAAAAGTATTTTGTTTGAGTGTGTGTCGCATGTGTGAGTGCGAGAGTGTGTGTGTGAGTGTTTATGCTCCCTCACTCACTCTCTCTGAGATGCTGGCAGTGCAGGACCCCAGCGCAGCACCGGCCGTCTGTTCCACACGGTCCCCCCGCTGCACACACCTGCTCACACGGCAGGCCAGGGCCAGCGGGGACACACAGAGCTGAGAGGCCCCTCCCCCAGCGTGCACGCACACACACACACTCATTCTATGGGAAATACCCTAATCCCAGCAATGACAACATTAACCCTCTGGACTCTGAGGTCTCCCAGCCTGTCTGACATGCCTTGACATGTTTAAATATTTCACCTTTAGATTCTTTATTCAGCACAAACCTCCACTCAGCCCTGACCATAAGCATAAGGAACCAAACGAATCATATGACTTTAACAAGAGTCTTTTTTTACTTCAATCAGAGAGGGTTATAAACTGAAAAAATATCCCCCACAGAATAACAGCTTTATATCACATTGTGGGGACAATCCATCCATCCATCCATCCATCCATCCATCCATCCATCCATCCATCCACCCACACACACACACACACACACACACACACACACACACACACACACACGGAGGCACGCTCAGGCCACACGTCACCGTGGAGAACCTTGCCATGCATGTGTGTCTGTGGGCGCGTGTTACCTGGCGACTGCTTGGATGAAGTCCAGGGAGACTGCGCACTTGTACTTGGGAGTGTCAAGTTGGTCGTCGTGTCCCACCTGGGTGAGCAGCTGCAAAGTGACCAGGGAAGAGATCTGGAAGAACAAGGACTGCCGATCACACTCGAGTATAAAAGGGAGAAGAGAGGAAAAGAGGCGAGGGCAAGCAGGGCATCATGGGTAACGGGCAGGGCGGGCCGACATCATGCAGACTTATCGGGGTACCACCGGCTGGTCCACCAGCCAAAACAGAGAACCACTTCTGTTCTCTCATGGAAGCGGGGGGTGGGGGGCACTGCACACAGCAGAGAGACTGGGACCAAGGGCCATCGCTCTCCATTACAGAATCTAGGTCGGGAAGGGAGGGGGGGATGCGTAATTATTTTTATCATCATGAATCTCCACCTCAAGGTTGTACAGGAACCTTTGTACGCCTCAGTGTTCAGCAGCCCCGCCCCCACCACAGCCCAAAAATGGCCAGGGATGGGGGGGTGGGGAGTTTTTATTCTTCCATGCCAGGCCAGGCAGAACATGGGGTGGGGACAAAACAGGGAGGCGGGAAACCATTTCCATGACGGAGGAGTATTCAGGCACCATTCAGGAATTTCAGTAGCAGCAGCAATAGAATTCATTTTTATACAGCTTAGAGCACCTGAGACAAGCAAGTAGGCAGGCAGAGAGAGACAGTGACAGACACAGAGAGACAGGCAGGCAGAGAGAGACAGCAACAGACACAGAGAGACAGGCAGGCAGAGAGACAGCGACAGAGACAGGCAGGCAGACAGCAACAGACAGACAGGCAGGCAGACACAGTAACAGACAGACAGGCAGGCAGTAGACAGAGGCAACCTGACAACAGAAATACAAAAAAAAGCACCCTTTTAAAGCACCTTCCTGCTACGTACGGAAAGCAGAGAAGATCAAAGAGCATTAAAGGAATGGTGTGAAGGGGGAGGTGCATGCTGGGAAGGAGGGTGGGTGACACGGGGCAGCTGTCTGTGCAGAGAGACTCGTTCTGAACTGGGACTTACACAGCGCCCCCTCCCAGCCAGAACATAATCACTCCGCATGATGGAGGAAATGTTGAGAAGCAGCGGGCAATGCCAAAGACGGGCCATCGCATCGACACACACGCAACACACCCCGCAACCGGCAAAAGAGCGAGCGCGAGCAAGCGAAGCGTGGCCCAGAGCTCAGCGGCAGGAAAGCGGGAGCAAGCGAGGGGGGCGGCCGAGCCCCCAGGAAGGACCACACAAAGAGGAGCATCTCAGTCCGAGAAATAAGACACAGGAGGAGGGAGGGAAGGAGGGGGTGCGGGGGCCCGGCAGCCAGGGATGTGGCCTTGAGCGACAAGTTCAAACAAACAAAAAAAAAACCACGTCCCTCTCCTGGTTCCAGCCCCGATGCTGATCAAGGTTTCCTTCGAAGAGGCACAAAGAGCCCCCACCCCCCGCTTCTCTCCATCCCTCACAGTGCACCCCCACCCTCAAGATTCACCCCTACCTCCCAGGGATGAGGCCAGAGAGAGACAAAGTAAAATCAATTATCTCCCCCCCACCCCCAAACAGACAAACACATGTACACAGTGCGTCCGTGCCACCTGATACTAAGTGGGTGCGGGGGGCTACCCCCCCCCCCGCTGCACTGACATTCCTAATTTAATCGCTTTGTGCTGATTTGCGCAGGTCATTACTCCCGACACCGTGGTGATGGCACCGCCAATCAAAAGCGGCTGACTCCATCTGAGCTACGTCAAGCCCCGTTCCCACCCGCTGATCGAGGGGCGCAGCCATATGGATCCGGAGCCTGTAGAAGGAAACGGACCATTAAAGCCCAGACCAAACAGGTCAGAACCACATGCCTGAAGCCGGATGCACATATACACACATACGCACGCCGATTAGCAGTTGCCCAACTGAAAAGCACCCTGCCACCCAAGACAGGCGACGCTCACCCGTCAGCGAGGCGCAGAGGAGGTCACGACCCGTGACCTTAATCACGCGGGTCAGTCGCTGTGGGGGCCGTTCCCACATCCCACTGGGAAGCACTTAATTTGCACGGCTCACACGCTGACGGCAGAGTCAATGTGAGCAGAGGCTTCTGTTCATTATATTCGTCCCTCTGGGACAGTGGGCCGCTCTCTGCCAAGTGCCCTGCCAGTGATGCCACGCCCCCCCTCAGCACCCCCAACCTTACCCGTCTGTCCAACACGGGAACATGCCGCGCTTGAGGATCACGTGACAGGTTACAATCGGGGTCAGACGATGCAGCATGGTGATAACAGGCAGTCATCCCCGTCGTGGCCTGGGGGGGGTGTACAGCTCAGCCCCCAGCCCACCCGTTCTCGGCCCCACACCCTCCCAGAGCCCCCCGCTCCAATACTCCATTCATCCAGCCTTCCACATAGGTCAGCCCCTTTAATCGCCTGTCACTCACTCACCCCTTGATGCCTATTGACTCTTCATGCCACTGACTATCTTTGTTCATGACCCCCAGCCCCCCCCCCAATGCCCTCACAGCATTCCTCCCTCCATTATCTCCACCTGATCACCCCAGGAACCCAGCCGCCCTCATACATGACTGCAGAGCACCAGTCCCATTCCTCAGAGAGCCTCGACCTGCATACCACACACACGTTTGTAGGGACTGTGGGCAACCTAAACTCATACCCAGCCCTAACCATAACCATAAGTAACCAAACAAAAATTTCAAAAATTTAATCAAAAAGTGGTCCCCACATTGAGTGAGCCAGCACGGATACCCGGACGGACTCTCACACGCACGGACACCCGGACGGACTCTCACACGCACGGACTCAGGCATGCACTTATTTGGGGGGGGGGGACCAGGCCTGAATAATCCATCACACGCACACACTGCCTCCCCTCTCTGATGGCCATCCCAAAGAGAGACACACCACAAGCTTTGTCTGCAGTTCCACATCAGCCACAAGGGGGCAGGTTTCGGAGCCTCAGGTGGTCCTGGGTGGGGTGGGGGTGTATCACAGATGAGCTGTGGCTCCCGCAGGCAAGCGGCCCCCATGAACATGATTAACACAGATGGAGACGGGGCCCCGCTTACAGAGAGACATAAAGCACGACTCAGATACTAAATCAAGGTCACCTCTGCAGATCAGGCAAGACTGTAAACCACTCCCATTTAGCAGCTCACTAACGGAATGGCAGCAGTGCCCAGGTGGCCGGCCCTGCCTCCACCCAGCCACGCTCACCCCGCTGTGAACATGATGCTGGCTGTCTAACGTGGCCGTCTACAGCACCTGCAAACCATACTATAAGCTAAAGACTCTGCGGGGGCACAGTAGTGTTACAGAGGGCCAGCTATCTGACCCACAATTACGTATCGGCATAATCAGACATGAGCAACAAGCCTGCCATTAATTAAGCATCTTAATAAGCTATGCCCTCTGCAGATAGAGATATAGACAGACAGACAGGCAGATGCTCAAAAAGAATTAACAGGCCCCGGTAACAGGAACGACACACCCACCCATGGCACCAAAGCTGGTCACAGCGGCCCTTAGGCATCCCCGTGCTCTAAGGGCACCTAGACTAACATCTAGCCAGCAGATCTTTGCCAATCAGAGAGAATCACTCCCAGAGAAACCACATGCAGAGACAGTCCTGGGAGAACAATCCACCTGCTCCCACTCCTCTCAGTTGGGAGATGAAAGTTCCTCACGCCCCCCCCCCCCCCAAACTTTCCCAGCTGATCAACTAAACAGAGGCTATCAATTCCCCCACCCCACCTGCCCCGCACACAAGGTCATGGGGTCAGTGGCCTTCACCACCAACTACAAATCAATGACCTATTAAAACTTCATAGGAACGCCGGAGGGTGTGTGGGGGGGGGGCGGGGGATGGCAAATGATGATTTAATGGAGACTCAGCAGAATCAACAACCAGATATGGCGTTCCTCTGCTCCACTATCGACCAGCGCACCACCCCAGCAACCAGCACGTAACCTCTGGCCCATACCAGCATGTACCAGACCGCAGTGACCCCGGTCAACGCCGCCCCGGCCCGATTAACGGCCATCCCATCCCACAACTCACGCGTCGTCACAAAGCCTGCTCCCCTCATCACATTAGGGCTTTTATTAACGTAATCCGGTGTGGAAGCGATTCTCCATGCGCCGATTTACAGGACTGTCAGTTATACCCCGTTAAATCTGCCGGGACCCCGAGAAGCCATTTTGTGGAAGCTGCAGCTCCCTTTAAACCAATTTAAAGCAGACTGATGCCTCGCCAGCCACCAACACCTATCCATAGCAGCCAGCTAATAAATGGGCACATAAATATATATGACAAGTCACAGGCATTTATGTGAGGACAGACAAAGGCCCCCAGCCCCCCAAGGCAGTGCTGCTCTCCCCTCAGATGCACCCTCCCCCCCCCCAGTAGATACAGGGCTTATAGACCTGGGGGGCAGGATGCAATGATGAACAATGCTGGTTTCTTAACACACACAGTGCACACACACACACACACACACACACACACAGCTGGCTGTTCCATTACTACTAAGACCAGCTAGCAGCTTGCTACTTATGCCCGTGGTCTATGGTTGCAGAACATTCCAGAAGCCCTTAAAAAACGAACCAGCGTAAAGGTCCAGATGATCTCCATGTAGTGCAGAGGTCCCACCCTCAGCGTGGTGGCCACCACCTCCCTCCACATAACCCAGAGTGTCCCCATCTACTCACTCCCAGCCTGTCCAGTCCATTTCCCTTGCCCCCCCCCCCCTTGGCCCAGATGGCGCCCCAGGATGCCTCCACGCTTCCCTGGCGGCTGGTCCCGGCACACAGCGCCCCCCTCCCAGTCCGGGCCAGCCACCTCGACTAGGGATACATATTTCATGCAGAGCATTAAAAATTCAGCAGGTCTGCTCCGCGTATTTATACCGAAAGCCAGTGAAAGAGAAACAGGCTCAATAATGGATGAGCGAGTGGAGAGGCGAAAGGCGGACCCCCAAGGCACGGCGCGGCGGCCAGTTAGCCGCTCCCATCACCAGACGCTGGGCCAGGCACTCGGCCCCCTGCTGGGCCCTCCCGACCGCTGGCAAGAGCTGCAGGCAGCTTTGTGAAAGGAAGGAGACGACAGGGGCTCGACGGCCCAGCCTGCTCCCACCCACCCACCGCACAGCAGGACCATCTCGGCCACGCGGCTTTGACACGCCCCGGGATGCGCACAGCAACAGAAACCAGCACAGTCCCCCTCCCCACGCGATTATTCATCTTCAGAGACACCGTCTCTGGCGTTACCATGAACTCCTGCAAATTCTTGTATACATTTATGCATGATGCGAACGTACGAACTGAAATCTGTCAAACAGGAATGCAGAGAACAACAGAATGGCTTGGAGGCAACAGCACTCAGGAGATCAGTTTGTGAGTCCCAGCTAATAAGGCTGAACACTGCCACCTAGTGTCCAGAAAAGAGCACTACATCACAGCAGCACCTGCACCATCAGGAGCAAGATCCACAGAGCGTGAGCAAGTTCAGAGCATCGGAACAGAATGGGTGGGCAGATTCTCCAGATTTCAGGGGACGCCAACGTGACTGAATGACATCTAACTCAGAGATCTCGAAGAGGCCAGTAAACCCACTTAGATTTGACTTCACACAAGACCAACAGCCAAACGCACCCAACCAGGAACCTTAAAAATGAACTGCTGAGATTCACGACTGTTTTGGCCACAAATGAAGGCTACACCCCAATTACCTGCTTAATTTGTTCACTGACTAGCTTTGATGAGACAAATGTCCCACCCCTGGGGAGGAAGCAGGGGTAACCCCTCGCCCTCCCGTGCTGGTGGTCTGAGGACCATCTGATGTTCACGTGGGCTACGATTCAGGGTGGGATTTGGATTTCCGAGCTGGACATCCGACCAGAGTAACCATCGAGGGTCCCAATGACACTCTTAGCTTCCAAGTGTGTGCCATGCCATCCCATCACAAAGGCACTAGTCCTTAAAATGCATCAGTCATGTTGCTACTCGCCTCTACAAAGGCTTACACTGAGCTCTTCGAAGTGACATTTTGCTTTCCATCTTTATCACAAGCCGACAGCGCAGATTCAGAATGCATATTGAAATGCTTCTCCACAGACATCACATGCAACTTCAGACAGTTTCCAGCCCCTTGTTTTGTGAACTTGTGCTGCCCCCCAGTGGACACAAACCACAGCACGTCTTTCCCAAGACTTAAATGATATGTTCTCCAGGTTACTGGATCAATTAAGAGCTGGATACGGATTGGACGTGTCAAGTCCGGCATTCACTAGAAAGTTCCAGAATTAAAATGAAATCAGACCTGGGAGAAGATGCTGGCCGTGGGAGCGACTCGACTGTCCACCACGCTGTAGAAGATAGCCAGCAGGCGGTCCAGGGGAAACTGTTTGGGCCCCAGGAGGTGGTTACTGGTCTGAAAGGGAGAGTAACAGGATTAAACCAGAGGCTCCTCACAGGTCATCTGTCTAAAGACGGGACTCACTCACTTTCTCATGTTTCTTCAAAAAACTGGTCTTCTTAATTTTCCCATGATGCTGTGAAGGAAATGAGAGCGTTTGTCCTCTAACATGGAGCACTCCTGCGCCCCGGAAGGCCCCGCCGGAGCACTCCCCCAACTGAGGCTCACCTTGAGGAAGAAGCGGCGGTCGGTGCGAGCTGGGTTGTAGGAGGCCAGGTAGGCGGCTATCAGCAGGAACTTGGAGTAATACGGGAGCTCCACATGAGCGTAGGCGGACAGGCCTGGGGGGAGCGAAGGTGAACACACTCACACCAGCACAGGACGAGCTGAACACTTATACATCATAGAATCTGCAGACCACATGTTTAGTCTGATTTATGTACATGCATATAGTAAAGTTTAATTGATACATTATAGATGGTAAGACATTACCAACATTAAATACGGTAATAAAGTACATTATACAGTATTATACAGCTCTACTCTCAAATAAAAGGGATTCTGATGTTTCAGCCTAATTCTCAAGAGATACAGTGAAAACACGTCATGTATCAAGGGATGACAGAGCAACAAAAAACAGGCATTTATACATCCAGCACAGGACGAGGGAACTATGAAAAAGTTAAACATTTTACTTTTTTCTCGGACTGAGGTAAACCGTGGATACAGGGGAACTACAGTAACTCATTGCCGTGATATATTATAACACGACCATGATATACATAATTATCATTACGTCTTGAGCGAGGCTCTGTGTGCCACTGACTGCGTAAAAGCCATATAGATTAAATAAGTTTAGCTATAGCTAACACTACATTGTGGCCACTGAACATTAGCACAGCTTTAGTTATGAGGGCTTATTTAGGAATTTGGCAAGTCAGGATATAATAAAGTGCCAGGTGAGGAGACAAAACGCAATTTTAAATGAATTCAAATCAACTATGCGAGATCCATCTGTTGTGACTTAGTTTGCAATGTAACCAATCAGATGTCAGGATTTTTTAGACCCCGCCCACTGAGTTTGATGGGTGACTGACAATTTGAATGGTTGCTGGTATCATTTAAATTATTTAATCATATAAATAGCAATTTAAAATGACTTTAAATAAATATGACTTTGCAACATAATTCAATTTTATTTAACCCAATATGTTCAAATAGCATTTTCATCTGACTGGTAAGGGGTGCAAATCGCAGCCCCTGTATCACACAGAGACCCCGGAGAGCCGTTTGCATCCCGCGGGGAACCAGCATACCTCTCAGGCTCTGCGTCTCACCGGCCTGCTTCAGCTGCTCCTCCCACTGAGAGCTGGAGGGATAATCGGCAGTCAGGCCAGGCACGAGGGCAGGGGCAGGCACGTCCACGCATACGCACCAAGGCTCAGGACTGCCCCCACCTGGACACCTCCCTCAGGTACACGGTCTGCATGGCCTTCTTCAGATGCGGCTCAATGTTCCTCCACAGCTTGTGGCTGTCGCTCTCCTCCGCTGAACAATATGAACAAACATTAACTGAACATACCACCAAACGGGTTCGCTTTAGTCCCCAGGGCTTAGCAGGGCTTAGTGAATGAGGGCCAAAGGAGAACGGGGGGAGGGGCATCACAGGGTGCGAGCCCAAGCTAATAGGGCCATTTCCTTAGGGGGGCCGCTATCGTTGGGTCGCTTCTCCTCACCTTCTCCTTTCTCCAGAGGCTCGCAGAACTTCAGGAAGTTGAGTGCCGCCTGTTTGAGGGGGGACAGATGAGAGGGGAAAAAAAAATAAAATCTGAGCCACGCGGGACAGGAGGAGGGTGCCGGTTTCAGTTGTTTACGGCCTCCCTCGTCGCACACAGGGGGAGACGGAAACCCCAAAACACAGGCTAGTGGATGGGTCACGTTACAGACAACCACAGGTCATTTTACCACAAAACACACTGATGTTTAGATTTTAAAGGTGTGGACACAGCTGCCCACAGAAAGGGTTATTTGTACCATTCTCTACATTTCACAATAATTATAAAGACATCACAACTAAAAAAGCAACACGTATGGAATTGCGCACTGACCAAAAAAAGTCTAATTTGTTGGGGGGGGGGGGGGGGCAGCTCTATGGGTTGGGACTCAGAAGGTTGCAAATTCCCCTGGGTCAGCAGAGTGATCCCACCATTGGGCCCTTGAACAAGACCCTTAACCCCAATTGCCCCAGGGACTGGCTGAACATAGTCTCCAGATTCATGAGGGGGTCTCCTGGGATGCTTTTCCAGCTGTCCTAAAGGAGGTCCCACACACATGCTGAGCTCCTCACTGTTTTCCCTCACTGTCTGGTCAAACTCCCCTGAAATCATCTTTATTGCGTTTAGGTCAGGTGGCCAGGTCATGTGACACGACGCGCCATCACTCTCCTTTGTAGGCAACTCAGCGTGTCCAAACTTGACTAGCACTATTTGACAGATTATTTTGTCCAAAGTGACACAATGGAGAAAGCTGGGTCACACAGACCCTGGAGTGCCTGGAGGCAAAGGGCCTCACTGAGGGGCCAAGAAATCAATCTAATGACCGCAGAATTCAAACCACCTGATCACAGGCACAGACGCCTAATCCACAGAGCAAAACACCTCCTCCCCACATACCACAATGGACGTATTTACCGGCACGGGAATGACAGCTCTGCTCTCCGAGCTTGCATGTGTCTGTGTAAGTGGCTCGCTTACCAGGTGCCGGAGCTCCCTCAAGTCCCTGCAGACAGAGAAGAAGACACCCAGCAGGATGTTGATGTAGGAGGCGTAAAGCTCTGTGGAGTAGCTGGGGTGGCTGTCCTGGGCCAGGATCAGCTGCAGTTCCACTGAGGGGGGGGGGGGGGGGGGGTGGGGGGGATGCGGGGTTATCATGGCAACAGAGCGGGGGGGGACCCAGGCCGGGTTCGGGTTCGAGGACAGAACCCCGTGTAAGCCCAGCA
>JAAGVU020000001.1:2480323-2495623 GCA_011763525.2 Mormyrus iriodes
CACTGCCAGAGGTGGCGGCGTGGGGGGGCGGGGTCTGGGCGGCGGGCCGCGGGGGGGGGGGGGGGGGGGGGGGGGGGGGGGGGGGGGGGGTGGGGGGGGGGTTGAGGGAGATGCGTGGTTACCATGGCAACACAGCGGTGCGGAACCCAGGCCGGTTTACGGTCTGAGCACAGGACCCCATGTAAGCCCAGCAACAGCCCCATTCTCAGAAAACAGGAATGCTGCTGCCACGGCAACGGGCTAGACCCCGGCAGGATGGCCGAGGGCGTCCAAGAAAACCAGCAGCATCCGTCTGGCAGAGGAGACCCCCCCACATATCTAGACAAGCTGGAATGAAGCGGATCCATCAAGTTTGCCTTGCTCTGAAGGAGGAGGCTCAAGGATGGACAGGGCCCACCAACAAAATGATGATGATTACCATGGTATCAAACAAGTCACTCCCCGCCCCCCCCCACCTTTACTGTAGTCAGGGAAGTGCAGCAGCAGCGGCTCAAAGCAGCCAGTGCTGGGCCTGAACTTGTCCCACACAATCTCACTGAGCAGGATCACGGTCACGTTATCCTCAACCTGCAGGGGGCGACAGAGATGCATCATGCCATCACAGCCTAGCCACCTCCATCCAAAGGTCAATAGCTCACTTGGTTTTATCTACTACTGACTTAAGTAATCTAACCACAACATCGCCATTGCTCATCCAGGGAGGGCCTTCATCCCCCCCAACCTGCTCCTGTGTTCTGGAGCAGGCTCCCCTTGTGGTCTCCTTCACAAATCTAGATGATTGACACATGTCAAAGGAGTCTCACGGGTTTTTTTGGTACCAAAGAAAAACACACACAAACGCGCGCGCGCGCACACACACTAGAACTCCAAATACCTTCACACACCACATCATGATACTCCTGCACTCAGCTCCATACTCCAGACGGCCCATTAAAAATGGACCAGAACAGCCTGCGAGAGTCACATGAGCGGCACTGCTGATTAAACAGGAAAAACTTACATAACTGCATTTCCGGCCAGCTCTCTAGACCACAGGTATTAAAAATGATAAAGACTGCACACTCTGCGATCACTGCCACCCTCCACAGCTCCCACGCTGGGGGGGCGGGGGTATTACCAATCCAGATGGTGGCTTTTAGATAATTTTTTGTCTCTCCTCTTCCAGGTTACCTGCCCTCGGACAGCAGAGCAGCCCATCGTCGTGCTGCCGTGGTATTCTGAGTTAATTACAGTAATTGAATTAAAAAGTGATCATTAGTCATCGTCGCTGGGCGGCTGAAATGCACGTCGCTGAAGAGGAGAGAGCTGGCAGTGCCAGAGTGCAGAGATAAATTTAGCCCTGTTTTTAATGTGCTAAAAGGCATCAGCCTCGCATACAAATTCTGAGTATAAAGCAACTAGGGTCGCTGGGCTGGTGTCAGCCGTGGCCAGAGACACTCACACTCCATTCACCATCTCCGTAAGCAGCTCCATCAGAGTCTGCCTGCGCCTTGCACCCACCCGCCACCCAGGGGAGTGTCCAGTGGTTCTTACCAGTTCCTGTAAGCGCAGAAAGCCAGGCAGAAGATTGGCACTCATGTCCCGTAGAACCTCTGCCCGGTCCAAGACCTAATCTCAGACACATATATGGTTAAATTTATGTAGTTATATAACAGAAGGGTTTATTTCATTGCCTGTCCTGTGCAGGGATGCAGGGGCCCAAAGACAATCCTAAAAAATAAGGGCAAAGGTAGGGAATAACCCAGAATGGGGCGCCAACCCACAGGAACACACATTCACACCCATGGGCAATTTGGCAACTCCAATCCACATATAGAAAGTTTTTGGGATGGGGGGGGCGGTAACAAAGAACCCAGAGGAAACCCATAACATGAGGAGAACGCACATATACATACAGTTTGGGTAGGGGATTGAACCCCAGCTTGCAATAAACACAGTGC
Organism: Mormyrus iriodes; assembly: GCA_011763525.2. Taxonomy (NCBI): domain Eukaryota; kingdom Metazoa; phylum Chordata; class Actinopteri; order Osteoglossiformes; family Mormyridae; genus Mormyrus; species Mormyrus iriodes. The sequence continues at coordinate 2,482,264 of JAAGVU020000001.1, forward strand.
CATCAAGTCGCCCCTGAACCTCACTTAAATATTCAGTGCCAAATAAAGCGAGGCTTTGTGGAGTGAGAGAGATGTGCTGGTGATGTGCAGCCCATTCAAAGAGCACCACGCAACATCACCGGAAGGGCACGGCAGCCGGAACCAGGCACGGACTACGCTGTAATGCGGTCACCGCGAAAACCGCACGACTGTCGTGCGAAACGGCCACATATCTGAAAGGCAAGCTGGGCCCGAAAGGGAAGCGGTGGGCGGCGGGTCTGGGCGCACTCACGATGTATCGCGTGTGCTTGGCCGAATCCTCCGCGCACAGCTGCCGATACAGGCGCACAAAATCAGACAGGGAGGGGCTGTGAGGTAGAACCATGGTGGACGGGCCGAAGAGGGAGCCCAGCACCTGCTCGAAGAGCAGGCCTGGAGACAGGCACTCGACACAGCTCACCACCACATGGGGCATCTGTGCAGGGGTCAGACGGGAATTAGAGAAACCACCAAAACAGGCTTAAGGAAGCAGGCAGGCTTCTTCATATATTCAACATTACTTGACACACTAAGACCCATCAAATACACCAGACACTTGCAGAACGGCTGAAAAGAGTCATACTGCTAAAAATGTCACCTTCCAAGATTCAGCAGCGCTGTCAGAAGCTGCCAGGGCATCTGGAGCTCAAGCGCACCTCACCTGCAGCTCCCCCAGCAGGGTGAGCGTCACGTGACTCTTCCCCATGGCTCGGTGACCGTAGATAAAGATAGACGGGTAGGTATAATGATCTGGCTGTGAAGGAACGAGATCGCTTTTTTACTACAAGCATGCCAAGCCTTCAGTGCACACCGAAGTTTCCGTATATTTTAGCACAATATTTCTGCGACACACTGTAGCGCGTGACCCGTGCGCGTTCCCGCCGGGACAGGCGCCACGACAGAGACCCTGGCCGGGCACGCCATTAATGAAAACAGAGGGATGGGTGAAACCATGCGCGAAATTACTGAATCATTTTATTTATGTTGCTGTACAAGGCGCAGTCATTTATGCAGCGCGATCTGCGATGATATTGCGACCTCACCTCTCCGAAGAGCGCCAGCAGCGCGGCGGCCTGCGCTTCTCTGCAGGGCACCTTCTCCGACACCAGGCGCAGCTGCGCCTCCGAGTAACCCGGCTGCTGAAGCTCCACGGGCATCCTGAGGTAAAATACCAAGTTTTATAGAACCCAAAAAACGTGGCGGAAGGATAGGAGCATATACTAGCATCCCCTAAACACACTGGGAATGCAAGCAAAACGTTAAATATCTCCCGTGGGATCTTGGTTCAAGGACTAAATTACTATGCAACATAACCATATCATGGAGGAACGACCCGACAGGACACATTTTACAACTTTCACACCGCTCATATTTTGTCTTTTAGTCTGACGCTAACATAGTTACGCGCCAACAGTAATGCTGAATATTTCTTTATAATGTCTTGAGCATAAGCGCATTTAATAACCTTAGTTTAATGTTTATCTTTCAACGGAGAACAAAATATTATACATACTTCTCGGCGCACGAGAGCGGTCCTTGCCGATTTCGCGCGATTTAATACCTTCGTCACCATCTACTTCCTACTTTCTGGCCAATCACAGCCTTCCTCTGCCGTGTCAACAACCACTTCCTACTTTTTAACCTATCACAACTCTATTCTATTAATGAATTCTGGGAGTTGAAGTCGAAACCTTCCTTGGCCGTGGGCAAAAAAAGTATCAAGTTGGTGTATCGCTATATAAAATAAACGGTTTGTGTATTTCTTAAAATTACCCATATTAAAACCCGATTGGTTCTGTTTTTATAAAGTACATAAGCAAAAGCTTGAAATGGCTTAGCTTTTAGCTAATTTAAAAAGAATAAGCAGTTGGCCAAAAGCCCACTAACGTAAAATATTTATCCAGAACGTCATAACTCCTCTCAAAGTCCGGAACCTAATGGTCTTCAACTTTATTAGCCGCAATCAGCTCCGTCCCCAGGGGGAAAGGAATATGTTTTCCTGGGCTCTGGACTGGAGGGACCCCAAAATTAAAGATTTGGCTTAAGTTATAAAATAAATGTTGTACTGGTCTTTACTTCTGTTACAGTCTCTTTGTGTGTGTGTGCGTGCGTGTGTGTTTCTACGTTATTAGGGTAAAATCTACCGAGACCCCTGTTGGACAGAACCAGACGAGCAGGCCCTAGGCGACATTTTATCAAAGGGCCCAGAATTTCTAGCTAAGCCCCTGGCCGCAAAGCTAGATAAAATAGGCCTAATTACATTTTGTCTGAGAAATGGATGGATGGACCGATGAATGCATGGCTGGGCAGATGGTAGAAGTATAGGTTCTGAGGTTTGCGATTTATATTGGGACTAAATCAACAAAAGTAATGCTAGGAAAAATACACTGGGTAATCTTTCTTCACAATATATGCTGATCTACGGCGGCGGCCCCCAGATAGAGCTCACGCCCGCCCGTCCAGCGTGCTCAGCCCGCGATAGACGGTGATAAAACGCTGTAAAACAGCTGTGTGTGTGTGGTGTTAGCTCAATCGGAGGAAAAGTGCTGTTGAAAGGCAAATATATTTCTCTTTCTCTTTGATCATTTGGTCTTAGTAATGCCGCGGGCATTTAAAAACTGACGAAAAGTATTTAGTCTGTAGTATGATTTTGTCGCCTAGTGAATTGTTATGGGACTGGCCTATATCTGATGTTCTGCCGGCCCACCTACGCTGTGATTGCTGGCTCCGGCATTGATGCTGACATAATTGTGGCCAATGAGCAATTAGCGTGTACTTAGACCTGCATTGTCAAAAAATTACTGTATAAGATGGATGTATTTGTTAAATATTAAATAAATATTGTTATATATTGTACCTGTAATCCTGTGTAAAAGGTTCCTTTGTAGAATTGAATAACATGAATATTCCTCTCTAATAACTTTAGATTTCGGTTGCTTTGTACAAAGTATGATGATACCAAGACTGTTGTAATGACGTGCAAGTGAATTTTAACCCGCCATCTGTGATTGAAGGTTCTACGTCTATCAGTTACAGGTTTTAATAAGCTTATTGCCTTCTTAAAGACGAGAAAAGGCTGATTGTGAATAATTAACCGCGGGAAATATTACATATTATCAGTGATATGTAACCCACGCAATGAAAGGACTACAATGGTTATTGTAGTGGTGCTGCCTCTCCCTGCGGACTGACACCTGTCACAGGGGTGCATCCCCCCCCCCTTCACGCTGCAGGTGACGTCACTCTCGGCCAGCAGTAGATGCACGCAGCATGACACACGCATATGCACTCGGGCACGCACCGATGGGGGGAAAGCGGGCAGAAAGCGGCCGCCTTGCCGCCGGACCTGAGCGCTGACAGCTGGCACATTAGCTCTGTGCCGAAATCACCTTCACAACAAGTGACTGCTTCGACTTGGAGACCCGCAGCTCCCGGCAGCTTCAGTTAGAACCCTACCGGAATTTTAATCTCAGAATCTTTATTTTAATAAGTCAAAGCTTGCGCACTGTCGCCGTATCCTGCCTCATTTGCCAGGCGTGTGGAAGCAGAATAAGAAATTAGGGTCTGACGATCCGCTGGTCCAGCAGGACCGTAATGCAGAACCGTAATGACTGCCTGCAATACAGGTATTTTTAGGGAGAAAAAAATGCACGCATGGGTATAATGTAGGCAGATCAAACACCAGAGCACACCGTCAGCAATGACCTAAAACACAGACTTCATTTGCAGTTATTTATTCGCTCGCGTTTAGCTCATCACGGACATTATCTCCGGACTGCATCTGATGCTGAGACGGATTTTTCTGGGAGCGATTGATCGCCGTGTTGGGGCGCCTGCCTGACCATCCCGTAGCGATAGTTTCGCGTCGTCTTCGCGGTGCACCGCCTGGTTTTGATTTGGGGGAAGCCGGTGCAGATCGTGACGGTCGCCCGGGATCCGCGAGTTCCCCTGTCGGTGATGCGCGCATCACGTCCGCCGCGCCGTGCGGACCGGGGTGCGAGTGCCGCGGCAGAGGCGGGTCGCACCTGCTGTCTCAGCTGAGCTCGGCTGCTGAGCATGTTAGACGGATAGGGGTGCATACAAAAGGGAGAAGCGCGTAGGGCTGAATCGGTGCACGGTGCTGCGTCTGTTTTTCTCGCTCCGGCTCAGCTCTCCCCTGGCGAGCGTCTCCAGATGCTGTCGGTGCGCTTCCGTCCGCGGCTGAGCGCCGATCGAATCCCGTGACGGGCGGACCGCGACTCCGCGCTGCCAGCGTCCTGTCACAGATCCAGCGCAGACTGAGGCATGGTCCCCGGCACTCCCGCAGCCATGCTACCGGCCTCGGAAGCTGCCAAGATTTACCAGACCAACTATGTCCGCAACTCTCGAGCCATCGGGGTCCTCTGGGCCATTTTCACCATCCTCTTCGCCATCGTCAATGTGGTGTGTTTCATTCAGCCCTACTGGATCGGCGACGGCGTGGACACGCCGCAAGCCGGCTACTTTGGTCTTTTCCATTACTGCATCGGAAACGGGCTGTCCCGGGAGCTGACGTGTCAAGGGAGCTTCACCGAGTTCAGCTCCATCCCGTCCGGCGCCTTCAAGGCCGCGTCCTTCTTCATCGGCATGGCCATGGTGCTGGTCATCACCTGCATCGTCAGCTTTGCCCTTTTCTTCTTCTGTAGTACGGCCACCGTCTATAAGATCTGCGGCTGGATGCAGCTTGCCTCTGGTAAGTTGTCTGGTCTTTTTCTGGTATTAAACGGGGTCTTTACGACCAGGTGATTCGTCAAAATCCACTTGTCCGGCAGAAGGAAGTGTGTAAAAAATAAAAGAACTTTGTTAAGGATACAATAATGTTTCCTTTCTTTTTTTACAAAAAGACACTTATTTATCTGAGTTTTTTTTACATTTTCAGATTTATTCTTGCTTTTCTCGTAATTCTAATTCCCATGGGAGCGATAACTATGTAAAATGAAGAACGAAATGCACAAAATATGCAGTCACCTAATAATCACGATTGGAAGCAGGACTGTGTCTCCTCTAACACGGTCTGGGATGGTCAGTTAACGGTGACAGAAGTTGAAATTTGTTATATGCATAATTTCAGCGCATCGCAAACAATATGCGTTACGGAAGACGGCTGACAAGCGAGGCATATGATGAAATCTACATCACTATCAACTGGCTGCTTCAATATTATTTTTTTACATGCCTCGCTGCCGTCAAATTGCAAAAGAGCATTAACGGGTATTCAAGGTTATGTCCCGCGCGCGTTTTAAGGGACGCAAACAAACAGGGAAAATCAATATTTGAATTAGGAGAGGCAAGGTCAGGAGCGTCACAGCCAGCATGTAGTTCTACCATTTAATGTGTTGTACAATACTGCATTCGCAAATACTGGCCGGAATTTCCAAACAACCCTGTAGTTTACACAAATAAATAGGTTTTTCATGGAATATTCCACAGTTGCGGAAATTCCCCTGTTACATTTTTTATTATTATTAATATTTGAGATGAACGTTTTTTTCAGCATACGAAATCCCTTGAACTCCGAGTAATTTATGGAGAAATTAGATTAACATATTTTACTTCATTACCCTTTGTTGGAGACCCACAAAATATTTTTAAAATCTGGGCCCATGGCAAAGTACCGTAACTTCATAGAGTTTTTTTTTATATAAATGTAAGCAAATTCCCTTACAGGAAAGAAATGAAACTGGACCAGAGATACCGTAAGCTTCCTCAAACTTTGAAATTACTTCAGTGCCTGTGAATGGTTCCCCATGTGTTGGTTTTTGTGACCGGACTTTCTCTTCGGCTAATAAAGATCAGGAAACAGCAAGCTGCTTTGGAGATACTCACAGGGCAGCCAGCGATAGACAGATGGGATGTTTCTACGCCTTGTGTGGACGTTTCACCTGCCAATTGGTTTTGTTCTTCACAATCAGTATAACTTCTGCTGTCTTCACCGCTGGTGTGCTTTTCGGCTCTAAGAGGTGAACTCGGCACACAGACACGCTCGGCATGGGCTGTGCCTGCAGATTTCGGTGACTCTGGGCCGCCCTTGGCCGCCGATCCCATATCGACTCAAGGACGCAGTTTTGGACCTCTCCCGTGGGCATCTTGGGACCAGCACTTGGCTCCCTGTTTTATGGACCCTGTCCAAAAACCCTTAATTTGTCACTCCCCTGCTGTGCCCACCACACCCGTCTTGTGTTCCCGTTCGCTCTCTCTCCCTCTGTCTCTCCATCCCTCCCACCTTCATGGACGGGTGGCACGCTGAGGCTGACTCCTGTTCCTAGGACTGTTCTTTTATTAAAAACCAAAATCAGTCCAGATCATCCATATGGAAGCACATTAGTAACAGAGTTGACCAGGTTTTATCAGGTCTGGCTGAGACACTGAAATCATGTCCCTGAAAGAGACAGGTGGGACTGTGGATCTTGGACATGAGCACAGGTTAGCTGATTGGCACTTTCGCTATAAAATGATAATTCCTTAGACCGTTGAGGTTACTGATTGCTGCTATGGCATGTTAAGAAAAGGCCCTGTGACTGGCCTTGGCCTCTGAGGTCAAACCGATTTGCTTTGATGATTGAGGGGCGTTTAGCTCATTGCATGCCAGCTTGTAAGGCACCTGAGTAGGCTGTGCTGCAAAACGGTGAAAGCAGCCTGACAGTTTACTGAGGGAGGAACCACCAAAAGATGTATAATGGGATGATTTTCAAAGAAAATGTTAGCGTTCCCAGTGGCCAGACACGTACCCGGAGGAGTCCACGGGGCTCCACGGTGCTCGGAGCACATCAGCCTCATCCCCTCCTCCTTCCAGGGTTATCACAGCTGAATAACGTCCTTGGGCAGACCTTCTGTAGCAGCAAGATGGGTGTGACTCTGCCCAGATATGGCTCCCGGGTCCCCCTCCCCCCGCCTGCAAAAGCTGGGACAGACTAGCTTATTGTCACGTTACCCCGCAGTACCCTGGAATATGGAAGTGGCCACGCTCCAATTCCCCTGACCAAAGCAACATGGACTCTCTGTCTCTTTAAGCGGAGCAGACAGACCCTCCCAGGGGGAGCAGGCTGTGAGGTGAATGGTAACCAGCCCCGCATTTCTGAGCTTCACTCTGCCTTTGGCAGCTGAGTGCACTCGGGGTCTGGATCTAATGTAGACCATCACCACACAGACCCCTGCCCTTCTCAGTTGCCTCCTCATCAATGAAGTAAATTGGCGTTCAGTGGTGGTTCCCCACTCTGGGCATCAGCACCTCTTGCATAAATCTGTATCCTATGTTTTTTTGACAGCAACGTATTCCATTTCCATTTAAGAACATCCGGGCTTCCAGCCTCATCCGATATCACCAGGCGGAACGCGAAATGGGCCCCAATTGGCCGCCAGCGCAATATCGATCCAGGAAGCTCTCCTCAGGATGTCATGCGCCGCTAACCGGAAAATGGGGGGGGGGGGGCACATCCGTGGCCTCTTGCTGGTGTGCATGAGAAGACTGCAGCAGCTGGACAGGTGGTGGGCCATTTGTCGTTCTGCCGGGCGGATCGTGCTTATCATGTGCACGCATCGTGCATGGATTGTGTAGCATGTGTGTGTGTACCGTGCACAGATCGTGTAGACTGCATCACAGACCATGTGTGTCAGAGCTCCTCACAGCTGCACCGCTCAGAGAGTCAGACTCCTTCAAAATGGAGGCAGGCAGAATGGGGAGACATGGTGACATCACACAGATGCCCGTCATCTGCGGGGGGGGGAGGCTGGGGAGCTTGCAGGGCGGACCGCGCGGGATACGGGGGGGTGGGGGGGGCGGGGGTGTCAGGGCGACAGCAGGAGTGGAGGGAGTGACAAGGGTGAGAAAGAGGCGTGGAGGGTGATTTTTATGAAAATGAGCATGTTCTCTGATGTTTAGTACCGAGGGAGCTGTAGTTTGCAGTGCTCCTCAGAGCATCTGTAGCCGTTTGTGGACACACACATACATACACACGCACACACAGGACAGTACCCTCGCCAGCCACCCCTCGAAGCTCTATCCACATAAGCAGGTCTTCAGGGGTCCAGGACGTTCCGAGGGGTACTCAAAGGGTCTTATCTGGACATTGAATCCTTTAGAGAGCTCCGGTCAGGTCGAGTCGACGTGTTTTTGGGAGTATGTATGGGTTCATAGATCAGCGGAAATGGCGAGGGGCATCATCAAGAGCATTTGGGCTGCAGCAGGTCCTGCTGCTCACCCAGTAGGATTGAAATAACCCCTTTTTAGACCCCGCCCCCCCAGACCAGAACATCCTACAAGTCAGTCACACCACGTGAGGCATCTTTTTCAAGTAACCGTAATATAAACATGCACAATGACATACATCTCCTGCCCTCGTTAGTTGTACATAGAGTACGTCCCCATTAATTTTCAGTATGACCCGCGGGTGTGTCAGCAAGTTCTTGGGCAACGTGAGCAAGACTCCAGAGTGATGAACTTGTTTTTTATGGCACTGTCATAGAGACACGCAAACATAAAGAGGTGTAAAAACTGGGTGGCGTGCCGTCCTCTGCTTCTCACCGTGAGACGGCTGGAACTCAGTGCTTATTAGCACTTTCAGGTTCTCATGCTGACACCAGGCGGGGCGCTGCGAGACCCGCGAGCCTGGGGCAGCCGAGACGTGAGGCCCCGACCGATCGAGCCTGCAGACATTCACCCCCCCCATTCTGATTGGCACTCAGCACTGAAAAGGGCTCCTTTCTGAGCATAACAGAAGTGCAGGTATCTGGCAACATCCGGAATGAAGCACTTATCCAGATTTTTGAACATTACTCATGAAAAACACTGAATCGTAGCACATTCCTAACACCACACGTACTTTGACCCTTTTACACACACACAGTAATTATTACTGTACTGCTATTTTAACACACTGCAGTGTCACTGCCGGATGAAGTCAGATATTCAAAGAACAGAAAAGAACACGAGGTAAACGGTGGCGGAACATGCGGAAAGATGACTGGAAACGTCTAGGCATGCGCGGGAGCTAACGCGGGTACTGCGGTGCTTTTTTGATATTTTAGTGTACACTTTTAATAGAACAGTGATCCTTCATTTGCCATTTGTACAAGTATGAGAACAGGTACAACGGAATGCATCTTTCTGCATATCCCATCTGGTTCTCCTTTGTGACACACACACACATACACACAGCTGAGAGAGATGCTTCGTATCTGATTGCAGGGACAGGTGGGGGGGGGTTAAGGGCCCAACAGAGATGTGGTTATTTTGCTGAGGACGGGACTTCAACTAGTGACCCACTGATCACAGACACAGAGGCTGAACCCACAGAGTACACAACGCCCCCCATGTATTACTTATTGCTGTGAATTTTTCATTTTTATATTGCTATCATAAGGGATGCCTGTTACTTGAGTGGTCCGGTTACTTGAATGCCACATAGGAGAGCTTTTACTGTATTTGGAACATATGCAACATTTAGCTTCTTTTGTCTGGCTGTTGTTTCCGCGGGATGCTCTTGGCCACCCGTACAACACAACCAAGACCAGAACTAAAGTAAGACCCGCAAGTGAGTGTTGAAAGAACACTCTCTATATTGGCTCAACTCTGTCGGTTCCCATGTTCGTGTGTTTCTAAATAATAAGTCAGTAAGGGAGTTAATGAGATGCACCCACAATCCAAAGGCTGCTGGGTAAAGTCCTACAGAGGGGTTGGCCACAGCGCCGTGGAGGCAGTTGCTTAGGATGGAAATATAAAGATAAGGTCTTTGTTCTAAAGATGCTGGTCTCAGGTGTCTAATGAAATCAGGAAGCTTCCAAAGTGCTTAATAAGGTGGATGTGTCTCACTGACTGAACCCACAAGGCAGTTCTCCGAAAAGCAGCCCATCTTTTCCTGGAAGCCGGAATCATATTGCTACTCAAGCCACTTCCCGGTGTCATCAGAAAGATGGGAGATGTAGGAGGTGCCCGGGGTGCGGGATCCATGCAGGCGCGTTGATGGACCGCAGTGCGTGCGTCTGTCTGAGACAGACAGAGTCTGGATTTGGGTGTAGCTCTAAGAGACGTCTTGGAATCGCCCAAGGATTTAGTCAGAACTCTTTAAATGTAGATATCGCCGTATTACCGTATATACTGTATATATTACCGTAATACCCCATGGCTCGAGATCTGCTCTGTAAGCGGACACTGCTGCCTAAAGTCAGAAGCTTTATAGGCAAATTGGATAAGAAGTGGCCATTAAGCTGGCTTACCGACGTTGTTAAAAGCAGGCCATGCTACTTTCACATGATCGATACATCTGGGCGGGAACCCAGAGCTCGTCAAGGGACTGTCAACAAACGGCCTCCTTCTCCTCTTCTCTCAGAGATGGTCTCTTCCTTCACCACAGCCCCTGCCTTACTATACTCAACCGTTTAACCCTTAACATGCACCTTTGCATTTTAGCCCAATACATAGAGAGGTGATATGCGGGCCACCGCAGAAGGCTTTAGGAGCAGATGATGATTCAGGTCTGGAAGAGGAACATACTCGAATGTACATCAGACCTCAAACATCAACAGCGGGCCTGACTCTCAACAGGAATCTGGTTAAAAATAAACCCAAAAAAGTAATCCTGATCCCTGCAGACGTGTCCTGAAAGCACTCGGGAAGCTTCCGGGCCTGACCTCCGCCCTTTTTAATCAAATTACTGTGCAGTGCAGTCCACTTAGAGCTAATCTGGGCTTTCCACCACGGACTCGTGAAGGTGACAGACTCAGCTATCCCGCCCCCAGCCACACGTCCTACACCCCCACCCTCCCGCCCCCAACCATACCTTTTACACCCAGCCACACCTCCTACACCCCCACCATCCTGGCTCCAGCCGCACCTTCTGCACCTCCACCCTCCCGCCTCTAGTCACATGTCCCGCACCCCCATTCTTGTGGCTCCAGCCACACATCCTGCTCTCCCACCTTCGCACCCCCAGCCACATGTCCTGCACTCTCCCCTCCCCTCCCCAGCCACACGTCCTGCACCCTCACCTTCCTCCTTCACCAGCCGCTTCAAAGCAGCCTCCGAATTAACGCTTCCCCTGCAATTAAGAAACGGCTGGCAGCTGATTTCTGTATTAATTATGGCCAGGAGGTGAAGAGCTACAAGCAATCAGCCAAGGAGCTCGCGGCTGGACTGAGAGGGATATTGGGAGAGGAGGGCTGTGGGGGGGGGGGTTAGTTAAGCATTCCTAGGGGACCAATCAGCAGCACCTACACACACATTCAAAGGCAAGCCGTCCACACTTGGCCTGTGAGAGCCAGAACGTTTAAAAACAGGAATCTGTCTTACTAAGGGCTGCTTCGTACTTCTCCGCACACGTACTAGTGTTTGACGTCATCATGCATCTCTGCGGACGAACGTGTGCTGCACTCCAAATTTGTGTCCGTGCAGCGATGTGTGCACAGCTCTAGATACACTGCGCATGATCGATTCACCAGCGTCCACTTTAAACACCAACATGGATGTTTTTGACAAACATTGGGATAGTTTGCAAACCCTACAGACTATTTACAAGGTAATAAAACTATTGCATATATGTAAATGCGTGTGCATGCGTGTGGAGAGTTGTCTCGAGTTGAAAATCTCACGCCAGCCAGCTATCCAAAGTTGGCGACCCTGTGAGCTGGATCTCTGAGTTTGTAAAACAGAGAAACAGACACAAACCTCACTGCTGTAGTATGTGTGCAGGGAATATCAGAATATTCATTCATATTATCATCAATAACAATATAAATATGACACGTTGTTGTCGTCGCTCATGTGTAAAGTACGCGGCTGTACTGGAGAACCTTTTCCGTGAACACATACGCGGTGTGGATACGGGAGTGTGGCGCTTGTGTGGAGAATCATGAACCAGCCGCTAACGTCTTGCCCATTGAGCTCCTGTCTAGCCCTGCTGCCCTTGGAGAGATTTATTCCTTAGGACAATATTTAAAGTTCTTTTTTTGATTATTTTAACAATCCTGAATTATTCATCTGTAATTCAGCAATCGCCTAATTGGCTTGTTAATTACTGTGCTGCATTGAATAAATCGGGCGGTGAAACAGCAGGAGATGCGTCCTGTTGGAGCGGAACCTGCGAGTCGTGGGCCTCGACGGCCGGGCGGGATTTCCACAGTTCATGTTACTTATCCTCTTAAGTTTGTTTTCTGTATGGGAAGATGCCGTCGCTTTTGACCCCCACGTGTGTGATCCATCTGTCGACACGGGCTTTTATTTCTTTCATTTTTTTTGGATTACCTTTTACCTCCATGTGGCCCCCCTCCCTGGCTGGTGGGGCCAGAGAAATGATTTATTGTTCTCTTATGGCAGGTGGCAGGAAAGGGCTCGCTGGCACATTGCGACCTATTAAATGTCCCCCTTGGAGCTGTGGTGTCACTGCAGGGGGGGGGGCAGGCTGGCTGTCGGCACAGAGAGCCTCTTCTATCTTTCTGGCCAGAGAAAAGCAAAACCATGTGTGTGACTGTTATGGATTTGTGACGAGTAGCAGGCTGGACACTGGAACTGTCACATGGTCGTTTGTCAGCAAGCGGAATATTTAGCGGCCGTTCTGAGGTGCTTGCATCCTTTGCTGATGGTGGTGTAAGTGACAGAATCTGAGACATGGCAGACTAGGTTCATATGGTCATTACTGCAGCTTGAGGAAGCGTGTGAGTGTGGGAGGTGAGGATACCTATGAACTTCTCAGGAAGAAGGCTTATGTGCGGGTGGTGAGAGAGGAGTGAACGGCTCGGCTGACGAGTCACCCAGGGAAAGACGTGAAGTGAACAGCTGGGGCCTCCTGAGCGAGACGCGTATACCCCCTGTGTGGTTCCGGCATCGACAGCCCCGCCTCTAACAAATGGACGCAGTGACCCATACACGCTTTGGGACAAAATCGCCCATAGAACATGTTCACATGAATCCAAACCCAACAGACAGCTCTCCTTGAAAGCCCCCCCCATGCTTCACTAACTCTTCAGCCTCAAACCTCCCCCCCCGACCCCCTGTTGTTGCCTCAGTATCACAGATGGGATGGAATTCTGCAGTGTGGTTACCGCAGACGAGGATGGAATGCTGGGAGAGTCAGTCTGGTTACTGCACCCGAGAACAGAATGTTGGGAGGGTCGGCATGGTTACCACACATGAGGACATAATGTTAGAAGGGTCAGCGTGGTTACTGCACATGAGGACAGAATGTTGGGAGGGTCGGCGTGGTTATTGCACACAAGGACAGAATGTTGGGAGGGTCGGTGTGGGTACTGCACCCACGAACAGAATGTTAGAAGGGTCAGCATGGTTACTGCAGATGAAGACAGAATGTTGGGAGGGTCGGTGTGGTTACCGCAC
>JAAGVU020000001.1:2495723-2508464 GCA_011763525.2 Mormyrus iriodes
GTTGGGAGGGTTGTTGTGGTTACCCCACATGAGGACAGAATGTTGGGAGGGTCGGCGTGGTTACTGCACACGAGGACAGAATGTTGGGAGGGTCAGCATGGTTACCGCACATGAGGACAGAATTTTGAGAGGGTCGGCGTGGTTACTGCACACGAGGACAGAATGTTGGGAGGGTCGGCGTGGTTACTGCACACGAGGACAAAATGTTGGGAGGGTCGGCGTAGTTGCCGTATATGAGGGCGGAGGGTTGGGAGGGTTGGCATGGTAACCACGAACCAGGTAGGCAGATGGTAGCAAGAGGGACAATAATCAGCTAATCAGCTAATCTCGGTCTTTCAAATTCAAAGACAACTTTATTGTCATTGTGCACATGCATCACCACAGTATTAGGGTTAGCCCTTACAATGATCAGTTTTATGACATTTGTTTCTTTTATTCATGTAAATATCTTTACGCTAGGCTACACACCAGAAGTTTTAGGGGATGCTCAGGTGTTTTGTTGTGGCATGTATGAAAGGAGGACATGATTGGGCAGGAGTTTACAAATCTGAAAAGCAGCTCTGTCATGCCAAGCTGGTCAGCTCTGCTGGAAAATTCCCTTCTTGCAATAAAAATGGCGGCGGTATGACACTGATCCTCTTGCCACTGTGATTAGAGCCCCGTTCCCATGTAACAGCTGGTGTCCACAGCAGGGCCTGCTCAGATTTGATTAACACACAGTTACACAGCAGGAAAGAGTCCACATATCGGACGAACAACACTTAAGTTCTCTGCTTGCATATTTCCTCCCGTGCCCACCCCGTGCGTGTGCTCTCCATGTCATTGTTTACGTGCTGTAAATAAAAGAGCAAATGCACGCCATTGTTGCTCCATTGTGCCCTTGCCAATCAGATGGGGCACTGTGGGCACCTGTCGGCAGCCTGCCCTTGGGGAAGTAGGGACTGTCTGCTGTTAACCCCGTCAGGCCCACATAGCAGAAAGTAAGGGGAAGTTTGCTGCAGGTCAAGTGTCAACACCCAGGGTACTTTAAAGGGCCATTTGGGGGCGCTGGTCCACAGTGCGGATCGAGCCCAGATTGCTTATACAGACTCATTAGTACAGCCTCCGCTGGGGCCTGTTCCATTAACGAGCGGCCATTAATTTGCACCGGGCAGCGGCCCTGCCGCTATGTCGATGGCTGCTCTTCAGGGTCAAAGCTCATCTGTCCGGTGGGTGCATGCCAGCACTAACCAACCTGTTTGGAGCTGGCCCCCCCCGCCCCCAACTGAAACAGCCCTAATAGCAAACAGCTCACGGCAGTGAGAAAGATGTCATCCCTGTACACCGTGAGTAGAGTGGGGTATCCATGGCAACAGGCAGGACACCAGTTCCTGGCACGGCAGCCTCACTGCCCCCCGGTGGCAAATCTGTGTTCCTGCATCGCATGGCGGCAGAGCACAGCATGGTGTGGCACAGAGCCGCGTCGGGTGGCAGTGGCGAGGTACAGACCGTCAGGTGCTATTCCCCGGATCGCTTGGTAGATCGGAGCACAGTCACCTCTTTGAAGCAGCAGCCTTTGGGTCAGAGCTGTGCAAAGTGGGCAATCCTGCATTCTGCTGACGTGCCTTTCTGAACACAGGCAGTCCCTCATCCCAGGCTTCACCCCTAGGGGTGCAAACCGCAGCCTGGCCGTCGGCAGAGGCTGTGATCGATTCAAGTGGTCTGTTTATGCTCCCGCCTCCCTCTTTAGCTCATTTTCTAACATTTTCACTTACCGCTGGTGAGATGCCTGATACCATGCAGTGCTGTGCAGGAGACGTGGGACTTTAAAAGCGACTGTGAACCTGTTCCCACAGAGGCGCCGGAAAGGGCAGCTCGTCAGGACCCAATGCCAATCTGTGTGATTAAAATGAGTCAGAATTTAAACACGCCTGGCTACGGTACAATACGGTAATTATAATTGGTCTGTTTAGGATTCACGTCCGGGTGTTTAAGAGACTGCTGCAGCAGACTTGGGCTTGATTAACATAAATGTGTTACCACTGGTTTGGGAAAAGTTCTTAAGCATCACATGGCATTATGGGAAAAACATCTGGATGGTTAAAAGCTTAGCTGCAGCCCCTATGTTCAGTGAGCAGAGGTGCTGTACTTGGTATTCTGGGCGTTCCCGCATTGCTGCCTCTCTAGCGGTCTTCCTCAGAGACACTCAGCCTGCTCGAGTCTTCCCTGCAGTCTGCCTCGCTCTCTGGCGCGTTAAACTGCTTGGCTCCAGAGACACACCGTGGAAAGGCCACCTCTCAGCTTCCCAGGAGACGTCACACGTTACATACGAGCTAAAGGAGATAGCTACCGCCAAAGATGAAGGTGCATCACGCTACTGCAGTAGGCGAGCGCCGTTCGTCATCCGTTACGTGTTTCAGGGCCGGATCTGTTCAGCCCCGGGGGATTATTCGGAGCAGGGTACGGAAAGTCCAGATGCACGCCCACAAAGACTCGGAAGGCCATTTATGGAAAAGAGAGTGAGAGAGAAATTACGAGAAGAATATTTAATAAGATAAACCTGTCTGTGGTAGAGAAGGCAGCACCATCACAAAAGCAGAAGGGTTTGGCTGAGCTGTGATGACCATATTCCTGAATGTAAAGAGGAAACTGCACCCTGATATTAACCAGTATCCACAGCTGATGGGTTGGACTGGGGAGTGGCAATGTCCCAGGACTGGGCAGGAGGTGCCTGTCACCTCTGGGATTGGGTCTGGGTGGCTGAGCAGGGGCAGTGGGCCAATATGGGGAGGCCTACTGGAGCAGCATGGTGCAGGTCAGGCCACGATAGGACAAGGGGCCACAGAAGCCCCGCCCCCCGGGGGGGACTGTTTGTATGCACCTCAAGACAAAATAACCAGCCCGCCCATGATTCTCATTAGGCTGGGATTAATATACGCACCACATCACTTTTTCATGGGGGGGGCTAGCATTGACTCCTAGCTGAAACTTGAATGCCTTTACCCGCCAGCACTGTGCCATGACACGCAAACACGGAACGTTCCATTTTGATAAATTACATGCAGAACGGGCGTGTGGCTCGTCTACACAAAGCGGGAGTTTGACGTGTGCATTTCCGCGGCGTGTAGCGGGCGTTTCGCGGGAAGGTGAATGATTCTCAGGAGTCTGCACATAATCCGGCCGTTCACGGCTACGCAAAGAGCCAGGCGCAGAAAATGGGATTCCCAGGGGACTTCGGGGCCCTGGGAAGCCGATCCTATTTCATGGCTTCCGAGACAGGCTGGAGACACATCGCGAAGCCGCCATTCGCTGACAGGCGCAGACACAGAAAAGCACACCGCCAGCAGACATGCAGTGAATCCTGCGATGATACATTCTCCTCTTCCACCAATCCCAGGCATGGTGTAGACCTGAGCTGTCGTTATGACTGAAATTAACAACAGGATACTCACCCGGGGCATGCGTTACTAGACGCTCAGCAGGCGTTATATTAAAAAAGCTTCTTAGCTGTTGATTACAGTGTGGTTCCATGGCTCCACTCGTGACGTGAGGTTATTATCAGTGGCCTGATCACCGTCTGCGGGACCTGGGCACAAGCCTCGACATAGAACCATCTGCTCTCCTGTCATGGTCTTCCCTGGACCCTCTCCTGGTCTGCTTCATGCGGGTAGGTCCTCCTTCCCAGGCCAATGCTACCTTTCAGGTCCGTGGAATCAGGTCTTAATCAGAACACCTGTTCTGTTCATCACCTCATCTGTTCTTCCACCCTGAATGCTTATGGGGAGATGGGGGGGGGGGGGGTGTCATGTCGGACAGCCAAGCAGCTTTAGGCTGGACCTGAGGCCAAAGCATATGCCTGCATCACACGGCCACAGACGCCTTCAGGTCGTTGTGAATTTGGCAATCAGGCTCCTTTCCCATTACGACCATTACTGAGCTGCCAGTCAAAGATAGTGGTCCGGAAAGGGGATGTGCTGTGGCGTCTCCTGCCATTGGAGCAATCGCCTGTCAATCGTCGTCACTCTAGGGCAAAGGTCGCAGGTGAATGGTCAATGGAATGATAAGGTTTTAAATTACATTTTTCATGCTTACGATTGCCTTTTAAAGCAATATGGAGTATTGAAGCATTTTTTCTCTAATGGTAGTGGAGAGAGTGACAAAAACAGATACATATTAGCGAAAGGGGAAGACATCGTTCTGTGTAAATGCGACTGTTACAGATATATTGTATGTCACACTTGGGCTTCATGCTTCCTATCATGACTGCAGATGAATATGGACGGTGTCAGATTACGCAGGCCCTCTGCGCCTTGGCTTTTCTCGGGCCAGGTTCCGCAAACACCCTGACTCCTTCCTCTCCTCTTTGTTCCTCACGAACTTTGCTTCCTTGCACTCTGTTCCACGTTTATGGCCTCCCAGCGGCTTCCTGAACATGATTATTCAGCTTTCTCCCATCAGCCAGGGACAAAGCCGGCGTTTCTCGCGGAGGACGGTGTTGCGTATGGCGTGTCTGTATGGGAGTATGTGCTCATTTACCCATCGGGAGCATCTGCTAAGCTGTTAGACTGACTCCGGCCCGTAAGGGGAAGGCAAAATTCCCTCAACCTTGAGAACCGTCATTGAACAAACAGCTCCCGGTCTGCATTGGCTGAAATTGTCTGCTTGGGAACTGCTGATTTCCAGAAGGCGAAATGCAAACAGACTTTCCACATGGGCACAGAGAGGCATTGAGTGTTCAAGGGCGGAGGAGATGAAGCAAGGCAAAGGCCTGCCATGCTGCCATCTTTCCAAGGTGAAAGCAGGAATCTGCAAGCTCGCTGCCTCCCTGGGACGGTTTGAAGGGGGTGTGGTCTCACCGTGTTCACGGGGATCGTACACCGAAAGCCTTGCCGAAATATGGGGTCTCTCACTCCCCCGTTCTGTTCCCCCACCCAGCTCCCCAAAACCGATGAGAAGTGGGGGCATGATGGGAACTGGGCTCCCGCTAACAGCACAGTTTAGGCGGATCCGGGTTCGACTCGGCTGCTGGAGCTTTCTGTGAGGGCCCTGCCAAGCCGGCTGCCAGGAAAGCAGCTCAGGAAGGAGAGGAGGAGAGATGGGAGCTGCATGTGAGACACGGCAGACCTGAAAAGGAGGGGCGAGAGGATATTTAAACTTACAAATGAGCACTGACATTATCTAGACCTTGTGTGTGTGTGAGTGAGAGCGAGAGAGAGGGAGAGAGAGAGGGAGGGAGAGGGAGGGAGAGAGAGAGGGAGAGGGAGAGAGAGAGAGAGAGGGAGAGAGAGAGAGAGAGAGAGAGAGAGAGAGAGAGAGAGAGAGCTATGCCCACGACTCAGAAACTGGCTCATCACCCAGGGAAATTACACTACACATCTTCACATCATCTTCACATCTCCCGTGAAACTCTGCACGGCAGCAGTTTGGTCCTGCCAGGGGGATTCAGCGTCATCACAGCAGAAACATGGCGCCCCCTGGGACATATACAAGCACACTGCGCATTAAGGTGGTATGATGCCAGATGCTGGGACATTTCTTTTTTTTGCGCAGCCAAAGAGCTGAGAGGTTGCAGAAAAATCCGGTGACTGCAGAAGCTCTTGTGTGATTTAAACGAGGAACCCTGGTTTAAAAAAGCAGATATTAAGGCCTAAGCAGATTTACACAGGCTGGCATCAGTATTGCAACAGCTCTGGCTACCATTGCAGGTAAAGATGGTCTCCTTTGTGATAACCCCCCCCGTCCCCTGCATCTTTTGGGGGGCCCTAAGCAAAGCTTCACTTAGGTGGCCCCCCCACCAAAAGAACTGGTGACCATTCCTTCATGACTCCGCCACACCGGTCATTTGGGCCCCAGGCACCTGCCTCTTCTGCCCTTAGCTGAAACCGGCCATGTCTCAGAGGACCTCCTTCAGCATGAACCTCCCTCCAGCTCCTCGCGGCCCGCTGGCTGGAAGGAGGTGTTTATCATCGTGTGACAAGGAGAACGTGCCGCTAAGCCCCCTCTACACGTACGACAAACCCCTCACTCCACTGACCCGTCTCTCTCTGGCCCCCAGGTACCTGTCTGGTCCTGGGCTGCATGATCTATCCGGATGGCTGGGACTCGGACGAGGTGAAGCGGATGTGCGGCGAGCAGACCGACAAGTACACGCTGGGCGCGTGCTCCGTGCGCTGGGCCTACATCCTGGCCATCATGGGCATCCTGGACGCCCTCATCCTGTCCTTCCTGGCCTTCGTACTCGGCAACCGGCAGGACGGGCTCATGGCCGAGGAGCTGCTGGCCGACAGCAAGGGTACGACACCCGCCCCCCCCCCCACAGGGGTGAACCCCCTCCTACCCCCACACCACGATTACTCATTCTCACATACCGCGTATGCCTCAGCAACACCCCACCCCTCAGGCCATGTGTCGTAACGCCGCACAGGGCGGGATGACCATCCCTGAGGGCGGGTCGCTTCTCCAAGCCGTGGGTCCGGCACCCCAGGCAGGCGTCAGCTGCTGCTGGCCTTCGGGTGCCTGTCACGCTCCAATTTACGGTGCAGTTTGGCCTCTGCCGCACAGGCGGGGAGCGTGATTACGTGCATGGTGACGCATTACCAGCACGAGAAGCGCATGGGCAACCAGGCCGTCACGCCAAGTGCTACCAAACTTCTAATGTCCTCAAAAGCCAACCATGCTTTCATTACCCAGGCTTCTGCAGGTTGCATTCGTCAGTGGCGTAGATTTGGTTATGGATGGTAGGGAAATGTCCGTGTGTGTTTGGGGGGGCGGAGCTTGGCTCTGATTTGGTCCCTACCAATGTTGAAACCAAACCTATGGTCATGGACTCACCGGCATACTGCGATCCCTCTGGCTGGCGTGAAAACTTGGGTGTGAGCCAGACTGCCCTGCATGCCCATTGCAGCCCCACGCCAGGCACACCAATCGCCCGGCGCCCCCCCCCAAACCCACACGCAGGTGCCACGCAGATCGGTCACTCTGTCTCACATGAATTGAGAACAAGCGTGGCGAAAGCAACGGGACAGCGAGAGAGCAGCACAAGGAGAACGAGCGCGACTGGGAGGTCATTTGCTTTGGTCATCTGCTAATTGCAGTTGAGGTCTCCTGGACCAAGCAGCCAGTTACTAATGGATGTTTACACAGCTTGCTGCTTGCCTGTGGAAGGCAGCCCCCGCCGCAATGTCAGCATGTCACACCACAAGGACATGGGGGGGCGCCGCTGAGAGGCCGGGCACGTGAGCACGCCCGTTGGGGGCCCGTTTTTGCTCACCCAGTAATCATTCTCATTTACATATTTAGCAAATGCATATTGCAACATGCAAGCGAGTTAAATAGCACATTATTGACATACGGCCGTCGAGGAGGCGACTGGGCGTAAGTGCGGCTGGGCTGAGCTGCCAGTGAATATCCAGGTACAGTATCAGCGTATCGGAGCAGGAGCTACACAGCAACATCTCACAAGCAAGAAACTAATAACACTGATCAATGACCAGAAGCGCAACATAAGAATATTTAGCAACGTAAAGAGACATCAGGCTAGTGGAGGAGTTCCTGCAACAGATGCATCTTGAGGCATTTTTGAAGGTGGAGAGGGAGTCTGATGACCGGATGTGGTTGGGCAACTCATTTCACCACCAGGGACCAAAGCCTTCTGTCTCGCTCTGGATGGGGAGAGCCATGTCAGCCCACAGCGTCATAGACCCTCATATGGACAGAGCTGCTGTTTAATGTACTTCAGCAAAATGGGGGCTGAGGTTCTCTTCAGGCGAATCAGCCCATGGGTTAATGGCCAGTCATCTAGTCACAATAAAGCCTGTTAGCTGTATTTCGCTAGTTCCTGCTCACTGCCGCCTGCACCTCTGCGCAGAGAAGTCGTCTGCTTTCCATTGCAGTCCTCTTTCTGTTTCAAATGGTGCCTCCCTCAAGACCACCTTCTGGTGGAGACTGGTACTGCAAGCAACCACTTCGCTATTGTGGAAATTTAGCCACCTGCACAAAGTGATTCGCACCTCGCTATGGATAAGTGCATTATGCAGCAGACAGAGAAGAGCACAAACACGAACAGTAACATCCTGTATTAAAATGTAAAAGTCACAGGATTACAATCTTGCAGGTATGATGGTTAACGACCATCTTTTATCTTCTCTTGACAGAGGGTGGAAATGCTTAATACCAATACCACCAGGTGAGTGGACATTTTAAACAATATTACTATAAGAATCAGGTTGCTGGCACACAATGATACTACCCTTTCACTACAAGTAATTATCGCTAAAATCAGATTTTTTTCCAGTTTAGTGTATTCATATTATGAAGAAATACAGCCTAAAATTTTCATCTCGTTTGTCAGGTCTGTCCCGAAGAACCTGCTTTGGGCCAGTAGGGGGCAGACTCACTGTAATCTCACCTTCCAGCTTTTTACCCCTCGCCCCGAGGAGTGGATTCTGTCCAGAGTGGTGGCTGTGGAAGCAGACAAAGGCGACGACAGGAGGAGAGAGACGCACACTGGAGTGATGGGCAGCCCCACCGCACCCCCGCACCCTAATTTACAGCCCCCTCAAAGTCTGTCACATCTCTGGTACTGAGGGATTTATTCTGTCACCCAGACACACTTTTCTACTGTAAAAATGTAGAACGACGTCAGTAACATTAGCGAAGAAACACAGCACACATCAACATGCACGGGGCACTTCTCACGTGTTGGACTGACGATAACCCTGCATTGTGTAACATAGGACTGCTCAATAGCGCCACCTTACCCATCACCACCACCACAGCACTCACGTTTTAGTTAGAGGGAACAAAGACGTCCAATTTTGTCGTGAAGTCCGTGTTAGTGTACCTGTGTCGGTCCATGAACGGTGCAAAGCCACAACCCGCCCCCAAAGACAGACGCGGCAGTCTTGCCACTTATTACCTCTGGGCTTCAAAGGACAGCACCCTGGCCGGATAGAGGGGGGGGCGACTTTGCCAGCTGGATCTCGGAGAGCATCTTCCAAGGGGAGGAGAACACACCGGGCAGCCTGTCACTGTCACCAGGACGGACATCAAGCAGCGCTTCTACCGTGGGAAGCCAACAGCGCCCCCTGGGGGTGTGGATCCCAAACAGCTGCAGCAGTGGCTCAGGAAGACTGCTTGTGACCCTTGTGAAATGTGCTCAAGTAGCTACATATGTACAGAACTTAGCGTAGACTGCAGTGTGCGCAGTGTAACGGTAACAACAGTAAGTCACATATACCACAAACTCCAGTTAAACTAAAAAGCAACGTTTTTTCATATTTTACTGCCAGTGTTGGTAATGAAAAGGCCATGTAGGAGAACTATGTATATAATATATAAATGTATTTAATATATTCATCGTAAAAAGCAGATAAATTTATAGAGTTTGGTCTTAAGATTGAAATATAATGGTTCAAAGATTACATGTGCCATATAGTATATTAATCCAAACAGTAGCTCTTAAAAGCTATTTCCTGAGTATGGTATTAGGAACAAGGGTGAAGGTTCGGATCCAGTTTTAGTTCTGAGAACTGGGCTCTGCCAAAAAAGTCCCATGGCCAAATTTACACCCAGTGTGTGCACCTATTACATATATATTACAAAGACAGGTTTATTTTAAAAAGGTTAAATTTGGGTGTGATACTTATATAAAATGCAGAAGTGATCTCATTGTGGCCTGTGACTCTTTCCTGAGAAGAAGCGCTGACCATGAGCACTTTCTAGGGACGTCTGAAGGTGGAGATCATTTAGCAGTTTTCGAGCTTCAAACACAGACTGTCCACCCCTGGGCTCAGTAGGCCTAGCCACAGTGCTCTGACAGCTTGCATGCGCAGATCTTCCCCAGCTTAAAATACTCCCATCATTTTCCCAAGATTAGCTGCAATAAGGAATATTCATTAAACACCCCCCCCAAAAAAAAATTCATACATTATCGGTCCTGCTCTCAGGATTGGGACCAGTCACAACTACAGGTCTCTAGAAAGGTTGAAACTTGCAGTGAGAGAAGCATGTTCATTTAGCCAACAAATACCTGCCCAATCAAACAGAAAAGCACATGGACCAGGCTGCCTGACTGCTCAGATGTGTCAATCCATGAGTCTTGAACCACTAGAACTAAAAGCCTTGCTCACACATACGAGACAGCAGAGGGCGCTGTACTGCAGGTCTGAGGATTTTCCTCTTGTGGCAGGCAGATCAGTGCCCCCCAAGCGCTGCGTGCCGGACAGTTTACTTCAAAATAGTCCCACGACTCCAACAAATAAGTTGAATGCTTGGTGTTCTACTGCCGATTTACATTGCTCTACTTACCTTCCAGGCTGTGCTGTGGCACTGAATATCGATATGATTCCTTGTTATTTGTGACCTTGTAAGACTTGTGCAAATTGGTTTAATAAGAATGTGATTCGTTGTCCTTGTACATAAAGGCTTCTCGTATAATCACACTGACACGTTGCGTAATGTTGGGGATGCAGTATGAACCAAACAGCGCTTCTCTCCCCACCGGTGACAAATATTACTCAGAGGATGTACGTCACATGGAATGCATTGGGGCTGCTCTGTGTCATCAGTGGGACCAAAAGAGAGGTTACTGGGAAGGACTGGGAGTCTGGGGGTAGGTGTGCTATAGGATCTTTGCCCTGTGTGTGTTCCACATTAATGCGGCATTAGCATACACAACATTTTCTTCAAGTTAATATTTAGGTGAGTACTGGAGATACGCACTGAAGAGATGAGGAGAGCAGATTCATGTCAGAGGGTTTGCAATCCACCAGCAGGTGGCGCTGCTGTCCTCCAACCAGGTATTTTAATATAAATCCAGCTCAGGGGAGAATATGGCTCCTGGTCGTTTGGCCGGGTGGGTGAGTAATACTCGTCTGCAGACAGCTGCGGCTCGCATTTTGTTCTGGTTTCTCAGGAATTACAGCGGTTTGAATAACGATATAAAATGACTTAATTCAAGTAAAAATCATGTAACAGCCAAGAGGGACAGCACAGATTCAGGGGACAACATAGGAGAAAAAAAAACAGTTGTGGACTTGGGGGGGGGGGTGAGACTGACGTGTGAAAACTGCCCTTGCACTGACAGTTATCAGAGTATCTCCTGATGATTGTAGGAAGTTGGACCTCCAGACTTTTGTACCTACATAAAGCGTGTGTGCAAACCACGTTATGAACCACACTGAACCACACAAGACAGGCTTTGGTATAAAACCGACATTACTGTGATTTATTATTATGAACCATGAAAACTGCCAGACCAACACTGTGTCCCAGTCTCTCTCTCTCTGTCTCACACTCACTCACTCACTCACACTCTCACACACACACACACACACACACACACACACACACACACACACACACACACACACACACACACACACAAATAAAAAAGACAGTGAAATGGAATAATCCAGAGTAGATTAAGGGTAAAAACAGTGCTAACTGTCACAGAAACATTCAGCTTTGCAAAGAGCTCTTATTTACAACGATATTCCAAAATGGGATGGGAGCGAATTGTACAAGCGTAGAAAACAAAGAAAGCAACTATTTACACATGTCTCTGCAGAGAAGTGGAGTAACCATCTCTACGTTAAATTACATTTCTACAAATAACCATTCAAATTCAAAAATAAGATGCTAGCGCCCTACCTACAGGCAAGTCCTCACTCAGGCCGAA
Organism: Mormyrus iriodes; assembly: GCA_011763525.2. Lineage (NCBI taxonomy): Eukaryota > Metazoa > Chordata > Actinopteri > Osteoglossiformes > Mormyridae > Mormyrus > Mormyrus iriodes. The sequence continues at coordinate 2,507,383 of JAAGVU020000001.1, forward strand.
TTCAGAATCAACAGCATGTTCACCTCACTAGCAGTACGCACACGGGGACTGGGCAGCCCTCGCACACGCACACTTACACAAGCACTCCTGGGGCAGTGAATGGGGCGACCAGAAGTCTCTTCTCAATCTCTGCACCAAAGCAAAGATTATTTTCTTTTTGTTTTTACATGAAGGAATAAAAAAAATAATTCTGTATTTTCTTTTGTACAAAAAGCCATTTTCTTTGCTAAAATGAGCCACTAAATGAACAAATAAGTGGTTTAAGAGGACAGATGAAGGACAGTGAGTGTGAGAAATGACTTCAACAGACAAATGGGGGGTGGAAGCTGGAATGGCCTGGGGGGGGGGGCATGGACAGATGGGGGGGTGACTACAAAGTTAAAAGGAGACCGGAACCTTGGCCAGGAGGTGTGAGCGGATGGTGATGAGCACCGTGATTTGTGAGTCATCCTGTAGAAGTCTCCTTACAGGACTGCTTTAGTCTTTTCTGTTAAAACGTACCCTTTCTCCCGCTGCTTTGTGGACGGGTACTTTGAGAGTATTCACTGCCTGCACCACACAGTGTGCCTGTGATCTGTGGGGCAGACGGCTCAGTGCCACCCCGAACCAAGGTACCCAGTATTGTGGAAAGGGGCAGAGGAGGCCGGGGTCCCCCGTGTGCCACTGGGCAGCTGAGGCGTCGTGGCCTGGGCTGGCGTGGGTGCGGTCTGCTGGGGAGGGGGCGGGGGAGGGGGAGGGAGCACCCCCTGCTGGAGAGCCTGGTAGGCAGCGGGTGTGACAGAAGCAGCACTGCTGGAGGCCCCAGGATGCAGGAGGGGTGTCTGAAAAGCCCCCAGAGCCGGGAACTGGTGCCCAGCCTGCAAGGGCGGGTTACCGGAAGGGGCGGGAGGCGGAGGCGGGGGCGGCGGAGGGGCCTGCTGCAGGGACAGCAACGTGCTGCTCCCCGACTGCTGTGGGGGCGCCTGGGCCTGCGGTGGCGGAGGGGGGGGCGGCGGCGTGGAGCCCAGTAGGCGTGAGGGGGGAGGGCCCGAGTTCACCAGGAGCTGGTGCTGCTGCACGGGGGCCAGGCTGACATGCAACAT